>CAWUFW010001044.1:2425000-3025000 GCA_963921515.1 Calotriton arnoldi | reverse complement strand
AAATACGTCACGGATATTTATAACAGTTCTTTTATTCCCCTTCCTTCACCTGTTATAAAGTATTCAATAATAGGTCCTGATGAAGATGGTTTTGAAATCACTATACCATTGAAACGTACGTCGACCAGAGAGAGTGTGACACCCCAGCTACCAGCACAGCAACCGAGGGTTGATTTCATCCCCCGGCTTTTCCATCTGTGCATGCAGTGTTGTTCTGGGGTGTATATATGTTGAATGCATAGAGTATAAGAGACATGACTGTGGAGTTGTGAGAGGTGTGTTTGTGTGTGTGGGGGTTTGCTGAATTCTATTATTATTATCTCATTTTAGGTGATCTTATAAGTTTTGTAATACTGTGTATTTATTGAGTAGTACTTTATGATAAATGAAAAAATTATTGTGTTGTAAATTGAAGAATACATACACGTACTTTCTAATAATGTTTTTATAAAATGTGAAAAAATTTAAAAGAAAGAAAACTAAAAATAAGAAAGAAAAATTGAATAAAAGATGTAATAACAAATAAGCACTTTGTGTGGAGAAGTGTGTTTACTATGCCCTAATCTCGTGCTTTGAGAAGCCGTAATTTAAAGAAATTGAGGTCTTGAGGGAATACTACCTCGGTAGTTTCTGCCCGCATCCTGGCAGTGACACAGCCAGAGCTGGACGGGCGCCTGAGGGCCCAGCAGCAGCAAGTTGGGGGTGAGTATTGTACAAAGTGTGATGTTGCGCATGAAAGACTGCACAAATCCCAGCCCAGAGCAAGGCAGTAACCTATGAGTTGTCTCTAGTATGGTGTAATAGCCTCTGAGTTGACTCAGTGGTGAGTGCAGATATTCTGCACCTCTACAATGTCTGCATTGTCATGTAGCCAGGTAACATCAGCATAAGTGTCAGTCTCTGTGGCATCAACTGGAAGTGTCAAGATGAGGTGTACGCGCACAACCTGGTTTGGATAGCAACTGGTTCTATAGTTTTGTGTAGTTTTGGTGTGCTCCCGAGGTAACGTTCTCCGGTCTAGAACGTAGGGTTATAAATCAATAGTTGCGCCCTCTGTGTTGGGAGCGTCTTCAGGGCACTATCTGACCCTACTAGGGGTTATTCTATTAAACAAGTTTTCAGTCCACAACTTAAATGAAGAGGATACTTCATAATCGGTTAATTGGTTTAAATGTATTATCCCCAATACATGAATTTAGATTCTTCAATCTATGATTTTTCGAATGTATACTCACGCGAAGTTATCCATAGTAATTACACAACGAGTTGTTTTACTCAATATGTGTTCCAATGCATTTCGGGCAGATTGCCCTTCATCAGGGAACAGTGTAATGCTTAGGCGAAGGTGTGCTCGGCATTGAGTGTCCTCGACGAACGTGTGAATATACATTCGAAAAATTATGGATTGAAGAATCTAAATTCATGTATTGTGGATAATACATTTAAACCAATTAACCGATTATGAAGTATCCTCTTCTTTTAAGTTGTGAAAACTTGTTTAACAGAATAACCCCTAGTAGGGTCCAGATAGTGCCCTGGGGGATGCTACCAACACAAGGGGGTGCAACTATTGATCAACTGGAAGTGAACATCAGTGAGCATCATGTCAGGGTGATTTTCGAGATTGATGTTGTGCATTTCCATGTAATTGATACATCTACAGATTGCTTACCAATGTTCAACAGTAGTTGTGTTGCAGTACCTACATTAGTGGATGTAAGGATGTCATGTCACTTAACAATAGTTTTCTTTAACTTACTGTGTGGTTCTATCACCTCACAATTCCAGTGTGACACACACAGTTCATTCAGATGTGTAGCTCTCTTAGCTGAAGGTATGTTGATGTGCCTTCAGACAATAGGATGTGATGTTGAAATGCAACATGGAGCAGGACTGTCCAATTAGCATGTTAACATGCATCAGCAGATCATAGCAATATTTAGACTTATGCAGACAGTACATGGAGAGTCAAATGTGTGCCTTGAGTTCAAGCTTTTCAGTTGGTATTGCCTAACATGTTTGTGGTCCGGCCACTTCACTGAACAGTGTCTCTGTCTCCTACAGAATCTACCGTGGCCAGAGAAGGAGAGGGGCACGAAACCGTTGGTGAAGCTACTGGCATCACTGCTGCCCAGGAGTACAGCAACACTGAGGGGACCAGCGCATCGGAGGGGGACAGTAGTGCCCTGGAGGAGTCCGCTCCAGAAACGCCTACCACCACTTCATCACACTCCAGCGGTGACTCCTCAGTGTTGTCGGGCAAAGGAGGATCGACCTCTGCTTCATCGTCCGCCACACCCCGTCCTCTGTCCACCCTCCCTGATGCTCCCCCAAATGTTATCCGTGCCCACTGCCCTAAGAAGGGTAGGGTATATTTTCCCCCAGGCACTGCTGCCCCAGCCCCTGTGTCCCCTGCTGCTCTCAGTGTGGAGGCCGTAGACATCTTGCGTCAGGTGTCTGTGGGGCAGACTTTGCTCCTGAATGCCCTCCAGGACCATGGCAACAAGTTGTCACAGGTTGTTGCGTTCCTGGAGGGCATCCATTCTGACGTCGGTGGCCTGCACAGGACTGTCCAGTCTTTGGCCTCCACACTGACGGCAGCCATTCTGCAGTCACACGCTCACAGTCCTGCTCCGGTCCCTTCCGCAACCACCCTGCCTGTGACCCCACCTGACCAGAGAACACATACACCAGAGCACTTAGGCCCCAAGTCATCCCCACGCAGCACACGACAACAGGAGTCCAAGCGACAAAGACATGAGACATCATCCCCAAGGCACACCAGGAGCACACATGCCAGCCCCAACACAAAGACATCACAGGACACAGAGAAGCCGAAACACAAAAACATGCATCCACATTGCAGACCTCACATTCCTCGCCCTCCAAGAGCCCTCCAAGATCTACAGCTGATCCTGAATCAGAACAGGAAGTTGCCCTGGCTGCCGTGGGCCTGTTGTGTGCCACAGCTGCACCCCCCCAGTTCAGAGAGCTGTTGTGCCCAGGACTTCCACTCCCACCAAGCCATCCCCTGGGAGGCATGGACAGAGAAGCAGTGAGGTAGTGGTAGCTCCAAAACAGGGAAGGCTGGGTAGAAGCCAACCCCCCCAAGCGTACAACCAGATCCGAAGGTTTTGCCCGGAAGGATCCACGAGCACCTGCTCCACTTTCAAGGAAGAAGGAAGCTGTTGTGGCCACCTCACCTATCCCTTGGCCCAAAACACTTGGGGGCTATCATATCACCAAGCAAGTGAGGCCCAGCCCTCCACATGCAACATCAGCCACTGAGCCTCACCAGTGCATTTCACCACCTCCCCGTGCAACGACACCACCATGTCCAGCCAGCCCTCAGGCTCCCACATCCAGGGATCCCTCTACCTCAACCAGTTCTCCCCCTCCCAGGTCCAGTCCTCCGACTACCCCAGACAGTCATCCCCCACCCAGTTCCAGTTCTCCACAAATTTGAAGCAGAGTCCCCCTTCCCACCCCATTCCTCCCTGAGCAGTGCCTGAGCTGCCCATTTGCTTGCCCTATCCTGGTGATATTCCCATGGCTGTGGACTGTGTTTAAATCATCTGTGTGGAATTTCAAAGCACACATGTGCGGACTTGAGTATGGACTGGCCTTTGCCCTTAATGTTTTGCACTTTACATGCTGATACTGAATTTATGTAATAAAAATATATATTTATGTGCTGAGCGTTGTCGCTGGCCTTACTAATGATGCTGTACAATGTATGTGTATATGTTCATTGGTTCCATGCTCTGAATTCACACTTTCCCATTGGCATGTACTTCAATTGATATTGCATGTGTTACCAGAGGTTACGGCAACTAATGTCCACTTTTGACTCTGAGGATTGATGGGGGTGAGCTGCTTGTCTGTGATGGTCCACTCTGGCCCTGTTCATTATGTGAGATGAGCTCTACTTATTCACACATGTCAGATTTGTTTGATCTCCATCATGAGAATCTATTCCAATTTACATGTTGACTTGAGGGGTGGACAGGGTACAACATATCTGTGTGATCTATCTTGATGTGTACACACCAGTGTAGGTGTGTTGTCATCTTGGATAGGTATGGCTTCATAGTCAAATGGATGGATGTACATGTGCTCACTGGAGTCATCAGACAGTGTGAGTGTCCTGTCATTAGCAGAGGTGTTGATGTGTATGTGCCCTTGAGCTTTGCCCTTTCACACATGTATGATCCAGTTGATGAGTGCCTGTTTGTTTCCATGATCAAACACCTGGTGGAGTGTTTGTGGACATGTTGGGGTTGTTGCCGTAGCAGTGTGCAGTGTGTCATTGTAACCTCACAGTCCTAGGGTACACCTACATCTTATCCATATCATTTGTGAGTATGCAGAGTGTGTCACTGCAATGTCTGTGTTGTGTGTCTTGGGATCCGGCCTGGCTCTTGCTTACCTTTGTTCTCACTGTGCTGCATGTCTCTGGGATGCAAACATGATACGTGAGTTTTAACATGCATTGCTGTCACTTTATGGTCTCCAATAGGTGTTGGTCTGATTCCTAGCAGTCACAGTCATACCATTGAGGCCTACACAATGGGAGATACTCCACTATGGCTTTTTGCTATGTACACTCCTCACCTGTGCAATTCTCGTGTATACATCACTTCAGTCAATCCATGTGCCACTGCATGCCATGCACATGTTTAACCCTCCCCACCACGCCATGTTGTGACACTGTACTGTGTGCAAATGATTTGTATCCAGAAGCATTGTGGCCATCAGCACTGTTTCAGTAGGTGATATGTGCTATTTGAACCTACTGGATTTCAGTCATGGTTGCTGAGGTACAGTACAGATGTATTTCCAGCACAGTCCTCTTGTCTTGTTCCAGCATGGATGTTTGCCTGGGTTGTGTAGCAGTAGGTGATAGCAAAAGTGTGTAGCTGTTTCCAGCAACACTGCTACCCATCCAGGGCCCGCATCTTCATCACTTTGCAGTCTGCATTGTATACACTCCCAGCCCCCAAGCAAATCTGCCACCTTGAGCCCGATCGGAGCTGTGTGAGTGGTGCTTGTAGGTTGGGGAGAGGGGAGCAGCGTGCCAGGTAGAGTCAGCACAGGGCAGCCTTCGGGGCACTGAATGTGTCACTAATGTAAATTGAGGGAGCATCATACATTACATTTCACATGTTTCTCCAAATATCATAGAGCCGGCCCTGCCTGCACGCTTGCTGGGAGTTGTTGTTGTACCGGGGTTGCATGCGTGGATATGTTTTGGACGTACCTCTGCTGTAGAGCTCGGCTGCGTCTTATCTGCTGGTGATGCATCATGTAGAGCAGCAGAAAGGCCTGTAGAGCAGGATCCATGGTGGCTTTGGTCGTGTGCGGGTGTTCTGCTTCGACTTTTCCTCTCTGTTGTTGTGGTTCCGCCATCTGCGATGAGGTGGTATTTCCGCCGCGGTGGGATTGGCTGTTTGATACATCGTAATCTGGTTGGTGGACGGGACGTGATTCCGCACGCAGTTCTTGCTCTATTGGCTCCGTCCGCCACCCTTGCGTAAGGAAAAAACGGGCGGAGCCTGAAACCCCGCAGCGGTCGGGAAATGGCCTATGTTAGCCCATCGTAATATGGCGGTCGCAATCACCGCATCAGGAGCGAAAAAATCTACGGTTTTCCGCCACCGCCACCACTACGGATGCACTTCCGTCCGCCATCGTAATCGACCCCTTAGTCTATGCAGGGGACATGATGTGTTTGAGATTTTTGACAAGCGCGGAAGGAAAGGGGTCAGCGAGGTGAGAAGGTGGCTTCAAGGAAGCAAGTATTTTGTGGTCTTCTTCAGGGATATTGTCGAATTCTGTCCAGGATGCTTCATTTTTCAGTTGCAAGCGGTTAGGGTTAGTGTTCTGGATTGCTGAGGAAGGGAGATTGGGAGAACCATCCATAATTGGCAGTGCGGCATTGGGCGGGCCCTCTATGTTAGAGGGGGCGTCGTTGGGCTGAGATGGGGGAGGGGACGGTACCAGTGAGAGCTCGATGTTTGTAATTTTTTCAGAGAAGAATGTGGCGAACTCTTCACAATGCTTAGTCGAGCCAGCGATAGAGGGGGGGAAGTAGGAGGGTTGATGTTTGATGATGTTGAAGAGGTCTGTGGGTCTGTTCCTAGAGTGGTCGAGTTGGGCTCAGAAGTAAGTAGATTTTTCGCTGAAGATGTGTTTTTTGTATTTTAAGTGCTCAGCTCGTAGGAGCGAGAGATTGGTTAGTGAGGGTTGCTGACTCCAGGTTCTTTCAGCCAATCTAAGTTGTCACCTCTCTTTGTTAAACTAGGATCTAGAGGGGATAATTCTCAATTTCTTTAGTTTCAACAGGGCGATCATGTCAAAATGTTCTGACATTTTTGCGTTGTAGTGAGCAGTGAGATCATCCGCAGAGGTGAGGTCTGGTGGGGGAAGAATTTGGGGACTGACTAATGCTTCAAACTCTGTCTGGGGGATATGGTGCGTGTTCCTCGCCCAGTACTTGGAACGAGTGGTTTGGCAGTGGACCATAAGTTGGTTAACATTGAGATCACACAGAATTAGGTGGTGGTCAGTCCAGTCCGAGGGTAGGATGGAATGGAGGGAAATGATGCTGTGTTAAGAAATGATTGTGTCGAGGTTAGAGCCTTGATTAAGGGTTGGCTTATTGCAGTGTTGGGTGAGATCATTTTCTTCAAGGAGCGAGGCTAGGGATAGTACTATTGGATCTTCAGCATTATTCAGGTGTAGGTTTAAGTCTCCTAATATGATTTCTACACTGTCCTTTAAGGAGTTTTGCATTACTACGTCTGATAGGTCACCAAAGAACTGATATTTTTCAGCAAAGGGGAGGTAGATGACATAAAATTTGATGGGGTAGGGGCCTTTGGAGTATAGTTGAGCTCCTAGGTATTTGAAGGAGGGGAATGATATTGTAGGAAAAGGGGGATAGGCAAAGGTAATTTTTGTGTATTATAGCTAGACCCCCACCAATGCACTGAATTATTGAGAAGTCCGGTGGGCTGAGGAGATCGATGAGGGGGGATGAATGGTCATTCAGCCACGTTTCAGTTAAAAAGCAGATGTCAATTTTGTGACTTATGATGATTTTGGCTATATCAGTAGCATTCCTAGGTACGGATCGAAGAATGTAGCATGGCGTAGGTAATGATTTCGGACCTGGATGACTAAGTTGGATGGAGGTTAGTTGGGGAGGTGACCTATGGTGGCGGGTGGAGGCCAGGGTTCTATTGGTGCCAAGGATAACCGCGAACTTACGATAGGAGCAATGGCTTGGACATTGTGTTGCTCAATATTTTGGCTTCTCACTGCAACATTCCAGTGCCTAGTTTTGAGGTGATGATGCGTGTCAAAGGGTAGTGTGCCATGGACTAGAGGATGGGGGGACAGACTGCTTGTTTGTGGCTAGTGTGGAGGCTAAGGTAGTGTCCAAACTAGTGCAGTTGACAAACTGGGACGATTCGGGTGTGGCCAAATGAGCTGGCTGTGCCGTAGAAGGAGGCCTAGGGGGAGGAGAGTAATCTTTGCAGTGTAACCAGAGCTTCTGGGTGTTTGGGGATAGCAGAAGGCATAGAGGCACGTAGAGCTGGGAAGCGGTGTTCAAAAATGGACAGGTTTTGTTTAAGAGGCTTGGATAAGGATGTTCCTGCTTCTGAAAATGGATATTGCCAATTCTCCGTTAAAGTTCTGGGATGGGGATATAGTGAGTTTGGTTCCAAAAGGGACATTGGTTATATTAGTTACTCAAAGGTGTTGTAGGAAGTTCCCTCTCCATTTTGCAGGTTTTTTGGTGTAGAAGATGAAGTCTATTTTTAGGCCTTCTTGTACTGGGCTGTGAAAGATATCTGTTATTAGTGTCTCTGGGTGCTCTTTAAGGATTGTGTGTTTGTATTTTTCTGAGGCATGTTTCGATACGTTTTGCAGGAATTTTATGCAATATGAGTTGGGACTGTATCTTTCCATGGTGATATTATGGCGAGCCCCCATTGTCAGGCATGGCGGGACATCATGGTCGAACGTGGAGCGGAGGCTTGCTGACTGCCATGCCCTGGGGTAAAGGGGTGGGAGGATTCATCATGGGAGGGATCTCACTGCAGGGGTAGTAGAGGTGGTAAACTACAAAAGACCACCCATCCCTGAAGCATCAGGGTGCAATACTGGCAGCCACAAGAGGATCGGAGGGAAGTTAGCGGGTCCTATATGGAAGGTGCACGGGTCATGGGGTATGCAGGCTGATAGGCTAGGAAGTCTCAAGCTAGCAAAGGGACAGCTCCATGCACTCAGCATTGTGGACTCCCAGTTCGAGGGGTGTGAGCAGTGTGGTGGGGCACTGAGGACCACAGAGTATCACAGACTGGGCTCGCTGTAAGGTGTCAGTGGCACTTGCTGAATTATTTGCCTTATTGTTTTGTGCAGCTGATTTGACAAATCATCAGAAAGCAGATTTTAAATTGTATTATTCCTTGATAAGCAGAGGTGGTCTATGGGGAGCAGTACGCTTGAAGAATACTGCTGGCCTTATCAGGGGCTCCGAGGGCAGTGAGGGCCTGTTGGAGGTAAGTCATATCGGGATTTAGCTGCCCATCAAAACTGGTTTGTCAGGGGGGCTCAAGGGACAACAGTTCCCTTGTAGAGCACTGGCAGCAGGAACAGGGTTTATAGGAGGGACTCAAGGGGCAACAGTTCCCTTGTGGAGCAAGTTGTGGAGCTGATGGAGCACTGCCGGCTCAATCGGGGGTTCCGGAGGCCGTGAGGAGCTGTTGGAGGAAGGGCACAGCCAGAATCCGATGCAGTTCAAACTTTGCATGCAGGCCGTATCAGGAGAGGGCTGATATGGTGAGGGATGGGACACATTCAGCTGGTCTGTGGGCACAGCCTAGCACATTGTGGGGACTGGTGGAGCGAGTCGCTGGAGGTTGTAAGCAGTGGGCAGCGACAGGCTCAATTTTACGCAATTACGCAGTTACCCTGTTCAAATGCTGTCCCAGAAATGTTACCCATAGATTTCACGCCCCAGTCCAGCAAGCCACATGCTTGTTGGTGGCCGATGGAAGCGACGTCTGGCTGCCCCTGCCGCCAGACCCGGTTCAGTTGTTGTCCTGCAGCCAGGGCCCAGTCAGGCGCAGTCAGGTGAGCTGCAGGTGGTTGGGAGCAAGGGGGCGGCGGCGGGCTCATCTCATGATTTCGCTTTTTTCACACTCCAGGACACCTCAATGCAGAGACTCCCAGCCTCCTAGTCCTTGAGTCCAGCAAGCCGGTGATTACAGGGCATTGTTAGCCATCCTGTAGGCAAGGGTGGGGCTGCAAGGGTGGGTCAGGTCTGGCGGTCATTAATGCGCACTCTTCAGGTTGACGAAACTGTGGCCCATGCTTATTTTGTTATTACTTTGGCACACTACAATAAACATAGATGCCTCAATCTTCCAGTTCCCGGGTCCACCAACCCACACACTTGCAGGGGATCAAAGGAGGCAGCATCAGACCTAGACAGCGTCTGTGAGCCCTTGCCGCTAGCCCACATTCGGTATCTGTCCTGCCTGCAAGGATCAGGGTGGCGGGAGGGACAAGTCAGGCATTTGTTGCACCTGAAGCTTTACTGAATGCTGGGTATTTTGTTGTGGTGTCTGAGGTACATATTTTATTTGCGAGTTTGCCTGTGGTTGTATTACTGCATTCCCTGACTGGTTATAAACCCCTGTCCTTTCACCTTGTTCATCTCATCTCTTGGCCCTGCAATCTTTAATAAAATGTCCATATCTGCAACAATAATGATGTGGCTGATCCATCCTCTGGCGGCCTATCCTGCCCCTTCCTATACCTCCTCACCTCCTCTGCTACTTCCTTGTATCGTTGCACTAGCCTGCTGTTGCGGATAGTGTTATTGGTTGATCCCTGGGACCGATCCCACAGACATCGCAGTCATCTGAGTAGTGGCTGCTACTACAGCACCTTCTGTTGCTCCCTTCTTTGCCAACGTTTGCTGCACTAACTGCTGCTGTCACATATGTCACACCAGTTAGTAATGTAAGAACAAAATACTAACCTCATTTGACCTGCTGGCAGGGACGATGGCCTGAAGATAGTTTGACCACTCCCCTTGGTGTCCGATCGGAGAACAGGTAGCCCTGCTCCCCAAAACACACACCAAAGGAATGGGGGAGTCGATAAAATAATAAACAACAGACTGGTAGACCTCTGCAACCTGGAAGGAACCTCCCTTGCTGTCTCATCAGGGTTCTGTCTTAGGAACAGTGTCTGCTAGGAGCCACCACCACACATGTGAGACCTGTAGTGAACAGAGAGAGAAAGGGCACATTAACTAAGCGTTCCCCTGGCCACTCACTCTGTGTATACACAGATTCACTCTTGTGTAAGGAATCCCTCACATTCACAGTAGAGACTTCTTATCGGAAATGCAGTCAAAAAGGAATTAATACTTGTCATTCCTGCATGGTAGCATTGAAAGCAATGATCCTTCACATTGCCTTCAGACAGACGTATATGAATCTTTGCTTTAGTTTTCTCCCGCCTCGGCAATTCATGAGACAACAGAAAATTTCACAAGTGAATTAATCATGGATACTATGGAGCATAGATACAACACAAAGTCACGTAGAACAAACAGGATTAGTACATGGCATACACACTGCCAGTACACTTAGCTGTTGATTCGAGCAGTCCACGTCTCTTTAGCACAGTCCACATAGCAAGCTTCATCCACACCGAGCAGCGGCACTTAGGTCCGACGGGGTCCTCGGAGATATCAGGCTAAACACACAGGTGAGGCCGCTTCAGTCCTCCGCAGCTCCAGTTTCAAAGTCTCCGCTTGTGGTTATTCATTTTGCTCAAGCCGCAAGGAGAACAACAGTATCCGGGTCAATGGGAGCACTGCTGAACCACACCCCTTCAAAGAACTGGAATGAGGCAGACAGCAGGGCGGAAATAGTATAGCAAGCGCAGATGCTTGCTAGTAGCATCTTTAAATAGTCTGAATTCCAATATGGCCACTACGGTAGGAAGGTGCTAGAAAATGGCACCGTTCACCACAATGGCTCCTGGTGCATGTAGTGGTGGCATGGTTCCTGCTGTTCTGCTACATAACAGTTGAGGCAGAGATGTGTGACCCTTCAGGCATACAGTGTGCGGTGACGTAGTTTGAGATATCGCTGCCCTCAGGGAGAGTTATACAGGGCAGGATAGTGCTGTGAATAGAGCGTCATGACAGCTGCTTTCTCCGTTACCTCCTGCTTATTCCTCTCTTTCTCTTGTTTCTTTTAACAAAAGTGTATTACGTGTGCCTGTGTCTCCGTCAATGGTTTGGCCTCCAATCCCACTATATTGTCAAGATTATCCTGCACGTCGGAGGGTAAACCCTTTTTTACTATGTTATAGAACAACACAGCATTTCCCCTTGTTACTTCCCAACCCTGGCCTACTTCTTGAGTCCATTTCTCTTTCATCCTGCTGAGAAATTGAGTGGGGTCCTCATTCGCTCCATTGATTGAGCCCAGAGAGACCCGATGTTTGGCCTATCGGGATACATTTTCCTCAGCTGGTCCTAGACTACTGTGTGGAATAAGTTAAATTGGGACCTATCATACCTGGTTTCAGTAAGGGTGACATTTCTCACGCCAGCCTTATGGAAGACATTATCTGTCTCATCTCCTATAAGAGAGCTAAGTAGACTCTTTATGTCTCCTATTGCCAGGGTGACACCTGAAGTTTGTTTTTCAAAGGTCCTAATCCATTTCCCTGCTCCCTCTGTAAGCGATGGTAACATCTTTTTGAGGTTTTCCTTATCTATTTGTGGCCAGGGAATATAATGAGGTGCCTCAGGTCCCTTATGTATTAGGGGCATCTGGTGTACAAGGGCAAAGGAATGTTGGGAATTATGCGGGCTGGCATACTTTTGTCATACACGCAGACTCTCCCACATAAAAGGGTCTGGCTCCCCCTCACCATAGAGAATGCAATCCTCAGCATTTGCCATGTCACGTGGATCGAAGGACCCTTCTCTTGGCTATGGGCTCATCAGCAGGGCTAAACCTTCAGTCCATCCTGCTAAATTGT
Source organism: Calotriton arnoldi (assembly GCA_963921515.1). NCBI lineage: Eukaryota > Metazoa > Chordata > Amphibia > Caudata > Salamandridae > Calotriton > Calotriton arnoldi. Next base: position 3,012,916 of record CAWUFW010001044.1, on the reverse strand, counting down.
CCACATAGGGTATGATGTTATACCAACTATTTTCCCCTTGGGTAACTATCTCACTGGGGTGAGGTCAGTGCAGCATAGAACCAATTGAACACTCATCTGTTGTATCAGTCTGACATGCAACTCCCCAGTAACCTAATAAGATCCCATCCTGGGATATTGCTGACCACGTCCCACTGAAACCATAACTGCCCAAGCTTTATTGGTCAGGGTCTCCTAGTATTAGAAAAAGTGCCCTGCTCTCCTTCTTTACTTACTTTCATAAACATATCAGTACAAATGGGTGACCCCATCAATCCCTCCATATGCTCAAGGTCGAAGTGGTACCTTTCTCAAATGCTATTGTTATAAGTAGGGCATCTAGCTTTCGGAGACTGAAGTATTTGACCTGTATTATCTATGTGCCTATGTATCAATTCTATTCTCTTCGCCATCCTCCTAAAACGTCCTTGAATTTATCCTGATTTATTACCGCAATATCCTTCTCTCCCTGTGTCTCTCTCATTTTTTCTATCTTCACTTTGTGACAACTATTTCTAAACATTCTCTGGTGTAAATATAACACTTCCTTTCTCCTTTTGCCAAGATAGCAAATCATCCTCAGTCTTTTTAAAGTCCTCATCCTTTTCTCGAGGTACAGGCTATCGGGCCATACCAACAGCTCTATCTACATAATCATTCCGCCTAGCATCATCTGCATCGCTCCGTTGTGGGGTAGACACCTGCTCTTTGACTACCCTTCCTGTTAGATCTCTTTTTTGTAAGAGGTGTGACGTTGCTGATGAAATGAGCAGCTGGTCATCACTGTCTCCTGGACCCTGCCCTTTGTCTCTACCCTCCTGGGGAGAGACTTGATCTAAATGTAACATAAACTGTGCTTCCAATTGTCACGAAAACTTAGAGTGCCCCACACTTGTTTGTTGTCTGGGAGTACTCGTGTGTTTCGGCTTTGGTGTCTGTAGGGCAACACTAGGGGGTCCCTTCGGAGATAGTGGAGGGGACTCAACCTCGGCATTCATGAATCCCACTGCGGCTTCCTGTAGCTGCGCTGGTGGTAGATGCTGGGTATCTTGGGAGAGATATTTGTAGGGTCATATGAAGGTGGGAGAGCAGATGTGGTACAAGATGTGCGGTATTTGAAGAGCCTTTAGACTTTTCACAAAAGACTTGCCACACGGGTAAGGTGGCTCCTGTATATTTACTATGTTTGTGACAGTATGTTCTAATATCTTACCATGAAATGTCCCTTCCTTTGACCAGGGGTACATGTGTCTCTGGGTAGCTTTAAACCATTTTATTACAATGTTTCTGTAACCTTTTATGGTCACCTGGAAAGGTCTGTTGCATATGTTCTAAAGAAGTCTCCATAGTCCCCCATATTTCTAACAACTTTTCATAGTCTACCTTTTTATCTGTTCACTAAAAAATTATTTTCTTAGATTTGTACACTTTTTCCTCACACAATAAAGAACATGTGAATTTGTCCTTTAGTCATAAGTTATGGGTCACAACATTATACAGCAACATTACTTTGTGGCCACATTTCTACTTACATGAACATACACACATTCATCATCAACATATTTAAAATATAAACACTTTATTTCTAAAATCAATCACTGTTCCTTACTCTAAACTATATACTAAGTCAGTACCTACTGGTCACTTACCTCTGTGCTCTAAAGAGAATAACCCTCAAATCGTGTGTCTCAAAGGCCATGGAATGACTTCCAGACATTACGTCTGGGACAGTGGTTTGAGTGTTAATTCTTACTGGAGGTAAAGTTTAGCAACATCAGCTCATCAGCCGTCCCTCTATGTCAAAATCTTGCATACTTATTGAACTCCCAACTTCGAATCACCCACACTTGACCACTTCCAACTTTATATTGGGAAAAAACTCTCTACTGACTATGTAGTACCTTAACTTAACATTGTGCAGCGTTCATACACAATCTTGAATGCGATAACCCTTTTTACATTTAATCCACATTTACCATTGCCAAAGAAACAAGTCATATAATATAGGAACATGGACCATATTCCGCATTGTCCTTACCTTGAAGACGCAACTCCGGGTCCTACCCCTCTGTGAATAGGCAGAACACGGTATCTGCCTATCTTGTTAAAAATGCGCAATGGTCTATGCAGCGGGGTAGGCTGCAGTCAGTTAAGGACAAATGGAACTCCTGGCTGGCTCACCAACAGTTGTGCGAAAACTGAAATAAGGAAAGGCAATACTTCTCTTTGCAAGGCAAAAGTAGGTTTACTTGCCACGGCCAGGAGAGCAGTTGCCTCCACAGAGGTAAACAGCTGATCCTAATTTGCAGCTCGCAGGCAAGTGATTATATAGTTGAAAAAGTGATGACCTAAACACAATTATCTCAAAAATCCAATAACAGGTCAAAGAATATATAAGTAAATGATATGCTTTTACATAAACATCACATCACCCGCAACCTTTTCTCTACATTCTCTTATCATAAGTCTAACAAAGCTTTGATGAAACATTAACTTCCCCTCGAGCATGTGTGAGTGTTTTTTGTTCTGCTCCCAAGACTTCTTATCTGACTCTGTGTACTCTTAACTGAAGTTACCTTTCACCCATATTTTCCGGGTCACGTTTCCATTAACTAGGAGAATGAGATATGTGCTTGCGTGCTGTGGTCATAAATTCTTCAAGGCTTGTTTAAACACGTGTTTCCATTTAACTGAAACTTGCTGATTGTGCATTCAAATTTTTAGTGAACTCTCACCTATTTTGTATCACTGAGAAACTTAGGCCTGAACTGTTCTTTAAACACATATAGTTCTACCACGTTCTCTACTGATATCTGTGGTAGAGGCCACCTGGCATTTCCAGGCAAAATGGATTAATTCCTTGTGAATTATTTAATAACGGCCTATAAGAAAATATTTGCTGCTCCCCAGCATGCAAGGAGGGCCAGGTTGAGACTCGAGTTGGGCCTGGCAAGTGCAGATCTTCACTGCCTAGACGATTTAATGACATTTTATATCTGCACCCTGCATGCCTCAGCTCAATCCTTGAAAGAACAACTACAATCATTGTTCACGGACAAACTTTCCCCCTGGCACATACAGCTGCACATAGCCATTGCCACACTGAAGATTGAAATTACAAACCTGTCTAACCCAATCATCCCTCTGTCAACGTGGAAAAAAATAAATTAAAAAATCAAACCATTCAAGTGTCATTTGAGAGGGACATTGCAAGGCTTCCAAAAAAAACACTCTCTACAGCTCTGCAGGCCTTGTATATTAAGGAGAAACCACAACCATACTTCAATTATTCCCTTCAATTGCAGACTCACAATAAAATCACCTACATGAGGCTGTTAGCCCTTCCAATACACGATTTTAACCCGCTCTTGCCTTGGAGGAACGGGCGGCTAACGTGTAGACTTTGCACTTATATGCATGAGTCCTGGCTGCATATGCTGTACTGTTGTCTACAGCTTGCTAACGATCGTCGCCGCCTTTTGCTCCCAGTTTACCGGGATAAGTCTCTTAGGTACTGCAGGAAAGCATCTGATTTGTGCTTCAGCAATAATTCTGCTCAAGTCCTAGGAAGGGCTGGAAAGTTTATTACTATTATTCTAACTGCACAGCGCACAGCTCAGCATCAAGAAAAAGACAAAGAACACGATACGGGCTTCAGGGGGCTAAACTTGATCACCTTGTAGAGCCTAATAATGCACTTTTAGAGGCTGCTCAGTGAGAGCTGTTGAAGTAATCCCAAGTTCTCCTCTATACTGCTATTGCACAAACGGCCCTTGCTGAAAGCCATGCATTGACATCTGAAGCAACTTTGGGACATCCTGCCATTGCCTTTTGCACCCTGCATTTTCATTCTGGCGTCAAATGGCTTACCTTGACATACCTGCAGCTAACCAGAAATGCTGCTTTGAAATTGATATTTATTCTGCATCGCTTGTTTTTATAATGTGTTTTTAAATTTTAACCTTAGTCTTAAATTATCAACGTGATGTCTGTATGTTATGGTTTTAATTAACTGTATAATAACATTGACATTGGTAGCGAGATTTCTTCCTATTTCATTTTTTTCTTAACAGAATGTCGCATGGAGGAACTGCTGCATGGCAAAGAATGTTGCATGAAGAGCGATGCTACACAGAGAGGAATATTGTACATGGTTGAAATTTTCATGGAGTTAAATGTTACATGAAGAGGAATTTTGAATGGGGAGGAATATTGCATGGAATAGAATGTTGCATAGAGAGGAATGCTGCAAGTAGAGGAATATTGCATAGAGTTGACCATTGCAATGAGTCGAATAGTACATGTAGAGGATTGTTGCATGGAGCTCATGTGGCATGGTGTGGAATGCTACATGGAAAGGAATGCTGCCTCAGCCAAAGGCACTCATCTACTAAGTTAGCTTACAACGCTGCCTGCAACCAATTAAGTAACCAGAACATCTGTGCTATCACATTTATCCTTGTTGTTGCTCATTTATTTGTAAACATAGTTTGTAAAATACAATTGATATGGTACTCTCATTCACTTGGCTCTTCGAGGAGCTGCCTCCCATGAGCCAGTGTCAAGGTCTGGGGTTTTTTGAGTGTGTCATCAAAAACTACTCAAGAATTCAAATAATTTGAGCCTGTTGATGTTAGACGCTAATTGTTGTGATCTGGGAGTCCATCCTAGAGCAGCAGGGGTCAGAGTTCTAACCCCCCGGTGCAAGAACCTAGTTCAATGCACCAACAAGAATTAGAAATCCAGTTGGACTGACACTCATACACAACCCACTGAGCAATACTGTGTGGGTGGTGTGGTTGTGTTTCTGTCTTTATAGATGAGTTCAGGTACACAGTAGAACTTCAAGCCATCTTTCATAATTGAACAATACACTCAAAATAGCATGAAGAAACATGGGATAACATTTTGAAATGGTAATTCCTAAAACCCGAATCTAGTGCATAAAATATGAACAGTATCCTCACAGCATGCACAAATACATGCAGTAATGCATGAAATGTTGACAGACTTAATGAGACATGCCGTATCTTATAAGCTTGCACCGCAGCTTTGCAGAGACAATATGGACCCAACTCCTTGTGCCCTACCTTTCTACTAGCGATGTTGTAAACAACCAGGAAGACTGGTTGAGATTAGGGAAGGGAGTCTTGTGTGGAACTGCTTCTATGTTCTATGTACTGTTGTCGAACCTTATAAGAAACAAAGAATCTTGTTAACTTGATTCTCAAATACTTGACAGGACTCCCACTTGTCTCCTTCAGTGAATTCCTAACTATGATATACCTACTATCCACTGGTGGGGGGGCATGTGTGCGGTACTTCATTGGTTGTATTGAAGAATCAGATATCTCTTCTCTGAATCTTCTGGGTTGGTAATTGGATTGTTTCATTGGTTGTACCTGTGAAGAACCAGATATCTCCTCTCTGAATCTTTCAGGTGTTTAATCAGATTGTTCTAGAAAACATACACATGGTAATCAGTATGTTAAGTTATGCAGAAACTAGATAGCTCATCAGCAGTTTGTTAATTAACTTTTGACATGCACTCTTAATTCGTGAGATATTTTCCACACTTGCAATTCTTTGGTGGTATTGTGCCACACCAATCCTGTGAAGTCCCTCTCTCCTGAATTACAATTCTCGTATGTATGGTTCTGTAGCAGTAATAAAAAAACGTAATATCTTGAGTTCTTGACTGGTTGGTAAGCGCTTACTGATTGTGTGACTTGTGTTTTGCTTTTAGATGGTGTCTCTCAGGATCAACTTGATGGAAATTCAAAGATGGAAAACCGATGGGTGCAGAAGAGCCCTGGATGATGTCGGCTTACAGGTAAGCAGGAAGAGAACCTTCTCCTTCAGCGATCTTGTGGCAAAGTCTTGAGGTGTACAGACCTGGGCATGGTTTAAATGTGGCCAGGCCCTAGATGGCCACCGACATTTGTAAAGATCTTGCAGTACTTTGGCAGCTCTTGCAGTACTGAAAACACACAGGGTAATAACGGAAAGGCAGCTCAAGGTACAACTGCTAACATTCCCGCAATTGTCAACATACCTTACCTTGACATAATGAACACTAACCTCTATTCGTGAGTACAAACACAGTGCTTCCAAAGTGGATAACGGTGCCAAGGGGCTGAAATCTCCCAAATGGTGCTGGGGGGCTGAGATCTTTCCTAATATCAGACAACGGAGGGATACTGAGATGTGAGTGCACTGAGTGAATGTGAACTGGTCATGCAGAGAGTCTGAGTGCTACAAACTGGTCATGACAACTGGGCATGCATGCTCTGGTGACTGGAGGCTTCTATTCTGGAGTGCTAGGAGGCTGCTGGTTGATAGGGAATCCTTGGATTCCAACACATGGTCAGCAAGAACAATATGAACATTCCTAACATGGTTAGCAAGTTCCTAGCATCCTAACACCCTAGGGCTTATTCTAAACACTATGCTTAGATTTAGCAGAGGCAGAACATAGCAAGCTTATGAATTGAGTTTCTTAAGATGGATCATACTGCATACCTTTTCTCAGTAAGAAATAGCTGTTTAGCTATTTTCTTCACAGCACCTGCCCAGGGAATGGTAATTGATGACTGCCTGAAATCCACTTCTACGTGCTGCTCACTGAGCCACGGAGCACCACCAGACTAGGGCTGAGTTTTTGCAGCAAACCAGTGTGGTCTCTGGCCTGATAGTTCCATTGCAAAAGCCTCCCCAAATAAAGGTCACGTACCTGAGTTTTTATAGCATCTGATCGCCGATCTTATCTCATGTTTATATGTTTGGCAACATGAAAGTGCAACAAGACAAAATAAGTACGGAGATAAATTTGTCATCTCAGTTCACATATATACATTTTAGCCTTCACTGTAAGCGTCTACATTACCCCCAGGTCCCTCCTGTCCTCGTCCCATTCCTTAACTAAGTGGAGATGACCATCTCCACAACAGAAAAAAAAGAACAGGAGCATGCTGGGATACCCAACCCACTCCCTCCCACTGGGAGTACATAAGCGGTACCAGCCCAGCATGCAGCCTGTTCTTTTTTTCTGTCTTCCGACAGAATGGGACGTGTTTGGACTTACCTGATGGATTCTTCGCTGGATGTCTCGTCGGGGCTGCTGGGCTGTCCTCGCCGTCCTCTTTCTGCATTCTCCTGGCCTGCCGGGCTTGCCAGGAGCCGCGTTGATTGCCGCCTGGCCCTATGCGGCTGGGGCGCCGTTCCTCCCGGTCTCTTCCAGGTTGCAGTGCATGTCTCCCTGTGGCTTGGCCGGTCTGGGGGACGCGCTGCTGTGGCTGTTTGGCGGGTCCTGGGGCTCTGCTGGGCGATGCTCCTGGGTCCCCTGCCTGGCGTTTGGTGTCCTGCCGGCCTCCTCTTCTTCCTGGCGCCCCTGATGCTCGTTCCAGGGGCTGGCCTTGCTGTGGCCTCGGAGGCCGTTTCTGGCAGGCTTCTCCACCCGGCGCTGGTTTCCTGGTGCACGCCTGGGCTGGCTGATGGGGGGGGCAGTGGGCTTGTGGTGCGCTCTTCCTGCCCCCTTGGTGAGTACCGCATAGCGGTTCCCTTTTTTTCTCCATTGTGGGCGACTGTGGCCTTATGGTTGAGGTATCTGATTCTTGCTCTGCAGGTTACATGTTCGGCTCCTGGTGCTTCTATGATTACGTTGACTGTCTTGGCCTCCGGCCATACCTCCCTGTGTCCCCCTGATCTTGTCTGCTTTCGATGGTTGGCGGGGTCGGGTCTGGTTCTTTCCTGGATGGGAGTTTGCCTGGTTGTTCCTGGTTCGGTGGGCTTTTTGAGCTTTCTGTGGGGTTCGCTTGTGGCCCTGGCTGGTGTGTCTTCCCCCTTGCCCTCTTCGGGTGTTTGGGTTGATGCCTGGATGGCCTTCTGGTCGCTGCCGGGCTGTGCACCTGGACCTCTAGGGGATGCCGGGGTTTGGTCCCGGGGCCTCCTACTTGTGCTTCTTGCGCTCTGCCGTTGTGCTGGGTTCGGCTGGTCTCCCTGAGGCCTTGCCATGTGGGTTCCTTGCTTTCTTTCCGGTGCTGTTGGGTCCCGTCGTCCTCGGGCCTCTCCAGGTGCTGGTGGATTCCTGTTGGGGCTTCTCTTTGCTGGCTCCTGTTCCTGTGTGCTGGCCCTCTGTGCTTGCTGGTTGCGTGAGGCATGGGTCCGTTTGCTGTCTCGGTCCGGGGCCCTTGGTGTCTCCGGCCTGGTTCTCTGCCTCCGCTGCCCCCTGCTCCCGGGTTCCTGATGGTCCTTCGGCATCTTCGGCTGCCTGCGACGTCGGCTCCCCTGCCTTCACTGTCCTGTCTTGGGCCGTGGTTTCCCCTGGGTCACTGCCCTTTTTTTGGGGGTTCTGCCTGGGGTGGGGTCCTTCGGGGCTTCCACCATGGGTTGTGTGTTCCCTGGCCTTCTGGATTTTCGCTTGCTCGGCGCTTGTTGCTGGTTGGCGTCTGGGCTGGGGGTCGGTCCCTGTGGGACTGCTGTTGGCCTGTCCCCTTGGTGCATGCCTGGCGGTTTCTTGCTTGCTGTGCTCTTCTGCTGTGCTGGCCTGTGGCCTTGGCTTCTGTTGCTCCTGCTGCCCGCCCTGTGGTTTGGCCGGGTCGGCCCTGGTTCCCTGGGGTGGTGTCTGCTTGCTGGGCCGTGGCTCGCCTTGGGCGGTCTCTCCAGGGGTTTGTTGGCTTCTTCTTGTGGCCTCTTTGCTCTGTCCTCTGGGCCTCCGGCCGTCCTGACCTGCGGGCTTCTGTTGTCTCCGGTCGGCCCTGGTTGGTGCCTGGTTTGGGGTTCGCCTGGGTTTGCCTGTTGCTGTGGCCTGTTCTGGTCATCCCTGGCTGCTTGTCAGGCATTTTGCCCTTTTTCGGGTCCTGGTGCCTTGCGGTTCTTGGGCTTCCTTCGGCCGCCTGCAGCCCTTCCGCCCGTTGGTTCCTGCCCTTCTGTGGGTTCGGGCCTGGTGCGTGCCTGTGTGGGTGCCTGCCTGCGGTTTTTGCTGTTGGGCGCTTCTTGCATCCTTCCGGGTGCTTTTGCTTGCCCCGTGCTCAGGGTGTCTGCCTGCTGCCGGGTTGCTGGGGTTTGGTTTCTGGTTGTGGTTTCCTTCCCCCCTCTTGTGTTTCCCTTGATGGCTTGTTGAGGTTTGGGCTTGCCTTCTCGCCTGCCGCTCCATTTGCCTCCTGTGGTGGCTGGGTGTCGTTGGTCTTCCTTGGCCTCTGCCTTGGGTGGCCCCTTGTTCTTCGGGTGCCCGGCTCCTGTGCCCTGCCCAGTTTGCTGTGCCCTTTCCCTGCTTGTGGGTGTTGGGTGTCGGCCTCCCGTGGTGTGTGGGCCGCTTTGCTGCTTCCCGCTCCTCTCGTTCCGCTTTGGGTTGCGGTTGGCTTTGCCTCGGGTCTGAGGCTCTGGCCTTTTCCCTTTGGGGGCCTGTCGTTGGGCCTGTGCTCCCGCGCGGGCTGTTTTCGGCCTGTGGTGTCTGTGACCCTTGCTCTCTTGTTGGCTCTGGGGTGTTCCTTCTCCCCTTGTTTGGGTCTGTTCCCGCTCCCCTGTTGGGTGGTGCGTCTTTGGCTTCTCTGGGCTCCTCTCCTTTGGTTTCTGGTGCCTGGGTTGTTCCGGTGTGCTATTGGGGCCTGGGCTCTGCCCCTGTTGGGTTTGCCCTTGCGGTCCCTGTGTTTGGCCTCCCGTTCGCTTGTGCGTGTGGGTCACTGGTGCGCCTCTCGGCTTGGAGGTGTCGGGCTTTGTGCTGTGGGGCCCTTGTTTGCTTGGGGTCCTCTTTTGGTCCCTGCTTGGGTCCTTTCCTGGCCGCTCGTTCTCTTGGGCTTTGGCGCGGTCCTGGGCTGGTCTTCTGTCCTTTCCTGTGCCGCTCCTTTGTGGCTGGCTGTGGTGCTGGGTCTGTTGTGTGGGCTGCTGGGCTCCGTCCCTCTGCTTCTCCACTCTCTGGGTGGCCTGGCTGTGGTTGCCTGCTGTGCCTTTCCCTGTGCCCCTTCTTGGTGGGGGATTTTTTTTTTTTTACCTCTCCTTCCGGGTCCTGGTGGCGCCGTGTTGGGTGCCTCCTGGCTGGCTGGCTGGCCTGCCGGTTTCTCCGGCTGGCTTCTTGGGCGTTTGTGGGTCCTGCGGGGTTGGGCTGTTGGCCTCCTTGTTGGTCTTTCCTGTTTTGCCCTTCTGACGCTCCTTTTGGGGTTCGCCTTCGGTGGTTCCTTGGTGTCCTCCCTTGTCCTCCTGACGGGTGGTCGGCTCTTGATTGGAGGTGTTTCCTCCTTTCCGGTTCTGGGGTTTGGTTTCCCCGGTTCCGTGTTCGGCCTCTGTTGTTGTCTTTCTTGGTTGTGCCCTGGTTTTTTTACCGGGTCTGCCTAAGGTTGCGCTTCTTTGCTCTCCCTGGCCTCCGTTGGGCGGGTTGCTGGGCTTCGTGTCCCGGTGTCTCCTGCTTTGGGGGTGTGCCTCGGGCCTGGCCGCTTGGCTGTTTCTTGTGCCCCAGGTTCTTCTCCCGGTGGGGCGGCCTTTTTGTTCCAGCAGCTCTTCGGTGTCTCGGCTGGGGTTGGCCGTTGGTCGGTCCTGCCCTGTGGCCTGGTCCTTCTGTGGGTTTCTGGCCTCCGGGTTCCCTGTTGCTGCTGTTGTGGGGGGGGCCTTGCTTGGGTTCCCTGCCCCCTTTTCTTCCTGGCTGTTCCTCTGGGTCGGTGCCTGTTTTCTTGTCCGGTTCTGCCCCCTTTGGTCTTTGCGGCTCTGCTGGTGGCTTCCCCTGGTGTGTTGGGGTGGTCCAGTGGTTGGTCGTGTCTTTCCTTGCTCTCTTGCTTTGGCGTGCCTCTTCGGTTTCGTCTTCCTTCCGCTCGCTTTTGGTGTGGTCCTTTGTGGGTTCCTGCGCCTGTGGTTCACCTTCTTCCCTGTTTTGGGGGGGGGTTCGCTCTCTGGCTTGCCTCTGCTGTGTTCCTTCCTGGGTCTTCGGCCCTGCCGCCCTGTGCGGCCTGTTCTCCTCTGCTCATGGCCGTTGGGCTGGGTTGGCCTGTTTGGTCCCTGGTTGGGTGGCTGCCTGGTGCCTGGGGCCGTGGGCTTCGCCCTTGGTGGTTTCTCCATGGTCGGTTGCCCTTTCTGGCTTCGTTTCTCCGTTGGGGTGTGTCCGCTTCTCCTGGACTTCTTTGGTGGTTCGGGGGCTTTGTTTTGGCCCCTCTGATTGTTCCCTTGGGGCTTGGCTCTGCGTGTGGGGCCCCCTTCTGGTTTGCCTGGGGGTTCTTGTGGTTTTTTCTGGTCGTCCCCTGCTGGTTTTGGGGTCTCGGCTCTGTCCGCTTGGTTGGGGGCGTGGTTGGTTGTGTGCTCCTTCCTGCGTTTTTCCCCTTTCTTGTGGGCTCCTTTTGCTCCCGTGGGGTGCTGTTTTTCGGTCTGGTGCCCCTGGCGTTGGTGGGGTTCCGGAAGGCCGGGTTCTCTGCTTTGGTATTCTCCACTTAGTTAAGGAATGGGACGAGGACGGGAGGGACCTGGGGGTAATGTTCTATTACTTACCGGTAATCTTCATTACTCCTGGTCCCGTTGTCCTCGTCCCATTCCTTACGCCCCTCCCTCCCTCCCTGGCGGCCGGCCTTCCGGCTGTTGGCTTGGTATTTCAGGCTGCATGCTGGGCTGGTACCGCTTATGTTCTCCCAGTGGGAGGGAGTGGGTTGGGTATCCCAGCATGCTCCTGTTCTTTTTTTTCTGTCACGGAGATGGTCATCTTCACTTAGTTAAGGAATGGGACGAGGACAACGGGACCAGGAGTAATGAAGATTACCGGTAAGTAATAGGACATTAACATGCAGCGACCATAACAAGAACAACAAAAATATATCAGCCTAGATAGGAGGCAGACATGATGCGAACACTTCTGCATGTGTCTAAACATATCTCTTTATAATAGAAAGAGGTAAGCTGCAGGCAAGCACATGATCAAACTAAAACAGATTCAAACAGGGCCTGTCACAGTGTTCATAACATCCCAGAATTGTTAATTGAAGTAGTGGTATTTAAAAGAAATCTCTAATATTATAAAACACCTACAATACACATTTTATAATGGATTAAATGTGGGTTGAAACATTGCACAAGAATGTGCACTGGTAGTTTAAAAACAAACTAGGCAAGGCATTATGTTTATAACTAATGTGGCTGGGTGCAAAAAAATAAATACAAGTAGAAGAAGAAAAAGGGGTACAAACTGATCACTCTCATCATCATTTTGTTTCAGAAAAGCTGGAAAAGATGCTTTCCCTTTTATACTGGAGGCATGGTTTGAACTTGGTTTACTTTTTCCCTATTGGTGATGGAGTTATGCAGTCTATATAATATACAGGAGTCTTTGCTTTTGCTATTGAAGATGAGGTGCCTGGAATGGAATAGGTATGTTCCTTGAGTTGTTTCTTTGCCTTTGGTTTAAAATCGGATGGTGAAGGAGATGGGCATATGCACTGGAAAAGCTCTTGTAGATCCAGAGTATCCAAGAAAAAGGACATTTCTTGTATGTTGACTCCGATTTACATTGATTGTTCAAGCACTGAAGAGGTTCTTGACTCACAGGTTGGAAGAGCAACTTGCCCTTCAAATGTAGTAACGAAGGTCCATGCAGGTAGGTTAACTTAAAGGTGATTTATTCAAGCAGGTAACATGTAGTATAACAAGTAGTTAAGTTCAGAAGGAGAGCCCCACCAGGAGCAGCCTGTGTGCTGCTCAGCCCATGCCTAACTGTCACTTCACCTCTCTGAGTCCCAACATTCCGAGGCTCATCCAGACTCCAACATTCTATTGGGCATAGAGCACAGGCACTGGGCTGAGCAGGAGGAGAATAATACTTAACCTTACAAATGCAGGATACTACATATCCCCTTTCCTTCCAACAGAAGAACAAATGCAATATATAATAAAATATAACGGGAGAGAACAAAGGACAGATAGCAAGGAGGGAACAACGGAGTGTCAGAGAGAACATAAAGGAAAAGAGCAAGCAAAGCAGAGCGAGGAGAAAGATGGGAGAAGACAAGGAGGTGAAGGTAAGGTGTAAGTAAGAAAATGGAAAACCCATTGTGAAGAGGGCCGGGCTGGCAAACCCGCTTTAACCCCCATGGGTCCTCATGAGGGACTGAACACGTCTAACGGCAGTACAGTGACGGCTCGGAAAGAGTTAACCTCTTTTGGCCCTTCTTCCATACAGGGGAAGGAAGTCCCTCTGACGCGGACCGTCCAATGGAGGGATGCCTCATGGAAAAGAGGGGAGGAGCGTGTGGCTGAAAAGACGTTCCCGGAAGACTCTGAGGTGTGCGTGTTTAGGAGGCGAGAATCGAATGAGGAAGGAGGGAGCACTTCGGAGTTGGAGCGAGGACGAGAAGCAGATGAGTCGGAGTCGGAGCGAGGACGAGAAGCAGACGAGTCGGAGTGGGAGCGAGGACGAGAAGCAGACGAGTCGGATCGGGAGCGAGGACGGGAAGCGGACGACGGACTCCAGCAACGCCCGGAGAAGACTGATACCGAATGGGAGGAGTGGTCGGAGGAGTGGTGGACACCCCCGGAGGACGCTGGGACGCCGCCACAGCTCAGGAGAGTTGTGGCCCCCGTGGTACATGGCTCTAGGGAAAGGGTTTTGTAAATACGGAAGGGAGGGGGGCGGAGAGTCCAAGGGACTCAGGGTTCACGCATCTCACCAGACGTTTTGTGTTGTGTGCACAGTACCATCACCCCCCCCCCCTTGATCACTTCCCGCACCCTAGCCCCTAAGAGGGGTACGTAACAGGAATACAGAACGGAAGACTTTTCACTCTTTACTGGGGTATTCCTACCGTGTGGCGGGACCCTTTTTTTTGGTGTCTTTTGTTTCTTGATTCTCCCGCTCTCTCCTACCCATCTGTTCCCGAAAGCTGTACAAATCACGGTGACGGCTTGTTCTGCACTGCTTTATATTCTTGAGGGAAGGGGCAGCTGCATTGACCGTCTTCTCTTCTTTGTTTTCCCCGGGGCTGTTCCATCGCTACCCTACGAGAGGAAAAGGAGACGTGCCGCCACCATTACCACACCGGACGAAGACAACGACCATCCTGATCCCCTCTCTTCCCTTTGACTCTGGCATATCTTATGGTTCTGACTATTCACAATAAATTAAGCCATCATTAATCGGCCTGTAAGACCTCCTCGCTTTATGTTCCGCCCATCCCTCTCACATCTGGTGTCAGAAGTGGGATCGGGGGAAATGGAGGCAGCCGTGAGGAAGATGGCAGAAAGCCAGGAGAAGCTGGAACGCTGTATGGAGAGGTCCTTGACTGTAGCCGAAGAGGATCGGGCAAGCCTCCATAAGTCCCTCTCCGAACAGGGCCAGACCCAAGAAGCGGTGATTGTCAGACTGGCAGACACTCTGGGACAACAGAGGAGTACAGCAGGATTCCCTTCCGTGGTCCTCCAAAAATATGTGGAAGGGGAGGACCCAGACTATTATTTTTCCAACTTCGAGCGTATGGCCCGGGCCGCCGGTTGGGGCCAAGAGAAATGGGGGCAATACTTGGGTCCGCTATTGTCCGGCGAGCTTCAAGCGGCCTATCAGGCCGTCAATGCTTCGGGTCTTGCACCTTATGAGGACGTGACAAAGAGTATTTTAGAGAGGCTAGGTATTGATGACGACATGTATCGCATAAGACTGCGCCAACTCAAGGAAGGCCCGCAGGAGACGCCCCGTGCCTTGGTGTACCGAGTAAGGGATATGGCGGACCGGTGGCTCAAACCCAGTACCTCAACTAAGGAAGAAATAATGGAGAAGGTATATCTTGAGCAGTATCTGTCCTCCCTGTATCCGCACGTACAGAGATGGGTGAGACAACACACCGGATTGAGCCTGGAGAGGGCGGTTGACATAGCCAGCGCTTTCTACCGAGCACAAGAGTCCCAAAGAGGTCGCGAAGACGTACATTGGAAGCATCCAGGTGGCCCCCTGAAGACCACTAGCCCCCCCCCTCCATCCCGCAAACCGGAGATAGTTTCCCTTGCCCCAGGGCCCCTCTTTATACCTCCCCGAGCCCCTCCTCCTTTGGGTCCTAAATGTTTCAACTGTGGTATCGTAGGTCATATAGCTCGGTTCTGCCCTCAGAAGGAGGAGCCTATGGAAGTCGGGTTGATACGCAATTATTATTGTAATCTCTCAGGGGCGCACCTTCCCTACCATAGAACAGTACGGGTTAACGGGGAGGAAAGGCAAGCACTAATCGACACAGGATGCTTACAAAGCGTGATCCAACCCCATGCTGTCCCGGGTGGAGAACCGACTCCCTCAGGGTATGTCACCATCCAATGTGTACACGGGGATAGCAGACGTTATCCGACTGCTGAGG
This sequence comes from Calotriton arnoldi, assembly GCA_963921515.1. Classification (NCBI taxonomy): domain Eukaryota; kingdom Metazoa; phylum Chordata; class Amphibia; order Caudata; family Salamandridae; genus Calotriton; species Calotriton arnoldi. Next base: position 2,997,596 of record CAWUFW010001044.1, on the reverse strand, counting down.
TAGAAGTACAACACGATCCTTCCATAATCGCCAGACCCTTGAGAGTAGGACTCATCCCTCGCTTGCCTGAACCCCTAGTCCTAGGGAATGATTATCCGCAATTATCAAACTTAGTACAGGAAACCTGGACAGAGGGGGAGGACTGGAGAAAGACCGCTCCTTTTTCTCAAGAGCCCGAGCCTGACTGGCCCCCAGGAAAGACGAGAAAGAGCGGCAAACAGAAAAAGAGGGACCAAAAGATGTGGAGACAAGTCATGTTGACTCAGAACAAGGAGGTCCCTGTGTGGCAATACGAACAAGGGTTCCGAGAGACGCAACGAGAAGACCCTGCTTTTCGTGAGGCCTGGAATAAAGCCACGGCTGAAGATGATCCCCTGCACGTAGGTCCACAATTCTTTATAAAGAAGGGACTGCTCTATCGAAAGGGGGGGGAGGGACGACCCCATTCAACTGTTAGTCCCCCACTCCTATAGAGATAAAGTGTTGTTCCTAGCCCACAGTCACTTGCTGGGAGGCCACTTCGGAGAAGAAAAAACCGAACAAACCATCCTAAAACGGTTTTATTGGCCGGGTGTCTATTCCCAGGTATGAAAATTCTGTAGAGAATGTGCTATATGTCAAAAGAACAGTAGATCCATGCCTGCCAGAGCCCCGTTACGTCCTTTGCCCATCATACAGGAACCATTCTCCAGGGTCGGCATGGACATCATAGGACCCCTTTTGCCTTCCAGGAGTGGTTGTCGATTCGTGTTGGTTCTGGTTGACTACGCCACCCGCTTTCCTGAAGCAGTGGCCTTACGCCAACCTAACGCCCCCCAAATCGCAAAGGCCATGATCTCCATATTTTCTAGAGTAGGATTCCCCAAGGAGCTGATTACAGATCAGGGAACACCCTTTATGTCCCGCCTCATGCGACAGGTATGTCTCTCCCTAAACATAAAACAAGTCCGTACGTCGGCGTACCACCCCCAGACGGATGAGTTGGTGGAACGCTATAATGCCACACTCAAAACAACCCTAAAGAAACTATTAAACCTCGAAACCCGGAAATGGGAGGACATGCTCCCTTTGGCTCTCTTTGCCATTAGATGTCAAAAACAAAGCAGCACCGGGTATTCTCCGTTCGAGCTCCTTTACGGACGACAACCCAGAACCCTGTTGGACATGCTCCGTGAAGAGTGGGAAGAGGAGCCAGAGGGGGAAAAACCACTCCCAGAGTATATATCGAACCTGAAAACCCATCTAGGGCAAATACGGAGCATTGTCAAAACACATATGGAACAGGCACAACAGTCCCAAAGGACCCAATATAATAAGAAAGCCAAACCCCGTGCCTTTGACTGTAATGATTACGTTCTCATAATGATGCCCACCTCTGACCACAAGCTGTTGGGACAGTGGCAAGGCCCGTACCGTGTCGTGGAAAAAGTGACCCCAGTGACCTACCGCCTGGAGCTAGACCCCCAGAAAAAAAAACCACTCAAATATACCACGTGAACCTCCTGAAGAAATGGGAGGGGCCTATTCCGGTGCAGGTCGGATTCATATCGGATCCCGAACCACTCTTTGTACAGAGCATAGACCCGGATCTACCGATAGAACAGAAAAAGGCGTTTCAGGCCCAAATGAAACCCCTACAGGAGGTGTTCTCCTTGTGCCCAGGTAGAACACATTTGACGGAATATGTCATCTCCACTCCCCCGGGAGCAAAAGTAAAGATGCGTCCCTATCGAATACCTGAGTCGCGTAGACTAGCCATAGAAATAGAGGTACAACAGATGTTAAAAGCGGGCATCATTGAACCATCCTATAGCGAATGGAATTCGCCTATAGTACTGCTACCCAAACCTGATGGGTCCATCAGGTTCTGCATCGACTTTCGGGAAGTGAACAAAATCTCTCAATTTGACTCCTATCCCCTCCCGAGAGTCGATGAACTGGTGGAGCGGTTAGGGAAGGCCAGATACATTAGCACCCTTGACCTATGCAAAGGGTATTGGCAAGTACCCCTGAGTCCTGGAGACCGAGAGAAAACAGCCTTTGCAACCCCCAGTGGGTTGTATCATTTCACAGTCCTTCCCTTCGGTCTCCACGGGGCTCCGGCCACGTTTCAACGGTTAATGAATACGGTATTAAGACCATGTTCAGGCTTCTCAGCAGCATACATGATGACATAATTATATATAGCTCCTCCTGGGCTGAACATCTCACTCACGTAAAGCAAGTCGTCCAGGCGTTAAAGGACGCCGGGCTGACTATAAACCCAACCAAAAGCCGACTGGCCCCTCGCTCTGTGAAATTCCTGGGCCACCTATTAGGGGAAGGATACATTAAACCCCAGACGGAGAAAGTGGCTGCTATCTCCAATATCCCTTTCCCGAAAACAAAAAGAGAGCTCAGGGCGTTTCTCGGAATATTGGGGTATTATAGGAGATTCATTTCCAACTTTTCCCACACAGCCTCTCCTTTGACAGACCTTCTGCAGAAGAACGCGCAAACCGAAAAAGAACTGAGAAACCCCTCTCCCTCCTTTCTGCACGCCTTTCGCCGGCTGAAACACGCCCTGACCTGTCATCCCGTTCTACTGAGTCCTGACTATTCACGACAGTTCGTTTTACAAACGGACGCGTCCGACACTGGCTTGGGAGCCGTCCTAGCCCAGGTAGACCCCCAGGGACAGGAGAGACCTGTACTCTACATAAGCAGGAAATTGTTTCCCCGTGAGAAAAACTATGCGGTCATAGAAAAAGAGGCACTCGCCATTAAGTGGGCAGTGGATTCCCTGAAATACTACCTGGAGGGGAGGGAATTCACCCTATTTACGGACCACGCCCCGCTGGAATGGCTTGCAAGGAATAAGGGACACAATGACCGGATACTGCGGTGGTTCCTGGCCCTGCAGCCCTATCGTTTTCACACCAAGCATAGAAAGGGGAAAGACCAGACCAATGCCGACTATCTATCCCGGTATCCCCTTGAATCAGTTCTTCCTGGCAAGAATGTTAGGGAAGGGGGATGTGAAGAGGGCCGGGCTGGCAAACCCGCTTTAACCCCCATGGGTCCTCATGAGGGACTGAACACGTCTAACGGCAGTACAGTGACGGCTCGGAAAGAGTTAACCTCTTTCGGCCCTTCTTCCATACAGGGGAAGGAACTCCCTCTGACGCGGACCGTCCAATGGAGGGATGCCTCATGGAAAAGAGGGGAGGAGCGTGTGGCTGAAAAGACGTTCCCGGAAGACGCTGAGGTGTGCGTGTTTAGGAGGCGAGAATCGAATGAGGAAGGAGGGAGCACTTCGGAGTTGGAGCGAGGACGAGAAGCAGACGAGTCGGAGCGAGGACGAGAAGCAGACAAGTCGGAGTGGGAGCGAGGACGAGAAGCAGACGAGTCGGATCGGGAGCGAGGACGGGAAGCGGACGACGGACTCCAGCAACGCCCGGAGAAGACTGATACCGAACGGGAGGAGTGGTCGGAGGAGTGGTGGACACCCCCGGAGGACGCTGGGACGCCGCCACAGCTCAGGAGAGTTGTGGCCCCTGTGGTACGTGGCTCTAGGGAAAGGGTTTTGTAAATACGGAAGGGAGGGGGGCGGAGAGTCCAAGGGACTCAAGGTTCACGCATCTCACCAGACGTTTTGTGTTGTGTGCACAGTACCATCACCCCCCCTTGATCACTTCCCGCACCCTAGCCCCTAAGAGGGGTACGTAACAGGAATACAGAACGGAAGACTTTTCACTCTTTACTGGGGTATTCCTACCGTGTGGCGGGACCCTTTTTTTTGGTGTCTTTTGTTTCTTGATTCTCCCGCTCTCTCCTACCCATCTGTTCCCGAAAGCTGTACAAATCACGGTGACGGCTTGTTCTGCACTGCTTTATATTCTTGAGGGAAGGGGCAGCCGCATTGACCGTCTTCTCTTCTTTGTTTTCCCCGGGGCTGTTCCATCGCTACCCTACGAGAGGAAAAGGAGACGTGCCACCACCATTACCACCCCGGACGAAGACGACGACCATCCTGATCCCCTCTCTTCCCTTTGACTCTGGCATATCTTATGGTTCTGACTATTCACAATAAATTAAGCCATCATTAATCGGCCTGTAAGACCTCCTCGCTTTATTTTCCGCCCATCCCTCTCACACCCATCCTCAACAACAACAATATAGAAAGAAGGAGACAGTGAGACGAAAGAGAGGAAATACAAAATAGAGAGAGACAGACGTGCCAAAGGCAACCCCCAAACATACCCACTGGCCAGGCAGGCAAGAAAGGAAGGAAGAATAAGGCATGACGCAAACCGGACACCAGCCTACACACAGACACAAAGAGGAGGGAATAACGGATCTCCTCCTGAACAGGGAAGAAATAGAATAAAAAATACGAACGAGGGAAGGCTGGAGACAGAGGATGACAAACAAGAAATGTAACTCCAGAAACCAAGGATGAAAATAAGTAGAACATCACGAGGAAAGCTCGACATAATGGAAAACAGAGAAGAGGCAAAGTAGATACATACAGTATAACTAATACTTCCCCCCATTTTCAATTAGACAATAACAATAAGATATAAGTGTAACATTGCGTTATACAAAACAGCAAAGTAACTGAATGTAGAAAGACAATATCAGCCAATGGGATTGAAACCCATGACCGTCCTCTACTCCTATGCAAGAGTGTGAGGAGCAGTGTGAATGGGACTGTGACCCATAATGTGAAAGCCCGTGAAAGGACAACCCCCGCGTAGAGGTACAATGCAGTGCAGAGTAGAAATGGGTCTAAAACCCATAAGACGCACCCTGTGTGAGGGTGACTGTGTAAATGGGACTGTGACCCATGAAACGGTGCCCTGTGTAAGGGTACACGTGTAAATGTAAATGGGACTGTAACCCATACAACGGTTCCCTGTGTAAGGGAGAAAAACGTTCATTACCCATGTAGGCAAATGTATGTGGGGAAATGGGGCTAGACCCAAACCCATCCCTGTGTAGGGAAGAATATCGTGCAAAAACGTACACATGTAAATAGAACCATGAACCCAATGCAGGTAAGTACCCAGAGTCCATAATGCACGATGTAGCCCAGGAAAGCAATAGTGTAGATAACAAAGTGGGAGTAGAACCCATTGCCATCCCTGTGAGGGGAAAAGATAGACATGTCTTTATGTAATGTGCCACAAGCCAAAGCAAGTAAGCCTACTGTGAAAACACAGACACGCTCATGAAAGGGTTAAATTACGAAACACATTGTGATTAAATAGGCTGACTTTCGTTTAGGGTGTGCGTGTCACCGAAGCCTTGAGACACACAGACAATAGTATGCAGACAACTTGGCTCTAGACGACTATGATGTGAAAGATATTTGAAAATTACGGCGGCTTCCACTGTCCTCGGAGCACATTAGTTAAACTGAACAGCATGTGACTACGACAGTGGAAATAAAAACACAGGAATGTCATCTTGTAGAACGGTACACTGCTGTAGAATGTCACTGAAATCGAAAAAATACAACACCAATAAGTCCAATTATGTGCCGATTTTTCTGTTGCAGGCACATAAAATGAAAAGACGCAAAAGATGACATAAGCGGGTGTAAGATAGAGAACAACCCACGCAGAGTTTTTGTGCGTGCGCCCGATTGGTGAGTTTTCTTCTGCTCTCACCTCTTGTAATAGATGACGGAGGAACTCATGCGGAATGAAGAGCTGCAGCAGGTACATGGCACTAAGTCCAGAATGGAGATGCGGGAGAAACAAAATCCGCTGTGTAACCCTGTTGATGACAAACCAAAAATGGCGGCACGCACGGCACGGCACAGCACGCCGTGCAGGATGGCTCCCGGCTCATTTGAGCGCCAATCAAAGATACTTGGCCATAGCGTGACGAAGAGCGTGTCGTCACAGAGGATCCTCCGGGAGACCAGTGCGGGAAATGGATGAGGTAAGCGCTGCGCGCACAAGATAACGTAGATTTTTGACCGTTTAAACTGCCGCTGAACAGGCCTCCAACGATTTCTTGTGACGATGTCAGGTTTAAAAACCGCCATGAGATAAAATACAGAAGTTGAGTGCCACAAATTGTGAACTGGAAAAGTCACGTTGAAATAAATGTGTAAGAACCCATACTCAAGTAGATGCAAATGGATACGTAGGCACAAAATAAACACTACAGACCTGGTTGCCTCGTGGACAACGGTCAGTCACCACTTTGCCCACAATGACAAACACGAATGTAAGACAGCGTGATGCCGATGTGTCAGCAAAAGCGTGAGACAAGAAGTGAAATAATCAAAATCAATTTTCAGGAGTTGTAGATAGTGTGAGGATGTTCGCCCGGTTATTCAGTATAATGAAGGTGGTCACAAGGACAGTACCACATGTAGAAAGATTGTAAGTCCAACAAAACGTAGTGTAGATGTGCACAAGGTCACACAGCGTAGGCAGCAGAATGACTCCGGTACACGTCGCATAGTAGTTGTGAGCATCAAGGTCGTAGAGTGTGTGCCAGAGAGTGCACCAGCGTGCTAGAGATGAATGTTCTGCCTTATTAGTGGATGTGCTAAAAGGCACAAACAGTAGATATTTCACCAAAGTCTAAAAAGCGTAAGGCAGATGAGCACAGCACGCCTGGGCTAGGGCTGGCCGATGGTGAGGCCACTGGTGGGGCTGAAAGGCGTAGTGCTTCATCCTTACTTGTTTCTTGTTGACTTCTTTGGTTTCGTGAGAAAGACTTGTTTCTTCTTTGATGATGTCGTAGTTGTTCATTGTGGAACACACGTTTCTTGTTCGCAGTTATTCCTTTCCTGTGGATACCTCCTCTTGTGTACATTGTGGTAGTAGCCACTGTAGTTTCTGTAGATTGCGCCATCTCCAGGTCCACCTGTGTTTGCCAGGTACCTTAGATCCGCTTGTTCCACGTAGGTACGTCACCAACTCGTCGCCATCAAATGTAGTAACGAAGGTCCACGCAGGTAGGTTAACTTAAAGGTGATTTATTCAAGCAGGTAACGTAGTATAACAAGTAGTTAAGTTCAGAAGGAGAGCCCCACCAGGAGCAGCCTGTGTGCTGCTCAGCCCATGCCTAACTGTCACTTCACCTCTCTGAGTCCCAACATTCCGAGGCTCATCCAGACTCCAACATTCTATTGGGCATAGAGCACAGGCACAGGCACTGGGCTGAGCAGGAGGAGAATAATACTTAACCTTACAAATGCAGGATACTACACCATCATATTGTGCATATTTCACAATCAGCAACTGTAATGCACAGCAGTACTCTTGGTGCCATTGTTGTGGTCATAGCAGTTGTTTCATGTAAATTGATTCCATTAGAGGCAGTTCTAACAGAACTTCCCAAACAGTTTCTTGCTAACAAACTATGCACCAAATAACTGGTCTTACTTGCGAGGTATTCAAATTGAGGAATTACAGAGTCCAGTACTCGCTTATAGCAGTCAGTAATTCAAACCAAAGATAGAACGCTAGGGTCTCTCAGCATTGCTTCTCGGTAGGACGTTCTCATTCTGAAGGTGGGACTGGCTTCATTTCTCTGTCAGGTGGAAGATGAGATCTCTACACCGATGATCTGCAGGATTGTTGGAAATCCGCCAAATAGACTGGAGAACAATGAATGAAAATTCAAAGGAATTAGTCTAACAACAGTTTTAAAACCAGTCAATAAACCAGCTTTAATGTTCTTGAAGAAATGTACTATGCCAGTTGTGTTGTGTAAATTAAAGATGATGTGTACAAAGTCTGCAAAATGAGAAGGATACTGAGCTTGCAGGAGTTTTTGAATCCCTGACGCAGAACCGGTTGTCTGTAAGTCAAAGGTTTCTGCCGCTGAGGTTAAGGAGACCTCTTTCTGCACTAATATGGCAACAAGTTTATTCAATTTATCAAAGCACATATTATTTATATCTATTCTGGGCCAAGAGACATTTTCAAACCGTCTTTTGGGAGGAGGGTACAAGGTTACCCACAGCATTTTATGATTCAGTTAAAAAATACAGTTGGCCTTGGGTCAGTTCGCAACATGTATTGTTTGTGATTATTAAATGTGACCCATCATTCATGAGTGCATGGTGGGCTGGGATGGATTAAACAGGTCCAGATACCAATTTACAGCTTAATCTTGGCTTCAGAGGGTTACAGACTCTGTGCAGAAAGATGGAATCGCAAACGAGTGAGTGACCTAAAGGATTTGAACATCCAGCTGTACTTATGAATGCGGAATTGTCAAACTCAAAAGGTAACTCCCCCACACGGTAGAAGAAAGTGTTATGCATCTTTTCATACCAACCCGTGGACTTCTGTTTCTGGTATTCATGAAAATGAAAACTAGTCTCAGGCAGTGAGATTACTCCATGTGTGAGCCATGTGATGTGTGGATCTTCTGCTACAGAAAAGAGGACATCTTCAATTTCTTCAGTACTTATTAGGATATTAGTGGCTTCTTCTTAAGTATATAACAATAGGAGAGGAAGGGAAATTAAAGGACACTCCTACTCCCCTCAAACTAAGTCAAATAAACAACAAAGGAGTGTAACACTAAAGAGAAGAACACTCTATGTATCCTTCTTCACTGTAGCGTTTTACTAATAGAAAAAACCTCTTTAGGTTATTCAGAAAGCCCTCACTCACCAACCTGGTTGGTGACATGCTTCATCATCGGGCCCCACCAGGAGTGGCCGAATGCCACCCTAGTGTGCTACAACGCCAGAATTATCTGCGGAGCTGGTTCAGTGATTGGTGAAGAGTGAAAAAGTGAATGTTAAAAAGTCCAACTTGTGTCAAAAAAATCTTTTATTTATTTTGCCAATTAGACTTAGTTAAAAACAAGTGTAGGATAAAGGACCAAATTAAAAGTCCAGATTTATCCCCAGGTGTAGGTCAACATGTTTCTGCCTTTCAGGGACATATCGTCAGGCATTCGTCAGGACCAATATTTATAGTGAATGAACCCGGCGGTATGGGCGCACTAAGGCCCACCCTAACCAAGGGTTACTAGTGTTAAAAATGTTTATCCCAAAACACTAGAAAGATTCCCTCAATTTAGAGAGGAACCGAGTTTATTAAAAAGTGCTAACTCTCAAAGCACCATGGGTCTCGGGAGATGGGTGATGGCGCTTTGGCACACCGCCCTGTCCGCCAGGCACCCGTTTGGAACCTGAATGCAATCTCTATAACCGGACCCCGAGGAATCTTAAGCCATGATTCTTTGGGAAGTGGTTAGATTATATGACTCGAAAACGGTGCTTTCATTGAGGAGACTTGAAGACAATTAGATTTCAGCATTTGTAGCACCAAATTTAGCTGTGTAATAGATTGCAACTGAGTCTGCCCATGTTGTAGGAGATGTAAATCTTCTTTTAGAAGATCAAGAAACGAGAACATTATAGTGCTTATAGCATACATTCATTTGGGGAGTGTTTGCATTCCATCGTCAATAACTTTAAATGTGGTTTGCATCATTTCTCTGTCAGTTTCTCAAATTCTTTTGGCAGCTTCTTTTTCTGAATATCTTCAAATTTCATTATAGATGGCATGCCATGCTGCAAATATTAAACATTTAATTTTATTTGGTGTGGACCCAGGAGGAAGGCATTGAAATCCATAATTGTATTAATTGTGTACAGAAGCATTTTCATTGCTCCAAGGCTGGAGTGTGCTAGCCATCGTTGGCACAGCTTACCCACACTTCATGGTAAGAGTTAAAGGTGTATATTTACTATACCTAGGGTCTGGGGTGATCAACTAGAGGACCAGGAGTTTTGGAAAGAGATCATTTGATGCATACATCAATAGCAATTGGCCATAGCACTATCCCTTTGGCAGATTGGACACATTGTGCATACCATTCTGGAACATTTCATTTCACAATGGTATGTATAGAATCTGTAATATTTTACTTTCTTTTCAGAAACTAGTGTTGGGATGGGTGAATACGATGTCAATGAATGTCATAATATGTACAGGCCTGACAGCGGCAAAATCTGTAAATGCAATGTGAAAGTATACCATCTCTTGTACCTGCACAATGCCAGTCAATGCAATGTCAATGTATACCGTAACTTGTGCCTGCACAGCAGCACCGACATAAGCAATAATAACACCAATGTATTCAGTGATCCATGCTCATAGGATAATATTATTTTTGCAAATAAGAACAATGTTAACATGTTAACATGTTAACAGGAGGAGGAGCCAGCGGCCGAAATGGCCGCCTGGAGCTGATGCTCCGTATTGACCCAGCACACTTCACCACAGAGCGGCACTCCGTCGCATCCAACCCTCATAAAAAGTTATGATTCCGTGATCGGAATACTCGGATCAGCAGCAGGGTTGAAAACGGCGGCTCTAACGGCCCCGGGAAGCCTGTTATTGGTTGCCGAGATCCCCGGGGCCCGGCACACAAAATGCCTCGATCGAGCTGCCTCCGCAGCTGTTGAGGAGATGAGCTGGCGGATTACCCCGACGGGGCGTGAAGAATTTGGACGAAGGGGACAGCCATCTGAACGTCCTGGCGACCGGCAGCCGCGATTTGGAAATTGAGAATCCTCGCACCGATGAGAAAAGCCATCACCCACCAACACTGTGGGTCTCATCCTGCAGAACAAGATGGCGGCCCCGCTCCTCGCGGCCTAAGGAGTACCGCCCAAACGGACCGCTGCTGCGAGCGCTGGTGCCCTGCTGTCTACCTGCAAGACAGAGGGGAAGATAGCGGAATCGCCGATCGAGGCGAGCTGGCGAGAGCTGCGGACCCCTGGACGAACAAGATCTGACGAGCCTCCTGCGGGCTGAGCCGGTCCCGCTCCGGCACCCGGTGAGTCAGCGAGCCGCGGGGGAAAGTGCCGGAGCTAGTAAGGATGCTGGCCGGATGCAGCTGCTGAGACTTTCACGGCCCCGCGGCCCCTCAGGTCCAATATGAGTGAAGCTCCCCTTCTGAACCACCGAGGGTCACCACGGAACAATCAGGTGAGGGAGGGAGGGCCCCCCCCCAGCCCAGCCAGTGAAAGGGTGCAGCAAACTTTATTCCATACGGAGCACAAGGTCGGGCCCCTCCCCCATCGGCTCCATAGCGCTAGATGCCTGCGTGTGTCTGGGGCTTCCTTCCAAGTCCCGGCCCCTGGAGAATCTACCTGTATGGTCACATGCGCCCAGACCTCCTAAAAGCGGTGAGGCAATCTCCCACCCGGCCTCTGCCGAAAGCACCATAAGTACTCTTCCTGCACCCATGACCCTAAAATGGCGGCTAATAGGCAGCAATGAGGAGTATCCTACTGAGACAGCCCAGGAGACACCTGAAGAAGCGGCGCAAATTACCCTTGAGGCCCCTGAGAATACAAAGGGGAAAGATAAAAATGGGGACCGGCCGAATGGAACACCAGGGGCAGAACCTCTTGCCTGACCCCAAGATGGCCGCCACAGTGGTCCTTTACAACGATGAGCTACTACTCTTGGACAAAAATTGGACACCGTCTAGACCTCAAGCATATCCCCCATCCGGCTCACCCATCAGGACACTGAACCTGTGATCTTGCCACCGAACGTTGAGACCTAGCATTTTGGCCAATGCCCGGTGGAGCTACCTTGCTAGCTATAGAGGAGATGGGCTGTTGACTTCCCCCTCGGCCGTCACCTACCCAGCCGGACTTTGGGCAGACTTTCCTTCGTCTCTCCGCCTTATCTCCCTCCTACCCTTCTTCCTTACCCCACTACCCTTCTACTCTCCACTTATCTTGTCTTCTATGCTCTTTAAATGTTTCTAGCAACAGATGTAACTTGTAACTGATGTGACTTTGTAACAATGTGGAACCTCATGTAAAGCGCTCTGATACCTCCGGGTCTAGCCAGCGCTATATAAAACTCAAATAAATAAAAATAAATAAATAAATGTGTTCAGACCAGTGCAAACATAATCTCGTTAATACCAGTATAAACAATTTCAATGTAAAAAATGACAACTGTATTCATAATGATGTTAATGTCGGTAAACATGATACCAGTGGCTGCCATATTACTTTTAGGAGTTCCGATAAACTCACATCATTGCTATAAGATTCACCCAAGGTGATCTCTCCATCAACCTTGAGTCAGAGATATGTGGTCAGGCAGGTCCATTGACCCATGCCCACGCCTATCGAGTATCAGGTCACAGGTGAGGTCCCCCATAAACCAAAGACAAACACGCACCCAGGGAAAACCCTGATCAATTCCACAGATAGATAGTTGCACCACAAACAAGTCTGAGATAATTGGCCCCAATAAAACCTGCTTAGCCAAAGGCTCGCATTCCCCAGAAATACCACAATTCTAGATACCACATGTAGATAGGCACACAACCATTCAGGACACGACAGACACACCACACGTAGTGATCATGCGCTCCTCATACCAGACATCTGGACACATACACACTGGCCCACATTAGCTCTCCCCTAAGGTCGAGAGCCATCTGTGTCCTTATCAGAAGTTGGTGTGTTTTGATTTACAACTGTAATTCTTTTTTGGAATGTAGCAAAGTGTTTTGTTGTACCTCATGACCTATATAAATGGACGGCCCAAACTTGTACCTAAAGAGATTTTGAACAGATGCATCTGTCCAGGGTCTGCAGGCCGCAGCGTTTAGTTAAACCAACTTGTTCCTGTTTTGCCAAACACCTTTTGTCTTTTCATTTATTTAGTTAAATTCATATCCAAGCAACACTAGATGAAATTGACTTTTGGAATTGAGGGTTTCTTAAAATCTCTAATGGAGCTAAATTGTAGACATGTAGTCTGCTGGACAGTTTTGTTCAGAAAAATACATTTTTTGGAAATTGTGCATGATCTAAATAAGGGTTTTTGCCTGGCCAAAATGTCATTGCCCACGTACTTTTATCTTCAATATTTTCTTTCCAGCAGTCATAGCCTTGCACTGCAAGATTTTCTATAAACTTATGGAAATGTAACAACTTGTGATTGGTAATCCGGCTCTTTTGAGGATTTGCCTCCTTTTGTAAATAACAGAAGGCTGCTGGATCTGACCTCAATACCACTGAAGTAGGAGACTTGCTTCTGGAAATTTATGTGGCTATTTATTGGTGGGATCCCCTCAATACTTATATATTTCTTGGGTAGTGATGGTTCTGCGCATGTAATGATGACCAAACTAGTGGAAACAGAACATTTATTCATGATTGTCAACATTTGTCAGATTCTTTATTGTCTAAAATGGTATATGCATGAAGGTCCTTCAAAATTCTTTCAACAAGTTTTATGTCCCTCTGATCTGATAAGTTATCAGATATTATAATATAATCAAGAGTAATTTTTAAAACATAGGGTATTTGTAGCATCTCATGAGGTCCCAGGGCTCCTGCCTTTTCCCAAACTACTCCGTCTAGCACAGGACATGCGGTGATGTTCACAGCATGCTAATCTTGACGTGATCTCTGGGAAGAAGAATGTGGTTGCAGTTCTTGAACTACAGGGAATGGCAAAGTTCTATCAGTAATGTAATGTTCATTTAATAACAGCAACATTATGATCAGTATAATGATCCACAGTAAAAGGAAAAACACCCTGGGAGCAAATAATATGATGGACAGAGTGTTGAAACTTTTCAAACACTCACTCGTAGTTACAGCTCTGGATTTAATCCATCGTTATTTTGCTCACCACGTCATCCCAGTTTGGACCCAGTCATATGCAAATCAGTCTTGACCCTGCTCTCTATAGGAACAGTCCAGGCCAAACAGCCAAGCCAGGTCCTCCCTGGATCGGAAACAAGCATTCTGGGACCGGTTTTGGGGTATTAAGATTGATTTGCATATGGCTGGGTCCAAGCTGGAATGGCATGGTGAGCAAAAAAACGATGGATTTGGACCCAGATCTCTGTACTGGGGGCGAATGTTTGACATTGTTCAGCATTACATCCATAAATTGTTCTTTTTTTCATTTGTTGCCCTAAGTGGAACGGGTATGCCCAGACGTGGGTCCCGTGCTCTCCATGCCACATGAGTCAAGCTAGCCTGGCTGATGAGGGGTGATACCCCGATACCGGTCCCAAGATGCTTGTTTTCCAGTTCAGGGAGGACCTGGCCTGGCAGTTCGGGCTGGACTGTTTTCATGGGGAGCGTGGTCAAGACTGATTTGCATATGGCTGGGTCCAAGCTTGGAATGGCATGGTGAGCAAAAAAAAGATTGAGTTAGGCCCAGATCTCTGTACCGGGGTGAATGTTTGACATTGTTCAGCATTCCATCCATCAATTGCTCTTTTTGCATTTGTCGCCTTAAGTTTGATGGGTATGCCCAGGTGTGGGACCTGTGCACTCCATGCCACTGGAGTCAAGCTAGCCTGTCTGATGAGGGGTGATACCCCGAAACTGGTCCCAGGATGCTTGTTTTCCAGTTCAGGGACGACCTGGCAGTTCAGGCTGGACTGCTCTCATGGAGAGTAGGGTCAGACTGATTTGCATATGGCTGGTTCCTAGCTGTAATGGCATGGTGAGCAAAAAAACGATGGTTTTAGATCTAGATCTCTGTACTGGGGGTGAATGTTTGGCATTGTTCAGCATTCCGTCCATCAATTGTTCTTTTTGCATTTGTCGCCCTAAGTGGGAAGTGTATGCCCAGACGTGGGTCCCGTACTCTCCATGCCACTGGAGTAAAGCTAGCCTGGCTGATGAGGGGTGATACCCCAAAACTGGTCCCAGGATGCTTGTTTTCCAGTCCAGGAAGGACCCGGCCTGGCAGTTCGGGCTAGAGTGCTCTCATGGGAGTAGGTTCAGACTGATTTGCATATAGCTGGGTCCTAGCTGAAATGGCATGGTGAGCAAAAAAACGATGGATTTAGATCTAGATCTCTGTACTGGGGGTGAATGTTTGGCATTGTTCAGCATACCGTCCATCAATTGTTCTTTTTGCATTTGTCGCAATAAGTGGGAAGTGTATGCCCAGACGTGGGTCCTGTACTCTCCATGCCACTGGAGTAAAGCTAGCCTGGCTGATGAGGGGTGATACCGCGAAACTGGTCCCAGGATGCTTGTTTTCTAGTCAGGGAGGACCTGGCCTGACAGTTAGGTCTGGACTGTTCTCATTGGTAGTAGGGTCAGACTGATTTGTATATGGCTGGGTCCAAGCTGGAATGGCATGGAGAGCAAAAAATGATGGATTAAGGTCCAGATTTCTGTAAAGGGGGTGAATGTTTGACATTGTTCAGCATTCTGTCCATCAATTGTTTTTTTTGGTATAAGACACTTGTCATAAAAGCAATAGCAAGCAAAGAGCCAGCGGTGACACTGAGCAACTCAGGAGTGTGTCAGGATTTCATTTAATTCAAAGTCAGAATCTTCTTCATAAAGTGTTATTTCTTGCAAAGGCATAATTTCAATTGATGTTGACTCTCTTTTTTAACATATTATGTTATAGCTTTTTTTTGTTAAGTATTGCAGTAAAGAATAAGGCCACCAAACAGGATTGGCTGAATAAATGAAACACAGATTTGCCATTACCAGTTGAGTCTCCCACCACACTCAATCAGCACACGACAAATCAACCAGTATTACTGTTATTCCCGTCTTTCCTTCTCTGTCCCCATTTCATGTATCAGGGACATATGTCTGGATTCCCTCTTCTAGGATGTAGCATGGGTCTTTGCTTCTTGCAAGGGTAATGTCCTGAAATTGACACCACACAGTCCATATTTTATAGGGTTTTTGTAGGCAACCTCAGGCTTTGTAGATGGGGATTACCATTTCCATGCACCTATCTAGGATATTCTTCCATTTCTCCAAAGGTGGAGGCTCCACGCTCTTCAAAGCCCAGCAAAGTCTCTTTTTACCACCACCAGTCCCAGTCCCAGCCACAGCATCACAGCATTGTATCTGTCGATGTCTATCTAGGTGGTGATATGGAGGAGAGGAAGTTTACAGTCTCGAGGTAGAGTCCAGGCCAACACGTGCCATAGGCGCACGATCGCCCTCTCTCAAAATAGTTTCAGCCTCATGCACACCCAGACTGTGTGGAAAAGGTCCCCCCTCTCTGTGTCGCATCGTAGACAGTGTGGTGAGGTTATTAGCCCCCATTCTCCAGAGCCTGACCCTTGTATAATACACTCTATGAAGGTATTTGCATTGTATGTGTCTCAACTGTGAGGCTATGACTGATTCACAGGGTGGACGCATGCCTTTCTCCAGTAGTCATCAGAGAGTTGTCAAAATCTCCCTCCCAAGCATCTTGAACCTGTTTCCCAAATCCTTGTCACAATGGATATTGTTTCGTTATATACAAGCATCCCCCAACGTCATGCCTTCGAGGTAATTAAAAAATACCTGGACAAAAGGACTCTACCTGCACTTGTTCCAACGGAGTTCATCATACAACTGTTGGAAATAGCTATGACACACAACTTTTTGTACTTCCAGGGCGATCATTTTGTGCAGACTAAAGGGGTGGCCATGGGGGCCAGCTTCGCCCCTGATCTGGCAATCCTGTATATGGACAATTTTGAACAACTATACATCTATAATGATCTGAACCCATTTAAACACCAGGTTACATACTGGAAGCGTTATATAGACGATGTCTTTATGATCTGGACTGGCAGTGACTCTTAACTCCTCTCTTTCTTTGGTTGGCTGAATGAAAGGTCAATTGACATTCAGTTCACCATTCACATGGATAAATGGACCATCGATTTTCTTGATATATCAATAAAGGCCGCTAACCACTGTTTGTACACCACTCTCTACCAGAAACCCACCGAAAGGAACACTCTTTTACGATATGGCAGCCACCACCCTAGGGGACTACGTGACAACTTGCCCTTTGGGCAATTCCTCAGGATTAGGAGGAACTGTACACAAAAAGAAGATTTCTTTACGGAATCTGATGACCTCATCGATAGAACGAGGATACCCCAAACGGATGGTAAAGCGGGCCAGGAAAAGAGCTTGGCATAACCCGAGGGACTCATTACTCACACCAAAAGTACATCCTAATGAGAACATGGATAGGCTGATTTGTGTAACAACTTTCAATACAAGGAGCAATGAAATCAGGCAAATTGTCAACAAACATTGGCCAATTGTGGCCGATGATTTGCAGTTACCCATCCCCCCCATGCACTCATTTAAGAAAGGCAAAAACGTTCGAGACCATGTGGTCAGATCCTTCCTAGAGCCCCCACACAACCAACCATCCAATCGATGTGGCAACTTCCAGCATTAGTGGGACACTACAAGTGTGGGAACTGCAAGGCCTGTGATCTGACAATTGAAACAAAACAGTTTAACCATAACAACTGCACAACGGATCTTAAAACCCACACCAACTGCAACACATCTAATGTAATCTACGCAATTCTCTGCCCCTACAACAAAGTCTATATAGGCCAAACAACCCAAAAGATCAAGGCCCGAATACTGCAACACTGTAGCAGGGTACGGTGCGGAACAACAGGGGCACCCCTAGTTGAACACTTTCAAACTTTGGCACATCCCGCCGAATCCATTAGATGGTTGGTGATTGAAGCTATCACATTGGGAATCAGGGGTGGTGACTTGAGCTCCATATTGAACATCCGGGAATGTAAATGGATGGACCGTTTCAATTCTGTCCATAATGGCCTTAATGAAATGGATGTTACGTATGCCCAACTCTCTATACTAAATGGTAATTAGGGGATACATCCTTTGCCATCTAGCATTATATATAATCCAATGCGATACCGTCTGTTTGACATATTATTGTATGTAGGTCACAGAATCTAAGACTGTGCGCCAGGCTCTTGGTCTGGACAGCATGTTATTACACTTTACATATGCCAGTACTTTGGGTTTCTGACCGATCGGTGAACAAGCACCCAATACGTCCATAGCTCAATAACACCCTCAAAAGGTCCCATGTGTTATTTGTCACGTTGTTGGTGATTAATACGGACTTCAGTTTGATACCTACTTCATTAAAGTATAATATGGCGACATTAATGGATGTACAATCATGACCATCCCTCCGCCATCATTCCAAATGTTACAATTCTTGTCCGTGTTATGGTTTCAAATTTTTCAACACTAGCATAACCATGATTCATTTTCCATCATATTTCAATAACCAGAAATGTGTGTGTATATTTATATGGTAAATCCTATGATCATATAACCAGAAATGTGTGTGTATATTTATATGCCAAATCCCGTTGTTTTGCTCCCTTTGAAAATGTGCGCTGGAACAGGCAGACAGGACGTGTCACACTATGGGCAATAAAGAGGGCAGATTCTGACCTCTCACCGTCAGCAGCCGGCAAATGAATAGGTTGTAAAACAAAAACACTTTACCATGAACGTGCTCAGCATGCACGCTGGTTCCCGGTACTTAAGCATCTTCCGTGGTGGTGGAGAAGTGTGGCTCAATGGTTAGAGCGGCAGACCCTGATGCAGAGATCTGGCCCCGGACCAGGGTTCAATTCCCGCCTCGGCGGGTCTTGGGCTCAATTTCCTCGGACCTGATAATTCTCGCCTTGGTGCCTATTCTAATCATGGGTCCCACTCTGCAACTCTGGGCAATAGCTTGCTTAATCTCCACAACGGCCCCAACAGCGCTGGGATGCCTGGCTTCACCCTGGGGGTGCCCAGGAGTGGACATTTCACAGGGAAAAGCCAGGAAGGGTTCCACAGCGGTATGCGTACAGCGCCAGGACACCCCTTTGGGGGTATAAGTGCGCTTTACAAGTACAAATTTCATTTCATTTCCGTGACCCAGCCACGGTGTTAGCTGTTTTTAGAAAGTCTTCAAGCAACGCACAGGTATGTTCTGGCCCCCGGACGAGACTAGTTAGGCTATTTTAAGATTTACTTTGCCCATACCAGGCACTTGTCAGGAAGGAATTCACACGCGCTGTCATTTCAGACGCGCGTTTGTTTTTCATGCTGGTTACAATGTAGCCATTCAATAAAGGAGGGATTTCATACGCGCTGTCAGTTTATTTCAGACGCGTGTTTGTTCTTCATGCTGGTTACAATGTAGCTATTCAGCATAGGAAGGATTTCACACGCGCTGTCAGTTTATTTTAGACGCGCGTTTGTTCCTCTCGCTGACTACAATGTATCTATTTAGTCAGTTCCCATCTAACGGCTTCTTTTCACGGCTTTCAAACGCGCATCAGCGCTTTTTCCATATAAATGTGTCTGATGTAATCCCCTGTCTTGCAATCACAGCAATCACCGCGTTATCATGCCTTCTTTAAACATAAACGCGCGGTTGGCATTTTTACTAGTTAGGTGGAATATGCCTCTATATGTGGCATACAAAGTAAATCCGACATGTTTGCTTATGCGCAGATATATTTTAAGTCACCACTTTTATCTCTTTTTGCTTTAACTCGTTGTAGCAATGGTGGCATTTATTCTGACATGGCACATACTTTCTTTACAGCCATAGGTTACTGATCAACTTTGGCCTACTTACCACGATTTCCTACGCCAACTCTGAGTATGTTTTTGATAATTGCTATTCTGTTTTCATACTCCTCAAACCCGCTAGATGAAGTACCAATCCTAGTGGTTCTTTCTTTTATGTCTCCCTTTCAAGCAGGAGCCTACACGGCCCACCTTACAAACTTTCAGCCTGAAGTTTACTCGCTGTAACTGGTAATTTATCCTTATAGCATTACTGTTAGATACGTTCACGACTGACACACCACCGCATTAACTTCATCCTATTATCCATAGGTGCCCATTACCTCCCCAAACCTCAGTCCTGATGAAGACCCCACTCTCAAGGCGCGAAGTTTGCTGGTCTATATAGGGGTCGAAACGTCGACAGTGTTTTATTTGTTTGTCAAACATAGATGACAGAGAGTGTATATCTGCATCTATTTCATTATGTTATGATTTGTCATTTATGTATATGCCAGATATCTGGCAGGATAGGTTGTCATTACTGATTGTTGATGTATGTACGTGCACTACCTTCCCTTTGCACATCACTTTCACTTATCCCTTCTATGCACTAGTCACCTAACTTTGTGTGCACCTGCCTTTCAAAATACTTAAATGTGAAATACATTGTACCTTACAATTTGATTCATTCCAATTCCTGTGGTGTATTAAAATCACAAACCATTGGTGGAATGAGTTCATTGGTGTTGTCGTACTTTGTACTGTTAACATAGATCATTTGTTGTTTTCTCTATGTGATATGAATGTTCTCCACTGTGACATTATCTTTTGTACCACATGCTACCCAGGTCCAGTGGCCTATCGGGTTTCCCCATTATTACGTAACTCTTTCTCCAGTCGTCATCAGAGAGTTGTCAAAATCTCCCTCCCAAGCATCTCTCAGACAGTCAAAAGAGGCTGGCGAGTTTATCACTAGGGTTCTATACACTTGGGAGACTTTGTGTTTGGTCAGAGTGTCTAATATGATCTTGGCTTCAAGGTGAATGTATTCTGGTATGTCAGTGAGCTTCGCTATATTGGGTGTGAAAGAGTGGTGGAGCTGTACGTATCTATAACAAATTGTCTGCGATCCAAATCATATTCCGTCTGTAAGTCTGAAAAGGATTTCATCGTATAGCCCGACATGATATCACTCACCTTGGAAATGCCAATTGTGTCCCACGGTTTAAATCCCTGAAGATCTGAGACCTGCGGAAGTAGGGTCCCGCACTATAGTGGGTTCTCTTTCATAAAGCGTCCCCTCCAAGCTTTATGAGTATCTCTTCAGATTTCGAGTGTCACAGCCGTGGCTGGTGGTAGTTCTCTGTGGAGTGCTCTCCTGTACAACAAGTGTGCTAGGGAGGTGCCTCATATCACCCATTTTTCATTCGCAAAGGCTAGGTCTGCCACAGAGTCAAACTACCACTAGTTCATGATAATGAGATATGACGCCTTGTAATACGAAAGCATGTCCAGAGTTGCAATGCCCCTGTCATATGTAGAGTTATTGCATTTAGAAAGAGTAATCCTTTTAGTATGGTAACTCCACAGAAAGTCTCACAGACAGGAGTCAAGCCTCTTGAAAGAGGTCGGTGACAGAGGAAAGGGGTCATTCTGCAATTGATAGAGTAGTCGGGCAAGACTATCATTTTGTAGATGGCATAGTGCCCCATGATAAATAGAGGTACTGTTTCCTAAAATCCCAGATCTCAATGCAAGCGATCTAATTGAGGTTGGATATTACACGCCCAAGCGTGTTTGGGGTTCATCATAACGTACACCCCCAAATATTGGAAGCCCTCTCGCAAAACTTGTAGAGCAGCTCTCAAGTGAAGTGCAGTGGTGGCAGGCCATGGGGTACACCAAAGATTTATCCCTATTGATAGTGAGCCCAGAGAGGTTTCCAAAAATGCTGAGAATTCTGGGGACTCGGAGACCAGATCCTTGTGGTTCGTCTAGAAATATCAGGACATCATTGGCATAGAGGTCTATCCTATCTGAGATGCCTGGTGTCCATTCTAAGCCCATGACCAAGGCATCCACCCTTAACTACCCCAATAGGGGTGCAATCACGATGGAAAATAGTAAGGGCGACAGTGGGCATCCCTCTCTCAATCCCTTTTGCACTGGGAACGGATCCGACACTGAGCCCCCTACTCTCACTGTCGCCCTCAGATCTGTATATAATAGTCAGATCCAAGAAAGGAATCAAGGCCCAAAGTTCAAGTTTGTGTAGTAAACAGAAAACGTAGTCCCACCGGACTGAAAATCAAAGGCCTTATGAGGAGAAGTGCATGTACTCCTGGTATTCGGTCCGCCAATGCAAGGGAATTGTAGACACGTCGAATGTTGTGTTTCGTGGCCTGGTGGGACATAAAGGCAGATTGATCCGAGTGTACCAGAGGAGCTAACAACTGCATCAGTTCATTGGCTAGGACCCTAGCCTAGATTTTAATCTCTATATTTAAGTGGGATATGCGGAGGTAAGAGAAGCAACAGTCAGGGGGGGAGACCAAGTTTGTACATGACCACAATTTCTGCATAGGTCTGGGGGAGCACGCTCCTTTTCATGGGCATTCGAAAAGACCTCATGAGGATCAATAAGTAGGATTTAATACATCTTAAAGAACTTCACTGGAAAGTCAGTAGGGCAGGGGGTCTCTCCCACAATTCCTCCAGCGTAATGGCACTCTTAAGCGAGTCTCTGTCCAAGTTGTTCTGGGGGTGTTTAGGTAGGTCTCCTACAAAGTCCTGAAGGGCTGTTGGGTTCAACTCCGAGGGTTAGGCATAGAGTTCTGTATAGTAGCAGGTGAACTGTTGGATGACAGTGGCCTCCTCAGTATGTCTGGCGTCTATGTCGTCTTTTATATGGGCAATAAATGTATGGTGGGTCATGTTAGTGCAAATCTAGTGCAAAGTCATGCTTGTCTTGTTTCTCCAGTGATAAACGTGGCTCTGAGTGGTGAGCCATAACGTCCGTGCTTCATCTAGGAGCAATTGTCGTAGGACTGTCTGGTTGTGCAAGAAGTCTCTGAGCATCTTGGGATCCTAAGACTTTTTCATATTCTGCCTCTAGGTCTAGAATGTGGTTTTTGAGGTGTGTTACCTCAAATTTTCACCGCTTGCATGTCCCTGAACAGCATCACCCAGAGGGTCTCGGGAGATTAAACAGAATCCCTATTGGCCTCTAGTTATTTCCCTATGGCCATCTGAATATATTTTTTATTTGTGGCATCCAGGAGCCACCAGGCGTCTAAACACCAGCCCATTTGGGACAGTTGGGAGCTAAGCCACAGTTGTAGCTCCACTGGGGAGTGGTCTGACAGATGTTGACTTATTTGATGGTTCATAGTAAACCATAGAATTAGAGGAAACTGTTAGGATTGTTGAAATCACAGCATTAGGTTCTTCCATGGAAATTGGCACCTGGTGTAAAGTTGGAGACATAGTAAGCTCTACAGTCCCTGGATTGGGACTTGATATTTCAGCATGGCTGCTCTCTTCGCTCTGTTCTTGAGGCAGTTCCTTCAGAGTAGGGAGAGTTTATAAAGCTCTACGCTTAGACTATTTGGTGTCAAGTGGTCTGTGAACAGAATGGGCCACATAATGCTTTGTAATGTGATAGATGAACACCTTCCTGTTTTGCTTTGAATCAGGCAACCAAGGCAGGATTACAGTTTGTGTGTCTTCTACCCGAGAACTGTAACAGGTGGTCTTTAAGATGGCCCAACACTTGTTTATCTGAAATCTTTTCTTGAACTAGCCAGCCAACCTTGGGGAGCCATCTGTCAGCAACAATAGGAACCTTATCTTCGATGGCGTTGGAATCGGAATGTTTCAAATTAGATAACTTGTCTCTTTCCTCTTGAACGCTCTGCAAGACATGCAAACTTTGGTCCAGGGCAAATTATTTTTCTTCTGTCACTTTTCCGGAACTATCAAGATCTGGCACATACTCTGAAGAGCATCTCGTATGGAGTGTGACTACCTAATACTCCTCTAGGCAAACTATTTAATGCTCCATATGAACTATGTAGCCAACTTAGTCCTCTACTTAATACACTTACGGTCAAGGCTTGCTTAATGCACAGTTGGTGTGCTCTATTAATCCATTGCTCTCTGCTTGAAACAGATGTGACTGTTTAGCATGAAATGACTTGCCACTACACATAAGAGCCTCCTCCTCACTTTTGAATTCTTCAAGACACTGAAGACCTGGCTTATTGAATAGTCCCACTGGCCCTAGGTTTGGCTAGACTCATACCTGCTGAGCTCCAGGATACCCTCCCGGGTGATAGGGCCCTCTACAAATCTGCATAACGTAACAACAATGCAGACAAACTACCAGAGCAGACATAGAATCCCTGAATGCTTTTGTGGTGAACGCTGGATCATTGTCTGAATAAAATGTATGAACTGCGCCAATTGCTACTAGGCTGTGCAAGTCTTTTATGACCACTCGAGCATCAGCATTCCTTTAGAGCAAAACCCACAAGAATTTGGATCATGAATTGACAGTAATTAATATAAACCTATATCAGCTTGCTAGATCAATTGAGCCGATATTCTTAAGGTACATTACCCCAAACGGGTGATTGGAGCTATTAAGGGGAGTCTGAGCTGGTCTTGGAACCGTACAGTGTTCTATTTGTTGGCAAATGTTACATTGATGTACATAATTTGTAGTTTGTTTAGGTAGATAAGGCTACCAGTGTCTTTGCTTGAGCATGACTATTGTAGCACACATACCAGCGTGGGAAGATGCTAACTCCTGATGACCTGCTTTAGTTAGGTCTAATCTACCTTGCTCATTAAGAATTTGTCTATCTCCCATTCCATATAGTGAAGCCATTGGATTGTTTTCTTGATTGAGGGTGTAGGAGTATTTGCAGGGAAAGTCGTCTGTATCTCTTCCAAAATGTCTGTGTTGATCATGGTTTGTGTTTGTGTTTCATCTGCTACTTTTAAAGTATGAATCACTGCCATTGTGGCTAGGTTGGCTACACAGTTCAGTTTAGCGTGAATTCTCTCACTTTTATGGAACATACACCAAAGGAAGCTTTTCTTTTTTAAGATAACACATTTTTAGTAATGTTTTGCAAACCAAACAAAAGGTAACAAGGGTAGTGTGTGAGATTGAGCCCTTGGGACCCCCACTGTTACCTGTATATCGCCATGAGTCCTCACGGTGTACTCCCTCAGCGGCAGGAAACCTATAAAAGAAAGGGAAAAGGGGTTAAATCTTTGTGTACCACAGTCACCCAATGACAGGCAGCTGTTCCTTTAAACAGAGAGGTGGGTTCAGTAAAGGGGAGAACCAATACTGTGGAGGCCGGTGGGAGGAAAAGGGAGCGGAAAAACCGGAAGAAGAGACCAACGAGGGAAACGGCAACAGTGAGAGAGAAAGGACCGGAGCAGCCAGAGAAGAGAGGAACACTTCTCTGGACACCGCGAAGCAGAGGAAGGCAGCGGCCACCCAGGAGTCCGGTGGAGAAGACGTCGAGCAAGAGAGACCAGAAGGACTCATTCTTAGCACTGAGGAAGGCGAGTCCTGGTCAGAAGAGTGGTGGATTGCCCTGGAGGGCGCTGTACAGCTGCTGCAACTCTGGAGAGTTGTTGCGTAGAGTGTGAGTACACGGGGCTAAAATCACTGTGGTTATTTACAAGGAGGGAGGAGGGCAGAGGGATCAGGAGGGAACATTACATGCATGGGGATGTTGGTGTATTTCTTTTATTTACATTACACGCCTATCACTGAAGGGCACTACATCTTCCAGAAGGCACTGGTGCAGATATTGAAAAATGGATTAACCGTTTCCTTTTTTTTTCAAGACAACTGATTGAGGGAACCTTTGGATCCGCTAAGCATACCTTTACATTTCCCCTGAACTCCCAAGACTCTGAGAGATACAGAGTCGACATTCATACCCCAAAAAGGGGGGGAAAGGAAAATATAATTTAAAAAAGAGGTCATCTGTTCCTCTCTCCATCACTCCTGCAAAATCTATGTCTATTTTTTTTTCTTTATTCTTACATGTTATACTATTTCACTCAACGTTTCCAGCCTGAGCACCAAAGGATATGGTGAAGGAGATTATTGAATTTTCCCTCAATAGATACTTACCTCTGCATTTCTTTTATCAGAGATTCCGGGGGTCCCTCCACATCTGAAGACCTAGAAGGAGACAAAGAGGAAGATACAAAGAAAAACTCACCCTCATTTCAGAAAGACTCCTTACAACTTTATATCTATGTTTCATGTGCAACAAACTAAAAATAAAGACACCATTGTGAAACAAACCAAGCTTCCTTGCTTATACATCTGTCCCAGTCTCCTACAGTTAGACCGTTCACATTGCACCTTATAAACAGCAGTACGTTACAGACAATGACAGCGAGGCCACACATGCGAAGGACCCCTTCAACCCGTAGGAAGTCCAAGGCCAAAGTGTGCCCACCACTACCCCCAAATCTTGGTGTGCTTCTGCAGACACCCCCTTGCCTGGTATACCGGCAGCTCCATCATGGCACACCAATTAGCCCATGTCTGCCATTCCACCAAAGTGGGGGCTTGGGGCGACCTCTACTTGCAGACAGCCTCCTGCTTAGCAACCAGGGTAGCAACTCCTACCAGGGTATGCTCCACCTGAGGCCCTTGCACGTCCTCCAGGATTCCCAAGAGGGGAAGCTTTTCTTTTAAGACATCCACCTGTCACATTTGCGAAGGATTTAAAGTCATGGTTTCTGGGTTCTTCTTCAAAATGAGGGAGGACTCAACTTAGTTGTTCTTCTCATTCTTTTATTTGAGATGCTCTTGGTTTATTCCTTAAGAGGAAACTGTGTGGTTAGTTCAAAAACAAAATGTTAACGCTAAAAGTCTTGGTGATTGATGTTTGTACTGGTAGAGTCAGCATCTGTCCTTAGCTTGTCTTTGCTGATTTTTTCCTTCCTTCTTGCAGATCTGCACTACTTTGGACTGGGGCAGCTCGAGGAAAAGAAAAAAACTAATGTGCACAGGTAAGTTTTTTGTGTTCTTATGTAACTTCCTTCCTTTAATCTTTTCCTACTCTTTGCTCCCTTCTAAACCAAAAATGTCCCCTTCTCTCTAAGCTGAGTTTCATACCATAGCACTGGTTTTCCCCACTTTTTGGACTTTCTGCATTTTGTTTAAAAAACAGTAAATAGTTTGCTAAACCTTAGCATAAGGTTATCCCCTTTCATTTTTGTCTCGTCTAGGTGTCAGCCTTCAGTCTCACTGAGTCTAGTATTCTTTACATGATTTAAGCAACTCTATCTTTCAAGATAGGAAACACTGCCAACAGACGGAAGGCCAATGGCCAAAATAAATCAAAGTCAGAAAAAGGAAAATGAAATTTCACATTTCCCTTTTACATCCAGAGGTTGAGTTTAGTAACCTTTCTCAACCTCTCCCCACCCCACCTATTCCCACTACTCCCACCAGGTCTCTGCTTCAGAAATAGGTTACCCACGTGGCTGAGCCATGCCCCTCCAGGAATGTGTCAGGACCCGGACCCTTTCTGGTCCTCGTAGTGGGCGGGAGGCACCAAAGCTGATAGCAGGGCCTCCCTTCTCTTGCAGGTCTGTCTGGGGGTCTCAGGAATCTCTTCTCCTGGTCTTCCTGCATCCACAGCTGCTACGATTCTTATCCTGTGTTTGGGTTCCACCGCACTCCTCCCTCTCATACTTCATCCTGATTTCAGGGTTCTTCGCCTCATCCATGTCCCTCCTCAATGTCTTCCTCCTCCAGGTCTATATCCTGAAGGGGAAGAAACAGGAGACTGTTTTCTATTTCTATCTTCTCTTTGTGAGAAGTTGGCCTGGTATATGCTGTCCACTAATTATAGTGGGCACCTTGCACCAGTCCAAACAACCCCTTATTGGAGATAGGTTAAAGACAACCTTTTTTGAAAGCTATCCTAGTGGTAGCTATGGAGAGCAGCCTTCAGGCTAAGTCTTGAAGGAATGTAAAGCAGCTTGTTTTACCAGTCTATAATCTCTTGAGTGACCAAATGAAAGAGGACCACACCAGGTATATATTCAAAATATATGTATTTATTGCTAAACACACCCCTCTAGTCTCTTTATGAGGCTAGAGTTCAAGTACATAAGTTATAAGTTAGTTATCAACAGTAATAGCACGAATACACGTTTGAGCCCTAGGGGCGTACCAAACCATATACCAATAAAGTGGTATAAGAACCACGACTGAGCTAGACACAAGGCCTAGAGCCTGTAGAAGTGCTTGGACCACAAGGAACCACCCAAGGTAGTGACACAGGGGACCCACGGGGACGCGTGCAGTGTGAGAACACAGCCGCGAATCGCCGTTGACTTCTATGGGGAAAGTCGCGGTTGGAATTTTAAAGAAAAGGGACACTTAGAGGAGGACTTGGAGCAAACCCCTTTAGAACTGGGTTGTTCTAGAGTCTATACCCACGGGAGCACCGGAGTACTCGAGTTACCTCACCCAGGGAAGCCGGGTGCATAGGTGTCTTTCGGGGTCGGGTTTCGTCGTCGTTTTAAATGGCGATCTGCTGCAAAGTGCTGCTGGCGGCCAAGTCGAAAGTGTTCGGGTGGATCCAAAGGTGGATCGAAGATCTGAAGAACCTGAAAGCAGAGGGGACAGAGTCTGGGTCACTAGCCAGTGACCAGGAAGGCGATGAGCGGATGCCCACCGATGTCGGGTGCTTCAGGTAGGTTGACAGTCGTCTTGACTCTTCAGCCACGAGGTCCAGGAGGTGTCGACGATGACCAGGAGCTGGATTCGAGCTGTCCCACAATGTTTGTCGATTGCAGGGGTGTCGATGACCAGATTGGACCCAACAAGCCTTGGCAACGGCAAGTCTCATAGAAATAGAAGAAGGACGGTGGTGCAGACCAGCAAGGTCTGTGGGACTCACCCAGCAAGGGTAAGTCAGGACCCATCTGGAGCAACCAGGGAAGCCCAAGCAGAAGAAGATTGGCCTTCAGGAGGGCCCACTAGCCAACGGACTAGCGACCGCGAAGGAGCCTCGAGGGGACGCACTTAGAGCTGGCTCACGGGACACTCGTGGAGTGGAGGCCAGTGATCTTTGGTGCAGTCGGTGCTGGAGGCGGGGGCTACTCGGAGCCTAAAGCACAACTTCATGGGAGACCAGGAAGAGGATGCACTTGCAAATGTGCTTGGTGTCCAGGGGTCATGGTTCCACATTACCCACGACAGCTACGGGCCTCAGCTTTGCTGAGGACTCAGGGCAGCCTCGGGAAGTCTGGAAATCCACCTCTGGTGATGCAAAGACTTCGGCGTCCGGCGGGAGATTCAGCGATGCAGACTGGACAATTGCTTCGTTGGTGCCTGCCAAGCAGGGGAGTCACTCCTTGACCCCAAGGGAGATTCTTCAGTCCTCTAATCTTAAAGTAGAGCGTCGAAGGTCCAGGATTCTGTATCAGAGTTTCGTCCAGGTAAATCTAAAGTCCTAAGGACTGGGGTCCCATACTTATACTAAGTTAGGGGGTTGGACATACTCTGGGGACCCACCTATGGGAGGGTCAGGGAAGAGGGGTGGTTACACCCATTCCCTTTGTCCAGTTTCGCGCCAGAGCAGGGGCTGGAAGCCCCTGAACCAGTTTGGTGTATGCACAGGGACACCAAATGTGCCCCCAGTGCAGGACTTCAAAGCACCAGAGAGTGCTCCCGCCCAGCCCCAATACACATTATCCTGTCTGGGGAGGTTGGGACAGGAAACCTATTGTCCAGGCCTCCCCTGCCGGAGTTTCAGTCAGCAGCAGGAGGCCAGACCCGTGTCTGTGGCAGCGGCATCCATTTTGTGATGCCAGGGCTTGGAAAGAAGTTACCGGGCAGGCCGGTGTGTACATGTCTCTCCCTCTAGAAGGGTGGAATGCTACCCCCGCCACCAGAACTGGCATGGGGGTTGTATTCCAAGATGTTTGACACCAAACACAACATGTTTCCGTGCAGCCATCCCAAAGTTAGCATTTAACGCGAGGTTATAATGCGCTTAAGAGTATATGGTCAGGTTGCACTACAAACAGCATCAGAGAAGGGTCTCCGAACGCTGCAGAGGGGCTCTGCTCATGCAGGGGCACCCTCTCACATAGGAACCAAGCACTCTGCCTTCAGGATTGACAAGGCCTGCCATAGGAGTGACTTATAGGTTTATATGTGTGTATGTATGTAGTGATATAGGTAACCTATATCACAGTAAGGGGTGCATGCACCACCTTACCCAGGCTGCAGTAGCAGACCTGTGGTGTCATTTTGGATGGCCTTCCAGGGGTGGCATAATACATGCTGCAGCCCCTGGTAGGCCTCTGAGGTACCTATGCCCTGGGTACATAGTATACCATATACTAGGGACTTATAAGGGCACTCCAGATTCCAATCAGAGATGTGCTTAAGGCACATGGAAACTATTTTAGAGAGGAAGCAGCTAGGCTGGGGTTCTGATTAGCAGGGCCCCAGCCAGACTAAAGTCGAAAAACAGTGAAGCATCAGCAAAAAGTGGGGGTACCCATGTGAAGCAGATCCTACTCTCCTACACAACCCCCCCCCAAACGTAGGGACATTAAACTAACCTTGTCCAGTTAAGTCTTCATGTTCTAAGTGGAAGTACCTAGAGAGTCCATCTGCATTGGCATGGTTACTCCCAGGTCTATGTTCCACTGTGAAGTCCATCCCCTGTAGGGAAATGGACCACCTAAGCAGCTTGGAGTTTTCACCCTTCATTTGTTTTAGCCATAAGAGGAGCTTATGGTCTGTTTGAACAAGGAAGTGAGTACCAAACAAGTATGGCCTCAACTTCTTCAGAGCCCAGACCACAGCAAAGGCCTCCCTCTCAATGGCTGACCAACGTTTCTCTCTAGGGGTCAGCCTTCTGCTAATAAAAGCTACTGGCTGATCCTGACCTTCATCATTCAATTGTGACAGTACATCCCCTACCCCCAATTCAGATGCATCTGTTTGGACAATGAACTTCTTGGAGTAATCAGGACTCTGTAGAATGGGAGCAGTGCACATGGCCTGCTTTAGGTCATCAAATGCCTTTTGACAGCTAACTGTCCACTGAAACTTTTGGGCATTTTCTTGGAAGTTAAGTCATTCAGGGGTGTCACTATTGATCCATACCCCTTGACAAATCTCCTATAGTACCCAGTCAGGCCTAAAAAGGCTCTCACCTGAGTCTGGGTAGTGGGAGCAGTCCAGTCCATGATGGTCTGGATCTTGCTCTGCAAGGGTTGAACCTGGCCTCCACCCACAAGGTGGCCCAGGTACACAACCTGACTCTGCCCTATCTGGCACTTTGTGGCCTTGATAGTCAGGCCTGCTTTCTGCAGGGCCTGCAAAACATTTCTGAGGTGGACCAGGTGATCCTCCCAGGTGGAGCTAAAGACAGCAATATCATCTAGATATGCTGCACTATAGGCTTCCAGACCTGTAAGGACTGTATTCACCAACCTCTGAAAAGTGGCAGGTGCATTCTTCAGACCAAAGGGCATTACCACAAATTGATAATGCCCACTAGGGGTTGAGAATGCTGTCTTTGGCTTTGCATCATCAGCTAGTCTGATCTGCCAGTAGCCAGCTGTCAGGTCAAATGTGCTTAGATACTTGGCTGAGGCCAAAGTGTCTATTAGCTCATCTGCCCTAGGTATTGGATGGGCATCAGTCCTAGTGACTGAATTGAGACCCCTGTAGTCCACACAAAACCTCATCTCTCTTTTCCCACCATTGGTGTGAGGTTTTGGCACAAGGACCACTGGACTAGCCCAAGGGCTATCTGAGGGTTCAATAACTCCCAAATCCAACATTTTCTGGACTTCTGTCCCGATACAGTCCCTGACATGGTCAGGTTGCCTATAAATCTTATTTTTAATAGGCAGACTGTCCCCAGTGTCCACTTCATGAGTGCACCAGGTGGTCTGACTTAGAGTCAGAGAGAACATATGTCTGTACTGATTGAGCACTTGTCTACAATCAGTTTGCTGCTGAGCAGTGAGGCTGCCTGCCAAGGCTACACCATCCACTGACCCATCATCAGGGTTCTGTGAGAGCAGGTCAGGGAGTGGGTCACTCTCTTCCTCCTGTCCCTCATCAGTAGCCATGAGCAAGCCCATGTCTGCCCTGTCCACATATGGTTTCAATCTGTTGACATGGAGAACCCTGTGGGGACTCCTGGGTGTTCCTAGGTCTACTAAGTAGGTAACCTCACCCTTCTGTTCAACAATGGTATGGGGTCCACTCCATTTGTCTTGGAGAGCTGCTGGGGCCACTGGCTCCAACACCCACACCTTCTGTCCTGGCTGGTAAACAGTCAGTACAGCCTTTTGGTCATGCCAGGCTTTTGAAGTTCCTGGCTAGCCTCAAGGTTTTTAGTTGCCTTTTTCATGTACTCAGCCATCCTGGAGCGGAGACCAAGTACATAGTCCACTATGTCTTGCTTTGGGGGCTTGAGAGGTAACTCCCATCTTTCCTTCACCAAGCACAATGGACCCCTGACAGGGTGACCAAACAAAAGTTCAAAAGGGCTGTAGCCAACCCCTTTGAGGCACCTCCCTGTATGCAAATAAAAGGCAGGGCAAGAGTATGTCCCATCTTCGCCTAAGCTTCTCTGGGAGCCCTTTAATCATGCCCTTCAAGGTTTTGTTGAATCTCTCAACTAAACCATTGCATTGTGGGTGATAGGGTGTGGTGAACTTGTAAGTCACTCCACACTCCTTCCACATTGCTTTCAAGTATCCAGACATAAAGTTAGCATCCCTGTCTGATACAACCTCCTTAGGGAAGCCCACTCTTGAGAAAATTCCCAGGAGGGCTCTTGCCACCACAGGTGCTGTAGTGGTCCTAAGGGGTATAGCCTCTGGATACCTGGTGGCATGATCCACTCCCACCAGGATAAACCTGTGCCCAGATGCTGTTTGGGGATCCATGGGACCAACAATGTCAATCCCTACCCTTTCAAAGGGAACCCCCACCACAGGTAGTGGTATCAGGGGGCCTTTGTAGTGCCACCTGCCTTGCCACTGGCCTGGCAGGTTACACAGGAGCGACAAAACTCCTTTTTCTTTTTTTTTTCTTGTCCTCATCAGCCTAGGTCCACAAAAGGTATAGGAAGAGATAACCTCCGGGGTCTCCCTGTACACAGCACTTTCCGGAGTCCTTTTGTATTTGGATCTAAGATGGGTCACTCTATACCTTGCTTCTAATACTCCAACCATAGGCAGCCTAACTAGCCACCACCGGAGTAAACGAGCAACATGGCATAGAGGCCTAATCATAGGACTATGAGTATGTTTTTATATTTGCATATGTTTTTATACATTTACAGATTTACAAAGGGGGTTATCCAGGACTCGAAGGGGAGCCAGAACTCATTACTCTTCTGCTTTAAGGCTCTGTTCAACCTAAGTGTATATTTTACAGAAGCTAGCCACTCTGCTTTATTCGGTGGCAGGGCTTTAATCCAATACTTACAGATTTCTCTGCGAGCAAGCAATATTAAATAGAAAATTAATTTTCCTGTATCTTGCATTAATACTTCATAATTATCTGGAAGCCCAAAAAAGACAAGGGAGATGCTTACCTGGATTGAAACGCCAAGTACTAGCGATATAGTATTACTCACATCTCACCAGAAATCTCGTAATAACGGGCATTCCATGAACATATGTTCATCATTACTTTTTTCTTCCCCGCACTTAGGACACCTCGGCACGACACCTTTCGCAAATTTTGCCAGCTTATATGGCGTCCAATAGACCCTATGGAGACAAAAGAGGTGGTTCCGCCTTAAATTTGCGGGACGTACTGTGGAGTATAGTATGTTACAAGATACTTGCCATAAATCTATGGACTGCTCTCCCGGCAAGCTCTTTTCCCACAATGTTGCTGGAAGTTTAAAGTCTCCATCCGAGCTCTCCACTAGCCTCCAATACCATCTTGCCACCTCTTTTCCACGGGATCCTCCAGATTTTATTAAAGATTCTAATGCGTTAGATTGTCCTGCGCCTAGCCCATCCGTAAGGCTCCAGCTTTTAATTTGAAGATATTTGACAGTTGCCCAACCGCCAGCTCCTGGACCTCCTCCCAGGACATCAAAGCTCCATCAATCACCAGTTGTCCCCAAGTTCTAATCCCTGCTTCTTTCAATGGCCGAGCCAGACGATCTTTTGACCATTCCGGAGAACCCGGAGAATCCCAGACAGGGCCCAGAGCACTATAGTAATTGATATTAGCACTGCTCCTGATTTTGTACCAAATTACTGCAAAACTTTGCAGAGTCTTGAGCCTAACTTTTTTAAAGTAGCGTGGATCTCCATATTTCTGCATGAACTCATGCTCGCCCCCTTGTATATCAGATAACATTGCCTTGAACATTCTCCCAATATCAGAGCTATCTGGCTTGCTTAATAAACATTTTCCTCCTTTTAATAGAAACACCCAAGCATAATAAGCCAGATCCGGGAGTCGTAGCCCCCCTTTGTCATATTGCCGTCTGAGCTTTTTCCAGGCAATCCTCGTACCTTTCGACGCCCAGATGAAGCTCATTATCCTGGATTGGGATTTCTTAAGCCAGACCTCTTTAAAGGACATTGGAATATTTTGAAACAAAAAAGTAAACTTAGGAAGGATAACCATTTTTACGAGATTTACTCTGCCATAAATTGTTAAAGGGAGGTGCGACCAGCTCAATAAGAGTTTCCCTACTGCCTTGTTGACTTTTTGGAAATTTATTTCAGGAATTTGTTCTATTTTCTGCACAATTTGGATTCCTAAGTATCTCATTTCTTCCTTTACACAGCTCAATTGTGAATTGATATTCCATTTCATCACTACTGTTTTATTTTCATTGATCTCATAACCAGAGATCAGCCCAAAACGAGCTGCCAGATCGTATACTATTGGCAGTGCTGTATTAAGGTCTGCAGTATATACTACTAGATCATCCGCATAAAGTCCTACTTTTTTCTCCCACTCCCGAAATTTAAAGGGCTGTATGCTCTCATGACACCTTAGTTTTTCGGCTAGTGGCTCTATATATAAGTTAAAAAGTAGGGGAGATAGCGGACACCCCTGCCTGGTCCCCCTGTGGATATTGAAACTATTCGAGATGTTACCATTCACCAATACCCTAGCAGTAGGATTTTTGTATAAAAGAGCTATTGCCCTACAAAAATTTTCCCCCAAGTTAGAGAGTTGTAAAATTTCTTGGAGATAAGACCAGTTAACTCGATCAAATGCCTTGGTCGCATCTATTGTAATAACTGCCAAAGGTAATTTGAACGAGGTTGCTATGTCCACAGCACCAATTAAGTTGTAAGTTAATTCTTTAATGCCTCTGCCCCGTATAAAACCCTTCTGATCTTCATGTAGCAACACATCAAGCACTCCAGTTAACCTATCTGCTAATAGCTTCGTGAAGATTTTGTAATCTGAATTGAGCAGCGAGATAGGCCTATAAGAGTCACAAAGGTTAGGTGGTTTATCAGGCTTAAGGATCAGAGTGACAGTGGCATCATTCCAAGATTGAGGGATC
The DNA here is from genome assembly GCA_963921515.1 of Calotriton arnoldi. Taxonomy (NCBI): domain Eukaryota; kingdom Metazoa; phylum Chordata; class Amphibia; order Caudata; family Salamandridae; genus Calotriton; species Calotriton arnoldi. Next base: position 2,962,631 of record CAWUFW010001044.1, on the reverse strand, counting down.
TCCTTACCCTCTTCAAAAATCTCAGTGAACAGTCTAACCATTACTGGGACCAACACTTTCTCCAATTTTTTATATACCTCAACTGGGATGCCATCTGGTCCTGCGGCCTTATTTGCTTTCCCAGCTTTGATAACATTTCTAATTTCGGATTCTTGAATTGATCTGTTCACCTCTTTTCTTTGAAGCTTAGACAACTTGTGGGGATCTTCCTGGCCCAACCACACTCTCACTTCCTCTCCCTGTATTACTAAATTTTCAGAGTACACTTCCCCGAAGTAGTTGATCAGAGTCTCTTCTATATCTTCTCTTGATCTTGCTAGGACTTCTGACCCATCCAGCTTTAGTTCTTTTATAAAATTTTTAGCTTGATCGTTTTTTATCTTCCAAGCAAGTAGCTTGCCGCACCCTTCACCATAATTAAAATGGGCAAGTCTGCTCACTTGCCATCTCTCCTGCACTCTTCTTTCCAAGACACCAGCTAGCTCCACTTTAAGGGCCTCAATAGCAGCCTCACCAAACTCCTGCGCTATTTCTTTGTCCTGTGTCTTTTGTTCCATCTGCTTAATCTGAGCTTAAATGATAGCAATCTCCCCTTCCGTAACTTGTATTTGTGAGACTGGATGGACATTACCCTCCCTCTTAAAAAGGCCTTATATGCGTCCCATACCGTACCTAATGAGGCACTATCTAAGTTCTGCTCAAAGAACCTTTGAGAATCCTCCCCTAGCTTTTCCATCATCACCTCATCCGCCAATATGGTTCGATCAAAGGTCCATCTCCTTTGGCACAACATATTTGGGGGAACCAAACGTATAGTAATGGCCGAATGATCGGACAAATGAGACCCCACATGACTAGCCTCTCTAACCTGGTCTTTTATAGCTTGGTCAATCAAAAAATAATCTATTCGAGACTGGTGGCCATATTTTTTATTATTGAACGTAAAGCTTTTTAGGGACCCCTGTCTTTCCCGCCAAATGTCACACCAACCTTGATTCTTTATTGAATTTATGATTAGAGAGCGAGATTTATTGTGAGTAGACGCTCTACTTTTAGCGGAGCGATCTAACTTTTCATCCAAAACCACATTAAAATCCCCTGCCATTATAATAGGGTCCGGAAAGTCCAGCAGTTCCAAGAGTAAATTACTAAACGGGGTAGTGTTGTCTACATTTGGCTCGTAATAACCCACCAGAGTATAGCTCTGGTTGTAGCATCTCATTTTCACTATTACCCATCTTCCTGACTTATCAGATCTACTATCTTCAATAATAATCTGAGGGTTAGATTTTACAAGAATCGCCACACCTCTTATAGTGAGCTGATGATCTGTGCAAATTACTCGCTGCAGCCATCTTCTAGACTTAAAAATTTCCATTGTTTCCTTGCAAGTTAAATGAGTCTCTTGGAGGAGTATAATTTGGGCCGGAGCATCCTTTATATATTGCAGGATTTTTTCCCTTCTTTGCCTTACCCTAAGACCATTAACATTCCAAGACAATACCTCCATCTGAGCCTCTCTAATAGTACTCATTTTTATTCCTGGTTTTCACCCCAACCTTGCAACTAGAAATCCTAGACTTTAAAAGAGGACAAATATTTTTTGTATTTTTTCCCACTGCTCCCCCACCCCCAACTGTGCCTTCACACATACCCCCCTCCCTCTCCCTTGGAAAACCCTCCTCATAGTCCTTCATAGCCTAAGCCTAGCCTAAGCCTTAAGGAGGCTTCCCGAGGTTAAAGAGCTCTTGCTAAAAGGTATACAAAACACACCCAGTGCAAAGTTTTGTTAGAGAAAAGTAGATAAAGAAATTAAAAAAGCGAAATGAAAAAGCGAAGAAAAAAGTGAAACAACCAAAGAAATCAAAAATGTATCATCATTCCAAAATGTGAATAAAGACTACAACAAAAGTAGTCATGCGGGTCCTGCGAATGCTATGTAAGACAAATTCAGCTGCCTACTTCACGCCAGTGTCAGATAAGGATTTAAGAAATTCCTCAGCTTCCTCTACTCTCCGAAAGGTCTGCATTTTGTTGTTATGCATCACCCTTAAGCTAGCAGGGAATCTTAATTGCGCTGTCGCACCCCATTTTCTAAAGGGTTCAATCAAATTGCCAAACTCCCATTGTTTGTTGGCTGTAATTTGAGAGACATCGGATCTAATATTAAAATGAATTCCATCTACCGAAAGATTCTTCTGTTTTAAGGCTCTTGATAGTATCTCCTCCTTTATTTTATATGTTAAAAAGTTAACCAGGATTCTTCTGGGTTTTGGTTTCTTTGGATTTAACCTAATAGGATCCCTATGAACCCTCTGCATGTCTTTAACCAGATCTTCTTCAGAGCATTCCATGTGCACTCCCAACTTAATCAACCGTGCCACAAAGATCTTAATATCCTCGCCTTCTGACCCTTCCGGGATTTTTAAAATACGGAGATTGTTTCTTCTCTGATTGTTCTCCATTGACTCCAGTTTTTCCTTCAGTATAGCCTCGTTCCCCTTTAGAACCATGATCTCCTTTGAATTAGCCTCAGTTTGTGCTGTTAAGTCCTTTACGGAACACTCCAGCTGTGAAGTCCTGACTGCGATGTCATCCATTTTTTTCTCTAAGGTGTCACAGGAGGCTCTGATCTCTTTTTGGTTACTTTCGGAGGTTTCAAATCTATTCCTAACTTCGATGGTTAACAAGTGAATAAGCTCCGACACTGACTGGGAGTGCGACTGTTCTTGATGTTCCTGTTGCGCCTGGGAGTGGTATACATCTTCCCTGAGAGACTCGCATTCTACACCATCCCGAGATTCCGGTGGGGTTTGCCCACCCGTTATTCCTGAGTGGGAAGCATGCTCAGCCATAGTACCAGAAAGCGGTCCCTCCTCTTCCTGTGCTGCTGTATGTTCCTATGGGGGTAATGAAAGGGGCAAATTATTGGGCTCAGAAGGGTCTGCCAGCACCTGATATTTATTAGGGCTCAAAATGTCTCGACCCCCAGGGTCAAGGTAGGATTTTTTAATACCAGAGAACTAGGTACCACTTTAAAAAAGGTTCTCAATGAAGGGGTAATTTTTAAGTTAGGAACCTGAAGCTCCCTCTTTTTTCCTCTAGACCTTCTCTTCTTCGGGGTCACCCATTCGCCTTCATCCGCATTAAGAAAAAGATTAGACCCTAGCTTGCAAGTATTCTTGTGGGTTTTATATGAAGTGCTTTTTCCGTTCTTCCTGGCCTCCAAACTTCTTAGGTTATACCCGGCAATCAGAGTGACTTTTCCCCCTTGCTCTACCCCCCTCACACCCCCTTAGGCTGCGAGAACAAAGAGGTGCTTTTTTCTTTAGCCGGGAGAAAAACTTTTCCAGATTTTATATGTTTTGTTGACCCCACCCCTTCTCCCAACAGAGGGTGCCCTACCTCTTGTACCTTCCGAGTCTTCTGTATCGTGGACCCAGCAGACCCCCCCAGTTTTCGATTGCTCCACTGACTCCACCGTCTCTAGTGACTTCCTCACCTCCAGCGCTGGTCGCCAGACCTCTTTGCAGCAGCGAGGGGCGCTTGTGCTGTCTCTGCCAATCGCGGCAAAACCGCCCCGGATGGAGCGCCGCGCCACAGCTCTCCTGCTTCTGCTGAGCTCTCGGGCTGCCCGAGCCCAGCAGGAGACCCTATCGGAGAAAATCAGCACCTCCTCTGAACCGCTTACCCCTCCAGGGGCCTCTCACCAGCCACGGAGCAACAGGAAAACCCTCACCGCAATCCAAGGTAAACAGGCTGATTTTCGCTCAAAGCTCCGAGCTCCACTCTCCGCGCTCCTCACTGACGCGTGGCAGCCTCCGAGGGCACACTTCAAACAACGATTGCGCACATCAGAGAATCCTCATCACTATTCATTTTCGAATACTGGGAAATTTACGTGTTCAACTCTTTCTCTCCTCGGGAGCCTCCGCGACCGCGTTTCAACCGGCCGCCATGTTTTCCCCCCCGGAGCGACAAAACTCCTTGGTGTCTTCAGACATGTGGGGCCAGTGAAAGTGAGGGACAATTCTGTCCCAAGTCTTGTTCTGGCCCAGGTGACCTGCTAAAGGAATGTCATGGGCTAGGGTCAATAGGAAGCCCCCGAACTTCAGAGGTATAACCAACCTCCTGGTGGCACAAGGCTTGGGGTCTCTACACTCTGAGTACAAGAGTCCATCATCCCAATACACTGTATGGGGACCACTAGCTTTCCCAGCAGCCTCAGCAGCAGCTTGCTGTCTGAGGGGTTCAAGAGAGGGGCAGCTCTGCTGCTCCTGGCTCAGATCTGCCCTGGAAGGGCCCCTGTCCCTAAGAACTCAACCTGATCAGGCTCAAGCTCCTCTGGGACAGTTCCTTCCTCAGGACTGAGATCATCTCCCTGAAGAGACTGATCTTCCTTCTGAGCCAAGGGGGAAGGCACTGCCTTTACCCTACTACTCCTCTTCTTGGAGGGCACTTGGTCCATTATTCCAGAATCCAAGGCCTGTTCAGTGTTAGACATTTTGGCCTGTGACCTGGTCACAGCAAACACATCTGCAGGGATGCCCAGCATTTCTGCATGGGTCCTGAGCTCCACTTCTGCCCAAGCTGAAGTTTCTAGATCATTGCCAAGCAAGCATTCAACTGGTAGGTCTGCACTTACCACAACCTTCTTAAGGCCAGTTACCCCTCCCCAGGAGAAGTTAACAACTGCCAGAGTATGGTCTGTTCTGACATTGCTAGCATTGGTCACTTGGTACATTTCACCAAGTATAATCTGCCCAGGATCCACAAGATCTTGTGTCACCATGGTGACACTTGCTCCTGTGTCCCTAAATGCCAAAGCCTCTTTTCCATTTATTAATGGCTGTTGCCTGTACTTGCCCAGATTACTGGGACTCACAGAGGAGGTCACACCCATGCCTCCATCACAGACTAGGACAGCCTGAGTGAGTTCTCTGACTAGGTCAGAGCCCATCTCCTTACCCAGGGTCAACCCTACTAAACCCTTGGCTTGTGTAGACCCACCACCAACTGTAACTGCACTAGGGGGAGCAGGTGCCTTAGGGGCATTGGTGGGGGCTGGAGTAGAGTCTTTGGACTTGGTGCAATCACTGGTCCAGTGGGTCTTTTGCTTACAGACCTTGCACCATGGTTTATTTTGGCCTTTCCCTTTGTTAGACTGTGAATCCCCCCCTGAAGAAGATTTTTGGGGGCCTTGTGAAGACTTCTGGTCTTTACCCTTCTCCCCACCCTTATCAGAGTTCTTAGAATCTTGCTTCTTTGGGTCACCCCCTTGGTTCTGTACCTTCTGCCTCACCCTGGTTCTGACCCATTTGTCTGCCTTCTTTCCCAATTCTTGGGGAGAGGTCAGATCAGAGTCCACCAGGTACTGATGCAACAGCTGATTTTGACAGTTATTAAGAATCTGCTCCCTCATGATAAGATTGTACAATCCTGTGAAGTCACATACCTTACTGCCCATCAACCAACCTTCCAGAGCCTTAGCAGAACAATCCACATAGTCTACCCAGTCTTGAGTCTGTGCTTTTGGGTATCTCTGAACTTTAACCTGTATTGTTCAGTTGTTAGGCCAAACCCATCAATCAGAGCACTCTTCAAGACTTTGTAATTGTCAGCATCCTCTTCTCTTACAGTGAGGAGCTTGTCTCTACCTTTGTCTGCAAAGGAGAGCCACAAGATTGCTGCCCACTGCTCCTGAGGGACCCTCTGTACGTTACAGGCCCTCTCCAGTGCAGTTATCCATTTGTGGATGTCATCCCCACTCTGGTAGGGAGGGACAATCTTGCTCAGGTTTCTATGGTCATAAGACCTTTCCCTATCTCTGGGGAAATTGTTGCCACCATGGGACTCTAGTCCCATCTTTTTCTTTGCTTTTCAAGCTCTAGGGACTCCCTGTCTATAGCCAACTGCTCTCTTCTGAGCTTCAACTGAGCTTCTCCATATCTGAGCAGTCTCTCTTTCCTTTCATGAGAGGATTCCCTCCTATGAGAGGAAACAGAGGTCCCTATTGAGGTGTCAGAGTGGTTAGACTCCTGAGAAGGAGATCTAGGCCTTCTGGGCACACTCACAATTCTTCCTGGGGGACAAAGGGGAGGTCATTCTGATCCTCCTCCTCCTCCACAGGAGGAATTGGGTTTTCCAGGTCAAGGTCATTTTCACCTTCCTGGCCAGTTTCAGAGGGGGGGCCCTGGGTTTCTTCACCCCTGACCCCTTCCTCATCTTCTGCCTCACCCTGTCTGCCTACCCCTTCAGACCCTAGGGGTCTGCTGAGATCATCTGACAGTAGCACCTCCCTGAGGTGTTGGGTGCTGGCACTTTTGCCTGTCTTCAGCTTCCTAGTATTGCACAATGCTCTCAATTCCAAGAATGGGAGATTATCATACTTGGAGGGAAGAAGCCCACTGGCTTCTGGCAAGGACTCACTGGGTCCTGGCTTTGAAGGCATTACTAGTAAGGTGTGGTGTATGCACTACCTACTCTAGTGTGGCCTACTAAACTCTCTTGAGTTGTAGAAAGGGTGTGCTATCCCTTAACACACAACTCTAAGTTCAGTAGAACTTACTGTATCCTAAGCTTGATTTATATGTACCTAAGGTACCCTTAGTGGTTTTCAGTTGATCAATTCAATTGAGATTATCTGGTAAAACAATAGCAAGCTGGAATCCCACACGCTGCACACCAATGTGAGAAGTTGGCCTGGTATATGCTGTCCACTAATTATAGTGGGCACCTTGCACCAGTCCAAATAACCCCTTATTGGAGATAGGTTAAAGACAACCTTTATTGAAAGCTATCCTAGTGGTAGCTATGGAGAGCAGCCTTCAGGCTAAGTCTTGAAGGAATGTAAAGCAGCTTGTTTTACCAGTCTATAATCTCTTGAGTGACCAAATGAAAGAGGACCACACCAGGTATATATTCAAAATATATGTATTTATTGCTAAACACACCCCTCTAGTCTCTTTATGAGGCTAGAGTTCGAAGTACATAAGTTATAAGTTAGTTATCAACAGTAATAGCACAAATACACGTTTGAGCCCTTGGGGCGTACTCAAACCATATACCAATAAAGTGGTATAAGAACCACGACTGAGCTAGACACAAGGCCTAGAGCCTGTAGAAGTGCTTGGACCACAAGGAACCACCCAAGGTAGTGACACAGGGGACCCACGGGGACGCGTGCAGTGTGAGAACACAGGCTCGAATCGCCGTTGACTTCTATGGGGAAAGTCGCGGTTGGAATTTTAAAGAAAAGGGACACTTAGAGGAGGACTTGGAGCAAACCCCTTTAGAACTGGGTTGTTCTAGAGTCTCTACCCACGGGAGCACCGGAGTACTCGAGTTACCTCACCCAGGGAAGCCGGGTGCATAGGTGTCTTTCGGGGTCGGGTTTCGTCGTCGTTTTCAATGGCGATCTGCTGCAAAGTGCTGCTGGCGGCCAAGTCGAAAGTGTTCGGGTGGATCCAAAGGTGGATCAAAGTTCTGAAGAACCTGAAAGCAGAGGGGACAGAGTCTGGGTCACTAGCCAGTGACCAGGAAGGCGATGAGCGGATGCCCACCGATGTTGGGTGCTTCAGGTAGGTTGATGGTCGTCTTGACTCTTCAGCCATGAGGTCCAGGAGGCATCGACGACAACCAGGAGCTGGATTCGAGCTGTCCCATAAAGTCTGTCGATTGCAGGGGTGTCGGCGACCGGATTGGACCCAACAAGCCTTGGCAACGGCAAGTCTTGTGGAAAAAGAAGAAGGACGGTGGTGCAGACCAGCAAGGTTTGTGGGACTCACCCAGCAAGGGTAAGTCAGGGCACGCCTGGAGCAACCAGGAAAGCCCAAGCAGAAGAAGATTGGCCTTCGGAAGGGCCCACTAGCCAACGGACTAGCGACCGCAAAGGAGCCTAAAGTGGATGCACTTAGAGCTGGCTCACGGGACACTCGTGGAGTGGAGGCCAGTGATCTTCGATGCAGTTGGTGCTGGAGGCGGGGGCTACTCGGAGCCCAAAGCACAACTTCGTGGGAGACTAGGAAGAGGATGCACTTGCAAATGTGCTCGGTGTCCAGGGGTCACGGTTCCACGTTACCCACAACAGCTACGGGCCTCAGCTTTGCTGGGGACTCAGGGCAGCCTCGGGGAAGTCTGGAAATCTACCTCTGGTGATGCAAAGACTTCGGCGTCCGGCGGGAGCTTCAGCGATGCAGACCGGACAATTGCTTTGTTGGTGCCTGCCAAGCAGGGGAGTCACTCCTTGACCCCAAGGGAGATTCTTCAGTCCTCTTATCTTAAAGTAGAGCGTCGAAGGTCCAGGATTCTGTATCAGAGTTTCGTCCAGGTAAATCTAAAGTCCTAAGGACTGGGGTCCCATACTTATACTAAGTTAGGGGGTTGGACATACTCTGGGGACCCACCTATGGGAGGGTCAGGGAAGAGGGGTGGTTACACCCATTCCCTTTGTCCAGTTTCGCGCCAGAGCAGGAGCTGGAAGCCCCTGAACCAGTTTGAACTGGGGTATGCACAGGGACACCAAATGTGCCCCCAGTGCAGGACTTCAAAGCACCAGAGAGTGCTCCCGCCCAGCCCCAATACACATTATCCTGTCTGGGGAGGTGGTTACACCTCCCTGGGACAGGAAACCTATTGTCCAGGCCTCCCCTGCCGGAGTTTCAGTCAGCAGCAGGAGGCCAGACCCGTGTCTGTGGCAGCGGCATCCATTTTGTGATGCCAGGGCTTGAAAGAAGTTACCGGGCAGGCCGGTGTGTACATGTCTCTCCTCTAGAAGGGTGGAATGCTACCCCCGCCGCCAGAACTGGCAGGGGGTAGTATTCCAAGATGTTTGACACCAAACACGACATGTTTCCGTGCAGCCATCCCAAAGTTAGCATTTAACGCAAGGTTATAATGCGCTTAAGAGTATATGGTCAGGCTGCACTACAAACAGCATCAGAGAAGGGTCTCCGAACGCTGCAGAGGGGCTCTGCTCATGCAGGGGCACCCTCCCACATAGGAACCAAGCACTCTGCCTTCAGGATTGACAAGGCCTGCCATAGGAGTGACTTATAGGTTTATATGTGTGTATGTATGTAGTGATATAGGTAACCTATATCACAGTAAGGGGTGCATGCACCACCTTACCCAGGCTGCAGTAGCAGACCTGTGGTGTCATTTTGGATGGCCTTCCAGGGGTGGCATAATACATGCTGCAGCCCCTGGTAGGCCTCTGAGGTACCTATGCCCTGGGTACATAGTATACCATATACTAGGGACTTATAAGGGCACTCCAGATTCCAATCAGAGATGTGCTTAAGGCACATGGAAACCATTTTAGAGAGGAAGCAGCTAGGCTGGGGTTCTGATTAGCAGGGCCCCAGCCAGACTAAAGTCGAAAAACAGTGAAGCATCAGCAAAAAGTGGGGGTACCCATGTGAAGCAGATCCTACTCTCCTACACTCTTTCTTCTTTCTTTCTTGTGGTCTTTCTTCTCTGCTTACGTCTTTTTCTCCCTAGGGTGTTGGAGGTTGTGTGATGTGTCCGACTGGGAAAGTTATTAGATAGATCCTCTATTTGCTACATCACCTTTCCACAGACTTGTTTATTTTTCCATTAGTTCCACTTTTGTATCTATGAATCCATTCAATTGACAATGTGCTAAATCGACATTGTACCCTTGCACTCAGTAGGATGAATCCAACACTATTTATGTGACAACTGATGGATCGGCCTTCTGTAGTGCAAACAACAACTTATGAATTTCTCTGAGCTGTAGAGTATAATCACCTAGAGTTTTACTGTAAGTTTATAGCAATTTGAATTCCCTGTTTTTAAAAATTCCATGTACTGCTATGCAAGCCATGGAGTATTTCTATTCAATACCAAACGCAGGCTGTGCAGAGCCGTATGTATAGAAGATACTCTCATAATACTAAATTGGTAGGATATTAGGAGTTTGTGGTATATTTTGTGTATATTGGAGAAATTCTTGAGCGCAGTGTGGCGGATCAAACTTTTACATAAACTGCACTTAAAGACACAGCCCACTGTACCAAATGCAGGTGTAGAACGTGAGCATTAGTAATGCTTGTTTTCATCACCGCTTCTAGTGTTGAAATAGGAGACACTATAATTATTAATTTCACTTGCACCTAAGGACACTCTTTTAAAAAAACTGTATTACAATAGGAAGAATTTGCTCTATGGGACTGAAGCGTTCTGTGAGAAATTAGGTTAGTGGTTGACTAGCTTGTGAGCCCTGTTAAAGTCTCAACCAAAATCCTTGTCAGGGTAAAAATAACTTGTGTTCAAACCCCAAGTAGCTTGGCACAGAGCAGTCAGGCTTAACTTAGGGGCAATGGGCCCGATTCACAGAACTAACTTAAGACAAAATCCTAAGCTTACTACCATTTTGCTATTCACAGAAGACACTTGCTCATTTTGGTATTCACAGAAGGCACTTACTCATCAATGAGTAAGTGCCTTCTGTGAATACCAAAATGAGTAAGTTACTCAAAATGAGTAAGTTACTCAAAATGAGTAAGTTACTCATTTTGGTATTCACAGAAGGCACTTACTCATCGTATTCACAGAAGGCACTTACTCATCAATGAGTAAGTGCCTTCTGTGAATACCAAAATGAGTAAGTGCCTTCTGTGAATACCAAAATGAGTAAGTGCCTTCTGTGAATACCAAAATGGTAGTAAGTTTAGGATTTTGTCTTAAGTTAGTTCTGTGAATCGGGCCCAATGTGTACAGTATTTGTGCAATACTTCAAACAGTAAAACAGTGAAAACACCACACTAAAAGGATTCCACAAGTTATTTATTTATTTTATTTGTTGGGTGCACGAATCATCCCCGAGGGGATCGCTCAGCGCCGTGGCCGCCAGAAGACAGTTCGCAAAGCTATACAAAGTTGCAATGCTATTCAAAGTTACACAAAGTTAGAGCAATAGAGTAAAATGTAATAAATAAAACAAGACCAAAATGACAAATATTCAATCAGTAGAACCAGAGATATGAATTTTTAAAGATTTTAGTGAAAATAGCACCAAAAAGCACAGAGCACCAACTCAGGATATCTGGTCACCCTGGACTGGATCAAAGTCACACTTTCAGGACTAACGCAATGGAGCACATGTCGGATACAGTCACCGGGATAGGCCAGTTGAAATTTTCCTTCTCAAGTCTGTGCCAAGAGTCTTGTTCGCATTGGAGTGGGCCACAAGGAGCAGGGAGAGCAACATGGGAGGCTGTCAGCATAGCATGACTAGCCAACCAACCAACATAGCAGGCGGGTGTTGCTGGAGCTTCGTTCTGGTGGTCCCCACTTGCGGTTGATGCTGGGGCATGAAGAGTTGGGCTGACAGAGCTTCACACTGGATTGCGGTGCAAGCGGCGAGGTCTCGGTGTGAATTGACTCGTTCGTGCTCGTGAAGAGACCAAAAGCTTGAGCCACACCAAGGGACCAGGACATGAAGAGTACTACTTGGGGGGGTTAGGAACTCACTGTAGCTGGGTCCAGGGGCTGGAACGGGATGTTGGGAAGCCTTTTATGCCATTTAGGCTCAGATCAGGAGGCCAGTGGACTAGCCCTTGGTGTCACACTGGGAGCCTGGATTCAAGGTGAAGTTGCGGGTCCGGTTCTTCCAACCCAGGCCAGAGGGCAGCAGGCATCAGGTCAGCACAGCAGAGTAGCTGTTGCTTCAGAGCAGCTGTCCAGCAGAGTGGCAGTCCTTTCAGCAGCACAACACTCTTTCTTCCTAGCAAAGTATCTACAGGTCCAGAAGTAAACTGCAGAGTTGGTGTCTGAGGTCCAGTATTTATTCACATTTGTGCCTTTGAAGTGGGGAGAAGCTTCTAAAGGCTTGCCTTTGAGGTGCGCAGATGCCCTCCTTTCCTGGCCCTTGCTCCAGACTAACTACAGGGGGTATGAAGCCCTTTGTGTGGAGTCAAGACACAGCCTATTCAAGTATTAGTGGGGCGGGGCCCAGCTCCTTCCTCCCATTCTGCCAGTGATGGCCCATGCAGTCACACCTAAGCCCCCCTTTGTGTGTGGCTGTCTAAGAGGAATACACAAAGCCCAACTGTAAATTACACCCAGTCATGTGACTCAGAAACAGGTTGCAGGTACCAAATGGCTAAAGCAAGAAAATGCCAACTTTCTAAAAGTGGAATTTTCAAAATTGTAATTTAAAATCCAACTTCACCCTAAGTTAGGATTTGATTTTAAATTCCAATTCTAGAGACACTAAACATGAACCAGTTACATGTTCCCATTTCGAAATTACACTTATAAAATGTAATAAGGTAACGCGAATGCTATCCTATGTGAGAGGTAAGCCATGCAGTAGTGAAAAATGAATTTAAGAGTTTTTCACTACCAGGACATGTAGAAACTTAAAAGTACAAGTCCTACTTTTCAAATACATTGCACCCTGCCCTCTGGGCTGTCCAGGGCATAACCTCTGGGTGACTTGTATGTATTTTAAAAGGAAGGTTTAGGCTTTGCAAAAGGTTTATTTTGCCAGGTCGACATGGCAGTTTAAAACTGCACACAAACAGGCTGCAATTGCAGGCCTGAGACATGTTCAAAGTGCTACTTAAGTGGGTGGCACAATCAGTGTTGCAGACCCCCTGGTAGGTAACATTTAATATACAGTCCCTGGGCACAGGTAGTGCCACTTTCCTGGGGAATAATAAGTAAACTAAATATGCCAATTGGGTACAAGCCAATCCAACATGTTTTAAGTAGAGAGCACAATCACTTTAGCACTGGTTAGCAGTGGTAAAGTGTGCAGAGTCCAAAGGCCAACAAAAACAAATTCAGCCCAAATAGAGGAGTGAAGACAAAACGTCTGGGGATGACCCTGCAGACAGGGCCAAGTCCAACATGTGCTTCAGCTGTGGAACACAAATGGGACTTGTAAGCAATAGGAACTGGCTGTCCTTCATTGTAAACTATTTATGTGCAGCACAAAAAACTAGGAACAGTACTAATTAGGCTTGTTTTGTTATCCCTAGTATGTAAATATTTAGGGCCAGATTTAATTCTTGGTGGTAAGGATTCTCTGTTGCAATGGCAACAGAGTATCCTTACCGCCAAGAATGTGGTCTGCTTGACATATTTATTTGCGGGCAGATCTTAAGAAATCACGGAGACTACTCAATCTCTGCCATGACTATTCTCCGACTGCCCTGCAGAGTAAAGTTTTCTTTTTGAAAATTAAAAAAAGAACCTGTTTGGTACAGGGCTCCAACCTGCTAACGAGCCCATCCATAAAACAGGAAAATGCATTGACAGGAACCGTCGTGACAGCGGTTCCTGCCAATGCTTTAAACATGACGGCCAGCTTGGTGGTCATTTATAAATCTGATGGGTGGTCTCTCCACCAGTGCAACAGAGTAATTCACTCCGCCGCCCTGGTGGAACAACGGGTCATCCATCGGGACTTAATTCAGGCCCTTAGTCTCTTCCTGGAGTCCATGTAGTATAGTTGTGTGTATTTCGGTCCAATGTATTTCAGAAAGCGTGACAAGAATGGCGGGGTTCTTCAGGGGCTATACCCTAACTAAGCAAACAACACTATTAAGGTCTTGTAACCACATCAAACCAAGCCTAAAAAGGGGGGGAGGGTCTTGAGAAACTAAAAAAGCCCAGGAACCACTAAAATGCACCCGTAAATAGGAAACAGTTGGGAAGGGCACACAACATCATTATTATAATTATAATTGCAGAGATAAACAACTAAAGGCTGTTAGCCTTATAGGTTTGTATGTGCAACACCTGTAGAAAGTGCAACTAAGCAAAAACAGAGTTGTTCTTATGAATCTATGCAACAGACAAAATAAGGTGCTGCAAGCAGCTCCCAGCATTATCTGGCTGTAAGGGTACTACTAATAAGTGCTTCTTAAGACTAAAATGAATTAATATGGAGGCTATGTAACCGGGTAATAAAAAAGTTGGTAAAAAAAACTCTTTGGAACCTTGTAGGAGAGCTTGGGTGGGCAATAGCCACAGAAAGCATCCATCACTAAGTCAAAATAGAATAAGATTGAATAAGAAAGTATTTCTTGTTTGTGCAACTTGCGGGATAAATTGCAACTGCCATTGCCAGCATAAGGAGCTAACAAGCTATTACTATAGTTTGTACGCAAAAAGTGCAACTGTGCATAGACAAAATTAGTTGAAAAGTCTTACATATCTGTGCAGCAGACAAAGTAAAATGCTGCATACAATTGCCAAGAGACCTTTCCGTCCAAAAATGTGCAGATACATTTTAAATAAATAGCAACAGTTTGTAACCATTGATCCAAACATCAGGCTGGAGGTCCAAATATAAATGACATAAGGCAGAAAAGATAGTAAAAAATATATATGGGCTCTGTGAAAACTATCTTAGGGAGTGGCTCTCTCCATTGCCTGTGTTGTGACCAGTCGTCTTCTTTTCCAGACATGTATATATATATGAGGCTATGGCCCGGTAGATCTCCGGTTGGTCAGTTCTGTAGCACGATAGAAGAGCATCCTTACAACTCCTCGTGCTATATTTTATAAACAAGGGACTAGGAGGAACTGTCAAATTGTGTGTAAGTGTCCATTATCATGAAGTAAATATGCACAGAATCTGAAGAAAAAAAGGTTAATTCAGGTGTGTTTCGTTAGATTTCTTTAACAACAACATTACACACATATGTATTGCACATTAGCAAAACTTGCTTGTAAGACCAATTTAAAAATGCATGAGTCCACAGCAAATGTAAACGTACAATTCAAAAGAATACAAGTAAAAAAGAAGCTTACCTTCGATTCCGGCGTCAACAGGTTTGATTTGCTTTGTGGTCAAGCAGCAGCAAAGGTAGGACTTGGACGGTTGGGTTCATAATGGAAAGGGAATTGGAAAACGAACAAAAGGTAAGTTTCTACTTTCTATCCCTTTGAAACCGCCAACTCAGGTGTGGAGATTTACGTGCCACAGTTACGTCAATGGGAAGGCGCATCGTGATTGGCCCGGCGGAAATATCAGCTGACCTCCCTCCGACAGCCTATTTTGCCTATGTGCCGTTGACACAGGAGGACAATTCTGGGGGAGACTGGGGCACTCCATCGGACCTTCGTCCATAGACCCTCCAGTATCTAAATTGAGCGGGCGGCCCGCCTAGTAGTCGGATGGAGAAACCAACGGAAAAGTGACTGCAGCACTAGATCCGCCAAGATCTAAATCAGGCCCATAGTGTAATAAGTGACTTTGGTGAACACTGTTTATTTTTAAAAAAAAGGTGAAACCCGGATCTCTAGCTTGTGATCAATCCAAGATATGCCACAATTCTTTGTGAGAATATATGCTAGCTATTCCCATAGAAAACTTTAAGGAATACTCCGTAAACAAAACTTGTTATATAAGAACATCGTTTTAAAGACTGGGCACCTTTCAGCAATATATAGACTCCTCAAGGCATTAACAGAGGATTCAGGTGAACCTACAATTAAAGCAATTTGAGACTATCCTTTTTCCTTTGAGGTCCCTATTAGTATTGAATAAATGCTGAGTCATAATTGAAGGTATATGTGAATGACAGAATCCAAATAATCTTCAGCCACTTCTCGTTCCCCATCCTCCTTACCACAATACCCTTCTCAATACCCTTCCTCTCATCTGGCCACTCCACAACTCTAGTAAATTTGGTTATAGAGTCGGTTATACATGACAGTGAGCTGGTATGTCCAGGTGTAGAGGAGGAGAACACAGATATTAGTCCTGATAAGTTTGCATTAGAAATAGGAAAGTTTAATGCAGTTTCTACAGAGAAATGAAACTTTGTTTGTATATGTTGTCAACGCACACACTACAAAAGCCGAATTCAAAAAGTCATTTTTTACTCAAAAACTGAGCAAGAAAACAGAGATAAGTGGCTAGAATTTGCTGTCTATTTATTTGTGGAGGAACGGTTTGATTTGTCAACACAGCAGATTATCTGTATATATTGCTATGACAAATTAAAGGACAACAAAATGCCAGCAAGAGCAATACATAATAAGTTAGAATAGGTTCAAATTCCAGAGGAACTTTGGCATCTAAGGGGTCGATTCTGATGTCGATCGGAAAGCATTCCTATCGAATCGGTTCTGGAATGCTTTCCGGAAGACTCGAATCAAGGAGTCCGACCGAGCGATTTGGATGTATCCGGATGCTTGCAGATAAGATTAGTCCGGACTCCCATGTGTTCCGAACGAGAACACAGGCTCCCATTGAAGAAAGGGGTGGCTGGGGAAAACCTTGCACACTGTGGCGGTCACCCCATGGTGCCTGCCACACTGTGCATGGTTGGAAAGGGGGGTCCCTTGGGTAGCCCCACGGGCCCGATTCAGAAGGCCTTGGGTGAAGGGGGGCCTGCAATGAGCCCCCAAGGACAGATTCCAGCAGCCGATTAGTTCCGGAGAAACCGAATCGGAACGGCTATCCGAATCAGTCATCGTACTCGCTCGCCGGAAACCGAGTCCATAGAGCTGTACGATTCGGCTCCAAAAGACGCGACTTGTCCGTATGCTTATTGGAACTGATTCGGACAGCCCTAACAGTTTCCAGGCATCATAATCGGTCGTTGGGAAGTGTGAACGATTCGGTCGGAAACAAGGGTTCCGGATCGGATTCAGCAAACCCGAATCTGATTCGGAGCCCTTCCGAACGACATCGGAATCGACCCGTAAATGTTAGTGAAAAAATACTGATCCAATCTATACATCCATTTCAAGCAATAGTTCATATGGAACCAAAAACAGGAAAACTGCTACCGACTGAACTACAGAAATGGCTTAAAGGTAGAGTTGTGTACTTACCTTTAGATTTTAAACGTCATATTGACACTGTGGGTGTAGAGAGAGATATTGTTGAACCGCTTATTATTCTAGTGGATGATGTTCACACAAGGAACAAAAAACCTGCCAGGCACTAGTGGATGTGAATAAGGTGAAGAAAGTTACTGTTGACCTAAAACAAAATAATGTACACTACAAACATTTAGATGTTCTCACAGATGAAAGTTGCATGGAGGAAGAAATCTTACCTTTAAGTGGACAGTTTGAAAAAGTGGATAGAACTAAAACTGAGGAAATATATGAGCACTACAGCATCCATCCACTGCATTCGAAAGAAGTTATGGGAGATGTAATTGAACTATACCAGATTAAATTAGCTACAGGAGCTCCAATGAGTGTCTGAGAGAAAAGTTTGGAGGCTCGCTGATTTCCACAACTATTTCCAACTGTAGGCAGACGGTTTGATGACCGCCCAGTGCAAATACCAGCAGCTGAGTATAGATCAACCAGATTATATTCCAAGGACCCTAGATTTCGTCAAAGTATTCCATACATATTCTATCTGCTATTTGAAAATGAATTGTCTGAACTATCATACGCTGTTGACCATATTCTTAAGACAGAAGTTAATCTACAATGTATGTCTGAAAGGGACTTTGTCGACAAAATTCATGGTAAGGATGAAAAGGTGGAATATAATTTGATACATTTTATATCATGCCAACGCGGCTCCAAGAAATATTGGTCTCATCGTCATAGTGAACTGAAATGTTTGTTATGAAATGTAGGTGCACCAACTTGATTTGTGACCCTCAGTTGTGCAGAGTATGCATTGGGCGACTACATGACATTTTGAGAGAAGCAAACTGTAATATTAAGCCCTTCAATCGGAACACACTAGGAGAACTTTGCTCTTTGGATCCTGCAAATGTTTGAAGGTATTTTAACCACCGATTTCAATCCATGCTCGCGTTAATCTGCAACAAAAAAAATCCACCTATTGGAGAAGTCACTGATTTCTTTTGGCGTAAAGAGAACCAAGCAAAAGTTGTTCCTCATATTCATATGTTGTTGTGGATCAAAGATGCACCAAAATTTGGAACAGACACAGATGAGACTGTACTTTCTTACATAGAACAGTATGTTACATGTTCCATCCCAAAAGACAGTGACAACAAAGGCCTTAAACAGCAAGTTGCACGTTTCCAATCACGTAGATGTGGGAAGTACTGTCGGCGGAAGTACAGAGAGAAAGGAAAGTTTTACACTAAACGTCATTTGGGATTTACAAGGCCTGTTATTTCCAAAGGAAGAGTCAACAGTTTTTTGTCTGCTGTCAGACATACGATTACTCAGAAATCACCCAAACACACCTATAACCTGAAGCAAACAGAAGCTTCAAATTTATCAACTAGTACAATCCTGTGATTCTGAAAATGTGTAATGCCAATACTGATATTCAGTTTGTGGCAGACAACTCCATAGCTGTTGCTCATTATATTACTTCATACATGACGATATCTGAAAAGACAGAGATGAAGGAGATATGGGAAGAGATTTCTGCTGAAAAACCTTGTCAAAGAAACTGTACAGCTTCAGCTTGAAGATGCTTTCACATAGGGGAATTTCATCCTATAAATGCTGTGATCGGTTGAGTTCAGCTAGTTTGTACTCTAAATCAAGAGGTATTGTTTGGGTGAGTCTAGGCTAGCACGCACGTGGAATAGGGTGTTAAAGTATTTTGCTGAAATTCAGTACCTTGCAGAATTTGACACAGAAAGTACAGATATTGCAAAACAAACATGCTGGATGCGTACTATCCAAAAAGGAGTCCACATCTTGAAAATGTATGTCTTTAAAAAATACTCCAAAACTTCAGATATAGAAACAATGTCATATAAAATGTAGATGAAGGTAAATTTGCTGTAGTTGGTTGTGATGGTTGTTTGGTACGACACATGAAAGCCAGTTTAATTAATCATAGAAAATGGGTTGTCAAACTCCTGATTAAAGAGAGTTCTTCTATTTACCACTCCAGCAGCTATTCAAGCCATGGCGATCTGAAACAGAATTACTCAGTGAATTTGACTGCTCTGAAGATTGTTTCAATTCTGCAAAGGACACAACTGAGTGTTCGGTATTTCCTATCTATTTGAAAATGTTAAATGATGAGATTTAAGAGGAAAAAACTATTGCTGCGACGATAGCTAAAGAGAGTTCACAAAGCAGCCAAAGTTCATGTCCACTAAGTCAAGATCCTCTTAGGCAGCCAATAATTGAAAATAATGGTGCCATTGCTATGAATGAGGTGGAGACTGCAATGCATCAAGCAAGACAGGAAAGTGTTGATTTAGAAGAGTTAGTTGCACAACTAAATGACAAGCAAAAAAGAAATATATATGGAGGTGAAAATCAGACATTAGCATGAATTCCTCCATGACAAGAAAGAGTATACATGCACATCTTTTAAGCCAATACTGTTAGATGCCAGCGGTCAAACTGACACTGAAAAAAGCTTTTTAATACAAGTTCTCATTACTTTCTTACAGAAAACTACAGAGTGTGGTTTGTTGTGTGTAGTAACGGTACCCACTGGATTAGCTACACACAACATTAAAGGAATTACTATGCATCAACTTCTCATGCTGTCTGTTCAACATGACAACAAACTGGGTACCAAAAGTTATCTGGTGAAGCTTGTCATGAAGTCTCAAGAGTACTGAAGAAGTTAACAGTTTTAATCATTGATGAGGTGAGCATAGTCTCAAACTTAATGCTTTCCTTTGTACACTTAAGAATGCAACAGATTCTAAGGAGAGACTATGATTAACTATTTGGAGGAAAACACTTGATTGTGTTTGGTGATCTACTACAACTCACACCAGTCAAAGGACAGCCTATATTCAAAACACTGCTCATGATGAAACTCGGAATTCTTTGGGAAGTATTGGAAATGTCAATGGTTGGTTAAACTTCGAGCACAAAGAATTACTTAGGAATATGCAGCAAGCATCTGGCTTTTAATACGGAAATATTTTGAAGGATATTAGAGTAGGTGTCCTTTCTAAAGAGGGGAAGCATCTGCTAGAAAGTCGCCTTCTTAAAAAACTGTTTCCAACTAACAAGACAGCAGCAGAGATAATGTTCACTTTCATTCAAGAAGAAAAACCAATTGTGTGTCTAGTGCTTAAGTTAGCAGAGTGCACCTCTTTCAACAAAGAAATGCTGGAGTTGGAGAAAGAAGACATTTTGGAACTCATGGCAATATACAAAATGGAACACCAGGATGTTATACTATTCCTTAATGAAAATTTGCAAAGAAAAATGGATTCATTGGAAAATAACTGTTTCGAAAATTGTAGGATTTGAAAAATGTATGTGTTTGCAAGAACTGTAGAGTAATTTTTCATCAAATATAGATGTTGAGGAAGGATTAATTAATGGTGCTATGGGTAAAATTATTGATTTTATTAGCTTTCCTAACAGGAGTGAGATAGAGTGCCTAGCAATTAAATTTGATCAGATTCATAGCATAAAGCAGGTTGGCAGGGCTCCTGTGCATTTTTTGCTTGTGAAAGGATTGTATGTGCACTGGAAACAGTTTCCAATTACTCTGGCATACGCTGTACGTATTTGTAAATCTCAAGGTTTAAGTGTAGATTCAACATTGGTTAATATTGGGAGTATTTAACCCTTAGCTGCTGGGCCTTTTTCCAGTCAGTACTGAGCCCTTTTTTGACTATTTGGGGTACTTCACTCTTAGGGCTCCATAACTTTTTTTCCAGATAAGGTATCCACGCTAAATTTGCGTCCCTTTTTTCCAACATCCTGGGGATTCTAAAGGGATCCAGGGTTTGTGGATTAACCAGGAGGGGACTGAAAAAATAGGCAAAATATTGCAAACTTTTGAGTTTAAAAAAACAAATACGGAAAAATTGCTCCAGTTTAAAGTTTTTTCCTAAAAATGGCAACCACAAACTGTTTACTGTACTAAAGTTACCATCTTCCCAGCTTTCAGGAACATGCAGAGCTGAATCAGAAAACCTAATTTTGTACCACCGTTTTGGCATTTATCTAAGAGGTAGCCTATTTTCCCAATTGTTTGTGCTCTCAACCTATTTCTAGTTTGTGGGGGAAACCAATATGAAACCCATGGGTGATCCAGAAAAGCTATAGATCTCTGTAAAGTAGACACAATTCCAAATTCATCAGGAAGTCATATGTGAAGATCCCTTAAGGTTTTCCCAAGGAAAATAACTGTTGATAAATTGAAACATTGAAAATGAATAGGAAAAAAGGGCATGTGTGACAACATTTTCATCTGTAACGTTTAGTCACGATGGCCGATTTACATTGCAATATACCATTACGTCCGCTAGACAAATCTGGTTGTGGGAATATATAGGGTTTACAGGCTGTTCAAGAACCCAAGGCACACAGAGCCAACCACTGAGCTGCACTGTACAGTTGTTTTGCATTGAGTACCGAGTATAGAGCAATTCATAAAGCAAAATAGGCAGAGTAAAAAATGGGTATGTAGGAAACCTATGTATTTCTGAAATGGGCAAAAGATATGGAGTTTAAGACCAGTGGTTATTTGTACATCTCTGAATTTTGGATACCTGTACTAGTGTATGATTTTGAGGATATTTTTTTAAATGTCATGTTTCTTTTTACACTGGCTTACATTTGAAAGGCACCAATGCAGCAACATTCAATTGGTAATAAAAATTGTTTTACTATACTATGCTCCCAGAAGTCTCCTGATAAAAATGGTACCTCACTTGTGTGAGTAGGCCTAGTTCCCGTGACAGGAAACGGCCCAAAACACAACATGGACGCATCACATTTTTCCACCGAAAATGGACCCTTTTTTTCCAATGTGGGAAGCTCTAGATTGTGGACTCTAGCTCAGCCGGGACCTAGGGAAACCTAGCCAACCTGTACATTTTTGAAAACTAGACACCTAGGGATATCCAGGGTGGGCTGACTTGAGTGGCTCTAACTGTGTTTTTATTCCTAAAATCCCTTGCAAACCTCAAACTTTGACTAAAAAAACACATTTTCCTCACATTTCTATGATGGAAAGTTCTGGAGCCTGCAGAGAGCCACAAACTTCCATCCACGTGGAATTCCCCCACGTCCCCAAATAAACATGGTATCTCTCTTGTGTGGGTAGGCCTAGTGGCCGCAACAAGAAATGGTCCAAAATGCAACATGGACGCATCACATTTTTCCACCGAAAACAGACTTTTTTTTCCAATGTAGGTAGCTCTTGATTCTGGACCCTAACTCAGCCGGCACCTACGGAAACATAGCCAACCTGTACATTTTTGAAAACTAGATACATAGGGGTATCCAGGGTTGGCTGACATGCGTGGCTCTCACCATGTTTTCTAACCCAGAATCCCTTTGCATACCTCAAACTTTGACTAAAGAAACGCATTTTCCTCATATTACTGTGATGGAAAGTTCTGAAATCTGTGGGGAGCCAGAAACTTCCATCTTCCCGGCATTCTGCTAAGTTTCCGGATAAAAATGGTACCTCACTTCTGTGGGTAGGCCTAGTGTCTGCAACAGGAAACAGCCAAAGATGCAACATGGATGGACGCGTCACATTTTTCCACCGAAAATTAACCCTTTTTTCCCAGTGTGGGTAGTACTAGATTTTGGATCCTAGCTCAGCCAGCACCTGAGGAAGTCTAGCCATCCTGTACATTTTGGAAAACTAGACTCCTAGGGGTATCCAGGGTGGGCTGATGTGAGTGGCTATCACCTCGTTTTTTACCCAGAATCCCTTGCAAACCTCAAACTTTGACTAAAGAAATACCTTTTCTCCCTTTTCTGTGATGGAAAGATCTAGAATCTGTAGGGAGCCACACACTTCTATCCACCTGGCAGTCTCCCAAGTCTCCCAATAAAAATGGTACCTCACTTGTGTGGGTGGGTCTAGAGGCCAAGACAGGAAATGGCCCAAAACGCAATATGGACTCATCGCATCTTCCACTCACCTGGTATTGCCCCATGTCTCCTGATAAAAATAGTACTTCACTTGTGTAGATAGGCCTAGTGGCCGCGACAGGTAATGGCCCAAAACGCAACATGGACTCATCACATTTTTTCACCGAAAATGGGCCCTTTTTTCCAATGTGGCTAGCTCTAGATTTTGGACCCTAGCTCAGCCAGCATCTAGGAAGCCTAGTCAACCAGTACGTTTTTCAAAATTAGACACCTAAGGGTATCCAGGGTGGGCTGACTTGTGTGTCTCTCACCAAGTTTTTTTACCCAGAATCCTTTAAAAACCTCAAACTCTGACTAAAAAAACACATTTTCCTCACATTTTTATGATTGAAAATTCTGAAATCTGAGATACAAATGGTACCTTACTTGTGTGGGTAGGCCTAGTGCCCGTGACAGGAAATGGCCCAAATGTAACATGGACGCATCGCATTTTTCCACCCAAAATGGACCCTTTTTTCCAATGTGCGTAGTGTAGGAAGCTGGCTCTGTATATACTGTACTAAAAAGAGGTATAGTGTGCACAGAGTCCAGTAAGTCCCCAAAGGTATGGCAGAGGTTAGAGTGGCCACTACCGTACTCTCAATTTAGTGGTAGCTGGACTGAGCAGTTAGGCTTATCAGAGGGTAGTGTGAATGCATTTGGTGTACATACTCATAAAAGGCAGGAACACACACTCAATGACTGACTCCAGGCCAATGTTTGTAGAAAGATATTACTTTAGTTACTTTTATTTTTAGGAACCAAGTTGAACTCAGTTACAGGCAATTAGACTTTTATGCAATACTCTCAGATTACTGGCTAAAGGTTTGAATAGCATCAAATAATACTTTACATGTGCATGAGATGCTTTTCAGTGCAGAGAAAGATACATTGGGGCATATTCTCAAGAACGTGCGATAATCATCGCCAAAATAGGTTAACGCAAGTTTCCATATCGCCGTCTATCGCGGGAAAATAACCCTGTGTTAACGTGGCATTCACAACACGGCGGTAACATGCGATATTACCCCGATAACGCGTCAAATGTCCGCGATAACATTACCGGGACGGCGATGAAAATCCAAACCCTAACGCAAAAAAAGTCGCGATGGGCCCAACCGCGATAAGACATTCAGCGAAAAGCAGCGCCAGGCCTGCAAACACACACGTCAGGCGGGAAAAATCACTACAAAAGCAGGAAAAAATAACACAAACAAAAAACAAAATACAGCGAAGCACAATGGAGGCAGCCGGAGCAGGCACAGAGGACGGCCAGAACCCCACAAGCCCCCAGGAGGAGCAGCCTGGGACCTCAGGGACAGGGAAGGGCAAGGACAAGAAGAAGAGGAAGCCGCGGTTCAGTCCGCATGAAAACAGGATCCTGATCACGGAGGTGATAAAACACCATCAACAACTGTTCGTCACCTCCACTGTGTCATTGGCAACAAAAATGCAACATGGCAGTCCATCCTGGACAAGGTGAATGCAGTCGGAGTGCTGAGGAGGACAATGGAAGAGCTCAAGAGGCGCTGGAATGATGTGAAGCGCAAGACCAAGCTGAAACTCGCCAACAACCAGAAGGCAGCAATGCAGACTGGAGGTGGGAGTCCAGCGCCACAGGAGGTGCTGGATGAGATGGAGGAAATAGTGTCCACAGTCATCAGTGTGGAGACGGTGGCAGGAGTTGGGGGACCGGACACTGCTCAACATGACCTGACACTACAGCAACAGGGTGAGTAACCACCAGGGACTGGTGGGACGGGGGAGATGGGCACAATGGCACACATGCAGTCAATATATCATGACATGTTGCACGCCACCACACTGAGGTGGCTAAGTGTGGACCACATCTGTAAAGGAGCAGGTCACACTCTGACACATCCACCTGCACAAACAACCCCTGACGTCAACAACACATCAGCGGACAAACCATGCCCCAGAGTCCCAACTCCCACCAAGGCCCAAATTCACCCAAGTCTGCAACATCTCAGTACTGTATGGGCACAGAAGTCAAAGGCACACCGCCTCAAAGGGACATGGGGCAGCAAAATCAGAGCTGCAGGGGCGACTCTCCCAAAATGCAGCACACACACATGACATTCAGAGCACATCAGCATTTACAACAATGTGGTACAAACTGCAACACGTATACAACAGGACAGAGGACACAACAGGTGCCGCCTGTGTTCAGAAACTGGCCAAGCACATTTGGCATAGCAGGGAAATGTGAGATGACAATGTACAAGTACAAACACATATCCGTGATGTTGACGAAATGTCCACTGTCCCGCATCAAATAGGCAGCTACTCCTAAACAGCCACAATGTACATTGTCATGCAGTCTGCATGTGAACTTGTACAATGCGTCAACATACATGTGAACACAATGTAACACTGCATCTCCCCTTCACATTGCAGAGGGAGCATCAACACCTCCTGCAGAGCAGCCCCAACAACTCTTCACTGATGACAATGAGGACATCTCCGACATCGACCCCGAAGCCCTCCAAACCCTCTTTGACAGCCTCGGCACCCCACCTCCAGGAGCAGGGCAGCCCAGCTGCATCGAGGAGACCCCACCCCCTGCACAGACCACACAGCAGGAAGCACCTACCACCCTCGGCTGTCTCCCAGGACCCCACGAACAACACATGGCCTTCCAATGCCGTGTGTCAGAGGTCCAGGAGAAGATGGCTGATCAGGTGCGGGTGGGGTTCGACCTCATGGCAGCAAAACTTGATGCCATACATGGGTGTCTGAGTACCATCAGGGACCACTTACAGTCCCTAACGGACACCCACAGTCCGCTCCATGCTCTCCAACGATCCATGGCTGACATCGCTGGAGTCATGATACTGAGACAAGAACAACTGTCCAGTCAGAGTGGCTCCAGCGATGTCAGCCGGGAGTTGGGACAGATGCGGGGGCTCATGGAGAACATGGCGCGGATGACGGCGGAAAGAATGGCTGCCACGGCTGCACACCAGCGAGATGTGGCTGGGACCTTCCATGCCCTGCAGCACATCTTCATGGCATTGCTGCCTCAAGGCCTTGCGCAGATGAATGCTGCTGCTGCTTCCACATCCACATCTCCGCCCCCTGATGTGTCAGTGCCTCACAGTACGGCAGGCAATCCACCACCACCCACGTGTGAGGCACATGTGACATCAGAGGATGAATATGCGGGTGAATCAACCTTACTGGTGAGGAGGAGGCAGTAGCATTCATCTCCGCAATATGGCCTGTTTCTGCTTGGTTCTGCCCTTTGCATCATCACCTTCCACTGTCCCCCGATACACTCTACGACACTCACCTTGGACCTCGACATGGACTGCCATATTCCGTTTGGTTACCAATGACACAGCGATCAGACTGCAGACTGAACTCTTCCTCTTCCGATGTACTTGTCATTCCCTGAAGGACTCTGGCTGGCCCTCCACGGGCCATTAATGTGAAGTGGGGTTTGCATGGCCATGTACTGCTCCAGCTGCAGCACTCCACTGGTTGTAAATTGAACATTCAGAATCGCACAGATGTGTCATGCCTTTGATCATTCAAGTATGAGAGTATGGATGAATGTAGGGTCAGTGATTCCCCCTTACGTCCATGTTGCTCATGTCGTGGGACCTGAGTCACAGGGTGCAACATTGCCGATTGCGGTCCGAGTGGCGTAGACACTACAACAGAGACACAAGCATCAGTTACTTCCATGTCCAGCCCAGAACTGAAGCACGCCCAGAGTCCCGGGCTCATTGTTCCCACCCCTACGCTGGCCTGCCATACGCCAGGCCAGTCCACTCCGCTTACGCTCAGAGGGGGGGGCGACAAAGCTACATGTCCCAGGTCTTCCCTGTAGTGATCTGCTGTTCACTGGTCTAGTTGTCAGCATGCCACAGCCACTCCCTGAGGGCTGGTTCACACCCACACCACACCCATCCAGCACAGGCGTCACAGGACATGTGACCCTGCCAATAAAAGGGGCCTAGCACGTCACATTCCCACTGCCGGAGGTGACATGATGGCGTCCGCACCACAAGACTCTATCATGAAGGGTCCATGACTTGTGGCGCACTGAGTTGGTGGCACCCGCTGCACTGCGGCTGGCAGGGACCTACCGCCACATGACGATGTCTTGGGTTGTACAGGGTCAGTGGCACCCGCTGCACTGTGGCTGGCAGGGGCCTACCACCACGTGACTATGTCTTGCGTTGCACAGGGTCAGTGGCACCTGCTGCACTGCGGCTGGCAGGGGCCTACCGCCACGTGACTATGTCTTGCGTTGCACAGGGTCAGTGGCACCCGCTGCACTGCGGCTGGAAGGGGCCTACCACCACGTGACGATGTCTTGGGTTGCACAGGGTCAGTGGCACCCACTGCACTGCGGCTGGCAGGGGCCTAACGCCACGTGACGATGTCTTGGGTTGCACAGGGTCAGTGGCACCCGCTGCACTGCGGCTGGCAGGGGCCTACCGCCACGTGACGATGTCTTGCGTTGCACAGGGTCAGTGGCACCCGCTGCACTGCGGCTGGCAGGGGCCTACCGCCACGTGACGATGTCTTGCGTTGCACAGGGTTAGTGGCACCTGAAGAGCTGAGCGGGTGTGCAGCCTGCGATGATGCGTAGGCCTCGATGACCCATCCTGCTAACCGTGGATCGATTTGAATTGTGAGTCCTGCTGGACCGTAGTGCACGCCGAAGGCAGCAGTCAGCACACACATGACTCCGCGGTGCGGTGCCGCAGGGTGCGCTGGGGGCCTGTGGCGCGGAATCCAGCGATCGGCTGAGGAGGATGCACCGGCACGTGGTGGGCCCTCTTGGAGACATGCCGGTGGTGGCAGGTGAGCATTGAGGCCTGGGTGCGCAGGGGCGGCCAGTCATCGCTGGGCGGAGGACCGGTCTGGGGACCAGGGCTGGGGTGCATCAGGCACACAGGGTCGCGCAGGCACCAACGGTCACGGCGGCGGACTCGTGGCTGGGTGGGGGGCGCCACCCTTGCTGCCACGACCCTGCATGCGATGATCGTGATGTGCGCGGGTTGGTTTGGGACTTAGCCACCTCGTCTCCAGTGTGGATGTGCCCGTAGATGGTGGTCGGCCGCGTGTGTGTAGGCCTATGGGCAGGTTGTGGCGGAGACTGAGACACATGCAGTAGTCAGTTTGGTGGTGGATTGGTGACGTGTGCATTCCCACAGTTGTGAGTTGGGGGATTGTGGAGTTGAGGTGTGTGGTGTGTTCAGTTGGTACTTGCCAATGGGCAGTGCATTTCCATGGGGGCCATCCTCAGAGTGCTGGTTGGTGGCGGACTTGCAGACTTGTGGGGATCATGCACACTGCCTGGGGAGTTTGAGACAACATTGGTGGACAGGCCACGGTGGTCCACTTTTGTATGCACAGTGATGGCATGCGTGTGGTTGCTGTTGCGGTGATTGTGTGCAGTGTCGGCAGGGGGCACAAGTCATACACATGTGCTGTGAATTGCCCCCAACACGTGCGTGACACCAGCTATGGCGTAGTTCCCTTGCGTGGTCTCAAGATGTTCCTGCGTAGTGTGGGGGGAGTGAGGGGCAGGGGTATCGAGCTGACACACACCGTGGTGCTTTCAGGTATGATGAGTCCTGCATGATGTGACCGTAACAGCAGTTCGTGTGGACGTTACCTTCCTCTTCATTCCTACGATGGTTACGGCCACACGAACTTCTGTTGCGGTCTACTCATGCATGGTTTATCATGCCTGGGAGCATTCCGGTTTGTCCAAGTGCAGTACACTGTACCAGATTAGGCATGTGACTATACGGAAGTTTGACCATTGTCACCATTTCTCCCACAGGTTTCTGAAGACACGTTGCCCTGTTGAAGTTCCCCGTTGGGAATGGAACGCGTTGGCTGAACTTTTCGTTTTGTTTGTTTGTGTATTTGTAATAAAGTTCTGTTTGTACACTACTGTTGACTACTGGACTTCATGACCTGGCGCACCCACATTTCGGTTGCTACGATCTTGGGTCTGGGGCACGGAGGCGTCTAGCACGGCTGGCGTTGGGGTTGGTTGCGCAGGTACACTATGAATTGGAACTTTCGTGTGGTGCGGATACAGGGGCACGCCGTTGCTTTTGTGGACATGCATCCATGACATATGTGAGGGGGTTTGATGGGGCTGGTTGTGAGACTCCTCCGACTCCAGCAGTTGTTGGTTGGAAGGTACCAGGGGCCAACGGGTGCAGCACAGCCAGCTGCTTTGTCTGCGGGGGGATGTAGGTTGTCCGCTGTGTTGGTACCGTCAGCCTGTGGGCAATGTGGGTCAGGATGCGGTGGATGGTTGTCCTTTTGAGCCTGTGTTGGCCAATGGCTTCCTCTGGCGTTGGGTCTCTGGGGCTGTTGCGTTTTAGGGTTGTCCACTGTCCTGCACTGCCTAGGTGGTAATACGGGGGTGGTGGTCCAGGGGGGGGCCTGGGAGTGGTGGTGGGGGGTGTTGTGGCCCTCTTGGTTCTCCGAGCTGCATGATCATTGGCTCCATGGCATCTGTTGGTCTTCAGATGTGGCTCTGGGCTGGGCTCCCTTTCATACTGCAGGTAGTCGTCCTGCTTAGCACCAGCAGAAGGCAGGTGTTAAATCCCTGCTGCTAACGCGCCTTATCGCCTGTTTTTGGGTCGCATCGCAGATCTGGCTGGTCGTTGAGAATATCGCGGAGTGGTGTTTTCGTGTGTTTTTGCACGGGAACGCCTACTCTGCATATCATTAGCGTTAGTTGTCGCACTCATCCGTGGCAATGTTTTTTGCGGCAGCTATCGCTGGTTAAGTGGCGATATCGGCAGTTTGCACCAGCTTGTGAATAGGGCGATAAATCTATCGCCACTTTTGCGGCGCTAAAGTGCCGATAAGTCGGCGATAAGTCCTTGAGAATATGCCCCATTGTATTCAGGATCACACTTAGCATAATGCAGTGAGAGATATTTTTGCATCGAAAACTGACCCTTTTTTTCCAATGTGGGTACTTCTAGGTTTTGGATCCTAGCTCAGCCAGGAAACATAGCCAACCTGTACATTTTTGAAAACCAAACACATAGGGGTATCCAGAGTGGGCTCTCACCTTGTTTTTGTACCCAGAATCCCTTGCAAACCTCAAATTTTGACTATAAAAACATATTTTCCTCACATTTCTGTGATGAAAAGTCTGGAATCTGCAGGGAGCCACAAACATCCATTCACCTGGCATTCCCCCATGTCTCCCGACAAAGACAAAAATGGCACCTCACTTGTGTGGGTAGGTCTAGTGACCACTACAGGAAACGGCCCAAAATGCAACATGGACTCATTGCATCTTTCCACCGATAAATGACCCTTTTTTCAAAAGTGGGTATCTCTAGATTTTGAACCCTGGCTCAGCCGGAACCTACGGAAACCTATACAACCTGTACATTTTTGAAAACCAGACACATCGGGGTATCCAGAGTGGGCTCTCACCTTGTTTTTTTTATCCAAAATCCCTTGCAAACCTCAAATTTTGACTATAAAAACATATTTTCCTCACATTTCTGTGATGAAAAGTCTGGAATCTGCAGGGAGCCACAAACATCCATTCACCTGGCATTCCCCCATGTCTCCCGACAAAGACAAAAATGGCACCTCACTTGTGTGGGTAGGTCTAGTGACCACTACAGGAAACGGCCCAAAATGCAACTTGGACTCATTGCATCTTTCCACCAATAAATGACCCTTTTTTCAAAAGTGGGTATCTCTAGATTTTGAACCCTGGCTCAGCCGGAACCTACGGAAACCTAGACAACCTGTACATTTTTTTAAACTAGATACCTAGGGGTATTAAGGGTGGACTAACTTGTGTGGCTGTCATGAAGTTATTCACCCAGAATTCCTTGCAAACCTCGAACGTTGACTAAAAAAACACATTTCCCTCACATTTCTGTGATGGAAAGTTCTGGAATCTATGGGGAGCCACAAACTACCATACAACTGCCATTCCCACAAGTCTTCTGATGAAAATAGTACCTCACTTTTGTGGGTAGGCCCAGTGGCCGTGACAGGAAACAGCCCAAAATCCAACATGGACACATCATATTTTTCCACTGAAAACGGACCCATTTTTCCAAATGTGAGTAGCTCTAGATTTTGGACCCTAGCTCAGCCGGAACCAAGGGAAACCTAGCCAGCCTACACATTTGTAAAAACTAGATACCTAGGGGTATCCAGAGTGAACTGACTTGCGTGGCTCTCACCACGTTTTTTTACCCAGGATCCCTTGCAAACCTCACGCTTTGATTTAAAAAAACTATTTTCCTCACATTTGTGTGATGGAAAGTTCTGGAATCTGCCGGGAGCCACAAACTTCCATCCACCCGTCATTCCCCCAAGTCTTCTGATACAAATGGTACCTCACTCATGTGAGTAGGCCAAGTGGCTGCGACAGGAAATGGCTCAAAACGTGACATGGACACATCGCATTTTTCCACTGAAAACGAACCCTTTTTTCCAATGTGGGTATCTCTAGATTTTCAACCCTAGCTCAGCTGGAACCTAGGGAAACCTAGCCAACCTGTACATTTTTGAAAACTAGACACCTAGGGGTATCCAGGGTGGGCTCATTTGCGTGGCTCTCACCACTTATTTTTCCCCAGAATCCCTTGCAAACCTCACTCTTAGACTAAAAAAACATATTTTCCTCACATTTCTGTGATGGAAAGTCCTGGAATCTGTGAAGCGTCACAAACTTCCATCCACCTGGCATTCCCCCAAGTCTCCCGATAAAAATGGTATCTCACTTGTGTGGGTATGTCTAGTGGCCCGACAGGAAATGGGCCAAAACGCAACATGGATGTATTGCATTTTTCAACTGAAAATTGACCCTTTTTTTCCAATGTGGGTCGCTCTAGATTTTGGACCCTAGCTCAGCCGGCACCAAGGTGACCTAGCCAGCAAGGAGACCGAGGGGAAAGTTGGGTGGTAGGAGATTTGTACAGTAGCAGGGATCCCACACAGAAGTGTGAGGAAATTGTGATGTTTTGGGGTAAATTTGTCTTTGCAGGGGATTCTGGGAAAGAAAACCTTGAGGGATCTATGCAAGCCACACCTCCCTGGACCCACTTGGGTATCTAGTTTTCAGAACTGACTTGGTTTGGTAGGTTTCCTTAGATGGCCACCAAAAATGCAGGTGCCCCCCTTGCAAAAGCAGGTCCTTTAGTGAAAAAAAATATTGATGGCTCCACAAAAATTTAGGCTCTTCCCTGTTGCGGGTACTCAGCCCACCCACACAAGTGAGGTAGCACTTTTGTCGAGAGACCTGGAGGAATGCTGGGTAGTAGGAAATGTGTGCCGGCCCGGTGATCCCACAACTTTCTTACACAGAAATATGAGGGAAATGTGATTTATTTTAGCTAAATTTGAGGTTTGCAGGGGATGGGGATTCTGGGTAAGAAACCTTTGGGAGATCCACACAAGCCACACTTCCCTGGACTCCCCCGGGTGTATAGCTTTCAGAAATGTCTGGGCTTGGTAGGTTTCCCTAGATGGCGGCCGAGTCAGGGACCAAAAACGCAGTTGACCCCCGTGCAAAAACAAGTAGTTTCCTGGCAGTTAATTTTTGATCTCTCCACAATACGTTGTGGGACCTTCCCTGTCGCGGGCACTTGGCCCACCCACACAAGTGAGGCACTGTTTTTCTCTGGAGACTTGGGGAACGTTGGGTGGTAGGAAATTTGTGGTTGCCTGCAGGTGCCATGACTTTTCCTCATAGAAATGCAAGGAAAATGTGTTTTTCAGGCAAAGTTTGAACTTTGCAGAGGATGCTGGGCAAAAACACACGGTGAGAGACACACAAGTCATACATCCCTGTACTACCCTGGTTGTCTAGTTTTAAAATATGTGCAGGTTTGCCCAGGTGATGGCCGAGCTAGGGCACAAAATCCACAGCTACGCATAATGACAAAAAAAGGGGTTTTCACTGAGGGCCATCTTACTGCCACAGATATAAATCTGGTACTAATTTGTTAAAGTTAATCCACCACTTACACTGGTTACTTTTACCAACTCCAGAAAAGCATAAATACTTATCAAAGTATCTAAATATTGAAACCTAGCCAACTGAAGGTGAGCCATAAAGCTACTTCAAGGCACCAACAGCTTTATGGTCCATTCACATGCCATTCACGTACCACACTCAAGACTTTCATACCATCTGCCATGTGCCCAGTCCAACAGATCATGGCACTCACAGCAACATACCGTCACGATGCAAGGGCCCATCACATTCATATGCCAGAGTACGGAATCAGTTTGACTACATATTACCACCTGTCAAGTAACTGCCTCCTTCTCTCTGAACATTACCGAACGCATGCCTGTTGAACCTTTACTAATGGCTCCCATGACAGCCACATTGTTAAAGCTCACCTGAAGTTTCCACAGGAATGAGATGCAATATGCTGAAGAGAAGATCACAACTTCCCTCAACCACCAAGTATGCCCAACGTGGTCAAAGCAAAACTGGTGTATGGAGGGAAGAGGAGAAACAAGGGAATGAAACTGGAGAAGTGTCCCTTGGCGCAAGCAGTGAGACAGGTAGGCATCAACTAAAGGTATGTGTGACCCTGTAGGTAAAGAACAAGAGCAAGAATCAGTATGGGTGAGAGAGTAGTATGGTTTGTATATCAATGAGGTAAGTATTTATCTTCACTACCTATTTTACTACCCTCTTCCACTATAACCAAATAGAATCCCATCAGGAAATAGAGTTGTTCTATAGTCAAGAAGAAATAAGAATAGAGCTGTACCATTTTATATTTTAGCATACATATTCAAACAAAGGTACATAGTAAAACACTCACCATCAGGGTAGAATAAAAGAAAAGAAAATATAGCCCAAAAATATGTCTTATACATATAATTGCTAACTGGAAGGATATATGTAAAATCATGTGTTATGTTAAATAAAACAAAAAGATAATGCAAAATGTATGCAGGCTAGTCATGTGTTTCCTTGACTTCAGGAAACCTCTAACATGCTGTCACTACTTTTGTTACAGCTACGTCAATGTGTAAAAAGAATATGGATGTTTCCAAAAGGCTGCAGGGACGAAAGTCAGATAAGTATAGCTTCTTTAGTAAGATTTTCTTGCATGCAGCGCAAGCACGTTACCGCCTTTAAGTGAGCCATCAGGTTCTCTGAGAATGCTCTGCTTTTCTTTTGTACAGGTCCTGACACAGAAGCAAATGAGAGGAGTAGCACAGCAAGGCAGCCCCGAAGAAATCCTCATCCACTCCCAACTACTGACGAAGCGAGAGGCACAGGAGACGAGGATCCCTGCAGCAGCCACCGCCGACTGGAAGCAATAGACCGGCCAAGAGGAACCGCCAAAGCCTGTCAGGAACGCCCTGGAAGTGGTAGGTGAACCCGGATGTGGAAGAGTAGCCCGCAAACAACTGGAACGCGAAGCGCTCTTCCCGGGTCCTCGGGCTGTTTTAAGCCCGCGTCGCTCCACCCTCGCTGCAGCCCGCAGTGAAAGCGGAGCATTGCAGACACACATGAGGCTTAGGAAGACATGTCTTTCATGCGCCTTTAGTGCACTCACCGTGCTAAATCCAACTCCTTCCAGTTTGTAGATGCAAGTTGGGGGTGATCAAGTATGCCCCAAGGCCTATTCCTTGAACTGAGCGAGCATATCTACCTTTGAAACTAATGCAAACATGCTGTGGAATTTTCCAAAGTTTCCTAAAAATAACATCATAAACTATGATGAATAGTAGTTTTTGAAGCACAGGATAGTCAGTTAGAATGTAGCGTATGTCCCATCCACCATTATGCGCAGTGCTGTGAGTATAATGCACTTATCATACAGCAAACTGAAAATCTACTAAGTTCTGACGGAGGTTGAAAATAGCAAGCAGGTCAAGCATTTACCCATACGTGCCGTAGTAAGTCACTATTGGGCGAGTGTGGCACCAATGGGTTTGAATCCATATGCGAAGATGAAGTCATGGCATGTGTATCTGTACTACCTTTACTATCTGCCTTCTACCTGTGCAATATCTCTGGGAAAGCACATCTACCATAAGCTTTTCTTACCCGTTCATGCCCCATTCCTCATCAGAGTCCTGACTAATCTTGTATAATTGCCAAGTGAACCTATACTTATGCCTTCCATCCCTAGCTACTTGAAGCTCAAGAAAACATGTCTTTCATGCACCATCAACGCACTTACTGTGCTAAATATAACTCCTTCCAGTTTGTGGATGTTGCAAGTTGGGGATGTCGGAGTATCCCATCCTACGAGAGCTCATTCCTCAAATTGAGCAAGCATATCTACCATTGAAACTAAGGCAAACATGCTGGGGAATACTGCCTAAGTTCTCTATAGTATTAACATACAAATGCAGAGAGAGGGGCCCCACAATCCAAAGGGACAGAGCTCCGTAATAGACTTTCCAGTTGTAAATAACTCCCTATGGAAACCACTAACAATCAGTCAGCTGAACATGCAAGCATCCAGTCATCTCACATTTATACCACCAGTCTTGAATGAGTTGAATGCTGCGCAATCCTCAAATCTTTAGATCTCCAAATTTAATAAAAACTTTTTTTCATCAATATATTAAATTTTGTTGCAATTGTTTGGTAAAAAAACAGGACTTCAAATATTTATACATAAAGACCACACAATACAATAATATCAAGGAGATTCGTTCGAAATAGAAGTCAAACTGTTTCTGATGAACAAATATCTACACCAGAACTCTCTGACTCAGCATATGGAATGTAACTGACACAAAGGCATAACTTGGGCTCGCACTCACCGTTTGTCATCTGGGTGGTTAACTCATTGACCTCCTCCTGATTTGCCACAGGTATTGTCAGCATTTGTGTTGCTTGGTTGCCATATTTTTGTCTTGCCTTACCAATTGTAAAGCGCTTTGATACCCTACTAGGGTCAAGTCCTCGCTATATAAAACTTTATAAATAAAAATAAAATTAAAATAAATAAATACAAGACAATCATCATCTGTCATTAGTTCAAGTTAATTTGTAGGAATCAATATCAAACACCACATAGCAGAAACCAATTTCTTTTCTAATGTGATCATATGTTCCTTAAATTTAACACATTCTGTGCGTCGACGCATTTTGGTGGATTCTGAAATATGACACCACCCTCTTCAAGACAACGAAGATATTCCCCTCCTGAGACTATCCCTATATAAAAATCCTGTATGGAAAACATAAATATGTATAAATACACACAAAACAACAAATCCACATCATCATGAGGCATTGAGACATTAACATACAGTTGTTAAAACATTATATAAACAAATTTTGAATCTGTAGAGTAAAGCACACCTGCTGTATCTTATTTGGAAGCAGCATGTTCCTTCTAGAATGTGCAGTGAACTTGTGACCTAGTGGTTCCACTGGGTTGCTAGGTACACTATGTTGAGAGTGTTTTGGGAGGAAGGGTGTTAAAGAGATGAAACAGTTATAAAAAGTTGAGGAGTGATGACACAATTTAAGTAATGGCAAGTTTTAATTTCCAACTCAGGACTATGTAAGAAACTGTTGTGTAGTATTTAAATTTCAGAAAAATGAACCTAGATATAGGTTTGAACTCCCGTCTTTTTCCTGATTTCTCTGTGATGCGTGCAAAAACATAGCGAAGATGTGCCGACAAGAACCTCATTTTGAAAGAGAGGGAAAGGGTTAACAGATGCTATCCATTCACATGTGGAGATGCAGCAGTTTAAAATGAAAGACATGATTTCATTTGCTGCCTTTCTTATGATGATAGAGTGGAAATTTGAAGAGGTTGCCATTTCAGAGTTGCTTTGTATGAGAGTGGTGTACCATTCTTGCGCTTAGTTTTTACAAATCCTAACAGAGTCAGAGGTATCTACAGAGAGCTAAAAAAACAATATAATCTATGATCTCAAAATGTACTGGTATGTACATAACTTTTTAATCCTTTAAAAAAACTACATTAGAAATGAAGATGTATATGGGAGTTTGAAAAAAAATATTATCACAGTGATGTGAAAAATATACGAGATGAGCTGTATCTATTAGAGGGTTTGTGTTTTAGAGGTTAGTGGTGAATGTTTTGGGAAGTAAGAGAGAAATTAATTAGTGCCTCTTTATTACATTGTGTATTTGATTGAAAAATAACAGTATAGTCTTGTGGAAAGTTGCAATGAGGAACTAAGAATGTTTTAAATGTCTAAACATTATCTGCAGAATAGATACATCTGTTATTTGCATTCTGGGAGTTGTAGTACTTTTACTAACATTATTGAACAGGAATAGTGTAGTGAGACATAAAAGATGAGAACATGTTGTCCGCCTGTATATGAATTAGAAATCAGTAATACTTGTTAGGTATATATTGGGAAGTGTTTGTCAATGTGGTTTTTAACTTAGATGACCGCTTTGCATATGCTTAGATGGTGAGATATGGTTTTTGTGCTTGCACATAACTATATATACGGTGGGACTTTTGAGTTTACTTAAAGATGCAGAGAGGTATATATTTTTGGAAAGATGGCTTGAAGGTGTACATCTATTAAGAAATCACATATATGTTTACATGGTAATCTATCTTCAGTAAGGCTGATGAAAATTTAATGTATATGGTGAGGGTAGTGTTTTTTCTTTAAACATGGTTTGTTTAAAATTGAGGAGTATTAATTGTGCAGAATGCCTCAAGAGTTCTTGTGCTAGCTTCATTTCGAGCGTAACTTTTGTTTGAGATATGCTGAATATATGTTTTAGAAGCAGAAGAAGTATTTGAGAAATTATGTAGGTATGTCATTCGCAAAAAGTTTTGTGCTTTGAAAAATTTCAAAATGTTCTTTTCTGTTTTAGAAACTTACTGAATCATTTGCACGCTCAGTAACAAAGCAATGTAGGTTTCTAGACAGCTATGTATGCAATTATATATCAAGTGTGATACCTAGACTTCACTCACACATAGCTCAGAAGAAACCATTTATACAGTAAAACAAATAGTTTGATACTGACAGAAGGAGATAACCAATTCTTCAGAGATATAGTGACAACTGTTATGCATTTAACAGCAATGAAGGTACTTTCGCAGTCAGTCAGGAAGTATTCAGGCACTCATGGAATCACCCAGCCACTAGTCAGGCAGTCATCAAATCAGTGATTCACTATCCATGGAGTTATTCAATTACCCAGACACTACACATGTACTCTTGGCAGGCAGAAATTATTTAGTCATTGAACTATGCAGGCACTACCTATACATTCATCTAATCAACTAGGTACTAACTATTTATTTATACAATGAACAAGGCTGTAACTATGCAATCATTAATATATTTGTGCAGAACCTATGCAGCAGTAGCGGCCCGTGGTGGGAGTGCTGCCGGGCGGTGACGTGGGGCGGGGGAGGGGCAGGGTGGGGGGTAGTAAAGTACGGAATACGGCCGTCTAGAGGTAAGTAGACATATAAATAAATAAAACGAATTTCGTTGCGAGCGCTGCTTCGCCAAATGCGAGCATCACACTATGGTAATGGTGTGTCAAAAAAAGTGACGCTTTGGCGCATGGGGCTTGTAAATACGCTCCCTTGGCTTCATGTTCATTTTAAAATTTACTACAGAAGGGATAAACTGGTCTTTCACCATGTATAAGTTAGAAGTGAGATATGGTGCAGCTGTGTTGTAGGACAGGGTGCTAAAATGTTAAAAGGTAACTAATAAATAAAGTTTTGTGTTTTGCTTTGGGTTTGTTATATTGAAGTCATTGCATGTAGTAATATAGCTAGATTCATCTGTAGATTTAAAACTTCAACATACCATACTATTTTTGTATTATGTGTAAGTCAGTAGTAAAGTAGTTTGTACGTTGGCTAGGGTAAAAATTAAAATATACTTGTTTTGTTTTACAGAACAAGATATACATAACTACTCACAGTTACAATGCCTACAGAAGCTCAGATGAAAAAGCAACAGAAGCAACTACAGTATCTCTGCAGAAATTAGTTGCAAAAGGAGCAAAATGCAGAAAAAGTGCTGAAAGAAAAAAGAGCTTCTGGTAAGAGGACAAAGTCATTTCTTAAAAATATATGTGGGCATTTGCAAAGATTACAAAATAAAGAAAATACAATTATGACTATGAGAAACAACAAGAGTGGACAAAGTGTACATTGGAAGAAGAGAAAAGATTGTGCCTACCATGGACACAATATAATCAGGAGACAGAAGCAGTTTAAGGAAATCAGAGCCAGGATGTTTCGTAGTAGAGTGGTTGTAAATTTAGTGAGAAATTTAAAAAAGTGTAGAAGAAGGAGAGATGCAGTGAAACAGAAAGAACAAGTTGAGAGAGTAGTTTATAAGGCCTTTGCTTTGAAGAGGAAGCTCATCATTTTATTCTAAATAGAATGAAGACTCTTGACAAAATAGTGTTGTGCATGAGGAGAAAAAACAAGAAGAAAAGATCAGTGAATAGAAGTTTATGTTTACGGGATTTATAGAGCGCATAGCTGCCCAAGGGCTTCCCAGCGCTGAGCGTCAGATAAAACACAGAAGTTAGAGGGGATTAGAGGTGCTGCTGGAAAGCCAGGTTTTAATCTTTTTTCAGAAAGTTGATTCTGATTCCAGAAGCCTAAATTCCACAGAGAAAGAAGAAAGAGAAAGAGAATTCCACAGCTTGGGT
The DNA here is from genome assembly GCA_963921515.1 of Calotriton arnoldi. Classification (NCBI taxonomy): domain Eukaryota; kingdom Metazoa; phylum Chordata; class Amphibia; order Caudata; family Salamandridae; genus Calotriton; species Calotriton arnoldi. The sequence goes on along the minus strand of CAWUFW010001044.1, from coordinate 2,923,156 downwards.
GCCAGATGCGTAAAGGTTCTGCCACCCCATCGGGCTCTCTTGATTCTGGTTGTTTTTAATAAGCGATCAGAGAAGGATCTAAGGCTTCTGTAAGGGACATAAAGGCTCACCAAGCCACTGATTTTACTGGGGACCCTGTTGTGTATGGCTTTGTGTGTCAGACAAAGTGCTTTGAATATAACTCTGGCCTCGATCGGGGGCCAGTGTAGAGCTTTTATATGTTTCCCAGCTGATTCCTGTATTAGGACCTTATACCGCAGCCTTACTGCAGCATTCTGGATAACCTGAAGTCTTCTGATGACATATTTTGGTGCCCCCAGAAAGAGGGAGTTTCCATAGTCCAGGCGTGATGTAAGCAGAGAATGTATTACTGTCTTTCTGAGCTGAACGGGGATACAGTCCAGGATTTTTTGGAGCATTCTGAGTAACCCAAAACAAGTGCCTGTGAGTTTCTTAGCTTGGGTTTCCCTGTCGAGCCAGAAGCCAAGATTTCTGACAGTCGCGTTCGGGACAGGTGTACTACCTAGACAGTTAGGCCAGCTGACCAGAGGCCTGGGACACATTGTTTCCGAGGATCATCAGCTCAGTCTTGTCCCCGTTCAACTTCAGACAACTGCTTGACATCCATTCCACAACTCTTTCCAGGCAGGGTGCTAACCTATCTGATTTGCCATTGGTTCTGGGCCTCAGCGAGACCACCAGCTGTGTGTCATCTGCATATGATATCATAGAGATACCATATTCTTGGACTATCCAAGCTAGTGGCCCCAGGTAGATGTTAAACAATATGGGGCTAAGCGAAGAGCCCTGTGGTACCCCGCAAGTCAGTGGCCTGATATTAGAAAAAAAGTTAGCTTCCATGACTTGAAAAGTTCTACCCTTCAGGAAAGATGAAAGCCACTCCAAGGCTTTGTCTTGGATACCGATATCCAGCAATCTGTTTTGTAGAATAGAATGGTCCACAGTGTTGAATTCTGCCTTGAGGTCAAGAAGCAGTATAGCGGCTGAACTGCCTTGGTCCAGGGTCATTTTTAATTCTTCAGTCACTGCTAAGAATGCTGATTCCGTGCTGTGTTGTGCATGAAAACCCATCTGTGTGGGATGGAGGCGTTGGTTAGTTTCCAGAAACTCTGTAATTGCTCCATTTCCATGTTTCTCTATTACTTTACCAATAAATGTTAAAAGTGATATAGGACGATAGTTCCCGAGTTGACCAGGGTCTAGATTTGATTTTTTTAACACCGGTCTGATAATTGCATGTTTCCAAGCTCTTGGAACTTCACCTGTCTCTAGTGAAAGATTGGTAAGTTCGACTAGTGCAGGGAGCAGGACCTCAGTGATCTTACTAAGGACATAGGGTGGGGCAGGATCTAGTGGTGAGCCTGATTTGACCTTATCTATCAGAGTTCTCACATCATTTAAATTAGTGAGTGGGAAGCGAGTTAGGACAGGCGTGGGCGAGATCCGCACCTGATCTCTTTCCTGGCTTATGGCTGTCTCACTCCCCATCTGAAAGGAGCAATAGATATCCATTACTTTTTAAGGAAGTAGGTGGCTAGATCATTACATCTTTCCTCCGTAGCCTGAACGACGTGGTTATCAGGAGTTAGGGAGGTTAAAGATTTGACCACTTTAAATAGTTCCTTAGATGAATTCTGAGCCTGGCTAATCTTTTGCTCAAAATATTTTGCCTGAGCGACTTTAATATTGTTGTGGTAAAGTCTGATGGCTGCCTTGTACCTAGCTTTAAGTTGTATATCATAGTTCTTCCTCCATTCCCGTTCAATCTTTTTGCAGTTTTTACTTAGGAACGCTAGTTGTGCGTTGAACCATGGTGCCTTTTTAGATGTAGCTTTTGGTTTGGGAGTCGTTTTAGGGGCCAACTTGTCCAATAATTGTGTGATCCAGCTTTCCCTGCTAGAATAAGTTTCTTCAACCTTTCCCTGAATCTTGGGAGCCGACGAGGCTAAGAGATCCCCCCATGCATCTAAGTTAAACTTGGACCAGTTCCTCGTTTTCGAGATAATCGAAGTTTGGTACTTTTTCTTTCTGGGTACCCTATTGCAAAGTGCAAACGGGATAAAATAATGGTCTGACCAAAGCATAGGTACTGGGGAAGATGCTGATATTTTGGGGTCGTTCGAGATTAGTGTATCAAGTATGTGTCCCTTGATGTGAGTGGCAGACATTATCAGCTAGGATAATTGTAGCCCCTCAAGATCTAGCAACAGCCTCTTAACATTAGGGAGATTCTGATCCTCAAGGTGAAAGTTTAGATCTCCTAAGATGGTGATGTGGACTTTCTTCACCATCAACCTGGCCAGGGTGTCAATCAGACTGTCTAGAAAGTCCCCATAGGGACCAGGGGGCCTATATATTAATATCCCTGAGAAGGTGTATGTTGGTGAAAAGGAGATGGTCAATTGGCAGCTTTCACAGTCAAGAATGGTAAGAGGTTTAATGTCACATTTAAATTTGTCTTTTATCAGGACGGCAAGACCACCCCCATCTTTCCTATGCGATCCAGTTTGTAGATTTGATACCCAGGGGGAAAGGCCATTAAGATATCTGGGGTGGAGCTGTCATTGAGCCAGCTTTCAGTGATGAACAAGGCGTTGAGATCTACCTCCTCTAGTAGCAGACAAATTTCGGTTTTATGTTTAGGGAGGGATCAACTGTTGATGAGGCCTAGTTTCCAAGTCATGTTCTCAGAGCAAGTGCTACGAACATACGAATTAAGGACAACAGTTCACATAGCTGGTTTCCCAGTATAGAGGGTCCGCGGCCGCTGACTTTGGGCAGGGTTCCTTGCCCCTGGTCCCGTTCTGCGCGGACGGGCACAGACGGGCTTGCCTCTGGCGCACCTTCGGCGTGCCAGCAGTGCGCCCGCTGCACGCCCGCTGCCCAGCTGCCGTTTTGAACCGTCAGAGGTCTAAAGGCTAGAATGCTGACCTCTGATGCCGAGTGCACTCTATGGTAGAGAGGGGTAACTCTACCTCTCTACCGCACTCTATGATTCCTGCCTGACTGCCGGAGGAGAGGAGCACCCTCTCTCACACCGGTGAGTAATTCGCTTGAACACAGTATAGTGCGGTTTAAAATCAAATATTTTTAAAAACGATAAACTCCTGACAAAGAGCTCAAAATAAAGGTACACTGCAGGACACCTCTTACTTTGTGCTTGACTCCGTATAGTTTGTACAATTTTTTGTGGAGAATGGATACATACTTCTAGTACAGAACCTTTTTTTATGAAGAAAGCTATCTCCAGGAAAACAGATTAGTTCAGGCTATTGATGAAAAAGGACGATGTTATGAAATGAAGAATGGTAGTCCTATAGTAAAAGAGGAGATGGTACCTAGAAATGCAGAAGAAGTTATTGCACACAAGGTAAAAGGAAGGCGTAGTCAGGCTCCTGTATACAAATAGAATTGAAGTAGTGTTTGTAGTATTAGACAGCAATCCATTGATCTATTAAGAAAATTCCTGCGTATTTTTCCAAGGCGAAGTTTAAAACACAAAATAAGTTATACCACTCAACAATGTGAACTTTAGTTAGGAGGCTGAACAATGTGTAAACTCCTGCTTTATGTTTAGGAGAAATGAATAGAGCACTTTTGCATGATAGTGTGGCAGACATGGAAAAGGTTTGTGGTGACGTGCAGTTTTGTTTCTTTGATCGTGAGCAGGATTCTAGGGAAAATGAAGAGTTGTTAAGAGGAGGAGTTGGAGAACAGGACACACGTATTACAGTTGATGGTTTTAAAGAAGAGATTACAATATTTAACACAGACAAATTGACATATTCAAAAAGTGTAAAAGTAAATAATGATAACTGGCAAAAGTTAGCTATGTATTTGTTTGTAGAGGGACGGTTTGACTTGTCTATATCAATCAATCAGGGGTTTGTTAAAGCGTGACTACTCACCTGTAAGGGTCTCAAGGCGCTAGGGGTAGGGGGGTACAGGTACCATTCCATCAAGGAGGGGGTCTGTCGAAGAGCCAGGTTTTGAGGTTTCTTGCGAAGATGGGGAGCGATGTTGTCTGTCTGAGGTGGAGCGGAAGGACGTTCCATGCTTTGGCCGAGAGGAAGGAGAAGGAGCGGCCTCCCGATCTGGTCTTTCTGGTGCGGGGGACCACGGCGTAGGAGAGCTGGGCTGATCGTAGGGTCCTTTGGGGTGCGTGGAATTTGAGTCGGCTGTTCAGGTATGCTGGTCCGGTGCCGTGGAGGGCCTTGTGTGCGTGGGTGAGCATCTTGAAGGTGATTCTCGCCTCGACAGGGAGCCAGTGGAGTGTGCGCAGGTGCAGGGAGATGTGGCAGTGTTTTGGCAGGTTGAGGACCAGTCTTGCGGTGGCGTTCTGGATGTTCTGTAGCTTGCGGGTGAGGTTTTTGTTTATTCCGGCGTAGAGTGCGTTGCCGTAGTCGAGTCTGCTGGTGACCAGGGCGTGAGTGACAGTCTTTCGGTGTTCGAGGGGATCCATTTGAAGGTCTTACAAAGGAGGCGGAGGGTGTGGAAGCAGGAAGATGAGACAGAGTTGATCTGGCGGTCCATTTTGAGCTCGGAGTCCAGGATGATTCCCAGGTTGCGTGCGTGGTCCATGGGGGTTGGCGGGTTTCCGAGGGCGGGGGGCCACCAGGTGTCGCTCCAGGCGTCTGGGTTTGAGCCCATGATGAGTACTTCTGTTTTGTTGGCAAATTATATGCAAGTAGTGTTACAATAAATTAGAAGATAATAAAATTAATAACACATAGATATTAGATACCCATTAGATATCCATTTTGTAAGATAATAAAATGCCTGCTAATGTAGAAAAACTATGAAGAGCCAAAAATATAAAAACCATCAACATTTATTATTCTTTGCAGCTTTGCGAAGGGCCATTATAGACTACTCTCCAGCACTCACTACAACTCCACAATCCATGCAGTATGATGCCATCGGGGAAAACTGTGGAGGCAAATCATGAAGTTGAGATTGGACTTTTGAATGGACTCTATATTTTGGTATTGTTGTGGCTGCTATTGAAGTCGAGGGTCCTTCAGCTTTGCGTTGCCTTCTTGCTGCTCACTATGAACTCCTCTTAAAGAATGTTCTTGATAGATAAATGGGTGTGTTCTTCTTATTCTTTTAGTTGAAGTGTATCATCCAATGATATTCCTTTATTTCCCGGTGACATGATTTACTGTTTTGTTTTTTAATTTCTTTGATTTGTGGTTTTGTAAAGTTAAAAAAAAAATTGTTCTTCTTTATGGTAACAAAAATGGCAACTGGGACAGGAGGAATTCGATAAATGTGCACTGAGAAATGTGCAAAAAATATAAAAGTGGAAAAAAATAGCATGTATGATTTTTGACAGCATTGCAAATAGCTTTAACACACTGCTCACCAGCTCTTATAACAACACTACAGTCCATGCAATACATGGCCATTCTTGAAAACTCTGGAGCCATATTTGTTGTGGTAGTCTACCTCTGAAGGGACTTTCTGGCCAGAAAGTGCTGCTGCTGCCACTGATGTAGAAGGTCTTCCAGCTTCCCTCTGCTTGATCGGCAGTTGGAGACGTTTTCTATGATAAGTTTTAAGATGATATAACATGAACGTCGTCCCGCTGGTTCTTCTCATTCCACTTTATTTTTGTGGAAATAGTTTTGAAAAGTTAAATATCAGCACAATTTTTAAAATCAGTTTGGATGACAATCCTTAGGTTGATGAGTGTTTTATAGTTATGTTCTATTTGTTAGTTTTGATGTTGAAAGTTATTTTTTTAAACTGTTCTTTTTTATAAATGTGTTGTTAAAATAAAGTTAAACCAATATGTTACTGAACAGCTAGACTCACACTTTGTGTAAAATATGTCTATGTATCTGTTTTAGACTTTGTCATTTGTATTCATGTCATTGCGACCTCCGGTGTTGCTGTGAAGAAGGAAAATGCATTTTTGATTTAGTTATTTCGACAAATGAATACAAAGGGGAAAGTTAAATTAGTATCTTACTAAATAGCTACACTGATACCTTATGTAAAATATGTCTATATATGTATTTTACACTTTGTTAAAAACACCCAATATTTGCAGTGTGTCCTTGGCAATGGCACTCATAGAATCATACAGGCACTACCTGTGCAATCATCAAGGACGTCCTTTCTCCACCACTCTGCAAACGCGCTTCCTGGCACAGTACTAGTTGGGGGATGAAGTCCCCTTGGCTATTGAGGGTATTTGGGGGCCAACTATCCCTCTTGTTACCTCTAGCAAGTTCCACACAGTCAGTTTGCTAAGAGGTCTTCGGAGGCCACGCCCCCTATCTGCACACCACTGCAAACACATCTCCTGGCACACTACTGGTTGGGGAATAAAGTTCTCTTGGATGCTAAATGACCTTGGTGACCAAGAAGCCTTCCTGGTACTTTCTATAAGTCCTACTCAGCGGGACTTGCTAGTCAGAGGCCCTGCCCCCATTCCACACCATTCTGCAAACACCATTGCTACTTACAAAACCATGGAAATTCACTGAAAAATACAAAGGTTACAGGTAAGTTATAGTTAGGAATTAGCATGTAAAAAACCTTAGAAATTCACTGACAAAACCAAAGGTTACAGGGCTGTTATAGTCAGCAAATTGGATTTTAAAAAACCTTAGATATTCACTAAAAAAAACAAAGATTACAGGGACGTTATAGTTAGATTCAGATTTCACATATACAAAACCAGATAAATTCAGCAGTTATAGTTAGCTGAGCTAACTATAACTTGTGCACCAGCAATGCACTGCTTATGACCTCACAAATTACATCACTCATGACATGGTCAGTGACATCACTGATGACATCAAAGATGACATCTCAAATGACATCACTGATGACATCATCCAGTGACTGTGAGTGTTTTTAAAATGTTTATGAGTGTTAAATATATATTATTCCACATAAAGTACCCCACAAGCTCGCAAACTCTGTTCACGAGTGCCTAAAATTAAATTAGGTTAGTTAAGTAAGGGAAGGTGGTCATGAAGCTATTTAGTTGTTACCCACTAGATGGTGGGGAAGGAAATCATTCCTTTTGTTTATATTACCCTCACACACTCTAGTAGTGTCATGCTTCATCATCGGGTCACCCTGACTCCTAAAAGTCAGGGTGGGCTCGACCGTATTCCTCTAATGGCCAGTATGGTCCAGGACTGTCTTCAGGGCAAAAAAGGGTACAAGCCCGGGAACACGGACCAAATAGGTGCTGTTACGGGGCAGGACCCTTAGCGGTTGTTTGACTAAAGGGCCCAGTGATGCATATACTCTCCCAAAGTGGGATGGAGTAAAAAACCTTAGAAGCGAGATAATTTTTCTGTTTCTAGTTTTAGAAGGAGCAGCTATCTGCCCTTTTGAGAAACCAGGGAGGAACCCACCCTTTTTTGCCCTGAAGAAAGTCCTGGGCCATACTGGCCATTAGAGGACTGAAACATGTTGGCACTACGGTCATAGGACCATAACACTCCTGGTGACCCCCCTAGTTTAATATTTTAATATCCCTGACAGTTCCACGAATAAAGGGATACTGGGATCTGTCTGCGGATTTTTAATCTTTAATACCCCCTGACCATATCTTTTCAAGAGCTCCCTGGAATACGGTCGAGCCCACCCTGACTTTTAGGAGTCAGGGTGACCCTATTATGAAGCATGACACTACTAGAGTGTGTGAGGGTAATATAAACAAAAGGAATGATTTCTTTCCCCACCATCTAGTGGGTAACAACTAAATAGCTTCATGACCACCATCCCTTACTTAACTAACCTAATTTAATTTTAGGCACTCGTGAACGGAGTTTGCGAGCTTGTGGGGTACTTTATGTGGAATAGTGTTGAACACGGGAGGGTGTACTCCCATTAGAGACCGCCTCTCGGCCCTTACGGCATAGGAGAAGCTTTCTCCGTATGCCATAGTTTTCTTGTTAAATATATATACCAAGGTGTATTGGTGAATCAGTGTGTGTATGAGTGCCTGTATTGATGATTCAGTGGATTCATGATTGACTGTATAAGTGAGTGATTAGGTGTCTCAGTGAATGTGTGGGTGAGTGACTTGTGTGAATGTCTGTATCGGTCTGTCAGTTGGTGTCTAAGAGGGTGTATAGGTGTGTGAGTGGGTACGTGAGTTTCTGTATGGGTGAGTGATTGGTTGAGTATGTGTATGGGTGACTAAATGTCTGTGTGGGTGGGTGAGGGGGTGTGTAACTGCTTGTATGGATGAGTAAGTGGGTGAGTCAGTGGCTCTAGGAGTTAGTGTGTGTGTAAGGGGCTATATGGGTGAGTGAGTGTGTGTATAGCTGTGTAAGTAAGTGAATGAATGTGTCAGTGGTAATTAGGTGAGTACTGCATATGTGAAATGCAATATAGGTGAGTGTTGGAGTATATGAGTGAGCGTATGTGTGACTGAGTGATTGCGATAGTGGCTGTATGGGAGAGTGTGTGCTTGTGTCAGTGACTGTATTGGTGAGTGAGAATATGTTAGTATCTGTATGAATAAATGGGTGGGTGTGTGTATAACTATATAGGTGAGTTAATACCTGTGTGATTGACTCTATAGGTGAGTCACTTGGTGTGTGAGTAGCTCTATGAGTGACTGACTTAGTGAGTGGCTGTATAGACGTATGACTGGATAGATCAGTGGCTGTATTAGTGAGTGAGTTGGTGCATGTGTGGCTGGGTTGGTGACTGAGTAGATGTGTGTGTAGTACAATGAATCAGTGAGTGGGTGTGTAAATACGGGTATGGGTGTGTCAATTGTTTTCAGAATCCTAGTGTGGAAGTTGGAGTGGGTGTATGAAAGGTTATATTGGGTTGTGAGTGGGTACATCAGAGATTCTGTGGATGATGTCATCAGTGATGTCATTTGAGATGCCATCAGTGATGTCATTTGAGAGGTTGTATGGGGTGTGAGTGGGTGTGTGAGTGGCTCTGTGGATGATGTCATCAGTGATGTCATCAGTGATGTCACTGACCATGTCATGAGTGATGTAATATGTGAGGTCATATGCAGTGCATTGCTGGGGCGTAAGTTATAGTTAGCTCAGGTAACTATCACTGCTGAATTTCTCTGGTTTTGTTCGTGTGAAATCTGAGCCTAACTATAACGTCCCTGTAACCTTTGTTTTTTTAGTGAATATCTAAGGCTTTTTTAATCCTATTTCCTAACTATAACAGCCCTGTCACCTTTGTTTTTTTCAGTGAATATATATATATATATATATATATACATATATATATATATATATATATATATATATATATATATATATATATATTATCTACTGGCGGTCGCCAGTAGATAGTTATAGTTACAACCTATTATCCATAGGAAATCCGCGACATTCTATTTGCAATAACGTTGGCGTCGGTTGACGAATCTTCGCGAAAGCTTCCAACTTGTTGGGGCGCTCCGGTCCGCTCCTACCCTGAAAGTCTCGGGGTGATACGTCAAGCGGGGGCCGAGAAAAAAGGGGGTCCCAAAACGCGTCTTCCCCATTCATTTTTCCATAGGAACCTTTAATCGCAGCTACAGCCCGAACTGCTGAACGGAATTACCCCAAATTTGGCAAAGAGGTAGCCCTTGGTTCAGACTGGTGCCTTTTGCTAAAATGGTGTAAATCCGTTCAGTAGTTCCTGAGAAATTCACAATTAAAATCACATATATATCTATGGGCGCGTCAGATCCGCGTACCCTCCCGATCACGAGCTGCATGCTAATTGGCTGTCAACACTCCAAATCAAGAAGTGTTGGCAGTTATTTTGTCCCTCGGTAGAACCGAGGGACAGAAACAAGTGCGCAAAGCGCAAAAGGGGGCAGGGTAGAAACACCCTGACTCCCTAGGTCTGCTCAGGGGTCCCACAAGGACCCCTGGGCAGAAAAATATTTTTATTTTTTTAAATCGGCGGGATGCGCTTAGGGTGCGCGTATCCCGCCGAGAAAAAAAAAGAAACAAGTGCGCAAAACGCACAAAGGGGGCAGGGTAGAAACACCCTAACCCCTAGGCCTGCTCAGGGGGTCCCACAAAGACCCCCTGGGCAAAAAAAGCATTTAAAAAAAAAATCGGCAGGATGCGCTCAGGGTGCGCGAATCCTGCCGAAAAAAACGAAGCACGGTCTCCCGCGCTCGATGTTAACTGGCCCCGGGTGGGCCAAGTCCCGGGGCATGCTGGGGGGGTTAATTTTATGTGTGGGGGCCTCTGAGGCCCCCAAGCCCCGGGACCGCCACCCCCGGGGCTTTATGCATAATGGTGCGGGAGGGCTCTGAGCCCTCCCGCAGCCCCGGGGACCACCACCTCCCCGGGGCTTCTTTTTTAAATGAAAAACCTGTGTGGGGGCTCCAGCCCCCACACGCCCGGGACCGCCACCTCCCGGGGCACTAAACATTTAAATATGGGGGTCCGTTACGGACCTCTCAGAGCCCGGGGACCACCACCTCCCCGGGGCTGTGCACACGATGGGAGGGGGCCGCGCGGCCCCTCCTGGAGCCTGTGGTGGCCCTGGGGACCGCCACCCCCAGGGCCGGCTTCCTGCAGTGTCCCGGGGTGCCTACCCTCGGGACACTGCTGTTTGCAATAACAGGACGGGAGCCTCGCGGCTCCCGTCCTGTCATTGCAAACTTGCTTTGGATATTGGAAGAGAGCAGGAAACCTGCTCTCTCTTCCAATATCCAAAGCCGATTGCTTTCCACATGGGGAGCAGCATGTTAGCTGCTCCCCATGTGTAGGCAATGCCGGCTCCCGTAGGACACGGGGAGCCGGCGGGACTGTGGGGGTTTGGGGACCCCCACAGTCCCCAACGAGAGGGCCAGCCCCGGGGATGGGGTCCCCGGGCAAGTAGTGGCTCGGGAGGGGGGCCACGCGGCCCCCTCCCCAAAGTTTTGAAAAATAATTAAAAAAAAAAAAAGGGTATGGCCGGCATGGGGGATGGGGTCCCCGGGCCTTAAAATGGCCAGAGGAGGGGGCCACGCAGCCCCCTCAAAATATTAAAAATAAAAATAGAGGCCATGCCCCGGGAGATGGGGTCCCCGGGGCCAATACAGGCCCGGGGAAGGGGGCCACGCGGCCCCCTTCCCGTTTTTTTATTTTGAAATTTAAAAAGGGGTAAGGCCCTGGGGGATGGGGTCCCCAGGGCCCAAAAACAGAAAAAGGAAGGGGGCCACACAGCCCCCTTCAGGGGACAAAAAACAAAAAACAAAAAACGATCGGGCCCGCAGGCCCCGCCCCTTCCTTCACCACTCTGCAAACGCGCCCCTGGCGCGTTTGCAGAGGGGAACAATTCCCCTTGAATACTGGGGGTCCCTGGGGCCAACTAGCCCACCAGGAACCTCCAGTATGCGCCAGGGAGCTGCCTTGCAGAGAGGTGTACAGAGGCCACGCCCCTTTACACCTCTCTGCAACGCAGCTCTGTGGCGCTTTTGGAGGTATATGGTGGGCTAGTTGGTCTCCGGGGACCCTCAGGATTCAAGGGGACTTAATCCCTCAACTTAAAACGCACCACGGGGCGCGTTTGCACAGTGGTGAAGGGAGGGGCGGGGCTTCAGGTGACATGTGTGCAAACAGGCCCCGTGGCGCGTTTTAAGATGGGGAATTAAATCCCCTTCAATCCTGAGGGTCCCTGGGGCCAACTAGCCCAACAGGTACATCCAGAAAGCGCCACAGAGCTGCGTTGCAGAGAGGTGTAAAAGGGGTGTGGCCTCTCTACACGTCTCTGCAACGCAGCCCCTGGCGCATATTGGAGGTTCCTGGTGGGCTAGTTGGCCCCTAGGGACCCTCAGGATTCAAGGGGACTTAATCCCCCAACTTAAAACGCGCCACGGGGCGCGTTGCACAGATGTAACCTCAGGCCCCGCCCCCTCCCTTCACCATTGTGCAAATATTCCTCTAAAATCAGCCGAAATACGAATTCCGATTTACTCACCTGTTATCAGGAGAGACCTCAGTGCTGTATCTTTCAGCCCAGTACTGGTCCTGAAAAGTAATTCTAACCATACTTACCAGTAACTTGAATTTCCTTCCATAGGCTAACATTGACTGGTTTCACTTGGAAATTCTTCTAAGTGTGGAGTTTTGGAACTTTAAAATATTCCTCTAAAATCAGCCGAAATACGAATTCCGATTTACTCACCTGTTATCAGGAGAGACCTCAGTGCTGCATCTTTCAGCCCAGTACTGGTCCTGAAAAGTAATTTTAGCCGTACTTCACCGGTAACTTGAATTTCCTTCATAGGCTAACATTGACTGGTTTCACTTGGAAATTCTTCTAAGTGTGGAGTTTTGGAACTTTAAAATATTCCTCTAAAATCAGCCGAAATACGAATTCCGATTTACTCACCTGTTATAAGGAGAGACCTCAGTGCTGTATCTTTCAGCCCAGTACTGGTCCTGAAAAGTAATTTTAACCGTACTTACCAGTAACTTGAATTTCCTTCCATAGGCTAACATTGACTGGTTTCACTTGGAAATTCTTCTAAGTGTGGAGTTTTGGAACTTTAAAATATTCCTCTAAAATCAGCCGAAGTACGAATTCCGATTTACTCACCTGTTATCAGGAGAGACCTCAGTGCTGCATCTTTCAGCCCAGTACTGGTCCTGAAAAGTAATTTTAACCGTACTTACCGGTAACTTGAATTTCCTTCATAGGCTAACATTGACTGGTTTCACTTGGAGATTCTTCTAAGTGTGGAGTTTTGGAACTTTAAAATATTCCTCTAAAATCAGCCGAAATACGAATTCCGATTTACTCACCTGTTATCAGGAGAGACCTCAGTACTGCATCTTTCAGCCCAGTACTGATCCTGAAAAGTAATTTTAACCGTACTTACCGGTAACTTGAATTTCCTTCATAGGCTAACATTGACTGGTTTCACTTGGAAATTCTTCTAAGTGTGGAGTTTTCGAACTTTAAAATATGCCTCTAAAATCAGCCGAAATACGAATTCCGATTTACTCACATGTTATCAGGAGAGACCTCAGTGCTGCATCTTTCAGCCCAGTACTGATCCTCAAAAGTAATTTTAACCGTACTTACCGGTAACTTGAATTTCCTTCATAGGCTAAGATTGACTGGTTTTCAGCAAAAAGTTTCAAAGTGTTGATTTTCACAAACTACAAATATTCCTTAAAAATCGCCTGTATGACTTAAACGCATTTTTTCAACTGTTTACAGGAGATGCACCAGTGCTGGATCCAGGATCCAACACTGAGTAAGAAAAAGTAACGATAACAGTTTTTACCTGCTAAGTGAATTTCCTTCCATAGGATAACATTGGTGATTCTATGAGAAAAAGTTTCTAAGTGTCAACTTTTAAAATACAATAATATTCCTTAAAAATCACGACTGTAACCAAAACGCTTTTACTCAACTGTTTACAGGAGATGTACCAGGACTGAATCTAGGATCCAGTCCTGTGGTTACAAAAGTAATCCATAAAGTAACTAATTGCATTTAACTAGAAATTCACATTGAGCTGAATGTTGCATTGTGTTTGAAAATGTGTTGCCCATTGCAACAACTGTAACTACTGTACTTAAAAGTCTATTGCCTATCTGCAAAGTATTTAAACTAAAGTAATTCATTCTGAGAAAGTTTTTTTTGTAATGTAATGTATAATGTAATTACAATGTAATTTAAAAAATAAAATATGTAAAAAAAATTGTTTCTAAAAATGTAGTAAATCAGTATGAAAAAATTAATATAACAATTAATACATTTAAAAATTGTCATTTACAAAACCTTTGAAATTCACTGAAAAACCGTAGGTTTCAGGCACGTTATAGTTAGAAATTAGCATTTAAAAAACCTTTGAAATTCACTGAAAAAACCATAGGTTTCAGACACGTTATAGTTACAAATTAGCATTTAAAAAACCTTTGAAATTCACTGAAAAAACCATAGGTTTCAGACACGTTATAGTTACAAATTAGCATTTAAAAACCTTTGAAATTCACTGAAAAAACCATAGGTTTTAGGGACAGTTTTAGTTACTTGGACATTGCACTCGTACAAAACCCGTGAAATTCCCCGTTATAGTTAGTTCAGCTAACTATAACTCGCGCCCGCAATGCACTGCTGATGACGTCACATATTACATCACTCATGACATGGTCAGTGACATCACTGATGACATCTCAAATGACATCACTGATGACATCATCCACGTGATAATCTGATGCACCTCCTCACACCCTAATATAACCTTTGATACACCCACTCTAAATTACAGACTGCCATTCGCAAAACCATAGACACTCCAACACCAATAACTACATACCCACTCACTGATTCTTAGGTCTACACACACACATCCACTCACTCACCCGTACAGTCACTCATACTTACGGTCACTCAGTACAGGACTATCATATGCACTCTTACTCCTATATAGACACTCAAACAACGCCACTCATCCATAGAGATACTCACACACCTAGTCAGTCATGCAAATAATTAAACACACTGCCATTTACTCACCTATACAGTTATACACACACCAGCTCACTTACTCATACAAATAGTAGCACATTGTTACGCTCTTATACAATCACAGATAAAAGCACACACTCATCCATACAGCCACTATCACAATCACTCACTCTTGCTTATAGCTATTTATATGCTCCAACACACATATATACTGCCTTTCACATATGTAGTTACTCACACATGTACCACTGGGACATACATTCACTCACTAACACACTCTTGCACACACTTACCCACCCATACAGTCTATCACAGATGCACTCTTGAAACCATCCACCCAGTGAATCACCCACTCACACATCTATGCACAGAGTTGCACACACCCCTCCCACACAAACACTCAGGCACCCATACAGATACTCAGACAAGCATTCAATAACTCATATAGACACTCATTTAGCTATTCACAAACACATGCATCCACTTACACAGCAACAGACAGACGGATACAGACATTCACCCAGTTTAGTCACTAACCCATGCATTCAGTAAGATACGTTAAATCACTCACTTATAGAGTCAGTCACGCACCTACTAAATCATCCATACAGACACTTACACACCCACTCATTCTTCAATACGTCTTTTCCTATATATATTAAAAATATTTAAACTTTACAGAAACACACAGTCACTGGATGATGTCATCAGTGGTGTCATTTGAGATGTCATCAGTGATGTCATCAGTGATGTCACTGACCATGTCATGAGTGATGTAATATGTGACGTCATCAGCAGTGCATTGCGGGGGCGCGAGTTATAGTTAGCTGAACTAACTATAACGGGGGGATTTCACGGGTTTTGTACGAGTGCAATGTCCAAGTAACTAAAACTGTCCCTAAAACCTATGGTTTTTTCAGTGAATTTCAAAGGTTTTTTAAATGCTAATTTGTAACTATAACGTGTCTGAAACCTATGGTTTTTTCAGTGAATATATATATATATATATATGCCAAAGACTTCGCCACCGCAATCCTGCGGTTTACCAACAGACGAAAACAGACACAGTTCTTGGTACGAAAGATTTTTATTTTAGACGCCTTTTCAGTCCGCCATGACGCGTTTCGGCCTTCAGGAGGCCTTGATCACATGACGCTAATAGAGGAGTGTGGGATTTTTAAAGTGACAAGTGCATAAAATATCAATTAACAAAAAGCACATGACAATAGACATAGAGGAAATATTTGCGAATAAAAAGCTAGTGCCTTTTTTTAACAAATAACAAATTATACCACAATTAAAAGGAGCGCTGAAAACACCAAACGCAATGGTTAAAAACAGTGTTTTAGACTAAACAATGAAATCAACGGTATTAGTCCTTCAATGCAAAAGATTATAAACCTGATTTCAACAGATGCCAAAAATTGGAAGAGTATCATGACCCAAGTGGGTAGCGACTCCCTGTAGAACATCCATAATACATGATGGTAGACAACTAGGTCATACCGCGCTCCATTGCATAAATATTCAAAATTGTCATAATTAACTGACAACACAGTATATATCAAAAGCAATAAATATACTCATGGTAACCTTAAAAACATAAATCAAGTCTACCATTTATAAAATTGCTGATTCACAAAGATATACAAGCTAGAATGCAGGTTTAAAAATCATGGTATTAAAAGAATTCATGTAAAGCGATTCCGCCCAAATGGGCCCCAATTCAAACCTCTATGTAAATGTGGTAAAGTGCAAGTGCTATAAAGTACAATACAATGTGCCTGTGTAAACTAGAAAGCTAAAAAAGTAGAAAACATTGATTAAATATGAAGTTAAAAACAGTCAGAGAGGCTACAAATGTGCAAAATTGGCTAATTAAGTACCAGAATGCCATAGAATGGCTATCTTACAGGCATGTATAAAACTCTTCACTGGCATTGAGCCCATTGGGCATCTTAGTGTCGAGCTCCAAGATATATTTAGTTTCTAAAGCTCGAAGAAAAGCTTCACGGTTACCTCCTCTTCGTACCTCCTCTTCTGAGGGGCAATATTGAGTCAATCACAAAAAATGTCATTAACTCTGGGTCATTGCTGTGAGACTCTTTGAAATGGCGTGCCACCGGGTAGGAGGCGTCGCTGGTGCGAATCGCTCTGATGTGCTGGAGTATCCGCTTGTGAACCTGCAACTTGGTGCTCCCAACATATTGCAGTCCACAGGGACACTCCAGCACATAGACCGCAAACTCGGTCTTGCATGTCAGAAATTTGTGAATGGCAACCGGTGTGTCATGAAAGGGAACTCTATAAAATGTTTTGTTTATGCCATGTCTGCAGGCCTTACAGGAGGCACATTTGACGAATCCCTTTCTAGTGTTAACCGCTTGCCTGCGGCAGGAATTCCAGCCAGGTGCTGGACATTCCAATCGCGGGCGTGGTCGTGACGGCACCACGCCGTCATGAGCACAGCTCAACCGTGACTCATGATGGCGTGGTGCCGTCATGAGCATCGAAGAGGTTATGCCAAGAATTCGACACAACCAGTTCTGGGCTACTTCTAACCAAAGTGTCGCTCATTGACCTGGCTTTCCTGAATGTAATGTTAGGCGTCCGTGTCATCCAGTCTCCAATGACTGGATCATTGCGAACCAAATTCCAATTGCTCTTAAAAATCCTGCGTAGCGCTAGATGTTGTCGATTGTAGGTCAATATTAATCTTGTAGGAGCATCACCCTGGCTAGAAGTAGTGTCGATTTTTGGAGTTTTGTCAGACAAGGCATCTAATCTAGAGATACGATTAGCTTTGTTAATAGCCTTGTTAATCATCTGAGTGGTATAACCCCTGGCCAAAAATCTGTCACCGTTTGCATACTGAGCCTTCCTGCATTCCTCAGGTGTACTACAGATCCGCCTGATACGCAACATTTCCCCAAAAGGAATGCTGCGTATCAAGTGACCTGGATGGTGGCTAGCAGCATGCAGCACAGTATTGCCGGCTGTTGTCTTCCTAACAGTCTAGTCTCAATTACCATGTTACTAATGACTACCTCTACATCCAAGAAACATACTTTCTCATTACTAATGTTCCCTGAAAAATATAGATTTAGAGTGTTAGTATTAATCATAGTAACAAAGTTGAGAGCCTGTTGTTTTGAACCCTTCCAAATCAGGAATATATCATCGATATATCTATATCAATGAACCACACAATTGTCAACGATCTCGGCGTGCTGCCCATGGAGGACCTGCTCCTCCCACAGCCCCATATGCAAACAAGCATAACTGGGGGAAAAGCAGGCCCCCATCGCAACACCCCTGATCTGCTGGTACACCTGGTTAGAAAACATGAAAAAATTGTTGTTAAGACAAGTGGAGATCATAGATAGCAGCATTTTGTTATGATTATACATTTGGATTGGCCTAGTACACAAATAATGATTGATCGCCTTAATACTGTCTTGATGGTTTATACATGTGTACAGGGAAGTAACATCCAAAGTGATTAACCAATAATCATCCTGCCATGTGACATTCATGATTTTCCTCAAAAAATCGCTGGTGTCCTGGATAAAGGAAGGCAATGCCCTAACATGCTCCTGAAGAAATGCATCCACATACTTGGAGGCATTTTCTAGCAGGCTATTGCGGGCAGAAATAATAGGTCTGCCAGGTGGTTTTCGGAGATCTTTGTGGACCTTGGGAATGAAGTACAAGGTCGGAATAACAGGATGATCATTTTTTAAAAATTTAAATTCATCATGGCTCAACAACCCCGCACTCTTCCAACCAACAAGTTTAATGTAGAATTCATTCCATGACTGTTTAACAGTCCCAATGTCACTCCTTTTGTAGCATTGTCTGTCATTCAAATGGTTGGCAGCTTCCTCCAGGTACATACGCCAGGGCCACAGCACCACATTGCCCCCTTTGTCAGCTTGGCGTACTGTAATTTTGCCTCCTGCCTGTAACTTTTTCATCAATTGAATATAACAATAGTTTTGCGGCGTTTGTTTGTACTGTGCTTGCATCGTAGTAGTGCAAAGTCGTTTTAATTCAACAGTAGCCAATTCATGAAAAACATCAATATTATCATGTACCATTATCGGGGTAAAAGTTGACTTGGGTTTAAAACCAGTATTACCCGCCTTGTTCAACAAAACATTTGGCTCATTAAACTCAGTATTAGGATCTTCATTTTGTAATTGTTGCAAATCCTGTAATAGCGCCAAGTCATTGACCGTCAAGATTGATGGACTACTGACGGTATGAATTGCATCGGTATTGACATTACTGCTGTCTTTTTTCTTTAGTGCATGGAATTTGCGCAGTTTTAACTTTCTAGTAAATTTATAAAGATCAATGCGTGTCTGTGCATAATTAAAATTACTAGCCGGGCAGTAAGACAAACCTAAAGCTAGAACTTGTAATTCGGCTTGGCTCAAAGAAATACTGGTCAGGTTAATCACAGATTGTGAATCAGATGTTGGCCCCTTATTGCATGCAAATACCTTCATTTGCGGTTCCATCTTCTGTTGGTGTTGGCTTTCCTGTTGCTGTTTGGCTTGTCGCTTGATGTTACTTTGCCGTCTTTCCCGGCGTAGTTTGTTTTTCCTTTTGCACCCATTTCTCGAGGTCGTAGAGTGGCCCTTCGATCCTGGCGCAAACAATCTACCTCTTGCACCAGGGAGAACCTGGTAAACCCCGCTGTCTGACGACTCATCTCGTTGTCTGATTCACTGGCACAGAGCTCACATCAGAAAGGGACGATACTGATGGAAGAGCAGAGCTAGTACTCGCTTCTGGATTGGCAGGTCTTGCAGGTTTTTTGGATGCCTTCACTACATCAAACTTCCTGGCAAATGTGAAAACCTGCCCCTGTTGGTAATCAGTTTTGTCCCTTTGAAATTTGTAAGCCTTAAGTTTTTCAGTGAATATATATATATATATATATATATATATATATATATATATATATATATATATATATATATATATATTATCTACTGGCGGTCGCCAGTAGATAGTTATAGTTAGGACCTATTTTCCATAGGAAATCCACGACATTCTATTTGAAATAACTCTTGCGTCGGTTGACGAATCTTCGCGAAATTTTCAAACTTTATGGCCCGCTCCGGTCCGCTCCTACCCTGAAAGTTTCGGGGTGATTCGTCAAGCGGGGGCCGAGAAAAAGGGGGTCCCAAAACGTGTTTTCCCCATTCATTTTCCCATAGGAAACTTTAGCCACGGTTACAGCTCGAACTACTGAACGGAATTACACCAAATTTGGCAAAGAGGTAGTTCTTGGTTCAGAAAGAACCCTTTTTGTTAAATGGTGTAAATCAGTTCAGTAGTTCCTGTGAAAATCATAATGAAAATCACATATATATCTATGGCCGCGTCGGATTCGCGCACCCTCCCGATCACGAGCTGCATGCTAATTGGCTGTCAACACTCCAAATCAGGAAGTGTTGGCAGCCATTTTGTCCCTCGGTAGAACCGAGGGACAGAAACAAGTGCGCAAAACGCACAAAGGGGGCAGGGTAGAAACACCCTGACCCCTAGGTCTGCTCAGGGTGTCCCACAAGGACTCCCTGGGCAGAAAAAGCATTTTTTTTTTTTAAATCGGTAGGATGCGCTCAAGGTGTGCGGATCCTGCCAAAAAAAAAAAAAATCGAAGCGCGGTCTCCCGCGCTTCGATGCAAATTTGCCCCCGGGTGGCCCAAGTCCCGGGGGCATGCGGGGGGTGGGTTTATTGCCTTAGAGGCCCCCCAAGCCCCGGGGACTGCCACCCCCCGGGGCTTAATAAAAAAAATGGTGCGGGAGGGCTCTCCTGCCCTCCCGCAGCCCTGGGGACCGCCACCCCCCGGGGCTTCTTTTTAAAATTTTAAATAACGTGTGGGGGACTCCAGCCCCCCCACATGCCCCGGGGACCACCACCTCCCCGGGGCACATAGAAAATAAATGTGGGGGTCCGTTACGGACCCCCAGAGCCCCAGGGACCACCACCTCCCCAGGGCTGTGCAATTCAAGGGATGGGGGCCGCGCGGCCCCCCTCCTGGAGCCCTTGATGGCCCTGGGGACTGCCACCCCCCAGGGCTGGCTCCTGCAGTGTCCCGGGGTGCCTACCCCCGGGACACTGTAGTTTGCTATGACAGGACGGGAGCCTCGCGGCTCCCGTCCTGTCATAGCAAACTGCTTTGGATATTGGAAGAGAGAGCAGGGAAACCTCCTCTCGCTTCCAATATCCAAAGCAAATTGCTTTTCCACACGGGGAGCTGCATGTTAGCAGCTCCCCATGTGGAAAAGCAATGCCGGCTCCCAAGGGACGCGGGGAGCCGGCGGGACTGTGGGGGGATTGGGGACCCCCCCACAGTCCCCAACAGAGAGGGCCAGCCCCGGGGGATGGGGTCCCGGGGCAAGTAGTGGCCCGGGAGGGGGGCCACGCGGCCCCCCTCCCCAAAAACAAAACAAAAAAATTGAAAAAAAAAAGGAAAGGCCGGTCCCGGGGATGGGGTCCCCGGGGCCTTAAATGGCCTGAGGAGGGGGACCACGCAGCCCCCTCCAAATATTTAAACATTTTAAAAAGAGGGCATGCCCCGGGGATGGGGTCCCCGGGGCCAATATAGGCCCAGGGAAGGGGGCCATGCGGCCCCCTTCCCGTTTTATTTTAATTTTTAAAAAAATGAAAATCCTCATGCCCCGGGGGATGGGGTCCCCGGGGCCAAAGAGGCCAAGGGAAGGGGGGCCACGCAGCCCCCCCTCCCATACAATTTTTTTTTTTTTTTAAAAGAACGGCATCGTGCCGGAGGCCCCGCCCCACCCTGCAGCAGTCTGCAAACGCGTCCCCTGGCGCGTTTGCAGATGGGAACGATTTCCCTTGAATACTGGGGGTCCCTGGGGCCAACTAGCCCACCAGGAACCTCCAGTATGCGCCAGGGGCTGCGTTGCAGAGAGGTGTACAGAGGCCACGCCCCTTTTACACCTCTCTGCAACGCAGCTCTGTGGCGCTTTTGGAGGTACATGGTGGGCTAGTTGGACTCCAGGGACCCTCAGGATTCAAGGGGACTTAATCCCCCAACTTAAAATGCGCCACGGGCGCGTTTGCACAGTGGTGAAGGGAGGGGCGGGGCTTCAGGTGACATGTGTGCAAACAGGCCCCGTGGCGCATTTTAAGATGGGGAATTAAATCCTCTTCAATCCTGAGGGTCCTGGGGCCAACTAGCCCACCAGGTACCTCCAGTAAGCGCCACGGAGCTGCGTTGCAGAGTGTTGTAAAAGGGGCATGGCCTCTGTACACCTCTCTGCAACGCAGCCCCTGGCGCATACTGGAGGTTCCTGGTGGGCTAGTTGGCCCCTAGGGACCCTCAGGATTGAGGAGGAATTAATTCTCCAACTTAAAACGCGCCACAGGGCGTGTTTGCAGACATGTCACCTCAGGCCCCACCCCTTCCTTCACCATTGTGCAAATATTCCTCTAAAATCAACCGAACTACGAATTCCGATTTATTCACCTGTTATCAGGAGAGACCTCAGTGCTGCATCTTTGAGCCCAGTACTGATCCTGAAAAGTAATTTTAACCGTACTTACCAGTAACTTGAATTTCCTTCCATAGGCTAACATTGACTGGTTTCACTTGGAAATTCTTCTAAGTGTGGAGTTTTGGAACTTTATAATATTCCTCTAAAATCAGCCGAACTACGAATTCCGATTTACTCACCTGTTATCAGGAGAGAACCCAGTGCCGCATCTTTTAGCCCAGCACTGACCTTGAAAAGTAATTCTAACCGTACTTACCAGTAACTTGAATTTCCTTCCATAGGCTAACATTGACTGGTTTCACTTGGAAATTCTTCTAAGTGTGGAGTTTTGGAACTTTATAATATTTCTCTAAAATCAGCCGAACTATGAATTCCGATTTACTCACCTGGTATCAGGAGAGAACCCAGTGCTGCATCTTTTAGCCCAGCACTGACCCTGAAAAGTAATTCTAACCGTACTTACCAGTAACTTGTATTTCCTTCCATAGGAATCCATTGTCTGGTTTTCAGCAGAAAAGTTTGTGTCGATTTTCACAAACTACAAATATTCCTTAAAAATCGCCTGTATGACTTAAACGCATTCTTTCAACTGTTTACAGGAGATGCACCAGTGCTGGATCCAGGATCCACCACTGAGTAAGAAAAAGTAACGATAACACTACTTACCTGCTAAGTGAATTTCCTCCCATAGGATAACATTGGTGATTCTATGTGAAAAAGTTTCCAAGTGTCAACTTTTAAAATACAATAATATTCCTTAAAAATCACTACTGTAACCAAAACGCTTTTACTCAACTGTTTACAGGAGATGTCCCAGGACTGAATCTAGGATCCAGACCTGTGGTGAGAAAAGTAATCCATAAAGTAACTAATTGCATATAAGTAGAAATTCACATTGAGCTCAATGTTGCATTGTGTTTGAAATTGTGTTGCCCATTGCAACAACTGTAACTACTGTACTTAAAAGTCTATTGCCTATTTGCAAAGTATTTAAACTAAAGTAATTCATTCTGAGAAAGTATATTTTGTAATGTAATGTATAATGTAATTACAATGTAATTTAAAAAATAAAATATCTAAAAATAAATAGTTGAAAAAAATGTTGTAAATCAGTATCAAAAAATAAATATAACAATTAATACAATTAAAAAATTGTCATTTACAAAACCTTTGAAATTCACTGAAAAAAACCATAGGTTTCAGACACGTTATAGTTAGAAATTAGCATTTAAAAAACCTTACAAATTCACTGAAAAAACCATAGGTTTCAGGCACGTTATTGTTAAAAATTAGCATTTAAAAAACCTTTGAAATTCACTGAAAAAACCATAGGTTTTAGGGACAGTTATAGTTAGTTGGACATTGCACTCGTACAAAACCCGTGAAATTCCCCCGTTATAGTTAGTTCAGCTAACTATAACTCGCGCCCCCGCAATTCATTCACTGCTGATGACGTCACATATTACATCACTCATGACATGGTCAGTGACATCACTGATGACATCAATGATGACATCTCAAATGACATCACTGATGACATCATCCATGTGATAATTTCATGCATCTTCTCACACCCTAATATAACTTTTGATACACCCACTCTTATTTACAGACTGCCATTCGCAAAACCATACACACTCCAATACCAATAACTATATACCCACTCACTGATTCTTAGGTCTACACACACACATCTACTCACTCACCCGTCCAGTCACTCATACTTACAGTCACTCAGTACAGGACTATCATATGCACTCATACACCTATATAAACACTCACACACCGCCACTCATCCATAGAGGTACTCACACCTAGTCAGTCATGCAAAAAATTAATCACACACCCATTTACTCACCTATAGAGTTATACACACACCAGCTCACTTAGTCATACAAATACTAGCACATTCTTACGCTCTTATACAATAACTGATACAAGCACACATGCATCCATACAGCCACTCTCACAATCACACACTCTCACTTATAGCCTTTTAAATACTCTAACACACATATATACTGCCTTTTACATATGTAGTTACTCGCACATGTACCACTGAGATATACATTCACTCACTAACACACCCATACACACACTCACCCACCCAAGCAGTCCATCACAGACGCACTCTTCAAATCATGCACCCAGTGAATCACCCACTCACACATCTATGTACAGAGTCGCACACACCCCACCCACACAAACACTCAGGCACCCATACAGATACTCAGACAACGAATCAATAACTCATATAGACACTCATGTAGCTATTCACAAACCCATGCAGCCACTTACACAGCAACAGACAGACGGATACAGACATTCACCCAGTTTAGTCACTAACCCATGCATTCAGTAAGATACGTTTAATCACTCACTTATACAGTTAGTCACGCACCTACTAAATCATCCATACAGACACTTATACACCCACTCATTCTTCAATACGCCTTTCCCTATATACATTAAAAATATTTAAACTTTACAGAAACACAGTCACTAGATGATGTCATCAGTGATGTCATTTGAGATGTCATCAGTGATGTCACTGACCATGTCATGAGTGATGTAATATGTGACGTCATCAGCAGTGAATTGCAGGGGCACGAGTTATAGTTAGCTGAACTAACTATAACGGGGGAATTTCACGGGTTTTGTACGAGTGCAATGTCCAACTAACTATAACTGTCCCTAAAACCTATGGTTTTTTCAGTGAATATATATATATATATATATAGAAAAAAACAAAGGTTACAGAGACGTTATAGTTAGGCTGACATTTCACTCATACAAACCCAAAGAAATTCAGCAGTTATAGTTACCTGAGCTAACTATAACTTACGCCCCAGCAATGCACTGCTTATGACCTCACATATTACAGCACTCATGACATGGTCAGTGACATCACTCATGACACCATCCACAGAACCACTCACACACCCACTCACATTCCCATACAACCTCTTGTATGCCCCTCTCACACCCACACAACCGCTCACATACCCATTCACAGACCCATACCAGTACTCACACACCCACTCACTCTTCCTTAGAGCCACTCACACACCCAGTCACTCCCTCATACAGCTACTCATATAGCCAGTTACTCACCAATACAGCCACTCATACAGTCACACACTCAGTCATACAGTTACTCATACACCTACTTATTCACCTACACAGTCACTCACATACCCACTCACTTACCCATACAGCCTTTCAAAACAGCCACTCACTCACTATACAAGCACTCACACATTCACTCACACACCCACACAATCACTTACATACCCATTCACACATCCATACAATCACTCACATATCTGCTCACTCACCCATACAGCCATTCACAAAGATAATCACTCTCCAATACATCCACTCACACACCAACTCACTTAACCAAACACCCACTCAAACAGCCACTCACTCATCCATACCCAATCACTCACTCATACAGACATTCAGATACCCACTCACTCACTCACCCATACAGTCAGTACACACCCAGTTGCCCATCCATAGAGTCACTCACACCACCACTCACTCACCCATATAGCCACTGACACACCCACTCACTCACCAATATAGCCACTCACACAGCATCTCACTCACTCACACAGCTACTCACACACTCACTTATACACCCATACAGCCACTCATACACCCATACACACAAGGATACATATAGTAGTTGCAGAGATTCTGTGGAGTCACAGAACTATGCTTGGGATCATAGAACCTTAGTAGGCAGGGTCTGAGTCATCCTACTACCTGAGTACCCATGAGCCTGGGACCGACTAGCTATAGTGTCTTACTTGCCCTCCTATTCACTCACAGAGGAACAAGCGATTAGACACTCCAGAACATGACACTCCTGACCCTCTCAGGAATTGCGGTTACAGAACACACCCTTTCGCTCTCACACTCATACTAGTCCACAATAAGTTCTGATAGAGACAGCAGGAAAGTATAAAATATTTATTTTAACTATCGTGCTCTAGTATGCAGTAAACGTGCCACAACAAGTAGGAAATTGCCTAATACAAATATGGTCAGCATAGCAAGTAGTCCGTAAATCATAAACGGAGCTGTCATTATATTCGACAGTGTAGCCTAACCTACCTCCCCTTCTACAGAAGCAAAATGATTATATAACAGAAGATCTCTGGGTGTTAGCAGCAGACCCCGTACCTTAGTATGCACAGATGAAAGTTCTATATCTCAGGTGCTGTCAAGATCTTTTCCCTGGAAAGATCCCTCTCCAAATGTCTGTTACCTATTTGTGCATACCTATATGACAAAAGTACGTCTTCCCAAACAACAGCTGCATTTGTGTGTTCTGTCTAGGTGATAGGGCCTGGCCAGAACAGAATAACAAGGGGCATTGTTGTTCGACCTTGTCTACATGTTCAGACTAAATCCCAGGAAATTACAGAACGCAAAAACAACAGCGTGTTCTGTGTGAAAGTACAGTATGTCACAAAGCAAAATGTGTTTGAAGAGTAACGTTCCCAAAGCAAAGGACTGTCTGCAACGTGTTCATGCTAACATAGGGAAGATGGCAATGGGCCTGCACAGGACATATGACACAGTCACAAGGCCCCTCACATAATATATGTTAGAAGCAGTATTTCTCAGTCGTAGTGCACCTAGTATACTAATGTAATTTTTTAGTAGGTTAGTATATATGTTTAACAATCATAAACTCTTGGAAAACTCTTGGAAAACACTTACACTCACTAGATGACGTCATCAGTGATGTCATTTGAGATTTCATCAGTGATGTGTAACATGTGAAGTCATAAGCAGTGCATTGCGGGCGCAAGTTATAGTTAGCTCAGGTAACTATAACTTCTGAATTTCACTGGTTGTGTATGAGTGAAATCTGAGCCTAACTATAATGTCCCTGTAACCTTTGTTTTTTCTGTAAATATATCTATTAACAACCCCCCTCCCTTTTAAAAAAAAAACAATTAAAAAAGGGGCAGGTCACGGGGGATGGGATCCCCGGGGCCCAAACCAGCCCAGGGAAGGAGGGCCACAAGACCCCCCTCCCTAAAAATTGGGTTGGGGGAAGAAAGCGGCAACTCGCTGGTGTCCCTGCCCCCTTTTTCCACCATTCTGGAAACCCACCTTCTGGTGCACTGCTAGTTGGGGGATGAAGTCCCCTTGGCTGCTGAGAGTCCTTGGGGGCCAACAAGCCCTCCTGTTACTTCTGGTAAGTCCCACACTGTGGGATTGCTAAGAGGTCTTTGGAGGCCATGTTCCATTTCTCTACCACTCTGCAAACGTGCCTCCTGGTGTACGGCTGGTGGGGAGATGAAGTCCTCTTGGCTGCTGCGGGTCCTCGGTGCCAACTACCCCTCCTATTACCTCCAGTAGGTTCCACAGATCGTGATTGGTGTGAGGACTTCGGAGGCCCCTTTCTCCACCACTCTGCAAATGCACCTTCTGGCGCAATACAGGTTGGGGGTTGAAGTCCTCTTGGATGCTGAGGGACCTTGGGGTCCAAGAAGCCCTCCTGTTACCTCCAGTAAGTCATTTACAGCGGGATTCCTGAGAGCTGGTCAGAGCCCCCCACTTCCTCCACCACTCTGCAAACATACCTACCAGTTAAAGAAAACATAGAAATTCACTTAGAACACCACAGGTTACAGGGACGTTATAGTTAGGAAATAGATTTTGAAAAACCTTAGTAATTTACTGAAAAAAACAAAGGTTACAGGGACGTTATAGTTGGGAAAATGAATTAAAATAACCTTTGAAAGTCACTGAAAAAAACAAAGATTACAGAGACGTTATAGTTAGGCTCAGATTTCCCTCATACAAAGCCAGTGAAATTCAACAGTTATAGTTGCCTGAGGTAACTATAACTTACGCCCCCGAAATGCACTGCTTATGACCTCACATATTACATCATTCATGACACGGTCAGTGACATCACTGATGATATCACTGATGACATCTCAAATGACATCATGCTGCCAGAACCGCCTCTGAAGAAGTGTTCCGTCGTCCTAAAAATAGGTAGTGAAATATACAAATTCATGGTACTCAGTAAATAGACTGACTCCTGTGGTCTCTTCATGTGAAACATCCAGCGACAGACGAGGGGCATGGACACACAGTGCCAAAAGGATTCTAAGTGTGGCAGATGAGAATTATTGTGATTTTATAATTTGGCAAGCTGTGACAACGGGGATAACATACAGTACTTACCTATTTAGGTGAGAACATTGTGGAGGCATTCGCACCTGGACATAGTGTATGATAGACACTTCAACCATGAAGTATTGGTAGCCATCTAGGGGCATGTTCCCAACCGAGTCACAAACAAAAAGATTTTTTTTAAAAGAGAAGGGACAGGGTAGGAATACCCTGACCCCTTGGTACTGGGGTCCCGCAGCGACCCCGCCAGGGCAAAAACATTTTTAATTTTTTTTCACCAAAAGTCATGACGATCCGCAACTCCAGCGAAAAAAACACAAACAAAAGCACGGGCTGCCGCGCTTGTTTTGAAAAGAGCCCCTGGACCAGGTCTTGGGGGCATTTTGTAAAAAAAAGGATGGGGGTATGATATATACAAAACTGGAAGGGGGGCCACTTGGCCATATACAGTCCAGGAAACCACCATCTCCCCAGGGCCAGCCCATGAACACAGAAGGAGGGGAGACTCGCTGCCCCTCTTTTGAAGCCATTAATGGCACTGGGGACCGCCATGCTCCAGGGCCGGTTCTTTATGTCCCGGGGTGCCCACCCCAGGACATAGCTGTTTGCTCTGACTTGGTGTGAGCTTTGACAGCTCCCGCCAAGTCAGAGAAAATACTAATTCAACTCCCAGCAAGCAGGAGCTGTGAAACCACTCGTGCTTGCTGGGAAAGAAATTAAATGAAATGCATTATTTAATAAAGCGAACAGCTACTCAAGCTAGAGTGTCCTGGTGCATAGACAGCGGAGAGAAAAGGAATGGAAGAAGCCAATTATTGGTTAAAAAGCCATGTTTTTAGATTCTTTCTAAAAGAAAGTAGATTTGTGTCAAGCCTCAGGAACTCTGGCAAGTTGTTCCATAGTTTGGCACCCAAAAAGCTGAAGGATCTACCGACAGTGCGAACAAGGCGAGTTTTGGGTACAATGGCCAGATTAGCGTTAGAGGAACGCAAAGGTCTAGATGTAAGACAGTGGTTTACTCGTTTGTTTAAGTATCCAGCTCCTACCTTGTGAAAGGCTTTAAAGAAGATGGTCATGGCTTTAAAGTCGATTCGCTCTTTAATACGAAGCCAGTGAAGGGATTTCAGAATCGGGGTCATCCTAGCTCTAGGTCTTGATCTCACAATGGCTCTGGCTGCCGCATTTTGAACCACCTGCAGGCGCTGGGTCAAGGATTTAGAAAGACCAAGGTACAGGCAGTTGACATAGTCGAGTTTAGATCTCACAAGAGCCTGCACGACAGTCCTTCTACTCTCCAGCGGCAGGAGCGGTAAAAAATGTTTTACCATACGGAGTATGCCAAAGCATGCACCGGAAAGATGTTGGATCTGAGAACGCATCGACAATGTTTTGTCTATGATTATTCCCAGATTTTTTACTTTCTCTTTATCAGCGGGCAGGGGCGACAGATCCTTGGGCCACCAGGCCCTCCAATCAGGTGTTTCTAGTTTCCCGAATAGAGTTTTTGTCTGTTTCCCTGCCTGCTGTCATGTGGGTAGGGAAACAGTCAAAAGGACTGCTCCCACACAGAAGGAGCTGCTAGTTTAGCAGTTCCCTCTTTGTATAAGCAAAGCTGGCTCCCACTGGAGGCAGGGAGCCAGCAGGGACCACAGGGGCATTCAGGCTCCCCCAGCAGTCCCCAACAGTGCAGACTGGGTGACCTGGGTGGGCTTCAGGGCACCCAGCATAACAAGGCCAGGCCCCAGGGGATAGGGGCCCTGGGGCCACAATCTGCCTGGGGAGGGGGTCCGTGCGGCCCACCTCCCTGTTTTCTATAATAATTTGCAACGGTATTCCTCCTTTTCCTACTTCAATGGACAGCTTAACAAAGGGCCCGAGCGCGTTTCCAGCTGATTTTGGTGATGCGTAATTGATGCAGAGGAATACAAGGACATCTCCACCAAACAAAAAAGCACGTCCTTCATTTAGTCAAGAGGAAGTACGCCTGTGTGGTGGAGATTTACCTCTTTGTATTCTCGTCGTCTTCTCTGGACAAGGATTGACGTTAACAAAGATTTGTGGATGAAAACGCTTGAGGAACAATCATTGTCGAAATTAGATGCACACATGGTCACTGGAAATATTAGCTTGTGGTCCTTTACGCAGCTGTAGTGCAGAATATGCACAAGACATTTACCCAATGAGGTAACACTTACTAATTAACCAGATGAAAGTACTCCAGTTGGGCAGACATTTTAGGCAAAACTTAGGGACTCTTCTGGGAAAAATTGTGGTTCCATTCTGGCCCTGATGCGCCTTTTACAGTAATTAAACCTGAACAGTAAGCACTTACAAATATAAACATAGCAGATGCCCCAGTTGAAGCTCCACTTCAGAAAAGCACAAACATTCTTAACTTCTTGGGCTTGGTGAAGGCAAATCAAATGTGTTTTCTCTTGTGTTCCACGTTGAAAAACAATCTGAAATCCTTAATGGAGGTGAATGCATCGTTGAGCTAAAGGAGCGCAATCTGATCTGTAGTGACTGTGATGAGTAGTTTCTTTCTTGACATTTCCTGGTGAAAGCAGAGTCCATGGTTCTCCCTTTTAAATACCCTTAATATGCAAATGCCCAAAATCCATAGCGCCACTCACACACACCCTCACATACACACACAAGCACTTACACACCCACTCACAGATACACACAAGCACTCACACACCCACTCAAAGACCCACACAGCCACTTACATAGCCACTCACATGCCCATAGTGCCACTCACAAACCCAGACTCAGACACCCACTCACAGACCCACACAGTCACTTACAGACCAACTTACTGACCCATACAGCCACTCACACATCCACTCACAGACTCAAAGAGCCACTCACACACCCATTCACAGACTCATAAAGCCATTCATACACCCACTCACTGACCTATAGTGCCACTCTCACACCCACTCTCAAAGTTTACAGGTTATAGTTAGGAAATAACATTTTTAACCCTTTCGGTGCTCATGATGGAATGGTTCCGTCATGAGCACCAGTGCTCCTGTACTCATGACGGAACCATTCCGTCATGAGGACAGGGGCACGAAATCCCTCTGCTGTAAACAGCAGAGGGATTTCCATTTTTTTTTTTTTTGGGGCCTCGGGAGGTGGGGAAGAGCTTCCCCAACCTCCTGAGGCCCTTCCCTGGTTTTCAATCCAATGACGATCGCGCGCATGGTGCGCTGTCATCATTAGATTGAAAACGAAACTGAAACTTAGTTTCAGTTTGTGTTTCAGTACTCGTGGGGCTATCTCAGCCCCCCGAGCACCAAAACACTTGGTAGAGGTATCGTTGGAAAGGGAGAATCTCCCTTTCCAATGGTACTCCTTCCTAGTGGATCCCTGCTTGGGGATCACCCCAGGAGGGCGATCCCCAAGCAGGGATCCACCCATTAGCACCAGGGAGGGGGGAGCGGCCACTTGGGCAAGGGCCTTTGCGCCCCCCATATGTTTTTGGGCACAACAGTCTTTCTGCCCCCCCGGGGGGCAGAAAGCCCACTAGAAACCAGGGATTTTTTTTTTATTGACGTTGGGGTGGGGGCTGCCCAAAAAGGGCATGGCAATGCCCCCACCCCCCCAGAGAAATGTCAGTCTTTCTGCCCCCCCAGGGGGCAGATGGGGCAGTAGCGCCCAATCTTCCCCACGGGGGGAAGAAAGCCCACTAGAAACCAGGGATTGTTTTTTTTTATTGACGTTGGGTGGGGGCTGCCCAAAAAGGGCATGGCAATGCCTCCAGCCCCCCAGAGAAATGTCAGTCTTTCTGCCCCCCCAGGGGGCAGACGGGCAGTAGCCCCCAATCTGCCCTCCGGGGGGGGCAGAAAGCCCACTAGAAACCAGGGATTTTTTTTTATTGATGTTGGGGTGGGGGCTGCCCAAAATGGGCATGACAATGCCCCCACCCAGAGTAAAATTCCAGTCTTTCTGCCCCGCCCGGGGGGCAAGAAAGCCCATTAGAAACCAGGGATTTTTTTTTATTGATGTAGGGGTGGGGGCTGCCTAAGATGGGCAGGCCAATGCCCCCACCCCCCCAAAAAGAATGCAAGTCTTTCTGCTCCCCCCAGGGGCAGATGGGGGCAATAGCCCCTGATCTGCCCCCGGGGGAGAGAAAGCCCACTAGGCACCAGGAATTTTTTTTATTTCTATATTGTAGGGGTGGGGGCTGCCCAGAACGGGCATGATAATGCCCCCACCCCAAAAACAATTACCAGAGTCTTTCTGCCCCTCCCCGGAGGCATATTGGGGCAATAGCCCCTTATCTGCCCCCCCGGGGGGGCAGAAAGCCCACTAGACCTCAGGATTTTTTAATTTTTTTATTCAGGATTTAGGTCAGCCCAGAATGGGCATGCCAATGCCCACACCTCCCCAAAAAAATGCCACAGTCTTTCTGCCCCCCCCGAGGGGCGGATGGGGGAAGTGGCCCCTGATCTGTCCTTGGGGGGGCAGAAAGCCCACTAGGCGCCAGCGATTACGCTGGATTTTTTTATGCATGGGGGCTGCCCAGAATGGGCATACCAATGCCCCCACCCCCCAAAAACATAGCCACAGTCTTTCTGGGGGCATATCGGGGCAAACCCCCCCCCCCCGATTCCCCATCAGGGCGGCAGAAAGCCCACTAGGCACAGACTTGTTTTTAGCAATATGCCTACCTGTGGATTTTGGGCCCTAGCGCAGCCGGCACATAGGGAAACCTAGCAAACCTGTAAATTTTTTAAACCTAGACACCAAGGGGAATCCAGGATGGGGTGACTTGTGTGCCTCTCACCAGGTTCTGTTACCCAGAATCTCTTGCAAACCTCAAACTTAGTTAAAAAAAACACATTTTCCTCACATTTATGTGATGGAAAGTTCTGGGATCTGCGTGGATCCACAAACTTCCACCCACCCCGCATTCCACAAAGTCTTCCGAGAAAAATGGTACCTCACTTGTGTGGGTAGGCCTAGTGCCAGCGACAGGAAATGGCCCAAAACGCAACGTGGACACACCACATTTTCACAGTGAAAACGGACCCTTTTTTTGCAAAGTGCCTATCTGTAGATTTTGAACCCTAGCTCTGCCGGCACCTAGGAAAACCTAGCAAACCTATACATTTTTAAAAACTAAACACCCAGGGGGATCCAGGATGGGGTGACTTGACTGGCTCTCACCAGGTTCTGTTACCCAGAATCCCTTGCTGACCTCAAAATTTGTCAAAAAAAACACATTTTCCTCACATTTCTGCGGTGGCAAGTTCTGGAATCTGTGTGGATCCACAAAATTCCACCCACACCGCATTCCCCAAAGTCTTCCGAGAAAAATGGTACCTCACTTGTGTGGGTAGGCCTAGTGCCCGTGACAGGAAACGGCCCAAAACGCAATGTGGACACACCACATTTTACAGTGAAAACTGACACTATTTTGCAAAGTGCCTAGCTGTAGATTTTGACCCCTAGCTCTGCCAGCACCTAGGGAAACCGAGCAAACTTATACATTTTTGAAAACTAGACACCCAGGGGAATCCAGGATGGGGTGACTTGTCTGGCTCTCACCAGGTTCTGTTACTCAGAATCCCTTGCAAACCTCAAAATTTGTCCAAAAAAACACATTTTCCTCACATTTCTGTGGTGGAAAGTTCTGGAATCTGTGTGGATCCACAAAATTCCACCCACCCCGCATTCCCCAAAGTCTCCCGTGAAAAATGGTACCTCACTTGTGTGGGTGGGTCAAGTACCCGAGACAGGCAAGGGCCCAAAACCTATTGAGGCGACATCAAAATTACCTATCACAAAACAACCTGGTTTTGCAAGGGGTGTCCCGTAAGTTTTTGGCCCCGGGCTCGGTGGCCATCTAGGGAAACCTACCAAACTCACACATTTCTGAAAACTAGACACCCAGGGGAGACCAGCAAGGTATTGCTTGCGTGGGTCCCCCAACATTTCCCTACCCAGAATCCCCTGCAAACCTCAAATTTAGCTGAAAAAATCACTTTTTCCTCAAATTTCTGTGTGGGAAAGTTCTGGAATCTGCGTGGATCCCCAGGTCTCCCAATAAAAATGGTACCTCACTCGCATGGGTAGGTCAAGTACCCGTGACACGCAAGGGCCCAAAACCTATTGATGCGACATCAAAATTACCTATCACAAAACAACCTGGTTTTGCAAGGGAGGTCCCATGAGTTTTTGGCCCCGGGCTCGGCGGCCATCTAGGGAAACCTACCAAACCCACACATTTCTGAAAACTAGACACTCGGGGGAGTCCAGCAAGGTATGGCTTGCGTGAGTCCCCCAACATTTCCCTACCTAGAATCCCCTGCAAACCTCAAATTTTGTTGAAAAAATCAATTTTTTCTCACATTTCTGTGTGGGAAAGTTGTAGGATCACCAGGCTAACACAAATTTCCTACCACGCAGCGTTCCCCCAGGTCTCCCGATAAAAATGGTACCTCACTTGTGTGGGTAGGCATAGTGGCTGCAAAAGGAAATGGTCCAAATCGTACTGTGGAGACTTCAAAATTACCTATAACAAAACTACCTGGGTTTGGGGGGGGGGGCACCTGGGGTTTTAGCCCCGGATTCGCCGCCATCTAGGGAAACCTACCAAACCCACACATTTCTGACAACTAGACACCCTGGGGAGTTCAATGAGGTATGGCTTGCATGGATCCCCCAACGTTTCCCTACCCAGAATCCCCTGCAAACCTCGAATTTAGCTGAAAAAAACACAATTTTCACATATTTTTGGGTGGAATCACCATGGCGGCACAAATGTCCTACCCCACAGCGTTCTCCTTAGTGTCCCGAGAAAATGATACCTCACTTGTGTGTGTCTAATGCAGAATTGGCTAAAAACGTACTTTTAAAAAAATTTAGCGCTTAGAATTCTCTGTGCAATACACTTATTCCCTATGTTTTGGGCTCTTCCCAGTCACAGGCCCTTGCCGCACCCACACAAGTGAGGTATCATTTTACTCGGGAGACTGAGGGGAATGCTGTGGGGTAGGACATTGGTGCCGGCATGGTGATTCCACCCACAAATATGTGGAAAATGTGTTTTTTTCAGCTAAATTTGAGGTTTGCAGGGCATTCTGGGTAGGAAAACGTTGGGGGATCCACGCAAGCCATACCTTGCTGGACTCCCCCAGGTGTCTAGTTTTCAGAAATGTGTGGGTTTGGTAGTTTTCCAAGATGGCCACCGAGCCCGGGGCCAAAAACCCAGGTGACCCCCCTTGCAAAACCAGGTTTTTTTGTGATAGGTAATTTTGATGTCTCCCCAATACGTTTTGGGCCCTTGCCTGTCGCGGGTACTTGACCCACCAACGCGAGTGAGGTATCATTTTTATCGGGACACCTGGGGGAACGCTCGGTGGTAGGAAATTTGTGGATCCACATAGATTCCAGAACTTTCCCACACAGAAATGTGAAAAAAAGTGATTTTTTTCAGCTAAATTTGAAGTTTGCAGGGCATTGTGGGTAGGAAAACGTTGGGGGATCCATGCAAGCCATACCTCGCTGGACTCCCCCGGGTGTCTACTTTTCAGAAATGTGTGGGTTTGGTAGTTTCCTAAGATGGCCGCCGAGCCCAGGGCCAAAACCCAGGTGACCCCTTGCAAAACCAGGTTGTTTTGTTATAGGTAATTTTGATGTCTCCTCAATATGTTTTGGGCCCTTGCCTGTCGCGGATACTTGACCCACCCACGCAAGTGAGGTATCATTTTTATCGGGAGACCTGGGGGAACGCTGGGTGGTAGGAAATTTGTGGATCCACGTAGATTCCAGAACTTTACCTCACAGAAATTTGAGAAAAAAGTGATTTTTTCAGCTAAATTTGAGGTTTGCAAGGCATTCTGGGTAGGAAAACATTGGGGGATCCATGCAATCCATACCTTGCTGGACTCCCCCGGGTGTCTACTTTTCAGAAATGTATGGGTTTGGTAGTTTCACAAGATGGCCGCCGAGCCCGGGGCCAAAAACCCAGGTGACCCCACTTGCAAAACCAGGTTGTTTTGTGATAGGTAATTTTGATGTCTCCTCAATACGTTTTGGGCCCTTGCCTGTCATGGGTACTTGACCCACCCACGCGAGTAAGGTATCATTTTTATCGAGAGACCTGGTGGAACGCTGGATGGTAGGAAATTTGTGGATCCACATAGATTCCAGAACTTTCCCACACAGAAATTTGAGAAAAAAGTGATTTTTCAGCTAAATTTGAGGTTTGCAGGGCATTCTGGGTAGGAAAACGTTGGGGGATCCACGCAACCCATACCTTCCTGGACTCCCCCGGCTTTCTAATTTTCAGAAAGGTGTGGTTTTGGTAGGTTTCCCTAGATGGCCGCCAAGCCCGGGACCAAAAACTCATGTGACCCCCCCTTGCAAAACCAGGTCATTTTCGGATACATAGGGGGCATTTGAGTTTTGGGTTCCGGGGTCGGCAGCTATCTAGAGAAACCTACCGAACCCACACATTTCTGAAAACTAGAGACCCAGGGGAGTCCAGGGAGGTATGGCTTGCATGGGGCCCCCAACGTTTTCCTACCCAGAATACCCTGCAAACCTCAAATTTTGATGAAAAAATGACTTTTTTCTCAAATTTCTGTGTGGGAAAGTTCTGGAATCTACGTGTATCCTCAAATTTCCTACCACCCAGCGTTCCCCCAGGTCTCCCAATAAAAATGGTACCTCACTCGCATGGGTGGGTCAAGTATCCGCGACAGGCAAGGGCCCAAAATGTATTGAGGAGACATCAAAATGACCTATCACAAAACAACCTGGTTTTGCAAGGGGAGTCACCTGGGTTTTTGGCCCCGGGCTCGGCGGCCATCTTGGGAAACCTACCAAACCCACACATTTCTGAAAACTAGACACCCGGGGGAGTCCAGGAAGGTATGGCTTGCGTGGGTCCCCCAAAAGTTTCCTATCCAGAATCCCCTGCAAACCTCAAATTTTGATGAAAAAATCACTTTTTTCTCAAATTTCTCTGTGGGAAAGTTCTTGAATCTATGTGGATCCACAAATTTACTACCACCCAGCGTTCCTCCAGGTCTCCCGATAAAACTGATACCTCACACGCGTGGGTGGGTCAAGTATCCGCGACAGGCAAGGGCCCAAAACGTATTGAGGAGACATCAAAATGACCTATCACAAAACAACCTGGTTTTGCAAGGGGAGTCACCTGGGTTTTTGGCCCCGGGCTCGGCGGCCATCTTGGGAAACCTACCAAACCCATACATTTCTGAAAACTAGACACCCGGGGGAGTCCAGGAAGGTATGGCTTGCGTGGGTCCCCCAAAGTTTTCCTATCCAGAATCCCCTGCAAACCTCATATTTTGATGAAAAAATCACTTTTTTCTCACATTTCTGTGTGGGAAAGTTCTGGAATCTATGTGGATCCACAAATTTCCTGCCACCCAGCGTTCCCCCAGGTCTCCCGATAAAAATGGTACCTCACTCGCGTGGGTGGGTCAAGTACCCGCGACAGGCAAGGGCCCAAAACGTATTGAGGAGACATCAAAATGACCTATCGCAAAACAACCTGGTTTTGCAAGGGGAGTCACCTGGGTTTTTGGCCCCGGGCTCGGCGGCCATCTTGGGAAACCTACCAAACCCACACATTTCTGAAAACTAGACACCCGGGGGAGTCCAGGAAGGTATGGCCTGCGTGGGTCCCCCAAAGTTTTCCTACCCAGAATACCCTGCAAACCTCACATTTTGATGAAAAAATCACTTTTTTCTCAAATTTCTGTGTGGGAAAGTTCTGGAATCTATGTGGATCCACAAATTTCCTACCACCCAGTATTCCCCCAGGTCTCCCAACAAAAATGGTACCTTACTCGTGTGGGTGGGTCAAGTACCCGCGACAGGCAAGGGCCCAAAACGTATTGAGGAGACATCAAAATGACCTATCACAAAACAACCTGGTTTGGCAAGGGGGATCACCTGGGTTTTTGGCCCCGGTCTCGGCGGCCATCTTGGGAAACTACCAAACCCACACATTTCAGAAAACTAGACACCCGGGGGAGTCCAGCGAGGTATGGCTTGCACGGATCCCCCAACGTTTTCCTACCCACAATGTCCTGCAAACCACATATTTTTGGGTGGAATCACCGTGCCGGCACAAATGTCCTACCCCACAGCGTTCCCCTCAATCTCCCCAGAAAAATGATACCTCACTTGTGTGAGTGTCCAATGCAGAATTGGCTAAAAATGTACTTTTAAAAAAATGTAGCGCTTAGAATTCTCTGTGCAATACACTTATTCCCTATGTTTTGGGCTCTTCCCAGTCACAGGCCCTTGCCCCACCCACACAAGTGAGGTATCATTTTACTCGGGAGACTGAGGGGAACGCTGTGGGGTAGGACATTGGTGCCGGCATGGTGATTCCACCCACAAATATGTAGAAAATGTGGTTTTTTCAGCTAAATTTGAGGTTTGCAGGGCATTCTGGGTAGGAAAACGTTGGGGGATCCACGCAAGCCATACCTTGCTGGACTCCCCCAGGTGTCTAGTTTTCAGAAATGTGTGGGTTTGGTAGTTTTCCAAGATGGCCACCGAGCCCGGGCCAAAAACCCAGATGACCCCCCTTGCAAAACCAGGTTGTTTTGTTATAGGTAATTTTGATGTCTCCTCAATATGTTTTGGGCCCTTGCCTGTCGCGGGTACTTGACCCACCCACGCGAGTGAGGTATCATTTTTATCGGGAGACCTGGGGGAACGCTGGGTGGTAGGAAATTTGTGGATCCACGTAGATTCCAGAACTTTCCCACACAGAAATTTGAGAACAAAGTGAATTTTTCAGCTAAATTTGAGGTTTGCAGGGCATTCTGGGTAGGAAAACGTTGGGGGATCCATGCAAGCCATACCTCGCTGGACTCCCCCGGGTGTCTACTTTTCAGAAATGTGTGGGTTTGGTAGGTTTCCCTAGATGGCCGCCGAGCCCGGGGCCAAAAACTCATGGGACCCCCTTGCAAAACCAGGTTGTTTTGTGATAGGTAATTTTGTAGTCGCCTCAATAGGTTTTGGGCCCTTGCCTGTCTCGGGTACTTGACCCACCCACACAAGTGAGGTACCATTTTTCTCGGAAAACTTTGGGGAATGCGCGGTGGGTGGAATTTTGTGGATCCACACAGATTCCAGAACTTTCCACCACTGAAATGTAAGGAAAATGTGTTTTTTTGGACAAATTTTGAGGTTTGCAAGGGATTCTGGGTTACAGAACCAGGTGAGAGCCAGACAAGTCACCCCATCCTGGATTTCCCTGGGTGTCTAGTTTTCAAAAATGTATAGGTTTGCTAGGTTTCCCTAGGTGCCGGCAGAGCTAGGGTTCAAAATCTACAGCTAGGCACTTTGCAAAAAAAGTGTCAGTTTTCACTGTGAAAATGTGGTGTGTCCACGTTGCGTTTTGGACCGTTTCCTGTCGCGGGCACTAGGCCTACCCACACAAGTGAGGTACCATTTTTCTTGGAAGACTTTGGGAAATGCGGGGTGGGTGGTATTTTGTGGATCCACGCAGATTCCAGAACTTTCCACTACAGAAATGTGAGGAAAATGTGTTTTAAAAAAAAATAATTTAGGTTTGCAAGGGATTCTGGGTAATAGAACCTGGTGAAAGCCAGTCAAGTCACCCCATCCTGGATTCCCCTGTGTGTCTAGTTTTCAAAAATGTATAGGTTTGCTAGGTTTCCCTAGGTGCCGGCAGAGCTAGGGTTCAAAATCTACAAGTGAGGTACCATTTTTATCGGGACACTTAGGGTAACACAGAATTGTAGAGCAACTGTTATTACCTATTGACTTTCGATGCATTTCTGCCTTCCAAATGAAAGACAATGTGTAAAAAAGAAGTCATTTTGAAAAATGACCTAATATTCTCATGCTAGTATGGGTACTCACAATTTCGAAAATGTGCAAATATCTACTGTTTCTAAACTCTATATTTTGTTCCAATTTCAGAAATACATAGGTGTCTTTCATTCCGATTTTTCCATGTATATATTTTCCCAAATTAATTGCTATATACCCGGTACATAATAAAAAACCATTGCAAGACGCTGCTCAGTTATTAGCTCTGGGTTCGTCGTGTTCTTGGTGAACCTACAAGTCCTATATATCCCCACAACCAGAAAGGTCCATCGGATGTAACGGTATATTGCTTTCAAACAGCTGTCATAATTAGAAGAAGTTACAGGTGAAAACGTTGATACAAATGGCTGTTTTTTTCAACTAATTTTCAATTTTTCCTATATTCAACTGTTAGTTTCTATAAAGAAACCTTGAAGGATCTACACAAATGACCCCTTGCTGAATTCAGAATTTTGTCTACTTTTCTAAAATGTATAGCTTCCAGGATCCATTATTGCTTTT
Source organism: Calotriton arnoldi (assembly GCA_963921515.1). Classification (NCBI taxonomy): domain Eukaryota; kingdom Metazoa; phylum Chordata; class Amphibia; order Caudata; family Salamandridae; genus Calotriton; species Calotriton arnoldi. Next base: position 2,882,638 of record CAWUFW010001044.1, on the reverse strand, counting down.
ATACCCATTTCTACCATTAACTGGAAGGAGGTTGAAAGCAGAAAAATAGCAAAAATAGGCTATGTCCCAGAAAAATGCCAAAACTGTGTAAAAATTTTGGTTTTCTGACAAAAGTCTGCTTGTCCCTTAAAGCTGGGAAGATGGTGAGTTCAGTACCACAACCCCTTTGTTGATACCATTTGCAGGGAAAAAACCAGACGCTTTCATCTGTAGCCCTTTTTTCCCATTTTTCCCAAAAAAACTAAATTTAGCTGTACTTTGGCAAATTTCTGGGTCCCCTCCAAGGGAATCCACAAACCCTGGGTACCTTTAGAATTCCCATGATGTTGGAAGAAAAGGACGCAAATTTGGCGTCGATACCTTATGTGGTCAAAAAGTTACAGGGGCCTAAGCGCGAACTATCCCAAATAGCCAAAAAAAGGCTTAGCACGGGGGGGAAGGCCTAGCAGCGAAGGGGTTAAAACGTTGAAAAAAATGAAGGTTACTGTCATGTCATAGTTAGGAAATGGAATTAAAAATACCTTCGAAATTCATTGAAAAAAATAAAGGTTACTGGGACATTATAGTTAGGAAACAGAATTTAAAAAACTTTAGAAATTCACTGAAAAAAACAAAGATTACAGGGATGTTATAGTTAGGTTCAGATTTCACTTGTACAAAACCATAGAAATTCTGCAGTTATAGTTACCTGAGCTAACTATAACTTATGCCCCTGCAATGCACTGCTTATGACCTCACATATTACATCACTCATGATGTGTTTCCTGCACGGCCCATTGTAGTTTTCACTATGTTAGCCTAATTGTGTACGTTGTAGGCCTCATTTTCCTTTGCACACGTTACTATATAAACACATTTTGCTTTTGTGCCACATTGTACTTTCACACAGAACCTGCATATGTTTTTGTGTTCTGTTCTTTTCCTGGGATTTAGTCTGAGCACCATAGAGAAGGTCAAACAACAATGTCCCGTGTTATTCTTTCTGGCCAGGCACTAGCACCCAGACATAACACAAGAATGCAGCCGTTGTTTATGCGCACACATGTCCTATCATATAGATGAGCACATGAGCAAAAAACAGAGACATAGAACGAGAGTTTTGCGACAAGAGCACTGCGTCTGCTGAGATGTAGGGCGTCCATCTGTGTACGCTAAGGTATGGGGTCTGCCAGTAATCCAGGAGATCTTTGATATATAATCATTTAGCTTCAGTAGCAAGGGAGGGGGGTAGGTTACTCTGTCCTATAAAATGACAGGACTTTTCATGATATATGGATTATTAACCATGCTAACAGCATTTTTAGTATGCATTTGCTTTCTAATTGTGACACGTATACTGCACTTCAGAGCACGATAGTTTAAATAAATATTCGAAACTGCCTTCATGTCTCCTGATTATCTTATTGTGGACGAATACAAGTGGGAGAGCGAAAGGATGTGTCCTGTTACCACGATCCCTGAAAGGGTCAAGAGTGTTATATTCTAGGGTGCCAATTCACTTGTTTCTCTGGTAAGGTTAGGAGGGCAAGTGAGGCACTATAGCTAGTCGGACTCGGACCCATAGGTACTGAAGTGGCATGGTCCCTACAAACTAATGTTCTATGGTTCTAAGCATAGTTCTGTTCTAAGAGCAGAATCCCTGCAACAGTGACATGGTCAGTGACATCACTGATGACATCTCAAATGATATCACTGATAACATCACTGATGACATCATCAACACACACCCCTCACATACCCACTCACACCCCCATGCAAGCTTTCATACACCCACACAACCACTCACATACCCATTCACAGACCCATACAACCACTCACACACCCACTCACCATAGAGTCACTTAAACACACACACTACGTAGATGTTTCCTTCCATGATTTATGCCTGGTAAAATCTGCTGCAAATCATGAGATCTGTTTGCACACATTGCAATGTGGAAAAACATGAAATATCAGAGTATCATTCCTAATTCTGAGGTGTCAAACTCCCACTAATTAGCGCACCCCACAATATTATTAAATAGTAGACGCACAATTTGGGTTGTAATCAGGCCTAAGACCTCTCTTTACCTGCCAGCTGTTCCTGTTTCAGGATTATACAAGTAGTCTTGGCCTTGTAGTTCATTTACTTGCAACCGTGCCACTTTGCTCTTCTGAGCTATTGTGTTCTGTCTTGGACCCTCTTCATACTTTAAACCTGTTTGTAATTATTTCTGTCCAGATTCTCCAGCGCCATCAAGCTAATATTTTGTCACTTGGGTCCACTGCTTTCATACCTGAAAACTTTAGTACAAAAACTTGGCCAGTCAAAAGGACCACCTCCTGGAAAGTTTTTTGGCCTTTGTACCTTTTTCATTCGGGTACTTGTTTAAATAATTTTTAGACTGTACTCTTCCGTAAAACAAGTTTCTGTTAGGACAGAGAGTCTCACAGAGTATTACTCCTTTGGCCTGATTACTGCAGTGTCATTAATTTCTGTATTCGGTTTATATCAAATATCATAAAAGATAACACCAATGCATAAATACATGACATAAAATGCAAACAAATCATAAAAACAATACATAAAAGCATTATATTCAAGGAATAAAAACTGATCAAATAAGACATAATTAATCATCCTGTATGCCCCATATAGAGACTGCAGCTCTTAGAAAACTTACAACATTTGCAAGGACAAATTCATCTGGTAACATCTGCAAATATAAAAGAGCAGGGTGAACTTGTTCAAAGCATCTACCTTTATATAAAGGGACTATAAAAGATCTCTTAGGTTCCATAAAAGGATCGCAAACCATCATAGAGTGCAGTGTGTCCTGCGGGGACCTATTATTGCAACCGAAGGGGCCCATGGATTTGAAATGATAACAGCCTCTTGAGGAGGCTAAAATCAGGTGCAGCAGATTGAATCTGAAACGTATTAGCAAATATCTATCCCTATGATTTTTCACCAGGGTTAAGTGAGTCTACATATCCATTGTAGTGGTTGTCAAAACATATGTCCTAACTGTTGATTTCATCAACTCCTCCTCTTCCCTGAGTAAATTCTCCCTATCCATAAAACTATCCTTTGCCCACTTATAATCCCCTTTATTAATGCCATATGGATTAAAAAATACCTCCTTCCTCCCGAGAGATTCCCTTATGTACCTAAACCAGGGTATTTTTAGAGCGCGGTCAAGTGAAATGCAGTCCTTCATAATCAAGCAGTTCAGGTCCAGCTCCTCTTTATACCAAATCCTAATCCAGCTCAGCAATGGGCGCATGACTGTCTGGTCAACTAGGTATGTAACCCCTAGCTCCTTATGCATGCAATAAGTTGATGTGCTCTGTAGAACACAGAGTGCGAACCTGAGGAATTTATTTTCCTCTAACTGGAACTCATTAGAGGGCAGGAAGCCCCAGATGTCACTCCCATCTGAGGCTTCCTGCAACACACTTGGCCTGATAGATCTTAACAAGGGCTTTAAGGTGTCAGCTTCCCAATCTAGAGGAGAAGCTAAAAACAGCACTATCGACTTCCCAAGCTCCTGCTTCTTAACCATGACCAAGGATTTCCAGCTCAAGTTTGAATCAAAAAGCACCCCCAAATAAGGGAAACTCCCTACTTTTGGTAGAGTATGATTATTCAGGGTGAAAGTCTAGGTTCTAGTTGGCTTAGAACCCACCACCATGATGTATGATTTGGAAAGATTGACAGATAAATATAACTCCCTCATAAAGGAATCAAAGGAGCACAAAAGAGTTTGCCGTCCATTAGCCGTTCTCGCCATTACGACCGCGCCATCCGCATATAAAAGTACTGGTAGGCAATGTAAACCAATAAGTGGACAATCCGCATTAGAGGCAATTAAAGCCTTTTCCAGCCCATTGATGTAGAGGGAGAATAGAAATGGAGCCAGAATGCACACCTGTCGCACCCCACAGCTCATTTTAAAGCTATCAGTACAGGCAGAATTGTTTGAATATCTGACTGTAGAGGTGGTATCAGCATGAAGGTCATGTAGGAATTAAACTATATTGGGGCCTACTCCTTAATCCAAAAGGAACTTCCACAACTTGTCACGGATGACCCGGTCGAACTCAGCCGTAACGTCCATAAAGGCCAGGTGAACTGTTTCAGATCAGGCGATAGTATATTTGTTAATCACCATATAGAGATTCATACACTGATCAAGAGTGAATTTGCCCAACTGGAAGCCATATTAGGAATTAGACATTATATTGTTATCTTCTGCCCAGCTTCTCATTCTAGCTAATAAAACCCGCTCCTGGACCTTAACAACCGAGTCTATAAGTGATAGGAGCTGATAGCACTGCGGATTGTCTTTGTCGCCCTTTTTAAAGATTGGCACTATGAGCGTTCGCGCAGGTGCGAGAGGTAGCCAGTAATGCCATATTCAAGCTCACTCAGTTCTGCTACCTACACCATACGTACCTGACACCTCAGAGACTGGCCCGCTTCAACTCGTGATGCCCCTCGCACTGCACCCGATGCAGCACGGACCCCACAATGTTCTTGCATATGACCTGGACATGCGTCCGCCTGCAACAGTATTGGCGGCAGGTAATCAAGATGCTCTGCACGGCCACAGCAGTCAGAATAGAGGCATCAATTAAACATTGCCTACTAGGTGTCCTGCCGACACCAAAAAAAGGAACACGCATAAGGCACAAATTTGCACTCCTATGCTTGTTCCTGGCGAAACGGCGCATTGCCATACACTGGGCCCAAACCCTCTCCCCGAAGTTGGACAGATGGAAGACAGACATGTGAGAGTGAGGGGTGGCAGAGGAGGGCCGCCTGTGAGCAGTACGCACAGACAAGAACGCAGAGCGGGATTTAGAGGATTGGGGACACATGTTAGAAGGACTGCAGGTGCCAGACGGTCAAAATGAGAGGGATGAAGGCACAACACAGCTGTCACACTATATCACTCCTACACCTAGCACAGCTCTTGCAGATGGTTCTAACCCCCACACATAGAAATGACCTTCATTGAAGAAGTAGCGTAGTTCACCAATCTGCTTGCTGGATTAACAATGATGGTAGCTTGATAGCCTGCCCTAGAAGAATGATAGCCTGCCCTAGAAGAATAGATATATAATAATTATGAGTGGGCGTTCCGCTGCTAGTCGCTGCCAAAAGTTTTCTTTTTCCTTTTTCTCTCTTTTTCTGTTACTTAATTTTTTCATTCTAATTGTAAACAAATATTGCTGCACACTTTCTCCTGGACGTGAAATACTTCTGAGTACCATACAGCGAATATGCGCCCATTGTTGTAACTATGAAGTGAGAGCTCAGACGCTCAAATAGCCTGCCATGATGTAAGTTCCTTGAATAGCACTATGGGCAGATTAAAATCATTTACATTGTCGTTAAATCAGTCCCTTCACTTGTATGTTGCAGATGTAGCCCTGTTGATAACAAACACCTCTGGGTAGTGTTCAGAGCCTGATTGGGAATTTTGCATAAATGTGTGTTAAAGTCCCCTGCAATTATGAAATGTATCTGCCCCCTCCGGTGCTTGACTATTGAATGGTTATATGAACTCAAGCTGTGAATACTAGGTGTAACCTGTAACTTTGTTTTCACGTAATAAAAATTAAGCAAATCAATGACTCGCCCCTTAATCTCTAATGACATAAAAATTATCATGCCACCTTTAGCCCTGCCAGAGATTGAGTGAATTGCTGGGGAAAAGAATATTGTATAGCCCTCTAAAAAATGGATTACGTGGCCTCCCAGGTTTCTTGTAAGCCTATCAAGTGGAAACCCTTGATATACCTTATCCAGTTTACATCCATAAATTTAGAAGCGAGCCCGGCAATATACAAGCTTATCAACTGGATGTCGTCATTAGTGGCATTAGAAAACTCACTTAGAGGATGGACACAATGACATTCTGGACTAAAAGGGACTAAAACTGGAGCGGGTTCTGCCCCTGGAGTCTTGCTTCAATTGCAAAAGTCCCGCTGGCTCGAAGGGGGGAACCCCTTAGAGGACACCACTTGGGAGAGGAGAGGTTGTTTGCCGGGACGAACCGACCTTTGATGGCCAACCAAGGTGCAAGGGGAGAGCTAACAATTTCGGGTTTATATAAATGAAAAACCTAGAGGAAGTACCTGTATGATAGAAGGCGATGCAGGCCTAGAGGAACTTACTGCTGCAAGTACCTGTTCAGCCACATTGGCTCAATTAAAATCGATTACTATACAGTCACTGACTTTATGTCCATACCCAACCAGCTGACCCTCCTTTCCATATTAATACATACAGAGATAGCTGTGCCTAGATTCAGATTTTCACCCATCCAGTGGGTCACTTTGTTTTTCAACTGGGCATATGATTCCATGGTGTGACCGGTCAGAGGCGGAACATTGCCAATAATCACGACATAAGGGGTTGCTTCAGAGGGTAGATCGACTGTGGGGTCATTAGATATACTAGGCTGCCGAGCCCACACGTCCGGGGCTTGGTTAATCTTAGAGCCTGTGTGACCTACCACGGGGAAGTCTCTACCATTTTTTCTAATATGAGGGCGTCCACCCTGACCAAAGAAGACTCTCATTTGGATGGGCAACCTTCATTATTCTTAGAATTAGTCTTTAAACAAGGAAGGGGTGCATGTGGCATTTCCCTAGTAATTGTGTCTGTCAGTGGGGTTGGGGTTAAGGATGAGTAAGTGGCTGCCTGCAAAGGGGCTCCCTTTAAACCCAGAATAGCTTGCTCAATATTATTGCATCCTAGTTCAAAAGGGAGAAGTAACTCCCCTAATCAAAAGTTATATCTTTGAGTATAGAGTATCCATGCAAGTCTGAATTATGAGACTAATAAAATCCTCAACAGACTTGTTAACAGTTATTTCCTTTGATTGTGAGGATGGACCATGGCTTCCTGCCAGATATGTCCCTTCCCTCTTCTTCCATTTCCTTGACGGGGACCTTCCTGCACAAGTGGTAAAGCTGCACGATGAACCTGAGCCTGGGTGGAGATTGTGTTCGTAATAGGCGGTACATCCCTAATCAAACAGCCCACAGAGGCTACAATTGAAGGGTCTTCCCCTCCACTTTGAGGCAACTCATCCTCCATGTTGATAATTTCCTTCTCCAGAGCACCTACAGCAGAAGATAAAAAGGACAGAATGATTGATTTCTGCTGTCGGGGCTTAGGGCCTGTCAGCTCGTTACCTGCCAGAACATGACCATTGGCCTGCGTTTCCCCATCTATGCGGTTATGCTTTTGAATTTAGGTAATAACGATGCACCTGAATCAGTCCTTAAATACTCCTAAGTATATGGCCAGGAGCTTAGTCAGAACATGTCCTCTCGTCAGAGATCAACCACGCTAATTGCCGCCACAGGTGACATCAGTACCTTCCTCGACCATGGCAAAACTGTGGCACTGATCCTCCTTGACCTCCCTGCTGCATTCAACACTGTATCCCAACCGACCTTCATATACAGACTGCACAACATCGGTATACAGCGAAATGCCTTCAAGTGGATCACCTCTTTCCTCTTAGGACGCACACAGAGCATTTGATTGCCCCCTTTACCTCCGCACACAAGGACATAATATGCGGCGTACCCCAGGGATCTTCTTTCAACCCCAATCTGTACAACATCTACTACATGACCTCCCTCGCTGATTTTTTTTGTAACATATGTTTATTCATTTTATAGACAATAACAACATACATATACAAAGTGCACAGTCCAGCCGGTAACAGATATAAGAAGGACAGTCGAAAAGCCCTGTAATGAGATGGATTAAACTCTACTGCTGGAATAGCAGAATAGCAAGGAAGTCAATGCACAACCATGAGGTAGGTCCAGAGTGCCACTTCCGATAGGCAGCTGGAGCCGCTCAATCGCAGCAACATCCTCAGCACTAGCGAATAAGAGACCAATGCAACATACAAGCAGTCCAGGGCAAACATAAGGCCAAATAGTAATAAGTACCATCAGTAAGGAAGAACATGCACTCAAGAAAAAGAGCCCCCCTCCCCCCGCCCTCAGGCCCCCTCCCTCAACAGTCCCTCCCCCCGCCCCTGGTGTGGCACATGGAACAGTTAAGACCAACTAATACAATATGTGGAACTCATGGTGTAGTGCAGGTTACTAAACCCAGCTGTAACATCAAGTGTCAGCATATTTCCGGGTGGCTCCAATTACCCACCCCTCAGGGCCTCTATCATGTCCTGGCAGGGCTCCAATGGGCCGACTCTGAGCCACCTCCTACTGAACGCTAGTCACAGACTCAGCGTCAGAGTCGACATCAGGCACCTTCAACAATAATGCTAACGCCTCCCACGCACTTGCTGCGTCCAGCGCTTTATCATTATTTGCGCGAGTGGCCGCCTGCACCCATACAACACCCTCACAGTCCGCCCACTTAACAAAAGCTGCCCTCCATCTATTAAAACTCGGGCCCCTCTTAGCCTTCCAATGTGCAGTTATCTCCCGTTTTGCGAGCACCAGGCCCAGATCCATGAATTTGCTTGTGATCTTGGTTTTGGAAGTGTGGGGAAACCAGTGGAGCAGGCAAACCCCGGCCCCGGGTCAATGTCCCTCTCTGTGATGTTATGTAATAATTCCACCACGTCCCGCCAGTAATCCCGTACCTGAACGCAGTCCCACAACATATGGTGAAGGTCTGCCCCCTCCCCACCACATCTTGGGCAAGGCGCCGCCGACACTTTGAAATATTGCTTCATTTTCTCTGGCGTTAAGTATGCCCTATGTAAGATAAAGAACTGGATTAGTTGAAATCGGGCATTCCGGGAACATTTCCAAGGTCGTTCGAGTATCTCAGACCACGCTTTCTCAGGAATCTCACCCCCCAGGTCCTCCTCCCATTTCCGCTTCAGCCCTTCTAGAGGAGCAAGCCGCTCCTGCGTCATTCGTCTGTTTAAGCACGTGACCGCCTTAATGGTGCCCGCGGCTAATACCACATACTGGCAGACCATAGAGGTCGGAGGCTCAGACAAGCGCCCTCCCCAGTACCTCTGAACAGCCGCGATCAATGCGGAATGGAGCAAGTAGTCTCCCCGGGGCAGGTCAAAACGGTCCCGCAAGGTCTCGAACGGAAGGAGGGCCCCATCATCATACAGATCACCCAACGTGTTTAGGCCCAAGTCATTCCAACGGACAAGCGCCGACCAATTACCCCGTGAGGGAGCACCAGGCACATCAAGATAGGGATCTCCGGGGTGTATGGGCGAGCTATTTTAGCCATCCTCTGACTCCGCATCCAGCATAAGCGAAAGGTTTTAACTTCGGTAGAGAGCTCATCAAGTCGAAGCGGTCGTTGCAGGATGATGGATGACAACACCCGTCTGGGCACTCTCCCAGCCTCCTCCTCGCCAACGTCTCGGAAAATCTTAGCTACTGCCTGCGTGAGCCACTGCAGTTGGGCCGCCAGATAATAAGACTCGAAATCCGGTACCGCCAGTCCCCCTCCCCTCTCGGTCGTGCAAGCGTCATCAAGGCCACCCGTCGCCTACCGCTAAGCCACAGCAAACCCGTTACCAGCGTTTGGAGTTGCTTAAAGGTCTTCGCTGGGATCCAAATCGGCAGAGTTCGGAAGTAATAAAGGAGCCTAGGTAACGCCACCATCTTGAGGAGGGCCACGCGGCCCGCCAGCGAGAGCGGAAGTGTGCTCCAGAACTCCATACTGCCCCGCAGCCCCCGTATCGCTCGATGTACGTTGCCCTCCAACATGTCCGCCTGCGTGTGATAGACCCGGGTCCCCAAATAAGTCAGGCAGTCATACTCCCAATGTACTCCACTAGTACTCTGTGGGCCCGCTCCTCGTGGACTGGTTGGAAACAAGCATGACTTTCCCCAGTTTACTTTAAGGCCCGGCACCCGCTCCAGGTCGCCTAACAATCGACGCGCTCCAGTAAGGGCTGTTCCTGTATCTTCCAGAAACATCAACAGGTCATCAGCGTATAATGCTATATACTGAGTATCCCCGTATACATCAAGGCCCGTGTATCTGCGCCCAGTTCGAGCATGGGCCGCCAGCGGCTCGATAGCCAGTGCAAATAAGAGCGGGGACAATGGGCACCCCTGACGTGTCCCTCTGCTCACCACACAAGAGTCAGAAATCAGGCCCCCTGTCTTAACACGTGCCGTAGAGTCTCTATACAGCATTGCTGTCCAGTTTACGAACTCCTCCCCCAACCCGAATGCGCGCAGGACCTGAAATAAATACGACCATTCCAAACTATCGAAAGCTTTTTCGATATCCACTGAGAAAACCGCTGCAAACGCCTGCTGATATGTGGGAGCCTCCAGGACACGAAGAAGCCGCCGCACGTTAACTGCGGTGTTCCGCTTCGGAATAAAGCCCGCTTGGTCTTCATGTATCAGGCCGGTCATGAGAGGGAGCAGCCTGGTCGCCAATACCCGGCTCAGTATCTTATAGTCAGTTGGTAACATGGATAACGGCCGGTAGGCCGTCCTATCCATTGGGGACTTCCCTGGTTTCAGCAGGGGGATAATTACCGGCTCACGGGTGGAAACCGCCAAGTGCCCCACTCTTTTCGCAATGTTAAAAAGGGTGACCAATTTTGGCGCCAGCAGATCGATATAAGTTAGATAAAACTCCACTGGGAGCCCATCTGCTCCAGGGGTCTTCTTCCGCGCCATATGCTTAATTGCGCCTCTCACTTCACCTAATGTAATGTCTTGGCCCAACCTGTCCGCCTCTGCCCTATCCAGCTCCGGAAGAGCCGCCTCACTGAGAAAGTCCCTAAGTGCCCCCTCATTCAGGACCACCCTGCTGCGATAAAGCTCCTGGTAGTACGCATAAAACAAATCATTGATCCCCTGTTGTGTGCGGCACAGGTCACCGGAGGGACCCTGCAACTCCAAGATTAGCAACCCTCTCCTCTCAGGATTAGCCAACCAGGCCAACAGGGTACCAGACTTATCCCGCTCAGAATGTGCGCGCGCGATGTAGTTCTTATAATCATAGCAGCGCAATCTATCAACTTCCACCGCTACCGCCTCTCTTGCAGCTAAGAGTTCCCTGTGGCTATCAGGCTGATCAGGTCTAGTAATCTCTAGATTCCGTAGGCGCCGTTCCGCGGTCTCAATGTCATGAAGCAGTGTCTTCCGGACCCCTACTACGCTAGCAATGCACAAGCCCCTCGCCACCACTTTAAAGGCATCCCATTCGACCCCCAACGTGGAAGCCGTACCCGTGTTCTCCAGGCAGTAGTTAGTCACCCCGGTTTCCACCTCCGCACGGAACACTGAATCTTCCAGAAGTTCCGGATTCAAACGCCAGTTAGGAATAGCAGGGCGCACCTGGGCCCACTACATTCGTACTAGCAATGGGTTGTGATCCGACAGGGTCCTGGCGAGATATTCGCTATGTACAATCAGCGAGTGGAGCTCTGGGGAACAGAGGAATGCATCGATTCGAACATGGAGATCATGTAATGCAGAGTAAAAGGAATAATCCCTGTCGGCCATGTGATGCACCCGCCACGTGTCAACCAGTCCCCAATGCTCCTGCCAATTCTTCCGTGCCCGTGCTATCTTATGTGTAGTGGCGGTTGTGAGAGGTGGATGGGATCTATCTAGTTGTACATCTGTGATCGAGTTGAAATCCCCCCCTATAATGACAGCGCCAGTTAGGAAAGGCGCAAGTCTCCCAGATAGTTGAGCAAAGAAAGCAGGCTGATCAGCATTGGGACCATAAACACTGCCCAACGCTATGTTTCTGCCACTCAATCTACCCAATACCATCACATACCTACCCTCCGGGTCTGTGATCTGCTGTACCAGTTGGAACGGCACCCCCGCTCTAATCCAAATCAGGACCCCCCGCGCAAAAGCAGAATATGCTGTGTGAAAAACTTGTCCCCTCCATCTACGCTGCAAAGCTGAAGCCTCCGTGCCAGTAAGATGGGTTTCCTGGAGGAAGGCAACTTGGATCCCTCTGCGCACTAAATAAGCATGTATTTTATAACGGCGGTTCATGGAGTGGAGCCCCCGGACATTCCATGAAATACATTTCAGGTCAGACATTGAGCTGCTAGTAAAAACTGCATGTCGCATCCCAAGAGATCCTCAACAGTGCCACGCCAGGCACCCCAGTAGATAGCCCCAACATCCCAACTCCCCCACCCCAGGACAGTAACTATAGAACGAGCTCCCATCCAAACCTTAGACTAAACAAACAGTAACCTCCAACTACTTCAGAGGTGGTGAGAGACGCAGCTGCCAAAAGTCGGGCTCATAGCTCACTAAACACCAGCTGCCTAGTATCAATACTCGCTCGGCGACCGTGTATCCAACCCATTATTAACACAAAACAGAGATGAACAAAAGCCAGCATACCACCCCCGTCTCACACTATATCATCCACACTCTGGGGTGTGATCACCGGCATCTGGAGATTATTGCCATTAGTCGTGTCGGAGTCATTGTCCTCAGAGTCCTTATCTGACCAAGCATCGTCGTCTGTGGTCGGCGGCCCTCGAGGCTGCGACAGGGACACCACCGCCTTTAGGGCCTCAGCCCGCTCCTTTCTTGTCTGCACCGCACTGGGCGTCCCTCGGGTCCTCCTCCTGTTTCTGCAGGGCCCACGGGTGCGGGAGGTTTCCTCCTGCGACCGCTGATCTGCACCGTGCCCGTCCCTCAGTAGGCCCCCTTTGTAGTTTTCCAACCAGTCCCAAGCATCAGGGGGGGGAGTCGAAGTAGTGCGTGGTGCCATCGAGCACTATGCGCAACCGGGCCGGAAAAAGTAGAGAGTACTGAAGACCTTCTTCTCTCAGTACCTTCTTCACTGCCAGGAAGGAGGCACGCATGTGCTGGACCTCCAGCGTGTAGTCCGGAAACAAGGTGACCCTGCTATTATCCACCTGGTAGGGTCCGTCGGTCCTGGTCCTCTGCAGGAGTATGTCCCTGTCTCGGAAATGCATCAGGCGGGCCACCACCGGTCTCGGAGGTCTCCCCGCTGCCAGGGGCCTCGCAGGCACCCTATGTGCGTGTTCCAGGGTGTAGTAGGGAGTAAGACCCTCAGGAGCCACTACTGTTTGGAACCAGTGTTCGAGGTAGGCCACCATATCAGCCCCTTCCACGCCTTCCGGCAGGCCCACCACTCGGACGTTGTTGCGCCGGTTGCGGCCTTCCGCATCTTCGACCCTCCTCTCTAGGGCAGTGACCCATGCTGAGATCGCCCCTAGTTCCTGGCCCATCGTCTTCTGAGCTGGCACAATTTCCCCTAGTGTCACCTCATGTTGCTTGACTTTCTCCGAGAGTTTTTTGTGCTCTTCTCGCAAGAGACCCAGCCCCACCGCCACCTTACTGATGTCCTGGTGGAGAGTGGTCTTGGTATCCGTGATGGCCTCCAGGATTTGCACCAACTGCTGTTGAATCTGGTCCCCCGATCCCGGCTGCGATCTCTCCACATCAGTGTCATCTGGATCCTGCGCCGCACCGGTCCCTCGGGCCTTAGGCTTGCCCATGTTATAGCTGTGGTCGGGGCACCGGGATCCCAAGGCCTCGGTATGAGTTAGCACCGGCCCATCAGAGTGCGTCCCCACCTGTCGCCAGTCATGCAGGGGGTCTGAGAGAGAGGACACTCCTCAGATAGCCGAGGTAGTAACAGGCTCCCTCCCCTGGGGCCCGCCCAAGAAGTCAGCCAGCAGTGCAAAGTGGTGCCTCGCCGCCCCCATCCGGGGACGCTAGCACCAAGGTGATACTCACCGCCTCCACCCACTGCGGCGCCCACCAACAGGCCAGGGCATCTACGAGTTCCGCAGGACCAGGCAGCAACTCTCCCTGTAGATGGCCAGATGGTCAGGGAACCACCGTTCAGCGTAGGTGAGCACAGCCCATCTCCGCCATGCGTACTCTCCTCTCCGAACAAGATGGCGGCCGGGACTCCTCGGTCCCCCGTTGCAGGCTCCCCCAGCAGTTAAACCTCCGTTGTGACCAACCCTGCAATCCAGGCCGCAGCCCTCCTGCTCCTTCTGAGCTGCGCCTCAGCCACACAGTGGGGGGCGGGGGGGGGAAACAGCATGCCCCAGATGGAGGTCCGCAGGCGTCGCCTCCCAGCCGGTCACTACTCGGGGGGGCGTTCACTCACCTCCCCCGGACATCAGCTGTGTCCCCGCTCCTCTCCGGCAGTCCCCCGACCCGTCAGCTGCGCTCCCTTATCGATCCGCTGCTGCCGCAGCCCCGGGGCCGCTCATTCGTCGTCTCCGCGGCCTATCACCCACCTGAAGCCGGGGTGTAGCGTACCAGTGGGGCCGCCACAGATGATGCGGGCGCTCGGCTCCCCTCCGCTCACAGCCCCCAGCGAGGGCTCCGGAGTCCAGGGGAAGCCGCGCGTGGCGCCACCGCTCCGTGTCTCTGCTCCAGGGGTCTCAGCAGCGGCCAGAACAAGGCAGGGCGGCTCACGAGCAGCCCGTTGATCAGGATGTTCAGGCAGCCGATGCGGAGCTCAGCGCTCACGCGTCCGCCATTGCCCTCGGCAAGCCACGCCCCCATGACCTCCCTCGCTGATGTCGTCATATCACATGGGCTCAACATAATTTCCTACACCGATGACACTCAACTTATCCTCTCGATCACCGAAACCCCTCCACCGTCAACACCAACTTCTGCAACGCCATGACCGACGTAGCCAAATGGATGAGGGACAGCTGCCTCAAACTCAATTCCGTCAAAACAGAAGCACTAATCTTCGGGAAGAACACCTACACATGGGACCACAGTTGGTGGGCAGCCGAACTCGGACCAACACCCACACCGACAGACCATGCATGCAACCTCGTCATCATCCTCGACAGCCAACTGAGCAAGAAACAACAAGTCAACGCAGTCGCCTCCTCTTGCTTCCACATGCTTCACAGAATCATTTGATGGATCCCGATCAACTCCTGAAGGACAGTCACACAGGCCCTCATCATCCGCTGCCTCGACTATGGCAATGCTCTCTTTGCCGGAATCCCCACTCAGCTCCTCATAAGACTCAAGACCTTAACGAACACCACATCTAGACTCATCCTGGACTTCCCCAGATAGACCCACATCACCCCCCACCTCAGAAACCTCCAATGGTTGCCCATCCAGAAGAGATGCCAGTTCAAGATCCTCACGCACACATACAAGGCCCTACACAACCAAGGACCATCCTACATTAATCATCAACTGAACTTCCACCTACCTGCAAGACACCTGCGTGCTCCGCCTCTCTCGCAAACCCCCTGTATCCTTCACAGCCGCTGTGGAGCCCGCTCCTTCTCTTGCATTGCGGCCAAGACCTGGAATGCCCTACCCTCCACCTCCGTACAGCACCCTCCCTGACAGACTTCAGAAAGAAACTCAAGACCTGGCTCTTCGACAGAGATACAGCACCCTCAGCACCTAGATACCCCTAGGAGAAACAGTGCTACGCTATACAATGCTGATTGATTGATTGAGATCAACAGCCGTCGAAAGGTTTGGAGGTTAAAATGAGACAAATAATATATGATTCATTACCAACTGGCCGCTCGCTTCGAATTAATCCCCTCCAGTTGCTTTAAAAGTTCCGGCTAACATATATAGACCAACACACGGGATAGCATGCGCCTGTGGTTACAAGGTCAAACAAAAAGCCCGAAGAGCCAAATTAGGGGAGAAGCAGAAAGTCCTTATCGCCAAACCACAACAAAAGGTCACCTTCAAAGTTGTGAGATGCATTGCAAATTAAAGTGAATAAAAAAATAGATGGGTGCAGATGGGCCTGCCCTTAGCCTGGGGCGTGGCACGCGCAGCCAGACTCTTCGCTGCACTTTATAGCGCTTAATCACACAGGTGAGGTGGATTGTCCGGGACTGCCTCCTGGGGCCCTGATGCTGCTGGTCAACGTAGTCCCCCACCGGCTTGCACTGCAAAGGTCTCCCGCGCAGCCGGACTCTTTGCCGTGCTTTATAGCGCTGAATCACATAGGTGAGGTGAATTGACAGGGCCCGCCTCCTGGGGCCCTGATGCTGCTGGTCAACGTAGTCCCCCACCGGCTTGCACTGCAAAGGTCTCCCGCGCAGCCGGACTCTTTGCCGTGCTTTATAGCGCTGAATCACATAGGTGAGGTGAATTGACAGGGACCGCCTCCTGGGGCCCTGATGCTGCTGGTCACCGTAGTCCCCCACCGGCTTGCCCTGCAAAGGTCTCCCGTGCAGCCAAACTCTTCGCCGTGCTTTATAACGCTTAATCGCACGGGTGAGGGGGATTGACAGGGAGCGCCTCCTGGGGCCCTGATGCTGCTGGTCACCGTAGTCCCCCCGTGGCTTGCACTGCAAAGGTCTCCTGCGCAGCTAGACTCTTCGCCGCACCTTATAGTACTTAATCACGCAGATGAGGGGGATTGACAGGGCCCTGATGCTGCTGGTCAACGTAGTCCCCCACCGGTTTGCACTGAAAAGGTCTCGGCAGTGAAATCAGAAACTAAAAAAAATACTTCTATATGTAAACCTCTCTGCTTCTGTATTACTTTGCCAGAGTGGACAGTATGTTAGCGCACTCATCGGCATTCAACATGTTTTGCTCTCCTAGCCAAATTGCACTTTGCTTGAGAAGTTATTATTAAATGCCCATATCAGCTTTGTTGCTACCTTTATTATGGTGGGCTTATTTTCAGCATTCAGTGTCACTGGTGCTCCATCTGTGTTTACAGTTTATCTATGGAGTCTAGCAACAATGATTCTAATTGCTGAATTAATGCAGAGCCAGATGTGATTTATCCACCCAGCTATAACTTCGTGGCAGTTATCAAGCACTGAGGGCTTTCATTAAGTTTTTGATAAAGCTGGGTTTTGTCGGCATAGTAATGGTGATGAACTTCTCTCTTTAATGACTGGTTATGGATAAATGTTAGATGAAGCTGGTGAAAGGCTGTGGAGGCGGGTGAACTTTGCAAGTGTTAAGGTGTAAGTACCTGATACAAATTCCACTAAGCAAGTGAGAAAAATGAGCTTGACTTCCTCTATGGGGAATTGAAATGGGTTTTCCGAGAAAACTGTTAATATTTAAATATTCCTTGGTATGCCAGCCAAGCCTTACACTCACAAGGGGTGTTTGTGAGTTAACCCTCCACAATAAAACTATTTTTTTTAAACTGTGGAAAACAGTGCATTTTCATCAAAGTTTCTCCAAACATTGGTTTCACAGGTAGATAATAAAATGTGGGTATGCAATTTCATATTGCCTATCATTTTTCGAAATGTATATATCATCTTTCTTCACTGGCAGTTTTACCTTTCTATCCTTGCAAATAGATTCTCAGTCGTATGTTTATGATTGGGAATCTATGGGGAATGGAAAGGGTAGAGCAATCAAAAGACAAGTGCCGTGATCCCAGGCTATGAACATGCAGCTAGACAAATCTAACTGGCCCACAGAGCAGTTTTACTGTTCATTTAACAGGATCAAAAACCAAACAGATTACACCAAGCACAGGATTCTGCCACCGTTTCCAATGGGTTATCACGGCCAATTTACATATCAACATTTAGGGGCCGATTCCGATTCGGGTCGGACAGCTCAAAAAGAGCCGTCCGGACGCTTACCTACCGACCGACTCGTCCCGGGAGCCGGTCAGTCCTGCCGATCAAGTACGATGCGTGCATGTGCTGAAAACCCGACCGACACGAACTCGCCAAATACATACTCAATTCTCCCTACGACCCGGTTCCGTAAAGGCCGAATCGACTCGCACGGGGGCTATGTCAGAGCAGTTTCCGGCCGGACAAGTATGATGCGCACTTCCTATGCGCCGAGCGAGTCGACACGTACGGCACGTCACAGCATCCGGAAAAGCAGCATGAAAGGAACGATTCGCGCCACAACACGATCCCCGGACACGAGACGTACAAGCCTGCAACTGGGACGAAACGAACCAACGACCAGTGCATACGAGACGGTGTCGACATGAATCCCATCGCACAGGTCATACCGATCCTCTACATCCATGGCCTGATCCGGAACAGACGCCTACGACGGAGACGGTAAGAGACACACACCCCAAACAAACACCCGACACGTACCAGTAAACCTGTGACAAACACCCAGGCCCTCCTCTTGCCTGTCACCTCCACCCATGGGGGCCTCTTGGCTGGGACTACTCTCACACCCACACATAGGGGGCCTCTTGCCTGTCACCACTCTCACCCCCACTCATAGGGGGCCTCTTGCCTGTCACCACTCTCACCCCCACCCATAGGGGGCCTCTTGGCTGGTACTACTCTCACCCCCACACATAAGGGGCCTCTTGCCTGTCACCACTCTCACCCCCACCCATAGGGGGCCTCTTGCCTGTCACCACTCACACCCCCACTCATAGGGGGCCTCTTGCCTGTCACCCCCACCCATAGGGGGCCTCTTGCCTGTCACCACTCTCACCCCCACCCATAGGGGGCCTCTTGCCTGTCACCACTCTCACCCCCACCCATAGGGGGCCTCTTGGCTGGTACTACTCTCACCCCCACTCATAGGGTGCCTCTTGCCTGTCACCCCCACCCATAGGGGGCCTCTTGCCTGTCACCACTCTCACCCCCACACATAGGGGGCCTCTTGCCTGTCACCACTCTCACCCCCACCCATAGGGGGCCTCTTGGCTGGTACTACTCTCACCCCCACCCATAGGGGGCCTCTTGCCTGTCACCACTCTCACCCCCACCCATAGGGGGCCTCTTGGCTGGTACTACTCTCACCCCCACTCATAGGGTGCCTCTTGCCTGTCACCCCCACCCATAGGGGGCCTCTTGCCTGTCACCACTCTCACCCCCACCCATAGGGGGCGCCTTGCCTGTCACCACTCTCACCCCCACCCATAGGGGGCCTCTTGGCTGGTACAACTCTCACCCCCACACATAGGGGGCCTCTTGCCTGTCACCACTCTCACCCCCACTCATAGGGGGCCTCTTGCCTGTCACCACTCTCACCCCCACCCATAGGGGCCTCTCGGCTGGTACTACTCTCACCCCCACTCATAGGGTGCCTCTTGCCTGTCACCCCCACCCATAGGGGGCCTCTTGCCTGTCACCACTCTCACCCCCACCCATAGGGGGCCTCTTGCCTGTCACCACTCTCACCCCCACCCATAGGGGGCCTCTTGGCTGGTACTACTCTCACCCCCACTCATAGGGTGCCTCTTGCCTGTCACCCCCACCCATAGGGGGCCTCTTGCCTGTCACCACTCTCACCCCCACCCATAGGGGGCCTCTTGCCTGTCACCACTCTCACCCCCACCCATAGGGGGCCTCTTGGCTGGTACTACTCTCACCCCCACTCATAGGGTGCCTCTTGCCTGTCACCCCCACCCATAGGGGGCCTCTTGCCTGTCACCACTCTCACCCCCACCCATAGGGGGCCTCTTGCCTGTCACCACTCTCACCCCCACCCATAGGGGGCCTCTTGGCTGGTACTACTCTCACCCCCACTCATAGGGTGCCTCTTGCCTGTCACCCCCACCCATAGGGGGCCTCTTGCCTGTCACCACTCTCACCCCCACCCATAGGGGGCCTCTTGGCTGGTACTACTCTCACCCCCACTCATAGGGGGCCTCCTGCCTGTCACCCCCACCCATAGGGGGCCTCTTGCCTGTCACCCCCACCAATAGTGAACTGTGTGAGTACCACTACCAATGCCCACACACATAGGATGGGTGATGTGTAACACATACCACATACCCCAACATAAGGACTGTAAACCAAAGGATATCCCCAACAACCTCATGACCACAACATGTAGTCTGTGTAAAATTCCCACTACAGTGAACATTACCATGTACACACAATGTAACTCACAACACGTGTCTGCAATACCACAGTGTGGCTAACACAAGCCAAGCCTCACATGAGCACTGCAGTAATGTCCTCAACACCCATCACTTTAGTGTACAAAAGGTAACTGTGTTGTACTAAACAGCACCATATGTAGAGCACTGTGCTAATGGGGTCTGAACCCCCATCAGCACAGTGACATGAAGGTAAGTGTGGGGATCACACATGCAGCATATGTAGAGCACTGTGCTAATGGTGTCTGAACCCCCATCAGCACAGTGACATGAAGGTAAGTGTGGGGATCACACATGCAGCATATGTAGAGCACTGTGCTAATGGGGTCTGAACCCCCATCAGCACAGTGACATGAAGGTAAGTGACTTATTGTTGAAAGCTGCAACTGTCAAACAGCATGTACGAGTCCTGGTCCCACCACATGACCCATTCCATTGCAAAGTAGTGGTTGTGTCCCATACCAACAGAGCTGTGTTGATGCACACAGTGCACTGCATCCAAAACATATACCCAAAGATGTGCACACAACCATCACACGTGGGGGGGTGACATTGCAGACACAGCTGAATCACTCATTTCCACAAATGACTGTCACTATGCACACCCACACACATCTCCACAGACAGACCCACAAAGCTACACATCCTGTGGGGACTGGAGGTGTCAGCTCACAAACACCCATGCAATGGCAGCAGGGGGACACACCAAACAGGAGCAATGTGCAGAAGGCTGTGGCATGGCTCGCAGGGACTACATGGGAAATCACACAGACACCAGTCAGCCAATGGCCCACAACACCAATACAAAAGCACTGCTGCAGATGAACAATCTCAAACAGCCAGAAACACACAGCACATCGGACAAAACATGTGTATGTCTGTGTCTCTGTGTCCACAGGCAACTACACAACATGTGAGGGGGCAGGACTACAATGTCACCAATGAGGACACAGTGCCACACAACAGAGAAGCATGAATTGGGCAACCCCTTAGTGGGCAACCAGCCATTGCAAGGTGAGAGGGAATACAACAGACATAGCTGACACAAGCTGCAATTATCAACAACCAACAGAGCCAGAGACAGACCCACTGAAGCACCACAGCCAGGGACACTACATTGGGGTCACACAGGACTGCATGAGAAGGCCACTCTGACGACCAAGGTAGATGTGGCACATACTGTGCAGCACACCCACCTGTGCCACCTTGGGTAGCTGACCACACACACAAACGTCCATCAGACCCACACAAATACAAAGCCCTGGACATGGCCTGCAATACTAGGACAACATGGTGATAGGGGGCTATACAAGTCATGACCCTCATCACACCACTCAGAACACCACACACCTTGACCTGTATCAAGGTGCATCAGCCAACACCACAGGGACCGCTGATACAGCAGAAGACCACATGACAATCCCAGGGCTGGTGGGGGGCAGCGAAGGTGAACAAACACATCACACAAAGGACACTCAACATCCCTTGTGGATGTCTGACACAATGCACAGTATGCGGAACATGGCCCTGATTACCAATACACAAGATTAGCTGGGATCCCTGTCACAGTGCCAGGGCAATGCTGCACCCAAGGAAACCCACAAAGAACACATGTTGACACCTTCCAACATAGCACCTCTGAACATGAGAAGTGGGAGCAGGCACACACATGTGTTCCAATCACAGACACATACCACATAGGCAACACTACATGAAAGTGGAAACCAAAAAGGGCCTAGGGGAAAACCGACTGTGTCCCATCTGTGTCTGCCCACATACCCAGCCCATACGACAAACACACCTAGGCACAACACCCTGATGAGCAATAGTGTGCCATACACCCACATCCCAGGGAACCAAGGGTGAAGATGTTGGGTGAACATAGGACAACTCAGCAAGCATCACCAACAGAAACATCATCAGGGAACACAGCCTGTGTAGCCAAAGGGAAGGGAAAACACACAAACATGCTCACACAACACACACCATGGGCCCAGCCAATGTCACCCAACAACACACTGCCATGAGGGGACTCCACTCCTGTGGAAGGAAAGCTGTGCCATATGTCGTCCATGCAGGCCACCAGCATGTCAGCAGTATACTTTGTCACACAGCCAACATATACCACACATTGGTGGCCCTGGTAACAGCAGCCTGGGCACGGGAAGGTCCCCTGAGTCAACTGCACAGAGTCAACACACATGTAGATGAAGTAGCACTGAGGACACAGATGAGTCCATCCACATAGATGCCTACACTTGCATGTCCATTGGAGATGGCCACACAGCCAGTGAAATGGGCCAATTGAACCATGCTAAGGCCAACAGGTGTGCATGTGTGTAAGACACTGATGAGACATTGCTAACAAAAGATGGATAACACATTCCCAAAGACCATAATCATGACCCCCTCAGATTGCTGCAAAGGATGACATGGATACACACCCCAATAGGACATATCCCCCATGGCCCACATGGGCTCCTGCACAGTGACACTACATTTTCCAGCCATGAACTACACCATCACTGGAGCAAGGGCATGTCAAGCATCATCAACATCATGTACATCTGAAGCAAAACCACTAGTGAACAAAAAGGAGCTTTTATTCAGCCTAGTTTTCTTTAAATGGAAAATCAAGAAGAAAACCATGAAGGCCTATGGCCAGTCCATAAACAGACCCAACAGGGTCAAGTGTCCAAATGCCACATTTGGCTTGCCTGCACTGCTACCGGAAGGGGACATACCCCTGGGAGGGGCATACATAGAGGCCAGCCAGGCACCGCAGGTACAGGATCATGGATCAACAGAAACAGACAGGGAAGGGGTGGTGGGTGCAGGAGCGGCAGCTGCAGTGGAGGGGTCTGACAGGGTGGGTGCCGGCACAACTGGGGGCACAAGTCAGGAGCAGTGGGTGCCGGCACAACTGCAGTGGGCAGCTCAGAGGGAGTGGACAGGGAACCCACTGCAGTGCCCAAGTCAGACCGGGAGGGCATAGACTCCACTGCAGTGCCCATCCCCAGGGGAGCAGAATGTGGATCCGGTGATGTGGGCAGGACGGAGGGGGAGGACACGCCCTCCACAGCAGTGCCACACACAGGCTGAGCGGGGTGTGGGGTGGTGGAAGATCAAGAGGCAGGGGGGGAAGGCCTGAGCATCTTGGGGATGTGGTAGCGGTGGGTGGGTGAACCTGGGGCAGGGTGTGGTGGTGGTACCTGTGGAGTGGGAGCCTGGGGGATGGCGGGTGGAGACTGTCTGGTGGAGCGTTGGGCCGGTGGTGGGGTCTTGCTCTTCCGGTTGCGGGGGGACCTGCGGCGTGGGGTCTCAGCCTGCCTGCGCCTGGGGGAGGGTGTCTGGGGGCGAGGGACACTCCACTCTGTGTGGCTGGACCTCCTCTTCCCCTTGTGTGCTGGTGTGGATGGATCAGTCTGGAAGAGTCCGAGGTCAACCAGGAAGAGCTTCTTTGCAGCTGTGGATGCAGCTGAGGCAGTGGAAGGGGCTGTGGAAGGGGCTGTGGAGGGAGAGGCATCGGAGGACTGCGGAGTGCCTGTGGATGCGTGTGTGTGTGTGTCTGACCCATCCCCGGTGAGTGTATGTTCAGTCCACTGAGTATGCGTGCGTGCATGTTTAGACTTTGGCTTGGGTGTGTGTGTACTGCCTGGGTCTGTTGTGTGCAATGACGGTGCAGGTGTGTGTGTGAGTTGGACAGGTAGGGTGCTGGGATCAGGGGATGGATCAGGGGCAGGAGGGGGGAGGGACTGCTGGAGGAGGGACACTGCTGCCGTCAGTGAGGATGCCATGACCTGACTGGTCCTCTGTAGGGCAGACATGGCTGATGACATGCCCTCCATGTACGACACCAGCTGGTTAAACAGACCCGTGTGCACATGGAAGACACGCAGCATGGATGTCTGCCCCACATGGATCTGCCGCAGCAGGTCGACAGACTCCTCACTCAGGGCAGCAGGGGACACAGGGGTAGGGGGTGCGGTGCCTGACTGGAAGGACACATGCCCATGAACACGGGCGCCTCCACGGACCTTAGATGTGGGAGCCATGGGGAGGGCGGTGATGGTGGGGGCGGGGACAACCTCAACAGGTGTTGGATGGTGGCTGCTGCCACCCGCCTCCACAAGGGAGTCCTCGTCACAGCTGCTGTGGTCCTCAGCTGCGGTGGTGTTTGCCGAGGAGTCCACAGACACACTCCCCTCGCCCTCCGTGCCACTGGGTCCCTCCGACTCCTCAAATTCCGACCCAGTCTGGCTCACTGGCTCCCCCTGGTCCGTGGAGCGGTCTCCTTCTGTGTCCGTGTCTGTATCTGCACAGGAAAAATAGAATAAAAACACATTAGTCATCTGCACTGACCACACACACCACAGAAAGTACAGCACATCAGTGGCCAAGTGCGGGCATCAATCAGTTGAACATTGCTAGGAGTGCTCACACAAATTTGCATAGGCCAATGGTCAGTCTGAGAGTCAAGCATGGCATTCACATCCCTCCTGCCCTTGCACCCATCTGTCTTGCGCATGTAGGATCCCTACACCCCACTGCGGACACATGCACCACCTACCCATTAGTTGACAGGACTTGAAAATACGTAGTGGTCTGTCAACATGCACACATCACATCTGCTGCCTATGGATCTGTACATTTGCCTGGACGTAGGGATGGCCAGTGTTGCATCTGAGAGGCTGGGGCTGAGTTCATGCACCAGACATCCTGAGCCCCGCAAGTCCTGCATTCCTTGGCACAATGGAGTGCATGTTGCACATGACACACTCCTGCAGGATCACCCCTAGGTAGTGTAGTCCCATGGCTCAGCCATGCCTGTGAGATCATACATCACAGTCTCCAGTCACAGGGGGCAGGGCAGCCTGACAACAACTGTCACCACTGTGTCACATTCCCAGGACATGGGGCCTGCAAACTCTGTAGCTGACAACTACACATGACCATCCACAGAAAACAACATCGTCTGGATTCTGATGTGCCCACCCCAGACCCATTGGACGCATGAGAGACATGGGACAGGGCACTCTGAAGCTGAGCAACTCGCACTCTGCTGTGAATGACACCCAGCTGCTGGAACTACCCAGTTGCAGGCACCATTGTGCACAGTCAAGTCATCACATCCCTACATGTCACAGAGGTATTGTCTCACATGGGCACATCTCAGATTGCATGCTGACCCCAAACCCATGTACACACCAGTGGGCCTGACAACGGTGCCACAGCACAATGACACAGGGGCAGACACCTGAGGGAACTGTTCACCTGGCACAAAGTGCCAACCGAGACACGGGAGTGGGAGTACAGACTGTTGCATGCCCTGGACTAGCCATGACTGTCCTGCTCCACGTGGAACAGGTGACAGCCATGGACAGTAGGCAGGTGGCCATGCATGTGTGACACACTTGAGATACATGCTCCAGGGGCCCCAACATTTTCCCCACCAGCAGCATGGGTGTGTGCCAAATGCCCCAGGCACATGTGGTGAGCCCGAGCTGCCAATTGGCCACATGACAGGAGTACATGCAGATAAGTACCAGGTCCCTGGCATGTACTGTACAATGGTCCCTCCCTTGAAGCCCAACACTGAGTCCCCTGAAGCAATGCTGGCCCACATCTCATGCACCTTCAAATGTAAGGGCACACTTTCCACGTGACACTATGCCCAGACAGAAAAAGCCACACCTGGCAAACAGATGAGAAGGGGGCAAGTCACCAGAGAGGGACATGGGTCCTGGACTATCTGAACAATGTACTGTTGAACTGTCACCAGGCCAGAGGGGGGCACACAGCATGTCAGAAACAGCACACAGTGCAGTCATGTACTTACCCCCTCCTTGCTGCTGTCTGGCCTTCAGCTGCCCATCCAGGTCCGGGAACACCACCGCCAGGATCCTGAGCATGTGGGGGTCAGGGTCCGGTGTCCGCCCCTCCTGCGAGGAGGCGACAGCTTCAGCTGGACCCGTGCGATCCTCCGGGTCCAGCCCCAAAGGTTCTGCCACCTCTTCCGGCAGTTGCGGATCCGGCGCTTGTAGACCCCCACGGATCTCACCGCCCGGACGATGCTCCACCAGATCTCATGTTTCTTCTGGGCAACAACCTGTGAGGATGACAAAGTGCAAAGGACATTACTACACTGGCAACATATTAGTGCAACACACAGGCAGTCATACATGTGGGCATCAGCAAGACTAATGAGGTACACAGGTGGTGCAACTATGGATGAGGGACCGGTGTCCAGCACTCACAACTTTGAGACATAGCCTGGGAAGGGTACCTAGTGACAATCCACCTTGCACTGCACTGTAACTGTGCAGTACATGTGGGTGCCCCATTTGTGTCAAGAGCAGTACTCAGTGGGCAACCAAGCCACTGGTGTACACACTAATGCTGCTGCTGGTCAGACCAGTAGCACAATCAGCAAAGCAGTGGACAGCACATTCACCTGCTCCCCTGGTTTCCCATACAGCTTGGTGTACTGCGGCAGGAGCCCGTCCAGCAGGGCCTGGTTCTCCTCCTCACTGAAGGCTGGGGCCCTCTCTACAGTACATGCCATCCTTGAAGCCAGAGGAAGCAGAGACAGCAGCAGTGATGAGAGTGATGTGCTCCAGTAGCATGTGGTGCAGGCAAGTGGGTTCTCTGGGGGCCAGGCAGCCTTATATCTGTGCTGTGGAGGCATGTCTGCCCTGGGGTACAAAGGGATAGGTCCAAAAAGGTAGCATCCTATGAATTTGGCCAATCCATGGGATAGCACGACTCGTACACGCCTTCAGCATCGTTTAAAACATCACCTCCATGACACACTGGCAATTGCAACAATGTAGTACGACTCCAACTGAATTTCCTGCACACGCCTCTTTCAAATTTAAAATCTGCGTCCATCACCATGACAGCTCATAGCCAATGAGGGTGCAGGGCTCGGCAACTGACTGTACTACGCGGATTTTGAATGGCAACACACACCCGTCTCCATCAGATTCAATGGGCAAGACATGCGCGCGGCTCGGTCCATACACGATCGACGCGTCACACGCGTCCGTCGCCATTGTAATGTATGGCCCAGACGTGCGCACGGCTCGGTCCATACACGATCGACGCGTCACACACGTCCGTCACCATTGTAATGTATGGCCCAGACGTGCGCACGGCTCGGTCCATACACGATCGACGCGTCACACGCGTCCGTCGCCATTGTAATGTATGGCCCAGACGTGTGCACGGCTCGGTCCATACATGATCGACGCGTCACACGCGTACGTCGCCATTGTAATGTATGGCCCAGACGTGCGCACGGCTCGGTCCATACACGATCGACGCGTCACACGCGTCCGTCGCCATTGTAATGTATGGCCCAGACGTGCGCACGGCTCGGTCCATACACGATCGACGCGTCACACGCGTCCGTCGCCATTGTAATGTATGGCCCAGACGTGCGCGCGGCTCGGTCCAATCCAATTATTTGCGTTTTGGGGACATTGAACGTGTTGGTCAGCCTTGATGTCAATTCCTGACAGATGCCATCCTCTGTCACTAGCTAGGGACTATGGGGCACACCAATGGCACCACTGCCTGTGCCACAGTGTGTCCTTAGTCATGTGTGGCTGCCTCTTATGTGTGTGTCTGGGGCACAAGATGTGTTTCGTCGTGTGCCACTTGTTGACAAGCACTCCCAGGCTGGACACGGATGTGGGTGGACACATACATGTGTGGTGTGCCCATTGCCACAGGGGGGGTGCAGCAATGCAGTCCAGGACATTGCCAATGGACACAGTCCCAGCCAGGATGTGCGTGTGTGTCGTGTCACATGTACCCTGTCTCATTAGTGTTTGTAGGTTCAACG
The DNA here is from genome assembly GCA_963921515.1 of Calotriton arnoldi. NCBI lineage: Eukaryota > Metazoa > Chordata > Amphibia > Caudata > Salamandridae > Calotriton > Calotriton arnoldi. Next base: position 2,854,982 of record CAWUFW010001044.1, on the reverse strand, counting down.
CAGGGTGAACCAGTGTCAACGTTTTGATGTACATACACTATCTGTGTGCATGTGGTGTGATCTGTCAGTGATCCAATGTGAGCCGATCCACACATCCCATTGGTTTGTACATGCACAGTGTTGTTGTGTGGGGGTGGCACAGACACCTACATATGTCCTCCTGTGGCATGCTTGTTGTGTGTTATGTCAACGATACGTCACATCATGCCTGTGTAACAGTCAGTCAGGGAGCTGTGATGTGGAGAAGATATCTGTCCTCGCTAGTCACTGTGGGCTTTGTGTGATAGGTGGCAACAGGGCAGATGTACTGTGCTAGGGCCCATTGCTTTGTCATGGCACAACAGGGGACCTGTCATGTACACATCTTGAGCTTCAATGTGCGTTGATGCCATGTATGGGACATATGTGTCTGTAACCTGTGGCAACCACCTCAGCTCATTGTGTGATGTGTTTGTTCATGATGGGCTGTGTTGCTGTGGCTTTGTGACATGGCTGGAGGGTGTGCCTTCATCCTTTGTTTCTGTCTGTACTGCAGGGCACCAAATGTACATAGGCCATTTCCGGACCTGGCAACGATGGTGGAACGTGAGTCCATCAGAAAGTATCGTTTCACCAGGGCAGTGATTGAGGAGTTGGCAGGGCAGTTGGGCCCACACCTGCAACCTGGTCGGCCATACCCGACGGCACTGACCCCCAAGGTGAAGGTGATGGCAGCCCTTCATTTCTTTGCGATGGGTACCTTCCAGTACACTGTGGCTTCTGCTGGAGGGATGTCGCAGACGATGTTCAGTCGGGTGCTTCGGGATGTGTTGGAGGCCATGTTACATTTCCTGGACCTGTACATCTATTTCCCCACGCCCCAACGACTTGCAGACATAAAGGGTGACTTCTATGCCCTGGGGAGGATGCCAAATGTCATTGGCTCCATTGACGGGACACATGTGGCTTTGGTGCATGAGCTGCCATACAGGAACCGCAAGCATTTCCACTCCATCAATGCTCTGGTGGTTTGTGTGGCGGACATGACCATCTCCCATGTGTGTGCCCGTTTCCCTGGGTCTGCGCATGATGCCTATGTGATGAGGAGTAGTCGAGTCCCTAGACTGATGTCACGGATGCAGAATCAACGTGCCTGCCTTGTTGGTGTGTACTGACTTTTCCTCATTGTGTGTGCCTTCCAGTTTTTGCTACCTGCTTTTCTCCAACTCCTCTAATGTGCATGTGTCTGTATGTAGGTGACTCTGGATATCCCAACATGCCATGGTTGCTCACACCCCTGAGGAACCCTGTGACACAAGCCGAGATGCGCTACAACCAGGCACATGGTCGTACCAGGAGGGTGATAGAGCGGACATTTGGACTCCTGAAGAGCCGCTTCCGGTGTTTAGACAAGACAGGAGGTGCCCTCCCATATGCCCCTGCTAAGGTGTGCCGGATCATCAACGTAGCATGCATGCTGCACAATCTGGCAGTGCGAAGGGAGTTGCCCCTCATCCAGGTTGACAATGACCAACACCCGCCACCTGTGGAGGATCCTGGCCTGGGCCAGGATGCCAGTAGCGATGATGAGGCTGCGGAGGATGTCCGCACACAGCTCATCAACAACTTCTTCTCCTGAATGTGAGTATACAGTGATGTGTTGTCAATGTGTTGTGTGTGCATGTTTTGTGTGTGTGGTGCACCTTGCGTGTGGCTGTGTGCTACTTGTGTGGATGCCTGCAGTGATGTGTCCATCCAGTTTACCTGTACTCCCCACCAGTTGTGTGATGATGAGTATTTTGGGGTGGTGTAGTCTGTGATTTGTGTTTGCCATGTGTGTTGCAGTTGTATGGCGTCATGCAGTGTTAACAATTGTGTTTCTGTCTGTCCTTCACAGGGTACTGTGGCAGTTGTTTGGTGTACTGAGACCCCTGATACCCATACTCCACTGCCAGGATGGAGTCGTTAGTGTCCCGACGAGTGATGTGCCAGGCACCCCAGGACTTCCGTAGTCATCCACTTGGTGACCGTGTGCCCACTGTCAGGTGTTGGTAGCTTGCATGTGTGTAGTAAGGGACATGTTGCAATTGCCTGACAATAAACTGTGCTGCACCTTCTGATGTGTGTTGTTTGTGCCTACACATCAGACTGACATTGACGTACTGCACTTGTGGGCCTGTCACCACTGACTCAGGATGGGTGTGTAGTTTGTGCATACCACAGGCTTGCCTGTCAACATTGATGTTGGCAATGAATTGGTTGGACGTGGTGAGCATGTGTTAAGTAGACCTGGTGGTGTGTCTCCCACATATGTGGCACATTGGCCTGACTGACATGACAGTGTTCTCATCACAGTACAGGTTTGCATGCACAGTGTTCTTCAGCACATCCAGATCTACATGCCACTGACAACCTCTTAATCACCACAGAGTCACGTCTTGTGTTTAGGTGAATTTATTAGCACACAAGTGGGGATGGTGCTCAGGATTGGGAGTGCTGTCCATTGGCTTTAGAATCCAAAGTTCACAGATAACAAGTTAGAAGTGTTGGTAGATGAAATGTCTAGAGTACAGTCCACAGTCGTTAGGCACATAGTTCCAACTCAGACCCTCCATGTCATGTGGGGAGTACGATATCGTACGACAAGGTGAACGGTTTGCACACAAAGGACACTGTCCAGAACAGGTGTTGCGTTCCTGGGGGATGTGCATGGCCATCTTCGTCTCACTTGTCCTTCACCGGACGACCCCTCTTCTTCTTCTCAGGGGGAGCCTCACCTGCAGGCTGCTGCTGTGCACGTGGGCCTCCGCCAGACCCCCCCTCACTCCCTGTGTCATTGGCAGATGTTGTTGCCCGAGATGTAGTCGTCGCACAGGGAGGTGGCCTCAAGTTGGTGCTGATCTGGCGGAGGCAGGTCAACATTTCCCGGTGCACCACTGCTATATCTTCCATGGTATCCCACTTGGACTCCATGTTTGACAAGTGTGTCTCAACACGGGACATGTGGGAGTCCAAGCAGGAATGGTGGGCAGCCTGCTGTTCTTTGATGTCCGTGAGGATCCCCACTACCTGGCTGAACCCTCCAGTGCTCTCCTGGTACGCAGCCATGATGCGTCCCAGGTGGGTGTTATCCTGCAGCCCCGCACCCTCAGCGGAGCCTCTGCTCGGCCTCCCACCCCTCCCACCACCCCTCGCTACACGGCCAGCACCTGTGGTGTCCCGCACAGGTGTCACAGGGCCACCTTGAATGTTGTTGCTGTTATCAGGTGCCCTGGTGCCCTGTGAGCCTGTGCCGTCTGATGGTCCGGTAGGTCTGTCCGTGTTTGCAGGGGTGGCTTGCGGTGTATCAGTATTTGCAGGGGTGGTTGCAAGGGGGGCAGGTGAATGTTGCCGAGGGGCTGCATGTGGGCCATGACCGGATGGGCCAGCTTGGTTGTCGTCCGACGAGGAGTGAGACTGTGCACCACCGGAGCCAGGTGGGTCCACCGGAGCCTGGGACTGGGACTCTTCCTCGTCTGTGGATGAGTCCACATCTGCCCCTGTGTTTGGAAGGAAGACACAATGTTAGTGATGTATTCGTGGACATCAATGGTTCGTACACATTACATTGGCCACTGTGGTTGGTGTTGCATGCCTGTCCATTGCATCATCCTACTTTGTCACTGACGGAGATTTCCATTTGTGTGGTGCATTCACCTGACACCCTGAGGCACTTTGGTTGTCACGTCTAGCTGTCTGCCTGCCTGGCATCTTCATTGCACGCTAGACTGTACTATGCCATTCCTACTCTGTTGCTGTCACATGCCTGACACAGGTGTTTCATCCCTGTCAACATTTGTGCTTTGACACTGGCATCCTTGCACAGGCACCTAGCTTGTGATCTCTGTTTGGGGCATGTGTAATGCCAGTTTGTGTCAGTCAATGTGCGTCACATTAGTGTGTCTGCACAACCTGGTCACAGTCCAGCATGCCCGGGTTGTCCTGATGTTCTCTTCTGTGTTGTCTGTGTCCCCAGTCCACATCCCATTTCACACAGGTGATGGTGTCACTGTTGCTAATGGAGTTGTGTCTGAGTTTTGTGGTTGCTCACATGCTTTGTGATGTCAATGTCCTCCATGGTGGTATGGACTGTTCGCTGCGGCTGTCTTTCTTTACCAGTCGTGACCAGAGGTGTGTGTTCCGTTGCTTCAGCTGTGAGTTGCATGCCTGCTCCAGTGCAGCCCATGTTAGTCCTTGTGTCCACAGTGTCCATGTCAGTGAGTGCTGTGTGGTGTGGATGATGCCTACAATACTGGACAATGTCTGCGTGTCATGTGGCTCACAACGGGAGTTTGAGTGTATGTCAGCATGCTACAGTGTGAGGGATGTTGGTAGGTCCATTGTAGTCAGTCAGGTGTCCCCTGTCACTGCTGTGTATGTGTGTTGCTGTGTGTTTAGATCTCTGTGGTATGTCTGCATTTCAGCACTTGTAAACTACAAGCTGCGCCTACCCGTCCAGGCCAGGGGGGGTCCCTGGGACACTGCATCCCCAGAATTTGAGTGCAAAGGTACATTTGCAATAGCTGGCAGTGTGACTGTGATTGGGTTGGTCGATGCGTGGGTGTGACTAGCAGCCTACTCTCACATTGGATACATGTGTCAGCCATCTTGCCCTGCTCTTTGGTTTGGCAGTGAGTGTTCCCAGAAGTGCTGTTAGTTTTGGCTGGGAAGATGTGATTTGCAGCTGCCTCAATGGTTTTCAGTGTCATTGCAGTACCTCCTCCTCCCCCAGGGGCCAGGCAATTCACACAGAGACATGCTTCAATGGCGGTGAGTGTGGGTTGATGTTGAGGTTGTCAGTCAGTGGTGTAGTGGTGGTTGTACACAAGTAGCAACAGTCCCTGTACGTCACACAGCAGTAGCCAGTATGGTGGGTCTTTGGGTGATGTTTGCATGGAGTGTGGGTAAATGCCTTCTCCCAGGTGAGTTGTGTGGAGTTTGTGTTGAGGGGTGTGTGACAGCACATGGTGGTGGGCATGGTCAGGGCTGGCAGTGCTTCTCCCTCCATGGCCAGATGGGCCACTATTGTGTATGCTTCCCTTGCAGGGAGTGGTAGTTGACTTTCACGATGTCAGGCAGCGGGGTCCTGCATTTTGTTTGTGTACAAACCCCATCAGGGCCTTGTGTTCCCCACAGCAGGACCCAGTGTCAGCCATCTTGAGGGTACATTTCCACTGCCTGTGAGGTGCACATGGTTAAGAGTGGTGTTGATGGTCCATTTGTGAGGGGACTATTGGCTGTGACTACAACTCCCATCATGCTTTTGGCTACACTGACTTCCCCAACATCCCCTAGCTTCCTTCCTGTGGGTCAGGTCCCCTGTGAGGTGGTGTGACAGTGGTGGCAGACTGTGGGGCAGTGTCTGTTGGGGTTTTGTGGCACTGAGTTGCTCTATGTTTTGCTATGTTTGTACACGTGATGACATAGTTCAATGTTGGTATGAGATAGCAGGTGTTGTGTTGCTGTGCAGGGCATTTGCCTGTAGGGTTGACTTTGTTTGTGTTACTGTGGCTTTGTTAACGGAAGTTGTTTTGCCTGTCCCCTTGACGGTGATATGTGTACATGGCCCCACAATCTTGAGTATCTTATTTGTGTACTCACCAGGCTCTGGGATGTCAGTCAGACCATGTATGCTCTCCGGTCCCAGGACCAGAAGTAAACGGGTTTGGCAGGAGGGCCGCTGCCGGTGTGCTGGCTGAGCTGATGGTCCTTCTCCAGCAGCTTCTTGACCCTCCTGCGCACGTCATACCACCTGTTCTGGCAGTCGTCCTTTGTGCGCAAACAAGGTCCTTGTGCGTTCACCTTGTTGACGATCCTCTCCCACATCTTTGTTTTCTGGGACATGGGGGTCTTTTGTACCAATGTGCCAAACAAATGTGGCTCTACTCTGATGATTTCATCTACCAACACTGTCAACTCACTATCTGTGAACTTTGGATTCTTCTTGGGGGGCATGGTGATGGTGGTGGTGGTGGGAGTGGTGATGGGGGTGGGGTGGTGGTGGTGGTGGTGGTGGTAGTGGTGAGGGGGGGTGGATGGGGGGGTTGGGGTGGTGGTGTTGGGGGGGTGGTGGTGGTGAGGGGAGAGTGGATGGGGGGTTGGGGTAGTGGTGTTGGGGGGGAGGTGGTGGTGGTGGTGGTAGTGGTGAGGGGAGTGTGGATGGGGGGTTGTGGTTGTGGTGTTGGGGTGGTGGTGGTGGTGGTAGTGGTAGTGGTGAGGGGAGAGTGGATGGGGGGTTGGGGTCGTGGTGGGGGGTGGTGGTAGTGGTGGTGGTGGTGATTGGTGTGTGTGTGTGGGTGCAAGTGAGGTTTGTGGGTGTCTGTGTGTGAATGCTGTTGGTGAGGTGGTAATGGTGTGTTTCAGCAGAGTTGTGTGTGTGGAAGTTCTCAGGAAATAGCAAAGGCTCATGGGAGTGATTAGTGGCCTTTAAATGGGTTGAATTGTGGGTGTGTCTCTCTTAATTGATTTTTTTTATATATATTGCCTTTGTCAGTGCTTGTTTGGTCCTTTTTTTGTCTTTGGTCAGCTGTTATTTGTGTGCGTGTACGAGATGTTCTTCTGACCGTGCCGGACGCTGCTGGTGAGTTGTACGGGCTTCTCCGAGCCTTTCACGCTGTTGTTGTGCTGTGTTGTGTATGTCGTGTACGACTCGGTCGCTGGGCGTTCGACTCGGTCGTGGGCGTTCGTTTCGCTTGCGGGAGTTCGAGTCGGTCGCGTGCGGAGTCCGTTGGTTTGAGTGTTTGTGTCGTGTGCGTGTCGGTCGTGCGGCTTGTGCTCCGTGCGAGTCGTTTGTGTTTCCCGCGTATGCCATCGTACTTTGCGACTCGTACGTCGCGGGTACGTGTCGGTCGGCTCCATTCCGGGTTCGTGTCGGTTGGTACTACTCGAGGTCTTTTTCCGGCCGGAACCCAGTTTTCCGTACGGCTCGTTCGTCCGGATCATATTCGGGAGAGTCGGTTGGAAATCACAGGCTTTCCATCGTACTGCGCGGGTCGTACGGCGGCGATACGTGTCGGTCGGAACTTTTTCCAGGGACGTGTCGGTCGGTTCAGTTTACAGACGGAATCGGAATCGACCCCTTAGTGGTAAAAATGTTGAAATTATTGTACAATTGATTGTGAACAACTCCCTAACATCCGAATATTTTAGAGGGTATTTGTGAAGGGATTCCTCCACATGGAAAAATATATGTCATGTGGGAGAAAATAGTGATTGTACATTAACAATAACAGTAAACGCATAGGTGTCTAATCATTAGAATGTTTGTTTCCATCGTCTGTCTTGAGTCTGCATTTGTGAGGCCGACAGTGAGAAGTGTGACAGACATTGCGTTAGCACTCAATTCAATTCAAAAACTTTCTTTGAATACAAGTTGTTTCCATAAAAGTACAAAACAGTGCAAAGAATAGGTATAAGTAATTTAAAACACAGTGCATGAGTAAAAACAAAGAATTAAAATCATAGTCCCCCGGCAAAAGTGCGTAAAGTGCAGAATACAAGTTTAATCCTTGCAACAAGCCTACGTGGTATTCATGGTACCCCGGGGTCTTACAGCTGTTTTCAAAAATGGGCCCAATGAATGGTCGCCTTCTCTTCCACCAGGTGAAAAAGCGTGCTCAGGACTTCTCTCAAGTTATGAATGCAACGTTTTCTTAAAAAGGGAATCAAGTGGGGGCAGATTTACAACCCCCCTGCGCCACCAGTACGTCACTTTTTGTGACGTACTGGAGGCGCATTTCACTTCTCCATATTTACAAGGAGAGGAAAAGCCACCCTGCGTGACTTTTCCTCTCCTTGTAAATATGGCCCCTTCACACGCAGCACTTTGCTTGGAAGGGGAGTTCCATGGTGTTGCTGTGGGTGTTCCCGTGCAACACCCATGGAATGAGACACATTTCCAGACTTGCGAGGAATCGTAAATCTGGAAATGTGTGTCAATGCTACGCCTCCCCAGGCGTAGCGAGGCGCAACGAGGAAAAATGTTTTCAGCACGCATTGAAAGAGGAAAATGCCTGTAGTGATTGTTTTTGTGCAGGAAGGTACCCCTTCCTGCACAATAACAATCTCCCCATGACGCAGGCATCCTTGCACCATGGTGCAAGGGTGCCTGCGCCGGCGCATGGCTGATGTTTGTGCGCCAGCGCAGGGGAGAGCACAGGAATGCAACATATTATTGTAAATATGTCGCATTCCTGTGCTTCGGAAGTGCTGCAGCGTGGCGCAGCCAAAGGGCTTGCGTTGCCGCGCTGCGGCACTTCCTTGTAGATCTGCCCCCTGGTACTTAGAGTACATGAGATAAATCCACAAAAGAATGTGAAAGGTAGCATTGTTAGCACTCAAATCAACAGATACCAAAATGACAGTTGTGGAGTTGAGAATAGCAAATCAGTACTGATCTACATGCATGTACCTTCTTGATATTTTAGTCCTCAGAATTTTGCAGCACCTTGGCCTAAATTACAAGCAGCACGTTAATCCCTTTTGCCCAGTCACAGAAAAGAACAGGCCCATCGGAATTATGAGTACAGCTAGAACATCGAGAAACTGACTCAGTATATACGATTTTGCACGTTATTTACCAAAAACGCATAATCCCTTTATTTGCTAGCCCCCAGAATTACCAGGACCCACGGTAATGGAAAATCCAGGGTGGGAAAATATCAGGGGCCTCATTTTTTTTTTTTGCCGTACGGCAAGAGAAAGGGCAGGAGTGCGCAGTATCTATTAGATGCGGCTCATTCCTGTCCGTTTCCCCTGCGCCAGCGCACAATGGGCTGCTGTGCTCCAACGCAGGCACCTTTGCACCATGATGCAAAGGTGCCTGCATTGCAGGGATGAATATTTTTGTGCAGGAAGTGACACCTTCCTGCACAAAAACAATCACAAGAGGCTTTTTCCTCTTTCTATGTGTGCTGCAGAATTCTTAATCAAACAGAATACAGCACACATAGAAAGTGGAAAAACAAGGAGAAATAAAGATATTTCTCCTCGTTGTGCCTCCTTTACGCCTCCCCGGGGAGGCGTAAGTTTTTGGCGCTGCCTCAGACTTATGATTTCTCATAAATCTGGGGCCGTGTCAAAAAGCCATGGATGTTGCTGGGAACGCCCCCAGCAACACCCATGGAACGCCCCTTTCACTTAGTTTTCTGTGTGAATGGGGCACATATTTATAATGCCATGAAAAGGCACATTACGTGGCTTTACGTGGCTTTCTAAATATGCCAGTGGCACATTGCACACCGGAACGTAAAAAAGTGACGTTCCGGCGGCGCAAAAGTGCCTGCTGGCCCTCGCTCCAGAAATGATCACAGGCCACTCATAATTGGGGTCTTTATGTTTATTTGCTTTGTACTGTATGAAACCGCGGATCATCATGGGGCTTAATGGCTTTGCTAAATGTGAATGAGAGCATCCAAGTTCAGCATCGAATTGGTAACGCGGGCACTCGGGCAATGCCCGAGGAGCCGGTATCCGAATTCCAGGTGTGGGCTGCTTTTTTGAGCAGCCTGGGGGGCCGATTTGGGCGGTTTCTGCGTTGTTCGATGCCGCCAGCAGCCCAGTGGGTGCCTGAGTGGCCTTTCTGGAGGTATATGGACGTCCATTACCCAGTGGCGTAACGAAACTTGAGGGGGCCCCCCTGCAGGGTACGTGGAGGGGCCCTCTCCGGACTCAATCTGGTGCTCTACGGCCGAAGTGCGGTGCTGAGGGGGCCCCCTGGAGGTTGGGGCTGCGGGGGCCTGTGTTACGCCCCTGCCATTACCTCCCTTTTATCAACGGGCTGAGGTGTCACTTCCTTTCTCTCGCTGGGCCAGCCAATTAATGTGTGCATACTGAGCGGGGGCAGGGGGCCTGAGCAGAAGTGGCCTCACTTGTTTTCAGGTGTGATTCACCATTGTAAACTAATCCGTGCATTTTTTTAACCCCCCCCCCCTTTTTTTTAATAAAATTTCGCCAAAGCAGTGTTTTGCGGAAAGGCATTATGCAAATGTGGGCCACTTTTTTTTAGCATGCCCGGGCCGATTTTTAATCCCAATCCAGCCCTGTCCAAGTTCAAATGATTAATGGGAGTTATCAAACAAATTGGTCTTCATTTTACTTTTATTTTTAAAAGACAGACACTTTGTATATACATAAGGCCAAATGAAAGGAGTCCCAGAATGTGGTGATTAATAAGGAGTTCCCCAACCTGACTTCAGTTTTACTTATGACCCTATACGGGAGTTCTACATAACGGGAAACCGCTTAACAAAAGTAGACTTCTGATGATTGGCAAATATAGCACACATTTCCTTTTTAGGTCTCGCCCTGAAAGCCAGCGCTTCAGCGCTAGCTCTGGGCTAGACATTTTGTAGTGGGCTTGCAGAAATGCGACCACAACTTTTGGCTGGCCTAGAGCATGCGAGTACGCGCACAGTAACGCGCATTCCTCGCATGCTCCAGGCGCCATATGTCTTTCCTCTCACTTGCTCCTCCCCCTCCCCCACCACAGAGCGCTTCTCGGGGCCGCGCGCCCGTGTCACTTTCACGGCCGCGCGTCACTTGCTCTCCCGCTCCTCCCCCCTCCCCCACCACAGAGCGCGTCTCGCACGGCCGCGCGGCCAATGCTTGTTTCCTCCTGTCTCTTTCACTCCCTGTTCTCTGTCCCTTTTCGTTTCTCGTTCTCCGCTCTCTTTCGTTCTCTGTTTCTTTCTCTTTCTTGACCTCTTTCAGTTTCTCTCTCTTTCTCCGTCTCTCCTGCTCTTTTTTCCTCACTCCTTCTTCCTCTTACGTTCGTTGTGCTTATCTCAGACATTGGGCCCCTGAAGGCACACTCATGTTGGATTCTTTCGACTGACTTTGGGGCTTTTGAGATGCCACCAGCATTTCGAATGTCCTCCATCTCACAAAAACAAGCATTGGCAAAGCTAATAGATCTGGCCTAGGGTTGCTGCTGCTACAACGGTTAATTTTTTAAAACATTTTTATTGCAAGCATATGCCATGAAAATAAAAAAATATACACTCTGCCACCAACATGTTGCCACCATATGCTTGCAGTAAAAATGTGGGGAAAAATCACTGATGTGGCTGTTTTTACTGGTGATGTTTGTTTAAAAAAATAAAAATTAAACCTTTCAGTTGAGCCGTGCATGTTACTATTATTTTTTGTGAAGGTGACAAAAAGAAATCATCACCCAACCAAGCAACCACATTCCAAACAGCTACATGTCACTTAAACACTTTATAACAGCAGCTTTAACAAACATTGGCAAAGCCAATAGGTCTCGCAGTTGGGCTGCTCTACAGCATCAGCAAGATGAAGTACAGCATGACCGAAAGTTAATTAAAAAAAAAAGGCAGAATGACATGGTCGCAGTGGCTGCATCATTTTGCAGGTGCATGCATAAGTATTATCCATGCATGTCTACAAGACTATGCGGGTGGCAGTTTTTAGGTCTCGCCCTGAAGCCAGCACTTGCGCTGGTCTGGGCGAGACATTTTGTAAGTGGGCTTTTAGAAATGCGACCACTTTTTTAGGGCTTGCCTAGAGCATGCGGGTACGCGCACAGTAACGCGCATTCCTCGCATGCTCCAGGCGCCATATGTCTTTCCTCTCACTTGCTCCTCCCCTCCCCCACCACAGAGCGCTTCTCGGGGCCGTGTGGCCGTGTCACTTTCACGGCCGCGCGTCACTTGCTCTCCCGCTCCTCCCCCCTCCCCCACCACAGATCGCGTCTCGCACGGCCGCGCGGCCAATGCTTGTTTTTCGAGCGTGTAGCGCGTGAATCCCCTCCCACTCCCTCCTCGTCAGCTTCAGGCAAGCGCGCGCACGTATTCGCTGTAACCCCTTACACTTATACTTTTGTTATCTTACTTTAGTTTTTTTTTTCCTGAATTCTTTCAGATACATTTTATCTCCACAACCAAATAACTTTTCCAAAATAAATACGTGCTATCAATACAATATGCTCTCCAAAATGTCATAAAAGGTGTTCGCATCACCGCTGCGCTACTTTTCCATTAATTTATAACTAACTGAACTGGTGTGCGCCTCAGCGAATGTGAACGCACTCCAATACTCACGGGTGTGTGTATCACCGTAAAAACATGTATGCAGTTTTACAACCTTGCATTGACGTGATGCGGTCAAGCAAATATTCTCGGCTCAAAGCATCCACTTCAGTGAACTTCTGCCCAATCCAAGATAGCCGCTTTCGACACTTGACGTGTGTCGTCACCTCTCCGCACTAGACTGCTTACACGTCCTTTTCACTATGCACGAGACCCTTCCTCAGTTTGTATCCCTCGCAACACTCTCCGACCTCACGTAGTACTGAAATACTTAACCACAGTACCTGGGTCCGCAGTCCGCTCTGCCGTCCCTCCGAAGACAGATTCCTCGCACTAAACGCCTGTAACGTTTGTTTTTTTTAAAGGTGACTTCTCTTCACTTTTTACATTTCACTGTTTCCTCCCGCCATAGATTCTTCGTAGTATGCAAACACCTTCACCAGCGAATTCACTGACACGCAGGTTCCATGCAGAGTTGAGCCTGTTGCCATTATTTTAATATAAAGACATACACTACACGGTTGTATATCTTCCTTCATTCTCAACTCTGCTTGCAAGTTGCAAAGCAGGACAGCAAAAGGCAGCATCATACACGTCCCGGCTTCAATGCATTGAATACTAAACTGTCAGTGAATCCTATCTCCCTAAATGAATCTGAGCTTGCAAGTTATTCCCTTTAACATGTTAATCCCACCCCCATCTTTGACTTGTTAACCTGAACTCCGCAAACCTTCTTGGTGATTTAAACACAATCCTTCAAACAAATCTGTGGGTGCCGCTCTGCTTGAACTGGCCCATTATCACACAAGGTTGTGCCTCTAGAACCAGCTCTCCTGTTAATAGCGCCCCCCCGCATTTCACAAACTGCCTAACGAGCCCTCTCGCTTTAAAACCTACTCCCTTACAGATGCACCCCTAACCCCAGGACATGGCTACTTCAGACTCTCGATCTCTGGTTACCACATGGTTCACATTCCATACACTTATTGACCCCGCCCCCTCTAATTTTTTTTCTTTAACCGAGATTCCCCGGATGCTCCGCATTGTTTTCTTTCTCTGGAATGTCACACTTCCTGTCCAGCCGGTCTGTGCGGTTTGACAGCTGCTGCCTCATAGTCCACCCTCTGGGCAGGTGCCCAGGCCCCATGCTGTAGGATTCGCACCTGCAAGGTCTGACAGGATTTTTGTAATGGACAGCATAACATTGAAAGCAAAAAACACAAAGGTTGTGATATCTTTCATTGAAATAAATAAAAGGCTCAGCTTAACATAATACAACAATAAGCATATGTTTACAAAGTCTAAAAGAGTCTTGGTCAGAACCAAGTCACGTTTAAAAGCGACTTGGCTAAAACAAAACATTAGCAAAGCCAATACGTCTTGCCTTTGGGACCTTTAGACTTTGTCAATGGTTTTTAGCAATGCTATGTGGAATGGCTAAAGAGTAAACAAAAAGAACAAGCATTGGCATAGCCAATAGGTCTCGCTTTGGGACCTTATAAGTGTTTAGCCATGCAACAGTTGATGTTGCTGCACCAAGGATATTGTGCTGCATAACTAAATACTTATAAGGTCCCAAAGGCGAGACCTATTGGCTATGCCAATGCTTGTTTCACTGAGCTGTGGAGATTTGAGTAAATTTACGCTGCGCTATCAGTGATGCATCAGAATAACCGAAGTATACAAATAAATGCTCACTGACGATTGTGTCATACTTAGACCCCCGCTTCAGAATTAGGTTTCAGGTGTGTTGTAAGTTTCCAAGTCAACGTTCTAAGTTAGCGACTTCGGTCTAATTAGCCCCAAACTGTGTTTGTCTTCCTTGACTCTTCAAAATCTCTAGGACCCTGTCGAGAAAGTTACATTTCCTTCACAGAGGAAATGTCAACAGCGTGCATCTTGAAATTAACACTGATTAACAGCGTGGGGTGTTCTCTGATTGCAAATTTCAAGTATGCTAAACGTATTTATATTTTGAGTGCAACTTTTCATCTGCCGGATGAATTTTAACGACCCGAGTATTCCATATTCATAGTAGCTGATTATCGGTGCATGTTTTAATTAATTTTACAGGAGTCATTTTACAAAACACAAATCACAGAGGACAGTGATGCTGGCAGGTTAAAAATGGAATGCCAGGCTCGTACTTAATTTAGTGTACAGTACTATACTTTTATTCTGAATTAATATGAAGTCGAGAAACACTGCACTAAATGCGAGTAATCCCCCTGTAGAAGCAGGGTGAAGCATAAGTTTTAGGGGCTACAACTACAGGGGAAATCCTTCCATACGCTTCCTTCTAGACCAGCGGTTCTTAACCTGTGATCTATGGCCCCCTTGGTGGTCCGCGACTACCACTTAGAGGTCAGCAACTGTTCACAACTTTAAATAATATGTGCTGATTAAAAAAGTATATGTAAATAAAGAAGAAAAATGTTAAATAGAAAATCTGAAAACGTTCTGTAAATATGAAGGAGTTTGAAATTAGAGGCTAAAAATTAAGTCGGTATAGTTAGTTGGATTGGTGGAAGCAGCCTAAGTATAGTAAATAGTCTATAGTATGGACGATGAGTTGCCTCAATTAAAGCATTGTCAAAGAAAACACACATTAAGAGCAAAAAAGACAAAGTGATGCACTGGAATCTAGCATATTGCTTCACAATTTAGAAATAAAAACAAATTCCGGAAAACTTCAACCTCCCGTTAAATTGGAAAGTTTGATTTTTCTATATTTGTTCATGAATTAAATTATATTTTTCAACATTTGCGAATTTGTTTGATGCATACTTGCTTCTCCATTTTTGTGTATTGTGTTGAGGTTCAAATAACAGAATTGCTTAGGCCGGGCTCCCTGGATTCCAGAAATGTTTCAGTGGGGGTTCCTAGAGTCCAGAAATGACTTGGTGGAGACCCACAGAAGTCAAAAGGTTGAGAACCGCAATTCTAGACTTGTTTAAAATGGTTCTACTTAAAATATCTTGTTAACCCGTGACTCCTGGGGCCTATGTAGCACATTTGCCACTTCTGTTTCCTATTTACCTTGCAGGATCTTTACTGCTTCTACTCTCCCACTGTTTTTGATGACCTTTAGGGCAGAAGCGGCCCTCCGGCTTCCATGTCGCACACACACAGTAACTTGTAGACAGCACTGGAAATGTGAAGGGAAAAGAAGAGCAGGGCCGGACTGGCCGTAGCGGGCACCGGGCGTTTCCCCGGTGGGCCGCCAGGGTGGGGGCCGGTTTTGGGCCCCTGGGAATCTGTTTTTGTTACCGTGGGTCGGCAATTTCGGCCCCCTGTAACAAAATCGTCCGAAACCGGCCCTGGCAAACAGCTCGGCCGCACCCCCACCCTCCTCCCAGGGGGGCTGGCTGAGCAGTTTGCCAGGGCCGGGTTCTGTTCCCAGTCCGGCCCTGAAGAAGAGGCTTCATTTTATATACTGAACCTTCATTAAGATAGAAGAGAGAGACCAATGGCAGAGGCAAAGTCACACACTTGAAGTTCACTTACGTGTACTCACCGCCATGCAGATGAAAACATCATGGGCTCATGCTGCCCAAGGATGGGCTTGGAAGAAACTTAGTCAGATGGGTAAAATTATGATTAGGGTTCCAGTTTTTATGGTGTTTATTTCTTTAACTTTTCCTTCTGCATTTATTCATATTTATTTTTTGGCCATCTTATTGGTATTTATCCATATTTATTTTGTGTTATGAGAATAAATGGAGTCATAAAATAGTATATCTCCACATTTATTTAGTTCTTAGATGTGCACTCGTACATGTACGCCAGTCATGTTTTAGCAAATTAAGCAGCCACATATAACAAAACACTACATTCACAGGTGCATATTAACATTATCCTACAAATATATGTTGACATATGCCTGTATTTAAGAAAATCTCATCCTGTTTTTTAACTCCACATGCTGTCTATCTGCTCAGCTTTTACCTGGAACTCATGAAAGGCAGCATGGAGAGTCTCTCACAAGAAGCACAATTTTCAGTATTTTTCCACCTTAAAAAATAAATACAGACAGGAACACATTGTTTTCTGTCTTGTATTTATCTGTAAAAATCAGTAAAAAACGAAAAATGGGGGCCTTAATTAAGATACACTAATCTCCTGGCAAGGATCCAGACCAGGCAGGTGGACTCAGAATGCTTTGAGCTGCTGAGGTGGACGAGACAAGGGTGTCCTCTATCGCTGCTCATATATGCACCGGCTGTTGAACCTCTGGTGTGCAGATTGAGATGTACTGAGAATGTGGGTAATTCAGGTGGACCAAAAATACCTGTGGTTATCATATATGTGGCTGACATATTTGTGTACTAACAGCTGACATAGTACGCCCCATATTATTGCACACATTAACAGAGTACAGAGAAATAACAGAAATACATCTGACCGCTTGACAAACATACAGGGATGACTAATTTTCAACTACCCTCCCGCGAGAGGCAGCAAGCTTCCAATACTTTGGAATCCAGGTCATGTGAACGGAGGCTGATGGCCATGAAAATGGGAAGCATAATAAATGGACTCCAGTCCTCTATTAAATTTTGGAACACTTTGCAATTGTCACTAAAGGGGAAAGTGGCCCTAGCAAAAATGGTCTTTGTGCAGAGCTGCTTCTTCATGCGCCAGGGTCTTCATGCGCCAGGGTGGAATGTATCTAGGCCCTCAGAAAGTGTTTGCTGAACTAGTTAAATTAGTGGTTGAGCTACTTTGGGCAGGAAAAGGAAGCAGAGTTAAACTAACCACACTTAAAAGGGACTGGGAGAAGGGAGGTTTAGCGATCCCAGACATGGAGCTCTACTATCTGGTGATTATCCTACAACAAGCAGTACACTGGTTAGATGATGGTGACAATTGTGAGAAAGGTTACTCGAAAGTCCATATGGGAATACTTCACTGCAGCAATGAGCGATAGTGGCACTCCAAATCATATGCTGTTTGTGGTGCAGCAGGTGTGTGTTATCTTGGACGGGGAGATTAAAAGGATCTTGAGGTGCACACCGTTTGCGCTGGGTATGTGCATTTGGCACATACTCCCGTTTTCATGGATTTCTCAGGCCATGACAACAGAGAGATGGAGACAGGAAGGCTAACTAGTGCTGGCTGATCTCTGTCTGTGTAACAAGTTTATAACTTTTGCTGAAGTGCAGGAAATATACAAAATAGGGTCAGGTAAATTCTCACAACACACTAAAATAGCTTCTATCACTAGGGGCTATGGCCCATATTAAACACACAGCAGGTGATGGGAGGTTGCTTGCAATAAGTCTAACCACTGTCCATAGCTCAGGGTAGCACTCCAACTCATCGTTCTTTTGCTCACCATGCCAGCTCAGTTTGGACCCAGCCATATGCAAATCAGTCTTGACCCTGTTCCTCATGGGAAAAGTCCCGCCCAAACTGTCAAGCCAGGTCCTCCCTGAACTAGAACACAAGCATCCCAGGACCAGTTTTACCCTAGTTGTGGGCTCATCAGCCGGGTACAACTTGGTTCCGGTGGCACAGTGAGCATGGGACCCACATCTGGGCATACCCATGCCATTTAGACCAGCACATAAAACACACAAAAGGTGATGGGAGACTGCTTGCAATAAGTATAACCACTGGCAATAGCTTGAGGTAGCACACCAACCCATCATTCTTTTGCTTCCCAAGCCACCTCATTTTTGACCCAGCCATATGCAAACCAGTCTTTACCCTGTTCCTCATTGGAACAGTCCAGCCCGAACTGTCAAGCCAGGTCCTCCCTGACCACACAAGCAACCCAGAACCGGTTTTGCCCTAGTTATGGGCTCATCAGCCAGGTATAACTTGGTTCCAGTGATACAGTGAGCATGGGACCCAATTCTGGGCATACCCATACCACTTAGGACGGTACATGAAACACACAAAAGGTCTGGGAACCTGCTTGCAATAAGTCTAACCACTGGCAATAGCTCTGGGTAGCACTCCAACCCATCGGTTGGGATGCTACCTCGAGCGATTGCCAGTGGTTAGTGGTTTCACTGACACAAGATAAATATATTTTCTAGACAATTGTGTAGTCTTCTAAGGTTTAATCTTGTAGCTCTATTAGGCAAAAAGACAGACTGAACAGGGTGAATCAGTTTTTCTGGGGCCCACCACTAATGACTTTGCAAGTATTTTAGCAAGTATTTTCGTCTCTATAGTTATCAATGAAATGGAGCAATAAGATTCCCATCTATCTCTTGGTTCTTCCTTTTTATGTATGAGGGTAATCGGTGCAATTCTAAGATTTTCCAATAGGATATATACCTCTAACATTTGTGGCTCGCCAAGGTTTTGAAAAATTTGATGGCAAAACCGTTTGGACCAAGTGATTTCCCTGATTGCAAATCAATCAATGCTGCATAAGCATCATACTTAGTAACTTTTATTTCCAACCCAGCAATATCTTTCACCCCAAGGCTCAAGATCAGGAGTTCTGCCTATTAATTCTGATATCAAAAGGCACTGTGGAGTTACAGAGTGCCCGGAAATACTCTACAAATATTTTTGCCATTTTCAGGTTGTTTGTAGTCACCTCTCATTGCTATCTTCAATTTCTGACACCCATCTAGCTTCCAGACATTTCCTAATTAATCACAGCAGCAATTGCAGCTTTGCCTCATTCTTTTCAAACATATCTACTCTTCTTTTCTGTTTGCAAGATTTCTTTGATTCTTAGTGCCAGCAGTATTACTAAGTTCTATATCATATTGTATTGACTTTCCTTGTTATCTGACTTTTTTAAGATTGAGGGCCTCATTTAGAGTTTGGCAGACGGGTTACTCTGTCACAAATGTGACGAATATCCTCACCGCTGTATT
This sequence comes from Calotriton arnoldi, assembly GCA_963921515.1. Taxonomy (NCBI): domain Eukaryota; kingdom Metazoa; phylum Chordata; class Amphibia; order Caudata; family Salamandridae; genus Calotriton; species Calotriton arnoldi. The sequence continues at coordinate 2,836,069 of CAWUFW010001044.1, read as the reverse complement.
ACAAGTGCCATAGGATATAATCAAGGCCACTGGAATTATGCGATTCTGCGGCTGCAGCAATTTTTTGCATAATTATAGATTTGCCGCATTTGCCACATAATACATCATCTGCTGCATAATCTGCAGATCTTAACAAAAAATGTTTCTAGCTCAAACAGTTACAAAGTTACTAAGAACCCAGCAACACATGTTGCTGAGCAGTGGAAGGCCCTTTGCAAAGGTTGACTGGTCACCTTTCTGTTGCTTATTGCTATATTTGAGTGCTAAACTGCTACTAATGAGGTGCAATCAATGCCCAGACAGCATTAAAAAGTTTAAAATTGAGAAAATAACAAAGTAATACTATCACAAAATGTGCTGCATTACACTCCATAATTTGCCTTTTCTTGCCGCATAATTTACTCAACCCTGTCGCATATTTTTGCCCTCCCAGCCACATAATTCCTGTGGCGCTGGATATAATGGAATTGTAATACAGCGGGCGGGATATTTGTCATGTGTGTGATGGAGGAACCCTGTCCGCCGAACTCTAAATTTAGGCCTTACGTTATTTCTATTATCACTGCATAAAACAAAACAGGCACATCACAGCCATCAAAAGCATAAAAGGTAAGCCCATTCTCTTACATATCGCAAAATAGATGACCAACTGTAGCAGATTTCAACTTAAGTAATAAACTAGCCCCAGCCAAAGATCCTCTTAATGAACCACAACAGGCCCAAATGAGTCCAAAGGTGGAATGTGCAGTTGGGGCATACTCCCATTTGCTTGGATTCTCAGGCCATGACGACAGAGAGATGAAGACAGGAAGGCTACCTAATGCTGGCAGATCTCTATCCAGATAATATGGTCATAACTTTTACAGAAGTGCATGAAATATAGGAAATATGTTGAGGTAAAATCTCACAATATGGTAAAATAGCTTCTATCGCTATAACTATGGCCCACATTCACAGATGCACCAGCACCTAAACAAACAATGGTTGACCTGTTGACATTTGCCGACTGCAAAAAAACGGATAACGAGCTTATATAGAGCATTGCGAGCCAATAAGCCATTGGTATGATTGAAAGCACGATACCAGATGGCAAGAAATGCTCCATGAGCCCATGACAGACAAAGGGTGGGGTAGCATCTGCCTGGGGTTTAAACAGCGTCAGTTAATGTCTGATTAAAACTTCTAAAATACAGCTATGTACACATGCACATGACACACTTAATCCCCTTAAACTAACCAAAATGTACCCTGCACATTGTTCAACATCACTAGATGTCAAGCTAAGAAAGCGGACTTTATTCATGTTATGTGGACTTGCCCAGTCATACAACCCTTTTGGTCAGAAGTAAAGCTTAATTTGAGCCGGTGGTTGCAGGTGGGGCCCACTGGCACTTATTTTTGGGGACCTGCACTTATTTTCCCTCATCAGACTTTAATCCAGAACAAGACAGAGAAAAAAACTGCAAGCGGGAAAGAAGGAGCTAAAGAAAGATGGAGAAACTGTGACAAGTGAAGAGAGTAGGGATGAAACAGAACCTTTGTGAGTGAGATAAAGGGGCACAAGTGTGTGGTGATGGATTAAAGAGGCATGAGGTGGAATCAAAACTACACTGACATTCAGTAGGGCCAGGCTGCAGCCACCTGGCCAAACTTTTAGGCCCCAGCACTTATTCTTTTACAAATGGAGCACTGGAAGTAACTCAAAAAATAGGGAGATCTATCTACAAGACTGAAACACTGTCCATTGGGCCTACTCCCTAAGAAAAAAAGGCCTGATGGGCAGCAAAATTACAGTTCTGGGTTTTGTCCTTGTTAAAAGGTGAAATAGTAAGTACTAAGTACTTGACCCCCGACACTCGCAAGTTGGGTAAAAGATAAGATAGAAAGGACAACAGCGAAAGAGGTACACATGAAAACAGTACACCAGTAGATGACTTAACGGCATGGGCAGCTACGATTAGAGCCCTGACGGACCCCCCAAGCAACAGACAGCCTTAAATATACAAGATAGTATATGGCTCATTTGAGCTCATATAACGGTCAAGGCAGGGAAGCAACCTAGCAATGGACGTAAGGTGGAGGGACCAATCCTCAGAAAAACATATAACAACATGTCCTGGGAAGACAAAAAAGCAGCAAACATTGTGCTCAATACTTTTATTCTCCAGGCAGCGAGCCCCTGGATCACCAACTAAGGAATAAAGAAGCAAAATGCAGCTCTTCTGTCCCAATGAATCAAGATGGCATATTTTGCTAAGAAGTGCCTATCCAACTCCACCTTCAAGAACATATACTTCATCCCTGCAGGATCGGACCGGATAACCCATTGACACTATGATTCCTTTTGCCCTTAATCTTTGTTTCACCTCCGTCATGCCCCTCTTTCTGACCAGCGTCTCGGAGCTGAGGTCAGGGAGAAGCAACCTACACTGTCATCACTTTGCCTTCTTTACTGCAGCGCTCAGTGGTTTATCTCTCCATTCCATAGTTCAGAGGGTAACCATCACAGTTCTGCCACCTATAGCCCTGACGCTTCTGGGGTATTCTGTTCACTCCCCCACAGTATGCTGTAGCTCCTCCTCCTCCATGCCCAGCACTTCCCACAAAGCAACACACAGTTCATCCTTTAATGGTGTAGGCTGGACATTCGCTGGAACTCCCAGTACTCTGATTTGTGTACTTCTGCATAGAGTGTCTAGGTGCTCAATTTTTGGTTCCAGCACCAAGACAGAATCAATCAGTTTACTTTTGAATGTAGTCAGCCCTCGCAGAAGGTTAAATGACTCTTATAACTGTTTTTCCAATACCTGCATCCTCTTCTTTATCGATTCTTAAGTCCTCTCATCCCTTGTCACTTTACTTGTTAAAACTTCTAATTTGTCCTCTATTGCCGTAACAGCTCTCTCAATATTGGTTGATCTTTTGTCCAGTTCTGCATGTGTATTTCTAACAGAACGTAAGAGTGCCTCTTACCTTTGGAGAACTGAGAATCAGTGCTGGATTCTGAAGATGCTATCTCTGTGCCTTTTTACTTGCCTGGCCATGCCAGAGACTGAAAACTCTTCCTTACGCCGCCTTCTGTCAACCATGACTTTCAGAGGAACACACATCCTGGAGTGTTGAGCCATAGTCCTGCCTATAAATGCAGAACAGGCATGCCCTGCTCACTGTGCCACTGGAAGGAATCCACTCCCGACTGACAAGTCCCAATCAGGGTGAAAGCGGTCTTGGGTTGCTTCTGGTTCAGGGAGGACCTGGCCTCGAAGTTCAGGGTGGACTGTAACTCTTGGACCAGGGTCAAGACTTATTTGCATATGCTTGGATCCAAACTGAGGTAGCAGATGAATTATGGTTTGGAGTGCTACCAGAAGCTATAGCTAGTGTTAAGACATATTGCAAGCATTCTTCCATCACCTTTTATGTGTCTCATGTACCGCCTTTAGTGGCAAAGGTATGGCCAGATGGGGTCCCATGCTCACTGTGCCGCTGGAACCAAGCTGCACCCGACTGACCAGCTCAGTCAGGGAGAAACAGGTTTTGGGTTGCTTGTGTCCCAGTTCAGGGAGGACCTGGCATGACAGTTCAAGCTGGACTGTTCGTATAAGAGCGGGGTAAAAATTGATTTGCATATGGATGGGTCCAAACTGAGGTTGCATGTTGTGCAAAAGAACCATGGGTTGGAGTACTACCCTGATCGATAGGCAGGGGTTAGACTTATTGCAAGCAACCTCCCATCACCTGTTGTGTGTTTAATGTTCTGCTGCCAGAGCCAACCACTTTCCACTCCAATCAAAGTGGTGGTGCTTCAACCTCTTCGGCTACCCACTAGCAGTGCGACAATCCCAGAGGAAACTCTAGTGAGCAGATCATCAATGTCCACTTTAAGACAACTCAAAAGGCACTGCCATCTTGGTGTCCAGCTGGCCCCACGCCCTGTTCCGAGTCTTTCTAAACCTTTCCAAGTTTTTGATCTTGGGTGTCAAGGATGAGGGGGCTGCTTGAGTTTGTAACATCTGGGTATAACCGGTTCTGCCTTTGGCTGTGCAATCTTGAGGGAGCAAGACGTTAAGGGCCAGAAGTTGATTCCCTACACCACCTGAGCCCTGCAACCACTTGGGAATGATATTCTCCGGGCAAGAACAGCACCCTGCGGCAAGGGGAGGTGGAGGAAAAAAGAAAAGATGGTGTCCTAGGATCCCTTCAAGATAAATGCAATGGTTCTCCACACTGCAAAAGTGTTCAGGGTTCTCGTTATGTTGTACATCTACAGGAATATAATAAATGTTAAGGACTTTCGCCTCTAAGGCATGAACATAAACACAAAATAAAACAGAAAATGGTAAGTGTATTTTATTGCCTAAAACCTCCCACTTTCCCTCTAGAACCTAGCAGTTGGAATCCTGTCAATGATGTGCAATTCCAAAACAAATGAAACAATAAAGAAATATAAAGTAAGTAAGGACCTACACTAGTACTACTATGTAAACACCACTATAGCACCCGATATTTACCTAAACAATAGAGAATTTCTCTAAGGCTGACTACACATGTGTGGAATTGCATCATTCCATCAATGACTCCAAAAGAAAGAAAAATTCAAAGAATCTATATGAGCAAAAGACAGGACAAATGTCCTATGGAACGTCCAAAAAAAGTCTTTAGAAACAATGTCTTTAACCTTCAGTGGAGTAAAAATCAAATAATAGTCTTTTGCTTCTTTTGCAGAGTAAGAATATGACCATCCTTAAGGTTCTTGCAGTCACAGCACTGGAGGGTAAGTTTATATCCACAACATTGAGTAAGCATACATCTTACCAACTTATTAGGACAGTTAGCTGTTGGTAAACCTTTTATATTCTTTTGGCTCCGCAGGTTTTTTTTATAAAAAGGGAGGAAAGTAGGAGCCAAAACGACATTAATCCAGCAGCACTTGAATCAGCAATGGAGAAAATGCCGAAAATCCTCTCACAGCATTCGCAGGACAGAAGCAAAAACATGGCCGACGTGGAAACAGGTAAGCCAACAATGTATTGGCCAATTAGAGGCAAGCAGGACTTCTCGAGAGCAGCGTTTGTACTGCCGCCCTCGAGAATCCCGACAAACAAGCGCAGGCTTCCTGGAGGGCAGGCCGAAGAGGGGGCGTGGAAAGAGAAGACCACCTCCCCTTCTCCCCTTCCTGTTTTCTCGGCTGCGCCGCGAACCCTGTTCAAGGCACATGACAGCATCTGTGACAGTGTTGATCACTCTGTACAGGAATCTGCAGTATTTGAAGGTGATAAGGCTGGCTGAGGAAGACAGTGGCAGAGTTCTCTGAGGTTAGGAATGATTCCGTTGTATTTCCAAAGTCCCTTGATCATGTGTGCCCTAGACTTGAAGGATGCTCTTCAAGGGGTTGAGGTGTGTTTTTGTGAATGCCAGTCAGCAGGACATTGCCTATGTTGAGATGAGATAGGACCAGGTTTTTGGTAGAAAGGACTAGTTGTACCATACCAAGCAGTTTTTGTTTTTCTGCAATGTGGATCCGTAAGCTGGGGTTGGTGCCTCTGTAAAAACTCAGGTGCATGGAATGAAGACATCACAATTCAAAACTTAGAGAGAGCTTTTGGCATTCTTATATATTCTGAGTCACTTGAGACACACATACACCACATCAAAGCTTTGCTACAACTGTTGAGAGATCACCATCTTTTTGCTAAAATGGATACGTGTGTTTTTTATACCACTATGGTAGAGTTTCTGGGTTACATTTTTACACATAAGGGCATTAACAGTGAAGAAAAGAAAGTATGTATGTATTTAGCAGTAAAATGGCTGACATGTTCTTTTTAGTGTGTAAAAATAACCTGAAGGGACTAAAACTATATTACCCCATTTGGGGTCCCAACAGGCAAACTCCTGTAACATACACTGTGCCAAGTGCAGGAACCTAAATTTTACAATCACACAATCACCCTGCATGTCTTTAGGAGAGGCATCTATACATCCTTCCCTTCTTGTCATTACTATGCCCCCAGCAGATGAGAAGGCAAAACCTTTGTTGCTCACAAATCAATTCAGTACTTTATTGAATAGCTCTACATCTGACTCCCTCTGACATTGTAGATGCAGGGGGACCTCCCCCCCCAAAGATCACCACATACGGGCATTCTACAGGTGGGAGATTAATTATGTCACTTTTATGGTTTAAGACCACCACCCTCTCGCTGGCCCGTGGCTGATTAAGCTTAGGAGTGGGATTCTATCCTCTCAGGCCAGTGACGCCTGAGTTCGAAGGGGGCAGATGAGGCCCGTAACCAGGATTTTGCCCCAAAACCTGTGGGGACAAGTTAATACTATTTGGAGGAAGAGTGGGGTCCGGTGGGGGCCCGATTATATAGATTGAAACATGTCACCCCTTCCGCCAATCAGGACTTGCAAAGGGGGAGCTTAATTGGTTGCATGATCTTAGGACCAGCCTCTTTGGCGTCCAAGGTAGTAACAGATGGGTGCAATAGCTGGGTAAGGGTTGCAGGCTGTGGCTCAATGCTTTTTAAGCGATTTAATAGTGAAGAAAATTCAGCTTGAAGCAGGGCTTCAAATCTTGAGCAACAATCTTCCACCAAGCGCTCCATGTTGATTGTCGAGGGTATTCTAGGTGGTTCAGGCTGAGTTGAGGAGGGAATAATAATAGTGGGAACAGATACATTTCTTCATGTAGCTTGTTTGGCTTGACGCCCCCGTTTTGTCCTCTTAGAAGTCAGGGATAGCGGCTAACAGGAGTGTCCTCTAGCAACGATTGGGAGAGCATCTGAGAAGTAGCGTCAGCAGTAGAGACAGATGGTAAATCTATATCTGGAACTGGGGCGTCATCATTATCTATAGGAACAAATAAAGCCCCAAAACATATGGAGACTTACCGTCATCTTTGCCTAAGGTAGATAGGCAGCTTGTTAAGCTCAAGTTTTGCAAATTTAGTCAGATTGAAAATCTACGTACGGAATCCACTAAAAGTTCCATTAGGAACAAAAAGAAATTAGTCAGGACTAGGCGTATTTACGCTTTATTTAAATTTAGCTCTGACTCAGTGGAAAAGGTCACTTTTTCTACACCTTAAAGCAGGTACAGTGTGGCGTCTCCTCTGTTTCTCAGAGGGTCAGATCGCTTTCTGCAGTACCACAATGGTTTGCCCATGTGATGGGACCCGGCACAATCGTTATTGCATTATATGTTTTTTGTAGGTATTTTAAATTGCTTGTTACTAACTTTTTTAAATCAATTTTAAAGCAGTTAGCATTCAAAAAGTTCAGAGTCGTGCTGTCTTATTTGCAGCTTTTAGGCAGCGCTGACGTGTTATGGGGTGAGTTCCTATCTGACAGCAGCAGTGAGGGCGCGCAAGTCTTTGGAGGGATGACATTCTAGGCATTTCAATTGCTAGGCCTTGGAGGCGAATGGCCTATTTGGACTTTTTAGGCTATCTCAGTCTCATTACCTTTGAGAACATAGTGGACCCTATGAGGTTTTTGATTTCTGGTAGGTTGTTTAGTTGAGGATATCTTATTTTCAGAATTGAAACCGCCATAACAACATAAATAGTGAGGGGCATACATTATACTTTTCTTTTCAAATTGTTGAAAGGTTCAACAGGGCCCTTGCATAAAAGCCTCCATTTTGAACTACACGTTTAAACTTGACATCTTTTTAGACGGAGACATTTAACATGCTTTGCACCTACATGATAGTGTACTTAGAAAGTATTTTGCATGCTGCACATTTCTTCATAAGCAATTTATCATGACATTTGTACATTCTATCCAAGGCTAAGGAACACTGAGCACGTTGCCCTTGCTTTGGTTGTCCGTGAATCGGAAAGACAAACAATCACATCAGCTTTGCGCCTCTGACACTCTGGAAGAAGGTACCTCCACTAAGCTCCCGCTAGTGCAGGTAGTATTAGGTAGGAGTATAAGTATGGTAAATCATCATATATTCATACAATCACTCTAACGTCATAATGGTTGAACTATTTATCTTCTTCACCATTCTTGTAATGCTGATTGCAATGCTTTGTTTCCTTCTGCTAATAATTTCAGCTCAAGTTTTTTACACAAGAATACAATTGCTTCAATAAATGTTTGAAACTCCATTTTGTATATATTTCTTGTGTCTCCTTTTGGACATGCCTAAGTGACAACGAAAGGGTAGATCAGTTTCCACAATTTCCTTGGGGAATTAAAGTGGTCCTGCTCTGAGGTTGCAGGTACCATCCAGTATCCTGTGAGGTTAGGGGTCCAGATGGTGCACTGTCATCTAGCTAGAAATTGTGCCAACATACTTTGATGATATAAGTGGACTCAGTCTCCATATTCTGATGTTTATGTTGTCCGGATTCACCTTCCTGTTTGATTCGTAGGAAATGTATGACAAAATTGACTACTTGAGTTATTTACACTAATCACATGCACTTTTTTTCCAAATAAAGTATTCTACTACTACTCAATTATTACTGAATAATACTGAAGAATTCGGCTGTTGGGATGTTACCCTTAATTAGTATGTATGAAGGTCAACCCAGAATATTACCATTAGGTCTGTCTTCTACTCTGTCATTTCCTACAATACAAGAACATTTATTCTAGCTGAGGAGAATTCAAAGATCAGCACAGAAAAAAGCAAAAGCAAGATATAAGCTAAATACTGATTGCAAAAAGACCCCTGCACCTACATAAAGAGTGGGTGAAAAAGTATGGCTGCTCACCAGGAATTTACATTTGAAAAAATCCTCAAAGTTGCAACCAAAATTCAGTGGTCCTTTTGCTATTGGAAATATTGTTCTATACAGTCACTATACAGTAAAAATTCATTCAATGTTTCTTGAATCATTATTGGAACACTTCATGTGACATAAGATGAATGGTGAAAAAGAACTTGAAGTGCATAGATATAAGGATTCTTAGAAGACAATCTGGTAGATTGGAAGGAGCTCAGCCCTGGTGTGCGATCTTGGGAACAAGCTGCCAATCTTCAAACTCCATTCTTCTTACATGAAGTTTATGCCAGGAATCCAGGCAAACTAGCAGCTCCACCGCAGAGACAATGGTCATTAGGGGGGGGGGTGCCTTGTCACGATCTGTACTAACAATTTGAACTGACCAGTCCAAACTCATCAAAAAACAAGTATAATATTCTGAACCCAGGAGTATTACATTTATTCCAAGGAAGAAAAGTTTGGCATTGCACTCCTCAAGCTCGTGCTGGCTTCACTTCTCTAGAGGATGCGCTAAATACACGGTGCATAAATTCAGAAACTACATTTGACATGAGGCCACTAACCTCTCACGGTGCTTTGGATATATCAGTGGACATTTTGAAGATATCGGGAATATATTCAGTCTGATTCAGAGCGTCCTTGGTAGGCAATTGAGATATGTTGTTGGTGGCATCAGGACCATTGCTACCAGAAACTCAGAAAGCCTTGGAGTCTGTCTTACCCTTGGAGTTTGAAGCAGTATACAGAGAAAAATTGTCAGAAATTAAGCTGTACTTTGAAAATGAACTTTGAATTAGTTAATAGTACTTTTTATAAAAACCGTGATGTACTACTATACATCCTAAATGTCAGTTTCCTTTACAAATGATAAGGCTACCTTAGGAAAGGAAAGGATCCTGTTGACAATACTTGATGTGTATATATGTATGTATCTTTAAGAAATAACCTACATTTACATAAGAAACCTGTCATGTACCTAAAAGAAGTGGTAAGACACTTATTTGGCAATGAACTTCACTCTTGACTAAGAGGATAAATGAGGCGCTTACTTTGCAACTGACTTCTTTTCTACGTGACAAAGTGCCAGATGTACGACCCTTTTTTGCGGCTGCAAACAGGAGAACCTCCCGTTTGCGGCCGCAAAAAGGGTAATAGCATGTACAAATGCTATTTTGCGAGTCCCTGACTCACAAAATGGCATTTGCGACTCTCGCTATTAGGAAGGGGCATTCCTAATAGCGAGTCAACATGCTATGTACTAGTGTTTTGCAACCGCATTTGCGGCCGCAAAACACTTGCAGTTTACCACCTACTTCAAGTAGGTGGTAAACCACTTGCAAAGAGGAAGGGGTGACCAGGGGACCCCTTCCTCTTTGTGAGTATGTTCGAAAATATTTTTTAAGAGCAGGCAGTGGTCCCAAAGACCACTGCCTGCGCTTAAAAAAATGAAACTGAAAAGTTTCATTTTTCTTTTAAATGCATCCCGTTTTCCTTTAAGGAAAACGGGATGCATTTAAAAAATAAAGCTGCTTTATTAAAAAGCAGTCCCAGACATGGTGGTCTGCTGAGCCCAGCAGGCCACCATCCCTGGGAGGGCTGTCATTCCCAATGTGCTCGCAAATTGCGAGAGGCTCATTAATATTAATGAGCCTTGCAATTTGCAACACCATTAGGAATCGCAAACAGTGTGAAATACACTGTTGTACATTGGGAATTGCGCATCGCAAATTGCGACTCGCAAAAGAGTCGCAATTTGTGATGCGCAATTTTCTTGGTCGTACATCTGGCCCAAAGTGAATGATTTCCTGTCTGAGGGTGAGGGGTCATTTGCTTCAGGCACTGCTGGCGGAAGCTCTAATAAAACCTGATCTCTCTCTTCATCTGGCAAAAGAAGGGTGCATGTTGAAAACAGACAATATTTAGAACACGCTCAGTTCATTGCTGGCACTTGGTGTCCAGGATTTTTCCTGATCACACCAAGCCTCTGAAATCAAGTTGGGTGCCTGGATTTCTGTTCTCCTGGAAATCTTACTTGTGAATACCTCCTTCTCCAGATTAAAAGAGGTATTTTCCACTGAAAACATTTTGCTCAAGGACTAACTTTCTTTTGATTCCGTTTTCTGGGGAATTGCCTTTAAAGCAAGGTACTGTTTTTCTGACCACTAGTCAGGTATACATATATATAAAATTTGGTGTTAGATCGCTTTGGAAATTTGGGTTATATTTAAGGCTCGCAGTTTTCTGCTTTTACTAATCTTTACAAATACATTCAGAAAATCATTTAAATTCCTGTCTCTGTTTATTTTTAATGATGGGCAAAAACGGAAATTAGGTTGTATTTTTTTTAGTTATTCTAAATGCTGTCAGTCATGACTGCCAGGTCAATAGCTGCGTGGATCAACAGACAGAAAGTTTCCTGGTGAGACTTAAACACCTGTAAATGTGTAGATGTGTGCAAGGTTGATATAACTTGAGTATGTATAAATGCAAAGTTTTCAGATTATGAAAGAGTGTCATTTTCATAATTTCAGTGTACATAAGAGTGACATTCTATTGCAAGTGTGTGACACTTTGAGTGATACTTTCTTGGGAGTAAAATAAAGCAATAAAGTCCATATAAACAGATACATTTCGAAAATGAGCCTCTTTCGAGTAATGAGAATTCCTTAAAAGCCCTTGAAACTGATGCACACCCTCTGAAAAGGAGGGTCATACCCTGACGTAATCTTCCCCCATCCTAATCAGAGAGGATGCTGCTTTTAACTCTGTGGGACGGAGGTCTCTGACCTGCTCCCGCCTGGAATCCGATTCCGGGAGTCAACTCCACTGTCTTGCCACCAGGAAGTAAAATATGGAAATTGCACCATGATCGCCTGCCCGGGTGCACTCTGCAGCAAGCATTGAGAGACCTCTGGTGCGGAGTGCTGCGATCATCATGGAATCGAGGCAGCCTTCTCTGCTACTACGTAACAGTGAGCACCAGCCATTAAGTAAACAAGCCAGGCCCATGCTGAGAGTAACCATAACAACCAGTCACGTCTCCTGCTATGAGCACAGTTAACACTCCCTCCCATTCATTCTCTCTGAGAGCTGCAGCTCCTTATCACAACATCGGATGACTCGGAGTCCTCCATATTATGCGCATTTTAGTGCAGTGATTCCGACACCAGCTCTAAAAAGCATTATGCAAACCCACAATGCATAGGTGGCATGTTTTGATTCAGGGCGTCGATTTATCACCTATGGGTATTGATATCATTGAAACCTGTCAGGCAGTCAAGTATGAGTGTACATTTATCGGTTAAATACATTTGTCGACATACCAGTTCCAGCTTCATTTTTTTCACAAACTCCAAAATTAATATTGATAGAATTATCAAAAATAAATAGGGATAAATATAAACAAAAATGTTTTTAAAAAAAACATAATATTGGAAGTCCTACTTATATGGTAAGGAACATGGCCAATTATATATAGATTATTTGAGAAGCTTCTCTTTGTGGTGACTAACAAGCCTGCTTCATTATGTTGTTTGTGTTGTATGTTTGTTGTATTTGTAGTTACTGTATCATTTCCAAGCTCCTGCTCGTTGTCAACTATGAGTGGATATTTGTTGAACAACCACACATAAGGTATCTACTATCAAGCATTCTCCCTCAACAACACTCAAGGAAGCTGGCAGCCTCTTCTTAGACCGGATTTGGAATGGTAGCCGCCCCAGGGTAGCCCAAGACACCCTTAAAAGGCTAGTAGCACAGACGGGAAAGGGATCACAGATCTCGAATTATATTATCTTGCGGCCCAGACACCGTAGCTTTTGAGATGGTTGTCCCAGAGAAATTTAGATGAGATTAGGACAACAGAACAACAGTAGCAACCTACACATTTAGCGAGTTTGGGCTTGCAGCCAAATTGCTGTTATATGTATCCCCCGAGTGGCACAGTACTGCCACTGGACGGTACTGTAGCAGGCAAAAGACACACCCTCATATTCATCGAATTTACCCTTAACTGTGTTGTTTTCCAGCATGCCGGGGTGCGATACTAGAACAGCGACCCTTTGGGAACAAACGGGCTTGGCACACAAGGGGATGTTTGAAAATGGAACTCTAATTCCATTTGATTTTGCTGACTAGCACTGACCTTCCCCCAGGTTCTTTCTTAACTCACATGGCCCTATTGTCACGACTACTCACACTCTGACGTATCACCAGTGTGGAGCCCCACCCCCATAGTTACATGCTTTGTTTTTCTAATATGGGCACAAGGAGACAATGAACGCTGCCCCCTGTCTAAGCTTAGTGCTCAATGGGAGGCAGATTTAGGCCACCCCATCAGTGGCAAAGATTGTGACAGAGTACTCGAATACCCCAAGCGAGTCTTCAGAAATGCTAGAATACAACAGATTCAGTATTTCCAGACACACAGGGCTTATATGGCTTCATATGTAGCAAGAAAATTGCAGCCCAATGCAATATCTTGTTGCCCTCGATGTCATGCGGCAAAGGCTGACTTTTTCCACATGATGTGGAGTTGCCCATGCATCTCCATTTTCTGGCGTGTTGTCCAGACCCAGCTTAATTGAATAACTGGTCGAGAGTCAGACATTACCCCAGAGTCATGCCTCTGTCCCAAGCATGGAGGTTCTAGGACTAAGTGAGATGACCTCCTTTTTTTATCAGCAAAAAGGGCCATGACCTGGAAAATTGTACCAGACCCACATACCAACCAACAGTTGGCAGCACTTCATAAGTTTGCAACTAGTAAAAGCACGGCACTTTGAAGGGTGGAGGCCCACGGTTAAGTAATCCCGCAAAGCTGGGGAAGGTGACGAGCTACTCCAAACAATGTCCATGACTGGAAAAGATATAGCAGACCTCCTTAAATGATTTATCAACTTATCCAGAATTTCGTGTCTGGAGACCACAGAGATGTCTGTGGTACCAAGTGGACCCCTCTTTCCTTCTCCTTTTCAACAACCTGGATATCCGTTCCCCCTTGTGTATCGGTCATTTCTAGTACAGATATTATGGTTTGGTGATAGCATATCAATGCTAAAAACATCGATGTTCTAAATATCGAAAAAAAAATATTGACTAAAAAAATATAGACTCCAATACCTTAAAAGGTAAGTACAAAAATATTGAACAAAAATATCAAAGTTAATAATATAGATGTAACAAATATCGATTTAAAAATATAAATAAAATAAAATAATATATGTTAAATATATAAAATAGTAATATAATCTTTAACAAAATTAATTAAATGTAATATATATTTTAGCTAAATATAAAAAATAAACTTAATTAAAAAAAATAAACACACAAACATAATAATGTATACATATACATATATTAACTTAATTTATTAACTATTATCTTTATTAATTTTTAAACTTTTAAATTATATAAAAATCAAATATATACATATATCAATAATTTAAAATAAAATAAAAATCTATAATTAATTAAAACATTTAACTATTAAAAAAATTAAAAAGTACATTTCGCAATACAATAAATACAACAGTAGGGAAAATGTTGGATAGCGGAATAATTAAATTTACTATTCCAACTCCAGTGAGTGCAACAGTAGGGAAAGTGTTGGATAGCGAAGGGATAAAAATTACTATTCCCACTCCAGTGAGTGCAACAGTAAGGAAAGTATTGGATAGCGGAGGGGTAAAAATTGCTATTCCCATTCCAAACATTATAATAGTAGGGAACATTTTGGATAATGGAGGGGTAAAAATTACTATTCCCACTCCAGTGAGTGCAACAGTAGGGAAAGTGTTGGATAGTGGAGGGGTAATAAATACTATTCCCACTCCAGTGAGGGCAACAGTCGAGAAAGTGCTGGATAGCGGAGGGGTAAAAATCACTATTCCCACTCCAGTGAGTGCAACAGTAGGGAAAGTGCTGGATAGCGGAGGAGTAAAAATTATTATTCCCACTCCAGTGAGTGCAACAGTAGGGAAAGTTTTGGATAGCAGAGGGGTAAAAATTACTATTCCCACTCCAGTGTGAGTGCAACAGTAGGGAAAGTATTGGATAGCGGAGGGGTAAAAATTACTATTCCCACTCCAGTGAGTGCAACAGTAGGGAAAGTATTGGATAGCGGAGAGGTAAAAATTACTATTCCCACTCCAGTGAGTGCAACAGTAGGGAAAATATTGGATAGCGGAGGGGTAAAAATTACTATTCCCACTCCAGTGAGTGCAACAGTAGGGAAAGTATTGGATAGCGGAGGGGTAAAAATTACTATTCCCACTCCAGTGAGTGCAACAGTAGGGAAAGTATTGGATAGCGGAGAGGTAAAAATGACTATTCCCACTCCAGTGAGTGCAACAGTAGGGAAAGTATTGTATAGCGGAGGGGTAAAAATTACTATTCCCACTCCAATGAGTGCAACAGTAGGGCAAATGCTGGATAGCAGAGGGGTAAAATTACTATTCCCACTCCAGTGAGTGCAACAGTAGGGAAAGTGTTGGATAGCAGAGAAACAAAAATTACTAATAACATTTAAACAATAGAAAAAATGTAAATAATCTTAAAAATAAATAAACAATATTTAAAAAATTTCCGATTAAATATATTAAACATCAACATTAAATATATTAATTACATATAACAAAAAGGTACAAATATTATCTCAAATAAATTATTAAATGCATTTATAAACAATATTTATTTAAAAGAAGCAAATATTAACAAACAAAAAATATTTAAAACATAAATGTATTTATTTTATTTCCTACTCTAAAACACCACACCAATATAAAAAACGTCAATATTTTTATTTAAATTTATTTCCATAATTAACATAATTAATAATGAATTAAAAAATATCAGTAATAAAAAAATAAAAAAGAATTCATTGAATATACATTTTTCAACACTATAATATGCACAGCACACACCTAAAATGAATTACACAATTACCATAATTAATTCCTAATTAATTAATTTAAATTAATTAACAACTAATTAATTCATCAATGAAAAATAAATTACTTCACACCCTTCCTACCATTTACACCTATAAACACCACAACACACACATAAAATTAATTACACAATTACCATCATTATTAACTAATTAATTAATTAAAATTAATTAACAAATATTTATTAATTCATCAATTAAAAATAAATTACTTCCCACCCTTCCCACCATTTCCACCTATAAACACCACAACACACACCTAAAATTAATTACACAATTAACATAATTAATTGCCCATTAATTAATTAAAAATAATCAACAACTAATTATTAAATAATTAATTATGAATTAATTTACACATTTAATACTATAACATCTCAATTCAACAAATATTAATAAATAAAAATTATTCAATAAGTATAATAATATTAAATTACTTCCCACCCTATTCCCCTATAAACCCACAACCCGCTAAGGAACTAAAAAGGCAAAATTCAAATTAAAAATAAAATAATAATTACTAAAAATAATAAATACATTTTATATAATTAAAATACTTCCCACCCTATTCCCCTATAAACCCACAACCCGCTACGGAACTAAAAACGCAAAATTCAAATTAAAAAAATGAATTAACTACTAAAATTTTAACACATATAATAAAAATACAAACAATTCTTATACAAAAAATACATACATCACACACATATGAAATATATACTAAAATACATAACATTAATAAAAAGCGATATTTTTAACATCTATATTTTTGCAAACGATATTAAACACTTTGATATTTTTTAATTCGATATTACTTACCTAAAATTGATATTCTTGACCACGAGAATTTTTCTGTCGATATTCTTGACCCACAATATTTTTGCCACAATATTTGTGCAATTCGATATTTTTGACTCAATGTTTTGTCTCTGCACCGTATATTATATATGATTGTCTCCCCTGCAGTGATGGTGTAGCCCACATCAACATTCTGAAACTGTTAGTTGCATGAGGGTCATAGCCCATTTGTTTTAGCCATTGGGGAACGTTACAGTTTGGTTATAAGTTGTTCTTGATGATAACTGGCATCTCATGACTGTTATGATGCACAGTGCTGATATACTAACAAAGGTCATATATATTACTGAACCAATTGAAATGAAATGAACCCGCATAAACAGATACTCTTTCTGTATACTCACCTTTTTGATGAATGGTACATAATACTTTTCTGTGATGGAAATTTTAAATATATGCCTGTACTCTATCTAAAATGCCAATAAACGTTTGTTAAAAAAAGATATCTATTATCAATACTGGTTTAAACAGAACAATCTTACATTGAAAACAGTCACAAATTGCTAGTGATAATCATGAGCTGTTCCATTGACTACATCAGTGATGCCAAGCGAAGGCAACAGTATCCGTCGCAGTTACTTATAGAGTGCTTTTTCTTCTCTTGTCTCATCCCAAACCCCTTTCCCCCACCGGCTTGTCAATGCAATATAGATCCTGTACCATGAGTGCCTAGGCTAGGGGAGGAAGAAGGATTACTCCTCGTTGGAAACCCGTGTTGCGCCTGCAAGATCAAGCATTCAAACGAGTTTACTGCTTCCATCACAAAACTAGAGAGAAGGCAAAACTCGAGAACTTAAGTTTGAAGGACAATCAGTGTTTTCACAATACACCAAAGAAACTTTAATGAAGCGATATTCTGGAGGTGCTAACTAGGCAAAGTGGAGAGCAGCAATGGTGACATCCAGTGTCTCTCTTTAGACTTTTGTCTCATTCCCTTTTGCTGAAACATCATTTTCATATTGTGAATGGTTGGTGAAGTGTGGAGCTATTCATTTCTCCTGTTGGATATGAAATTCAGTTTACTGCATTCCATCAGACAAGTATCTGTGTTCTCTAATCTAACGTATACATTGTTCCCTTAATGGTTATTGCATCAGTGCTTTGAGGCCTAAACTCAAACTGGCAGACTTGAAAGAATGTTGATCTGGTTCTTCTAGTGTAGTTGGTGGGCGTGAGCCTTTTCTATAATCTTCAAGAATGGTAGGCGGGAGATTGGATTGCAATTTACAAGGTTATCATTGTTCAGGTTGGTTTTCTTTATAACTGACAATGGGATATTTTTTTCCCGGTATCTCTTCCACTCATGACTCAGCCTTACTTTTTACCGTGATCCCACTCAAAAGACCCATAATATTAATATTATATAGGTATTTTTAAAGTGTACATTCGCACACAGGGTTTCAGGCAGTGGCGGCTGGCAGGGAACTGGGTTGGCGGGGCAGGGGCGTGTAACAAAATATATTTTTAAAAAACACTTACCTCCTGATGGCCGCCTCCGTCTCTCCTCCGTCACGGCCATCTCCATCTCTCCTCCGTCATCCTCCTTCACTGACGAATCGCAGAAGCACACAGGCTTCCCTAAGCCAATCACAACGCTGCAATGTAGCGTTGTGATTGGTCTGGGCACCATGTTTCGGCGCTCAGTCGGGGACTGGGAGCCTGTGCATTTTCTCCACCCAGGCTGTGTATTACAGCCCAGTGGAGAGCATGCTAAGTGTGCATGACTGTTTGACTGACCCAAGGAGGCCAGCCAAGCAGTCATGCAAACTTAAGTGCATGAACCACTCTTTCCCCTGTGGCACCAGCCCTGCCCTAACCCAGCCCCATAGCTCGGAAACACAAAATGATAATAACAATGTTATTATCATTTTATTTTTTATTTTTCCTGCGCTGAGAGCAGTGGGGCAACGCTCATCCACCAGAGCGGAGGAGCCACCCCTGGTCGTAGGACAAGGCCAGTGAGAGTAATATAGCCAAGTTTGAAACTAATGAAAATCGCTCATAACCAGATCTTATGGACAAACCAGTTTTGAAATGAATACCATTACTTATTTGCCATCCATGCTAGCAGATGACTATACATCCAATGAACAACAAAAAACAGTAATACCACAGGTGCTGAAGTTGCTACCTGCCCTTGGATTTTGTGCCACTGGGACATTTTAGACATCTCACAGAATAGCTTTCCCAACATTCAAAGTTTATGTTATGTGAAAAACCATATCTGCTTTCCAAGTCACCAACAGACCATAAAGGCTGCTGACAGTTACACTCCATAGCACTACTTACCAATATAATTTGTGTAATTTCTTGTAAATGTTCTGCTGACACACCCGCTGCCCTTCAATCAAGGGAGCATCACTTCAGGAACAGTAATATGCATCAGAGTGTGAATGTGAAAATTATATATGATGTAAATTTGCTGTTAACATAGGTTCATGCATGGCACATGATTCCTACATACTCCCGGGCATGATGACTGGACACCAAGAGCAAGGGACATAATTCCTGGGTACCTTAGACTGTGTACACAAACATGTAAACACCACAATGTACATGTTGTGGTCTACATCTGTGGTAGAACATTATCTATGCCGTAGCACCTGTAACCTTGACTAAGTCACAAGTGGCTGGCACTATGACAGTTTCATGAATGGCAGTTATGTGTTGCCCTGATGAGTGGTGGCTGGTGGTTTTCTAGCTGTGCACCATTTGAAAAATAAACTTCACCTTATCTTCAGCTGAAAGACTCTGCCCTGTACATGTGTACACAGGTCAACTGTACATTTGCGGGATACATACAAATAGAAGAAAGTGAATGTCAATAATGATAAGTACACATTCCGAGAAACAAACCTCAACTGAATCAATGCTGTGAAATGGAGGAAGGGTGGAACCTGGCAGCCGGCTAGTGTGCTGGTCAGTAGCTCATGTCCTGATCACTGCTGGGGGCCTTAGTTCCTCCGCCGCCCTCTCCTGCAGGTCTGCTGGATGGTTTGGAGTTTTTTATTTTAATTTTTTTTATTTAAGAAGTTTTATATAGCGCTTGCCTGACCCGAGGGTATCGGAGCACTTTACAGCAGATACAATGCAGAGATTCACAACAAACAAAACAAAGAACATATTAACATTGCAGGACACTGTGTGGGAGCTTCGTAGTCTTGAGAACAAGGAGTCCGAGCAGTGCGAGGTGTCTGTTTCCCGCTCCGATTGATCCTATCGATTCCCTAGGGAGCGGTCGAGGAACAGGATTTTGAGTTGGCTTTTGAATTTTACAAAAGAGGGAATAGTTCTGATGTGAGGGGGAATAGAGTTCCAGATTTTAGGCGCGCTACCGGCGAAGGATCGTGCCGCAGTTTTTTGTTTTCGAGTTTTTGGCGGGATGAGTAGGAGGGAGTTTGAGCTTCTGAGGTTCCTGACCTGACCAGCTTTTTTGAGTTTGGCCGCCAAATATTCGGGTTTGCCGGTATGTAGGGCTTTATGAGTGAGGCAGGCTGTTCTGAAGCTAATCCGCATTTCGACTGGGAGCCACTTAAGTTTTCTGAGTGCAGGAGAAATATGGTCGAATTTCTTGATTCCAGTGACCATTCTGGCTGCCGCATTCAGAGTTGTTTTGATGGGAGCCAGATGTGATTTTGCTATTCCTGAGAGGACTGCGTTCCCATAGTCCAGTCTTGACAGCACCAGTGTTTGAGTGGCCTGTTTAAGATCACTGGGCGGAATGAAAGGTTTTATTTTGTTCAGTAGTTTTAGGTTAAGGACAGCACTCTTGGCCGAATTCTTGATGTGTCTGGTCATGTTCAGTTTCGGGTCTAGCGTGATACCTAGTGATTTGACAGAGTCGGCCAGGGTGAGATTCCCGTTGAGCGCATCGATGGCCTTTAGCCATTCAGCAATTTGGGGGTTCTCCTCTTTGTTCGAGATGAGGAGTGTCTCGGTTTTGTCGGGGTTTAGTTTAAGGTGATTACATGACAGCCAGTGTTGGACATCTCTCAGTACATCATTGAGTCTTTGAAAATCTCTGAAGGAGGTGATTTCCAAATATATCTGGGTATCGTCAGCGTAAAGATGGAAGCGGATGTTGGCAGTTCTGAGTAGTTTGGTGAGAGGCTCCATGTAGATGTTAAAGAGTTGCGGGGAGAGCACTGAGCCTTGAGGGACTCCTTTGTTGACTGGGTGGAGGTCAGACGCAAAGTTTTTGATTTTGATTTTTTGAGTGCGGTTGTATAGGAAGGAAGAAAACCATTGGAGGACCACCTCACCAAGACCGGCTCTTTCTTGGAGAGCCCTAATGAGGAGTTTGTGGTCTACCGTATCAAATGCTGCCGATAGGTCTAGGAGGATGAGGAGGCAGCATTGGTCGGAGTCTAGTGATTTGTGGATATCGTCGATGATGTTGAGGATCGCGGTTTCTGTGCTACAGCCTTTTCTGAATCCAGATTGATGGCAGTCCAGGAGGTTGATGTTGTCCAGGTGTTGGGTTAGTTGTTGGAGTACGCATCTTTCTAGGATTTTGGACAGAAGGGGAAGGTTCGATACAGGTCTAAAGTTATTCAAATCCGTTATGTCAAGGCCGGGTTTTTTCAGCAAGGGTGTGACTTGTCCCATTTTAAGGCAGTCTGGAACGACTCCATTTTTCATGGAGCTGTTTATGATTGTGCACCAAAGCGGTGCTAGGGAGCGTTTCAGCTTTTTGGTCAGTAGGGGAGGAATGGGGTCTAGGACATGAGATGAGGGTTTGGAGGTGGAGATCAGAGTGATTATCTCAGATTCCTGAATGGGGCGGAAGCTTAGCCAAGATTTGGAAGAGGTACACGGAGCGATATCGTACGCCCCGGACGTGCTGCTCTTTGTGGGGCGAGTATTGATAGTGTCCAGTGAGAGTTCGATCTTAGTAATCTTGTCATTAAAGAAGTTGGCGAAGTTGTCGCAGAGTTCTTTGGACGCCTGTATTGAGGAGGTAACGGGCTTGGAGGTTTGTTGCCTGATGATGCTATAGAGCTCTTTGGGTCTGTTTTTTGCGTTGTCCAGCGCAGAGTGGAAAAAGGTGGATTTCTTGTTTTTGATGTGATTGTTGTACTTCCTACGCGCTGATTTAAGTTGTTCGCGGAGGGTGGAAGTAGGGTTATTCCTCCAGCTTCTTTCTTTGGCTCTTAATTTTCTCCTTTCGGAATTGATGTCAGTGTTGAACCATGACCTGGACGGAATGGCTCGGCTTTTTTTTAGCTTTAGTGGAGCTAGTTGGTCAAGCATAGCCACCAAATTGGAGTTGTAAAGCACGGTGAGTTCGGTTGTGGAGAGGTGGTCATTGGTGCAGGGTAGTAGCGAGCTTATCCTTTCTTCAAAGGCTGCCATGGGAATCTGGGTGAGGTTTCTGGCCCATTTGGGGGGTCTTGCATAGGTGGTTGAGAGAGAATTTGTTGGTTGATATGAAATAAGATCATGTGGTGGTCCGACCAGTCCACGGGGAGTATGTGGTCGATCGTGATTGCGTCTCGTTGAGCGATAATGGCATCCAAGGTAGCTCCTTTGTAGTGCGTTTCCTCTGTGCAGTGTTGGGCTAAATTGTTGTCACAGAGGAGATTGGATAGCGTTTGAATAAGCGGGTTGTTTGTTTCATTCCATCGCAGGTTAAGATCACCAAGAATTAGGTTGTTGGAGTCTCCGAGAGCACAGTGAGCAATCAGGTCAGATAGATGTTCCCCGAATGCAGAGGTGTTGCCTGGTGGGTAGTAGAGAAGGTGGCAGCGTAGTGATCCATTATCTTTAGTCTTTATGTTGGTGGTAAGACATTCAAAGGTGTTGTACTTGCATGAGTCTATTTCCATGATGGCGATGTTGTCCTTATGAATGATAGCTACCCCTCCCCTCGTTGGTCTTTTCTGTCTTTGTTAATAATGGAAAAACCTGGGGGCACAAGCATGTCTAAGCATGGTGAGGAGAGCTCATTGAGCCAAGTCTCCGTGATGAACGCAATGTCAATGTCCTGCGAGAGGATGGCTTCTGCTAGATCGGTTGCATGCATAGCCGCCGATCTGCAGTTGATGAGCATGCAGTTGGTGGAAAGCTCTATTTTGCCGGGGTTCTTTCCCCTGGGCGCCCTAGGTAGGGTGGTGAGGAAGGGCGGTCTAGGGGGTTTCATGCAAGGATGTTCTCTTCGGAGACCCGTGATCACTTGGATCTTGGATTTTGGGGAGGCAGAGTGAGGTGCGTCGTATGACGAGGCTAGATCGGCCGCTTCTTCGTCAGACATTGCGGCTTCGGTCCTAGTGGGTCTAGAAGTCGTGGTCTCGATGTCGGTATTTATGCGTCTCTGAACCCTAGTGGCGAGGGCTGTGTTTCCTAGGGTTCTCTGAGACAGGGCCTCAGCGTCAGTTCTTGAGGGTCTCTGTAACCGTGACACGGGGGTTGCTACGGGCTTTGTGGGGCGCTTGGGGTGGTTGGGGTTGAATGGAGAGGGCAACCTGGGAGGGGAGTGCTGGGGCCTTCGGGCCTTGTCGAGGTTGGTGAGGATTTCGTTCAAGCCCCGGTATATCGTTTCTAGTTGGCTTTCTAGTGAAGCGAGACGCTGCGCCATGATGTCGTGGGCAGGGGTGAGGGTATCTTGGGGGGGGTCGCCCTGTGTAGTGTAGGTCGTGTTGTTATGTTGCCTATTACTACTTGTGTAGAACATGTTGTCTCCTTTTGGGAACCTGGGAGGGGGGTGCGTTGGGTCATGACGTGAATTCGCCCTTCTGAGGTCTGCGCTAGTACTAGTGTGATTAAAGGTCGGTGTCGGCAAAGCGGGGTCGTGATGTTGAGAAGGGTGGATCAAATGAGGAAGTTGAGTTTGACGTTCCTCTGGGAGTAGGAGAACACATTTTGTGTAGGTGCTGGAGTGGGAGGTGACTCGGGGGAGGCGGGAGGAGGAGGCGTAGGGCGAGGTGTTGATAGTTTGTTTTTCCTGGTGAGGTCGGTTATCTATTGGTGGGAGTTGTGTCGGGAAGGGTCGAGACATGTGAAGGAGAGCGGATCGGAGTGTGGGGAAGAGGGAGTCGAAAGCCTCTAGGTTCTCGTTATTTGCCTGAATCAGGACAGTGCCGTTAGTGTAAATGGTCACAGACGTGTTCCCATCCCTTGACGAGCGATTAGGGAGCGAGGTAGTTAGTTTGCAGCTATGTGAGGTAGTTGTGGTTTTGGAGATGTAGAGTTGTGATCTGAAAGTGGTGTTCCAGTCCTCTGGTCTTTCAGTGTGAAAGATTAAGTCCATCTTAATCTGTCCTTTGGAGGGGCAGTGATATGTGTCCGTAAATAGAGATTCTTTGTGCTGTCTAATCAGTCTCTGCTTGAGATTTCTTCTCGCTTTAAGAGAGAGGTTGTGAGGAAAGCTAATAGTGAATGCGTTCGCGCTGTGAGGTTTCAGGTGGGTCGATATGGGGTGGTTGGAGTGAGTTGGCGTGTCCAGTGACATTGTGGGATTTCTAAAAAAGGGGGGACCGTGCCTTTGAAAGGGAGTCTAGGACAGTTGGTGCGTTTGGACAGAACAGCTGGGGGTGAGTTAAAAATTGTCGCCTAAAGTTGTGCCAGGGTGGATAAGGTTGCAACTGAACGGTCCTGTGTGCTGTGGACTCACTTCAGTGAGGTCACAAGGTTGCTTGGCAGATTCCTTCCCATTGGCGACTAGGGGCAAAGGCTGGTAGAGGCAGCACATGTGTTCCAGAAGTTTAAGAGGCACACGTCTGCAAGTGTATTGTGGATTTTGAACAGCGAGAAGTGAACAAAGAAAGATAACAAAGCCTGAGTGGCGAAGGAGGAGTCGTTAATTCAAGAATAAGATGGAGGCACAGCAAACTTCTTGGAATAAAAGTGCAGGACATTAGTAAATGCGGGGTAAACTTCTCATCAAAAATCACTAAGAAGTTAAGCAAAACATGAGCAAATCCCTGTACCTCTAAAATCCTAAACCTCAAAAACACGCCCACTGATTGGGTGGATCGAGGATGGTATTTACCTCAGTTTCATAAGGCAATGTGTCCCAGTGACAAGGTACAAACCAGCACATCAAAAAACAGTACAGTTCAATAAGAAAGGGCTGACTCAAAAAGTGAGTTCTAGCGCGGAATTTAGGAAAACCATGAATGTTTATTACAAAGATTCAAATAGGGGAGGGGAGATTGAGGGGGTGGTCTGGCCACCTGGTCACTTCGATTGCAAGAGAAACACCCTTACATTATACGCAACGGACTACTCAGTTGAAATGGTAATTGCCATATGTGAAATGGTTGTGTGTTTTTGTGTTGTTGTTTCTGTGAAAAATAAAAAACATTAAAAAGAATTTTTATTTAAAAATGAAAAGAGTACAATTCAGAAATAGTAAAGTGCAGATGCAGCAAATCTCATTTAAATGCATACAGTCATTGCCATGAAGGCTTTCAGTTATAGGACAATGCAGAATAATAAGTGTTAGAAATGGGGGTCTCTAGTTGGCAGGTTGTTACCCTGTCCAAGTAGGGACCCTTCTTCCTAGTCAGGGTAAGGGGGATACACTTCTAAAATAACCCCTGCTCACCCCCTTGGTAGCTTGGCACGATCAGTCAGGCTTATCTCAGAGGCATTGTGTAAAGCAGTTGCACATAACCATCAGTAATACAGTGAAAATACTACAAAAGGACAGCACGCAATTATCCAATATTTTACCTGTGCAAAACAAGACCAAAAACAATACAAAATCCACCATGCAGTTCTTAGAATTATCATTAAGCAAAAAAAGACTGAGAAATACAGTTCCTTGAAGTCGAAAGCTCCATTCAGGACTATCACTGCGTCGTGAACAACAAATCCAACCAGTTCTGGCTGACGGTGGCGTCACAGGCCCGCTACGATGTCGGGAGGACCAGCAAACAGTACCTTAAGAAATGCAGGGTGTCGGTGACCTCGCGATGAGCCTCGAAGAGCCAGCGTCGGCAGGCGTCGGTTCCGGAGGTCGGTGCAGGAGTTGTCGGGCCCTTGAAGTAACACACATTGCAGATCGAACTCCGTGCAGTTGAAGTCAGGAGCGCTGTTGTGCGTTGGGGCTGCGGTGCAAAGTGCAGCAACGCGGGGTGCGGTGCCCTCAGGTCACTGTGCAGGCAGCGGCTCGGTGACGGTCATTCAGCAGTGTCGGTGATACCAGGACTGCGGTGCGAAGTAGTGGTGATCGCTGCGGTGCTAGCAGGTCACGGTTCAGACAGCGTCATTGCCATTGCTGAAGCGCTGTCGTCGGCTGGTGGACTGGAGTAGATGGCGCCGGCGTCAGTAGGCCAAGGCTGCAGTGTGGGACGGGGCGCTGCATCATGTAACTTACGAGCGGTGCCCTCAAAACAAGGTGCAAGCAGCGGCGTCGATGTCGGCGTAGAGCGTCATCGACAGGGATACCAGGGCGACGGTGTAAAGCAAGGTGGTGCGAAGTCTGGTGCCCACAGGTCACGGTGCAAGCAGCGGCTCGGTAGCAGCATTGGCTGGTGGCGTCAGTGAGACCAGGGTTGCGGTGCAAAGTGCGGCTGTGCCTTCTGCAGTGCCATCAGGACACAGAGCCGGAAGCTGCATCGTTGACAGCGTTGGGTTGCTTTTTCTTCTGCTGCAGCACAAAACACACAGTTCCCAGTGCTGGTAGCAGATAGACTTGAAGTCTTTGCTGTTCCTGAGACTCCTTTAATAGGGGGCAAGCTCTACCTCAAGCCCTTGGAGAAAATGAAACAAAGAAGTTGCAGAAAGTTCAGTCCAGTCCTTTCTCTGCTCAAGACAGAAGCAGCCACTGCAGGCCAACACAGCAAAGTGGTAGTTCCTCCTCACAGCTTCTCCAGCTCTTCTTCTTGGTAGGTTCCTTGATCCAAAAGAGTTTTAAAGTCCTGGGGTAAGGGCCCCATAATTATACTACATTTTCTCTTTGTTTCAAGGGTCTCTGAGCCCAGTCCAAACCAGTTCTTCCCTCTCTGGCCCAGCTTCACTACAGGAGGTGGAGACAGCATTTTGCAGAGTAGACACTGCCTATTCAGGTGCTAGTGAAAACTCCTCCCACCACTCTAAATACAGACCAGGCCTATTCAGCCCAACTATGAGTCACCCAGGAAAGGCAGGACACACCTCACCCTTCCTTGTGGCTGTCTACAGTGAATGCACATCCCCAGCCCCTGTCACTCCAAAACCAGACTGTCAATACACAAACCAGCAGAGGCACACAGAATGGTTAAACAAGAAAATGCCTACTTTCTAAAAGTGAAGAAGAAAACTAGGACCACAAAGTCTTAGACAGAGCGTGCACTACTCCTTGCACTCATCTGAGTGTCTCACAGTATTGATGAACACACTTTAGATAAATACAAAACTTTTAACCTATTTTTCTGTATTTATCCAAAGTGTGTTCATCAATACTGTGAGACACTCAGATGAGTGCAAGGAAGTAGTGCACGCTCTGTCTAAGACTTTGTGTCCTAGTTTTCTTCTTCATAGTTTTCTTCTTCAATTATGAATAGGTGGTGGGGTAGTACCACCTCAGAGTCTGCACACTGTCATCTATAAAGTTTGGTTTCTACTGAAAATCTTGTTTACTGTACGAAATTCAAGTGCAATCCGGCTGTTTCTTAGTTCACTGATTTACTTTCTAAAAGTGGCATTTTCAAACACACAATTTAAAATCCATCTACCTAAAAAGATGTGTTATTAAATTCTGAGTTCAGAGAGCCTAAACTCCATTTCTCTATCTTCTTCCAATGGAAAGTTATACTTGTAAGATGTTAGAAACCAACTCCCATGCAACTGCTAGTCCTGCCTGCCCTTAATGGTCTGTTGTGAAGCCCCTGCCCTCTCTTGTCTGTGTCTAACCCCTAGCCCTCCTTCTGTCCTCCATGGTCCTTTGTGCGTGACCATGCCCACCATGGCTGCTGTGCTGCCACTAACCCTCCAACTTGCCATGCATTATCTTTTGTGCGACCACTGCCCCTCCCACCAGCCCTGTGTGGTCAGCTTGCTGCCCCTGACCCCCTCCCACCTTACCTCCATCGTCCATGTGTATGCCATTATAGTCTCCCTGAAGCCCTCCATTGTGTGGTGTGCTTCTAGTGTCCATACCGCCTGACCTCCATGGTCAGCTTGCTTCCCCTCCATTGCTACCTTGCCCCCTGCCCTCCGTTTCTTTCATATGTGGGCCCCTATCCCCTCCCTAATACCTCCCATGGTCAGCTGGCATGCCCTGCCCCCTCCCTCCTGCCCTTCATGGTCTGTTGTGCTGCAACTGCCCCTCCTGTCTGCGCGGTATGATCAGCCTACTGCCCTTGCCTCTTTCCCATCTGCCCCCTGTTGTCCATATGCATGGCCCTATCCCCTCCCTATTACTTTTCATGGTCCGTTGTGCTGCACTGCTCTCCCGCATTCATTGTGTGGTGTATTGTGATGCTGCAACCTCTGGCTCCTGCTCTGTAAGGTCAGCTTGGTGCCCCTGCCCATATCCCTCCTGCCCTCTATTGTCCAAGTCCATGTCACTACCCTATTCCTCCTATCCTCCATGGTCCAATGTACCATACATGCCAACATTTTTAAAATGGTAAGAGGGAGATTTTGAAAAAGCAATTCTTGGTGGCAAGTATGGTTGTACTGCCACAGCCTCTTCCTTCTGCATACATGCCAATACACCCGATTCAGGGGGGAGGCTCCCAATTTTTAAAGCTAAAAATAGCTTCATTTTGGCTGTCTTCCACCTGAAATTGCCTCTATTTCAATAGATGGGGAAAATACATTCTTCAGATTATTATTTTTAAATCTGCCACTTGCCACTTCTAAAATGTTAGATTTATGCCTCTCACCTTCAATGGTCTGTTGTATGGCCACATCCACTCTTGCCTTCATGGTTGGTTTGTTGTGCCTGCCCCCATACACCTGCCCTCCATGGTCTGTTGTGCTTCCGCTGACCCTTTTGCCTGCCCAGCGTGGTCAACTTGCCGACTCTGCCCTGTCCTACCAGCCCTCAATTAGCCGAGTCTGTGGCCCTGACCGCTGCCTCCCCACAGTGTTCTAATGAACAACTAGATTGTGAACATTCTATATTTATAACGAAAGTATGGCATGCCTGAAGTCATCTTGATAAAATAAAAACTGTATAACCTAAATCATTTCCTTTAGAAATTATAAAAATGAGGGGGTCTTTTTCCCAAAGAAAATATGGTTAGTGCTCTATAAAAACTAAAATGAGGACACAGTTTCAGAGTTCTCAAATATTGACAAAGTGCTTTTAAATTATTTGCTGTCTTTTTTTTATCCAGTTGATCCCTTGATTATTGGTTGCACTTAGGGGAGAGGATGTGGCGTTGCAGCCAGAGCTGCTGACTTTGCAACTGGGGAACTAGGTTCGAATTTTGGCATCGGCTCCACATCCCGATGCCTAAAACCAAAATGAATGTGTCCTTGTGTAAGTTAACTGATGCTCATGTAAAGCACTCCAATACCTTTAGGTCAAGTCTGCGCTATATAAAACTGCAAAAGAAAAAAAATTAAGCACACTTCTGTCATTGGGCAATACGTGGACTACATTTGGGTATTATTTGGGCTGCATTTTGGCTCTTTTTCTCTGGTGGCTATATTGGAAGACTTTTATGTTATGAAGCTCTCTAATTTCCTCAGTTACTGCAGTATCTTCAGTCAAAAATGTGTTCAGTTTTCCACTTCGATTCCATCAAGATGGCGTTAAGATGTGCCACACTTTTGGTATGAATTCAGAATGCTAACACTCAAGTTGCTCATTAGAGCACAGTGGTAAAGCTGTCTGCTGCTGGTGTTGAAATTGGATGTTTCAGTCTGCATGTCAGAATGTTTTAATGAAATAGAAGAGGAAGATTGAGTTATCTATCTCTCACCTATGTCACTTGTACTGTAGAAGATACCAGAACATTATAGAAGAGACTAAAACAGTGGAACCTTGCAGTCACAAAGTTCTTGAATGTAGAGTGAGGAATCTGCACACTTCTGAACTGGCAGTTGGTATGCTGTGGCTGAGGTGTATGGAATATACCTGATGCTTCTCTTCACTCTCTGGTCTGCTTATTGTGTAATCTTTTTATCGTGCATTGGGCACTGGCGATGAGAATGGGATTCATCCAGGTGCACCTCAACATGCACTTGATGCAGCAGAAAGACGGAGTGTGGCCATTCTCAGGAACTGAAGAGTATTCAGGGTGGTACTCTGGTTGCACGACTGAGTCCAGGCTTGTTGTGTCAAACTGACTCTGGTACACAGTGAGCACTTTTGCGGGTGGTCGGTGGCTGTGATCCTGAGCAGCGAGTAATTGGCTACTGACAACAGTCGCTGTGGTCATCCTGACGTGACCCCTGTTCTCCGCTGGAGTTATTGACTTGAGAAAGAAACTGTGTGCCAAAGGGATGTGGTGATTTCAACCTCCGTCAAGTGCATAAACAACTAGAATGAGAGATGACTATCTGATGCCGCTCTCTGCTTCTGACGTCAGCATGACAGGTATGCGGATTTCTGAGGAGGATGCACACTGTATGTGAGGAATCACCTCCTTTTGTACAACCACATTTAAGCAGCTAAGAACTGATGAGAGCGTGTTTGACGGCGCATACACTCACCAACAAACTTTCGTGAGAGTGAGGGGTACGCGCTGAGCATGAGAATTCACCACTGTTGTGTTCCTCGCTCGCTGGGGTTGCACACTAAGCATGTGAATTCATCACATAAAGGGCTACGAACTGATGTAGCATGATTGACGCCGAGCACAAGCAGCTACGAACTGTTGCAAGTGCGAGGGGTGCACGCTCAGCACAAGAAATCACCGCTGTTAACTCGCCTTGCTCACAGCAAAATGAAGAGAATTCGGCACCCAAGAATCCGAATTAGGGTTCACTCCAGTAGAACTGCTCACCTTCCTTATGTCTGCCTACCAGGGTGCAAGCAGCATCGTTGTTCTCGTGAGTTCTGCGGGTGCCCAGAGGGAGGAGCATCTGCGAGGAGTCTTGGAAAGACTTTCTGTGGTACCCACCTACTGCCCAGCATTTGCCGCATTTTGTCCTAGGCCTGCAAGGCCTACTCGCCTCATTGAATCCGGGCTTCAGAGTCTTTTCCCATAAATAACAGAGCCAATGCCACCTGGAGGCAGTTGAGGAAAGCCCCACTGATGTTGGCAGTGATAAAAAGAGAACAGAAACTCAGTGTGTGAATACATTTTGCTTTGCCGTATACTGCGAGACCTAAGCCTCAATTTGGTTGTGGGGGTAGAGGTGCTTGAGAAAATGGGGTGAGGGGTATTTTATGTGACATCAGAAAGAAAAATGAGTATGCAGAGTATTACTCCTCCCCCATTCTTTTTAACGTATCTTGTGGAACCACCACTGAAGTGGAACAAATTGGAAAAAGTATTTCACAATTATTCCATCGTTTGTGGGCACAATTTGGGTCTAGAGAGGAAGGTAGCACTATTACAACATTGTTTAAGAGCAGAGGGACAAGAAATCCTAGAGCATCTACCTGATCTAAGTGCTGATGAATCCAGGGGTTAAATGAATATGAAATAAGCATAAAGAAATTATTCATGTATCGTTATCATTTTGGGAAGCGTTCACAAAAGGAAGGAGAACCAGTAGAGGAATTTGTGGCTGAGTTGGGTAAATTGGCAGCCTCGTGTAAGTTTGAAGCAACAAATGAACGCATCAGGGACAATATTTTTGTTGAATTGTAAAATTGAAAGGATACAGGAGGAACTTTGGCTAAAAGATGATCCACTCTTGGGGGATGTGTTGATTGTGGTAAAACAAGAAACAAGTATAAGACATGAGATGTGTGAAAGAAATTAATCAAGACACCAATAGTAAGGAAAAGTTACAAATAGTTGGGGATGAGAAAAATGAGGTTCAAATAGTTAAAGGTACTCCTATGACAAAGGAGAGGAGGAATGCCGGCACCTTCAAGGGGCAATGCTACAGATGTGGGAGGGTTGGCCACATGGCAAACTGTAAGGAATGCCCAACAATGTAAGCCATATGTAATAAGTGTGGGAGGAAATGACATTTTATGGTTTGCTGTAGAAGTAGCTCTAGTAGCAAGAAACCTGAGAAATAAGAGGTGTGCAAAGAAATTGTACTGAAGATGACTGATGGAAAGTCTTGCAACCCCAAAGATGTGGTAAGGATAGAAAACCTCGAGGTTGAGATCATGTTTGATTCATGCTTTAGACTAACAATAATTTCAAAGGAGATATTTAATAAACTGTTCAAGAAACAGCTGAAGCTACACAAAGTGGATATACACCTAGGACGGTTTGGTGGTCAGCTAGTAAAGATGATAGGATACTGTGTAGGAAAGATCAAGTATAAAAACAGATGTACAGTATACAGAGTTTATGTTTCATGTAAAGGAGATAACATTATAGAATGGCCAGCACAAAAAGACATAGGAGTTTATCTGAATCCTAATGCTGATCCTCAAATACCAGAATGTTAACAAGGATGTAGAGATGGGATCTGATTTTGAGAAAGAATATTCTGAAGTATTCACAGAAAAGATAGAATGCCTGAAACAATATGTGCAGATAAAATTGAAAGAGAAAGCAGTTCCAGTGTCAGCTAAAGTACGTAGCATTCCCTTGAGTGTACAGAACACAGTGAGAGAAGAGTTAGAAAACTTGTGCAAGCTGGGTGTAATAGAACCCCTGGAAGCAACTGAATGATCAGCACCCATTGTAGTGGCAAGAAAACAAGATGGCAAGATTCGCCTGTGTGTTGACCATAGGGCTCTCAACAAAGAGTTACTTGTTAATAAGTTTCCTTTGCCAAACATAACAGAGATGATCACACCTGTAGCTGGAGCAAACCTCTTGTCAACATTAGTTCTAGCATATGCCTATTACCAGATCCATTTACACCCCAGCATTCAAGAGTTCACTGCTTTCATCATGCCCATAGGGGTATATAAATTTAAACGCATGCCATTCGGTCTGGTAACGGTGGCGGTGGTCTTCCAGAGATCCATGTCTATACTGTTTAGAATCCCGGGGGTATTCTGTTATCAGCACGATGTGCTCATATTTGGGAAATCTCAGGCTCAACGTAATGAAAGACTTAGACAAGTTTTTGACGGATTCAAAGAGTATTGCCTTACAGTAAGAAAAGACAAATGTTAACTTCAATATACTGAAATAAACTATCTTGGGCATAAGTTCATTTCTGCAGGGGTACAACCCAAAGCAGATCTGGTTAACACCATAATGAAAACAGTGGCACCCAAAACCAAAGATGAGCTGAGATCCTTTTTTGAGAATTATAGAATTTTATAGTAAATTCATCAGCAACGTAGCCAGTCGAATGTTCCATATGTACAAATTGTTGAAAAATAGGGTAACATTTGAGTGGGATGGGCATTGTGAGAGAGAATTTAAAGATGTCAAGAATGGTCTGACCACTGCACCAGACTTGAAAGCGTTTGTTCCAGGAAAAACAATTATCATTACAACAGATACCAGTTCAAAATGGCTAGGAGCTGTACTTCTACAAGAAAGTGGAAATGGTGAGGAAACCATTGCATTTTCCTCAAGAGCACTTAGGCAATATGAGGTCAACTATTTTGTAATTGAAAAAGAAGCATTGGCAGTGTTCTGGGTGCTTAAAAAAATCAAGAATTTTATTTCAGGACTGGTTAAAGTTAAAAACAGACCACAAGCCACTTAAGGAGATCTTCACAAAAAAAGGGCTGGAGGCAATGTCTAGTAGAATTAAAATATAAATCATTAATCTACAAGGATACACATCTGACAAAGAATATATCACTGGTACACGTAACTTTGCAGCAGATTGCTTGTCCCAAATGGTTGATGACACGGAAAAGGAAGAGAAAGTCTGGGATAACTAAAGTGAGGAAATAGAATTGCACATAGAAAATGTATGTGTGATCACCAAAGGGGTGGTTGAGGACGAACATTGGAGAAAAGAGTTAGAAACAGATCCCATTCTATGTAAAGTATGAGATTTGCTAATCCAAGGGTGGGATAGTGTAGAAAAAAGTGAAGAGCGGCTGAGGCCACATTGGATGATCAGAGAAGAATTATCAGAAACAGATGGACGCCTTTTCAGAGGAACAAAATTAATACCTCCTGAAAACCTCTGGAAAAAACTGATTGACATAGCACATGAAGGCCATCTGGGGCTCATCAAAACCAAGGAAAGGTTGAGGTTAGACTTTTGGTGGCCAGGTATGGATGTACTGGCTGAAAGAGAGATATGGAATTGCATAACCTCTTTCACCTATGATAAGGTAGCAAAATTGTACACTCCACCCATGCAGTGTAGCACCCTAACTGAAGGTCCCTGGCTGAGTGTAGCAATGGCTATCATTTGGCCACTGACCAGAGAAAGGAATTGCCCATGCAATCTAGTTTTAGTCAACTGATATTGAAGATGGCCAGAAATCAAATTTTTCTCTGACATCAGCTCAACCTCAGTTACAAATTTACTGGTAGGGTATTTTTTTACAAGATGCACTACCTAACATCCTTTTAACTGACAATGGTGTTCAGTTTTGCTCTCGAGAAATGAAGGAATTTATGCAATGCAATGGAATAACACACAAGCATAGTGCCCTGTATCACCCAGAGACCAATGGGGCAGTAGAAAGACTGAATAAAACACTCATAATCATTTATTCGGCCAATTTCTGCCATAAAAGGCACAGAGCAATCTGACATTAGACAACATTTGTATAAAGTGAAAGGTGCCACATAAAATAGGTAAAACGTGTTAAAACCATGATAATAAAGCCTAAAATACAGAATTTAAAAAGCAACAAACAGATAAATATTGTTTCAACAAAGCGGGCGCTCCATAGTTTCCTAGTTCTAACTGCAGCTCTTAGAAAAGAAGATACCCTGAAGCAAATAGTAGGTGGATTCAATAATTGCAAATGGAACAAAGCCTCTCTACATTTGCGATGGCCCAATGATTTTAAAAGAGGTTTGAGCACAAGTCTGCGATGGTATCTAAAAAAGTTGCAGAAAAAGTGTAATAGCAATTGTTCAGAGACACCATCACAGGAACAAATTAAAGTATGTCCCCCCAACATATCAGTTGGGTTACCTGCGATCATGAGCCGCCAAACCGTACCAGACTTAAAACGGAAATGGAGAGACCTCTCCCATAGAATGAGGCAAAGTGTCAAAAAACAGGCTCTGCGCTAACGAAGAGTCTGTAAAAAATCAACACCGTGTTTTTCGTTAACTCAGTTTTCCGCCTTCTAGTTTCACAAAAGTTCCAAATGTGGCTCTTGATCAATGATTTATCATCTTTTTTAATACTTTTCGGGTACAAAAAAGAGAAGCCAACCCCAGCTCCTGAAATGTGCGCCAGATGTAATTTAACTAGAGAATGGTGCTTCATTTATCCAAACTGAGACAGTCCAAGATGATGTCTCTACAGAGTTGAGAATGCAGATTAGCCCACTCTCTGACCCACAATAATAGTAGGCTAACTGAACCCTGTCGGCTTTGTATCGCTGGTTTAGCTCCAGGTGCATAATATGACAGGAGTCTATGGGTGGCAAGTGTAAAAGCCTCCAG
The DNA here is from genome assembly GCA_963921515.1 of Calotriton arnoldi. NCBI lineage: Eukaryota > Metazoa > Chordata > Amphibia > Caudata > Salamandridae > Calotriton > Calotriton arnoldi. The sequence goes on along the minus strand of CAWUFW010001044.1, from coordinate 2,800,950 downwards.
CATTTACAATTTTCCTCTAGCTGGAGAAGGGGACTCTTGTGGCATCCCCAACTACCCGCCCCATACGTGACACTTGGGACACACTATGCGTTATATACTTTCATCAAAGATCTGATGGTTCCCCTTCCCCTCATGCATGGCAGGTTAAAACACTCAAAGGGGCGCATTCTGCTGGCAAGATCAAATGGGTTGAGCTGGAAAGATGGCGTTTGGAGGTGAATAGAAGCTTATCACTTACTCCTCATCCATCAACAGGTATGGCTCCCTTTGAGTTGTTAAAGAGTAGGAAGTCCACTTCTAGACTAGGTGGATGAAGTGACACAAAGGTTGGGTGAGGGTTGATGTAGGCCAACAGTGGGGGGAAAAGGAGTTGAAGCTGCAGGCAGCCCACAAAGAGAGGTCTGACAAATTGCATAGGAGTGAAAGCTCGAACTGGCAACAAACAATGGTCAAAATTTACTGGACCCATGGAAATCAGAAAGCTCTTTCGTAATACGGTCAAGACAGGATGGTAGAATATGGAATCCAGGGAGGGTGGTGAAACATTACTTGCCTGGACATAATGGGGAGACACATGAAAATAACAGTGAAACAAGGTCAGAAAGTGGACATATTAATGACAGTGCTGTGTTACATAAAGGGGAAAACACTGCGGTTCGGGTCAGATCAAGTGGACGGGTGACTTGCCCTACGAGCTTCTTAAAAGATTACTTTGTCAAGTAATACAGTGAGAGTTATTACATTGTTAACTTACCCTTATCTTTGGCAGTGCAATGTGGTATTCCTTTCGAATTTTAACCCTGTGAAGTCATGAATGAAAATCCTTACTTAGCATATTTGTTTGTCTTTCTTCAAATGTCTTATTCGCTGTTATGTGTTTCTATGATTTCTCGGGTGGGAATCTGAGAAAAATATCTTTTGTGAAAAAAGGGAGATGTGTGGTATCTGTCCATCACCTATGTCACTTGCACTGTAGAGGATACCAGAGCATTGTAGAAGAGACTAGAATAGTGGAACCTTGTGGTCCCGAAGTTCTAGAATATAGAGTGTAGGAAAGTGACCCTTTTTTGACATGGTCAACCCCAATTTTTGCCTGGTACATGATGTGATTTTGACTGTAAATGCACTGGGTCCCTGATAACCAGGTCCCCAGTGCCAGAGCTCTTTCCCAAAACTGTACAATTGTTCCCCCAGTTGGCAAAACCTTTAGCACCCTCTGTAAGTCCCTAGTAAATGGTACCCTGGTATCCACAGCCTGAGGTACTAAAGAGGGCCCCTAAGGGCTGCAGCACGAATTGTGCCACCCTAAGGGACTCCTCACCAAGCACATGCAAGATTACAATTGCAGGCGATTGTCTTGGTGCAGACAAAAGTGAAAACACGACATGTCACACATCCCTGTGTGCCATGTCCCCTACCAATGCATGTAATATTTGGAAGTCATCCCTACAGCAGGCCTGACAGCCCCTAGGCAGGGTGCTGAATATTACATGTGAGGGCATACCTGCATGAGCAGATATGCCCCTGTGCCTGTCAGTCATATTACTGCCAGTACAAGTGACCAGGGAAGCCATTTTAAAACATGTGCTGGACACACCTACATGATGGCTTAACTGAAAATAGGATGTGTGGTATCAAACATCTCGCATTGGGGGAGTGGCCTAGCAGTCCAACATTGCGGATGCATTCTAGGTGAGCTCCGATAGCCCAAATCCGTCAAAATCCTGCCGGAATACTCTTGTTATAATCCCCAGTTGCCTCCCGTCGATCCACATACCTGCCGGGGCTCTTGGTGCTAGAGTGGAGCGGTGATGGAGTGCGTCGCTGCCTGAGGATGGTCCTGAGGCCTGCTGGGAGTGCTGCCTGTGGCGAGGAGGGACTCGGTGGCCGCATCAAGCCGCTGTGGCAGTGAGGACCTGCTGGGACAGAGCCGCTCTGCACGCCGTGCTCGTGGGGTCCTGCCTGCCGATGCCAGGCCACCTCATGTGGCCAAAACTGTGGTGCGGCCTGACCGGGGCCATGACATGACGAACAATCCTCAAGGCCAGGCATAGGGAGACCACGGCTGGGGGCCTGCCTGAGGTATTACCTTGTGGCGGACCTGTCTGCCTGGGTGACGACCGTGCTGAGCGCAAATGGGGGTGGGGTCGGCCCGGGATGACTAGCTGCTGATCCGGTGGCCCATGGGACGCCCAGTGGCTGGGACTCACCTCCTGCTGGGCCTTGGTGGCCACATACTGGTTGGGACCGCCCAGAGGCAGGGCGGAGTAGCAGCGAGGCGCGACGGTGCCTGGGGCTAGTCCTGTGGCCTGCTGGGCATGCAGCCAGCAATTTGGTGCAGTTCGGCAGCCATGTCGGGCCGCGGCGGTAGTGGAGGACTAGCGGAGGTGGGACCATCCTGAACACCTGGCCAGCCACTCCCTGCTTGTCTGCTGGGCCGGGAGGACTCATGCGGCTGGTGCTGAGGCAGTGCCCAACTGTGGGAGAAAACGTGGCTGAGATCCTGGGGCCGGAGTGACGAGGCTGCATCTGGAGGCAGAGTTGGGATGTTGCCTTGTGGTGGCCCATGCTGAAGTGGGAATAGACTGTGCAGAGTGCTGGTGGAGGTGGTGTTGGCCTGAGCGGGCCTCCTACAGATCCTATAACTCTTGAGATGCCCAGTGACTGGTGCTGGTCTGCTGCTGGGCCTTGCTGGCCTACTGCTTCTGTCAGGGAGTTGTTGATTAATGGCCTGCATCAATTGGAGCCGACTCAAGTGAGGCACTCGCTTGGGGTGAGGTGGTGCACTCCTGCCCACGGAGGTGGTTGGGCTAGGCCCAGTGCAGCTTGTGGGCAGAGGGACCCCCCCCCCGGCCTATACCTTTTGTGACGGGGGCTGCAGCTCTCTCTCCTCTTCCCCACCTTACATCCACGTGGGAACTGGGTTGCTACCGGGCCTAGGGACCCACACGCTGCCTGTGACACCCGCGTATATCCTGCTCTTCCACCCAAGTGGTTTTGAGCGATGCAACTCGGCTGCCATCTGACAAAGCTCTGGAGACCCCAGGCTGCGAACCCCCCATAATGACACGTGACAAACCAGCCAGTTCCGCCCCTAAACAGAGGATGATAGACCGATACACAGGGGCCGAGCATAAGCCTTGGACGAAGGGGGACCGACGGGTGCGGAGCCAAACAACACGGCACTGCTAGCGGCCATCATTCAATCCAGAGACATGTTGGACGCAAAGATAGGGGCAGTTGGCTGTTGCACCAGGACCTGCGCAACACGGTTGAGCAGCTCACTGAGGCTGAGCCAAGAGTATCTAGCGTGGAAGACGTGTCTAACCTACAAAAATAGTTGAGACTCTCACGAGAGGTCTTGCAACACGCGCTGAAGGTGCGGAGGAACCTGCCTGCAGAAACAATCTTCGCTTTGTGGGCTTTCCCGAGGGCTGTGAGGGCGAAGACGCAGGAAAGTTTCTCACCAAGTGGATAGTAGAGTGGATTCTGCCTGGGACCCTTTCCCCCTGTTTCATAATGAAGCAGGTTCATCAAGCCCTGGTGTGGAAGCCCCCCCCCCCCTCCGGCGCTATGCCGTGGCCTGTCATTGCCAGGATCCTTAACTTCCATGATCGAGACACTATCCTTAGAGAAGCCAGATTGTAAGAATTTCTCTCCTTTGAATCCCAACATATTATGATATTTTCGGACTATACCAGGCTGGTTCAGCAGCAATGTCAATCCTTCGCAGTGGCTAAGGCTCGCCTTCAATATCTGAAGATATCCTACATGCTCCTGTTCCCGGCCTGCCTGCGAGTTGTCTATAACTCCTGCATATTTTCCTTTGACACCCCTGAAGTTTTTGCCTGGACGGACGAAGAGATACGTGTGAAGCCCCATACGCCATCCCATCTTGACTCGTACTCCTCTTCTAGTGACCTACTTCGGTGACAGTCCAAGCCTAAAGAGAAGTGTTGCCATAGATCAAGGTAGTCGTGGCAATCCAGGGTCCACCGTGAGACGCCCCACAAGTTTGAAACACAAACCTGCATCGTAGTGTGTTGTCTCTGGTTGCCCGGACGGAGGCAAAGCTATATTTTTCTGCCCGAACATTTAGTATGATGGCACCATCAATGGGCTACGCATCTGGAGCGATACACGTCTACCCCTTCAGAGAGACTCTGTTAATGGGGTGGTTCTTGGGTATCCATTGAATGGACCTCATCTCCGGCCCCTGTTGGGGTCGATGCAGTGTTCCCTCCATGACAGATGCTACAATGGTTTTAAGGTGTTGGGGTGGGAGTGTGGGGGTTACTGGGAAGGTTTCATTGTTAGTTGTGTTATATTTCTAGTGTGCAATTTAGGTGCTCCCCGTGCAGCGACCGCACGTGCGACTCGTCCCTTAGGCACTAATCACCCACCTAGATGGCTGATGTAGATGCCAGTACTGTACGGGCTAGGCTTCAAATTACTAGCTGAAATGTTCGGGGGGTCCTGGACAAAGTGAAGCTCCGGCAGGCTAAGCATATAGGGCCAGACATACTGCTGTTACAAGAAACACACCTCCTGGGTTCTAAAAATCTATGTCTGTCCCAGTTTGGCTATGCTCAAACTTTTCACTCTGGGTTCACTAGAGGCTCCTGAGGCATGATCATTTTGATCCATCACAGAGTTCCATTTCAATTCTTACGGTCATGGGTAGACACACAGGGTAGGTATGTCTTCGTGACAGGAACAATCCACGGGGAGCCAGTGATCTAGGCAGTGTGTACGCCCCCCCACCCCTTACCCAGGCCCTGGTAGAGCGAGTGATGGATATGGGGAAATATACCCGAGAAGATGGCTGTGCTCCGTGGCGACTGGAATGATGTTATGCACCCAAATCACGATAGATGATGCAGCGCAGGGGGGGTGAGGGAAATCGCTTCTGAAGCCTCTGGTCGATCTGATGGGTTGAGTAGATGTATGGAGGACACTTCATCCAGCTGAGAGGGACTATACATACTACTCCCATGTCCATGAGTCATTGTCTCGGCTCAACTATGTCTTTGTACCATCTAGCCATATTCACAGAGTTTCCGATGCTGGGATATTGCCATGGGGTCTCTCGGACCATTCTCCAGTGACACTTGGGCTCCACGTGGGCCTAGACTGCCCTCCTTTCCATTGGCGCCTCTCTCCCTGGCACCTGCAAGACCAGCAATACAAGACCCACATGCACCAGGCCTTGACTGAATACTTTGCCCTCAATATGGCGACCGCTGCCTTGAGCACGGTTCGATGGGAGGACATGAAGCCAACCCTTTGTGGTGTCGATATCGCATTTTGCACTATTGCTTGGTTCCGGCAGGTTAACGCACTCCTGGGTCAGCTTTTATGGGGGTGGTAGCTACTTGAGTGGCTCTACGTACCTGCTTCCAGTCCACCTACTGTAGAGGCATTGCCGCCGCAGACATCCAGTCTTGGGGATCATAAAATACCTAAGATATACCAATCCCTAGTTACCAACAGTACCCCCACATTAGCTACCCTCCGAGCTGCCTGGCAGGGTGATCTGGGTCAGATCAATGTCGATGATAGGACTTAGGCCCTGGAGTCCCCGCGTGGCACTGCTATCTCCTCACTCCTCCGTCTTATCCAATTTTAATATCTCCACTGCTCATACTACACTCAGCATAGGCTTTGGAGAATGGGTCTAGTGGCCTCTCCCACTTGCCTACGATGTGGCAACAGCGAAGACACCTTTCACCACATGGTATGGACTTGCAGTGCACTTGCTAGGTTCTGGAGGGGGGTAATGACATGCTTGACTGAGGTTCTGGCCTGGGATCTCCCCATGTCCCCGAAACTAATCCTTCCGCATACCACTGACGAGATTGGGAGCAACAGGTACAAACGCTATCGTCTGTTTCTTGGCCTTACCCTGGATAAGAGGGACACCGCTAGGCTCTGGAAGGCTAATTCCCCTTCCCTACTTGGGCTTATGGAAGCAGTTTATGGACTTTTGTATGGGCTTAGAGATACCGATATTCAAGGCATGGGGATGCCTTCAGAAACAACCCAAAATTTGGCAACGCTGAGCTGATTACTGAAACCTGCTCCTGGAGCCTCTGACCTCTGTAGAAACACAAATGGGCAATGAACCCTGATAAGCGGAACTGGCTTTCTGAACTGCTATGTAATTTATGTACATTAGGGACTTATGGACGCAGGAGAGCTAGACTTGGGGAGCATAGTTGGGGCACAGCACACTCAGTTGTATCATTGAATGGTATTTTGACGCCATGTCAATATGTAGTGGCCTGTATATATCTGTCCTGGGCCTTCTGGGCCATATCATGGCAGAAAATAAAATAAAATCTGGTTTGAAAAAAACCACCTTGTATTGGTAAACACATACTGATGCCAGTGTCGTATTTACCAATACATGCTCTCAGAGGGCACCTTAGAGGTGCCCCCTGAAAACCTGCCAGCCTCTGGTGTACTCGCTGACTGGTTTCTGCGAGCCTGCCACCCAAGACGCTGTTCTGACCTCCTAGGGTGAGATCCTTTGCTCTCAGGAGACTCAGAACAAAGGCCTGTCTGGGAAGAGGTTGTAGCACCCTCTCCCACAGGATGACCTGATGATTAGCCTCCTTGGGCCGGCGTGCTTCAAAAATCTGCTGCATTTGGAATGCGAAACTGTCTTCCCTCTCAGGAAAGGAAGCCAACCACCCAGTCCAGAGCCCCCTTGGCACTTGGACAGGCAGGAACATTTTCTAGTCAAGTAGGCGTGCCACCTCCAGGCTAGTACCACCGCTAATGTGGGCTACTGTGAGGTGGACATGATTTTTCAGAAGTAGTCATTCTGGGACAGGGTTATGCCACTTCCCACAGGAAGTAGTCATATAGGGGATGTAGTGACCCCAAGGTTCCGTAGCTGCTCATTGGCTACTACCCTACACTGCCCTAACGCCCTTAAATTAAGTATTTAGGGGAGCCCCTGAGCCTTGGAGAAGAGGACCATCAACAACCATCACAAGACCTGATCCCACTTGCTGGTTCAGCCCGAATGGCTTCCTAGCCAAAGCCTGCAGCCTCTTTTTACAGTGACAGATCCCCAATGAAACGCATTGGGCTCCTGATGCTGATTTGCACCTTGCACCTGGCCGCCCTTGTGCCCCTGGTGGTGTACTGCTGGTGCTGCCTTTGACCTTGCCCACCACGCACCTTAAAACCTGGAGATTGGTCCTGTATGTTGATGTACTGTACCTGTTTGCCAAACTTGTTCTTCCTTCCATAGGATAACATTGCAGATCTCAGAAATTACACTGTGTCCACTTTTTAAAGTGAAAATAATTTATATTTAAAAACATACTTACCTGAATGATTTTTTCTGATGCCAAATCATATATAAAGGTACTTGGTATTTTTATAAATTAGTGTGGATCTCCTTTTTGAATCGTGTGTGTCATGTATTAACCATTGTGTGTATTTGCAAATGTCTTGCACTCCCCTGTGTTAAGCCTAAGGCTGCTCGACCACACTACCCCCTAATAGAGCACTTTGTGATTGGATAGCAAGCCCCTGTCCACTCATAAGGGAATTCCTGGAATCTTTACACAGTATATCAACTTTTTGATATATCACATAAAGAGCCAGCTTCCTACAAAGGCCTTGAGTATGATCTTGTTAGGAAAGCCCTCTGAACGACTCGGTTCCGGAGAGCTTTCCAAGCGAATTGTGCTCCGAGTGTCCGTGCGACCGATTCCGATGCATCCGTATAGTGACAGACTCGGTTTGCTCGGACTCCCATTGAACTCTATGGGAGCCTGTGTACTGAATGCGTACACAGGCTCCCATTGCAAAAAGGGGTGGGTGGGGAAGTGTGCACCCTGTGGCTGGCACCCCATGGTACCTGCCACACTGTGCATGCATGGAAAGGGGGGACCCATGGGGACCCCCCTGGGACCGATTCAGATGGCCCCGAGTGAAGGGGGGCCTGCTACAGCCCCCCGAGGTCCGATTCCCACAGCCGTTTCATCTCGGCAAAACAGAGTCGATACGGCTGTCAGAATCGTGCATCGTACTCGTTCGTTCGGAAGCCGGCTCCATTGCACGGCACGATTTGGCTGCGAACGACTCGGACTGCCAGGATCGGGTTCCGAAACGATTCGGTCGACGCTGACGAGATCTTCGCATCGTACTTGGTCGTTCGGAACGGAGTACGATTCGGTCGGAAACATAGACTCCGAATCGGATTTGCTCGTTCCGGAACCCGTCTGGAGGCCTTCCTAATGGGATCGGAATCGGGCCCATAAAGTGAGGAGCCTGGATTTTCCTGAACTGGCAGTTGGTATGCTGTGCCTGAGGTGCATGGAATAAACCCAATGCTTCTCTTCACTCTCTGATCTGCATATTGCGTAATCCCTTTATCTTGAACAAAGATATTTGAGAATTCATTTAAAATGTGTCCTGATGTTGCTTTCTACAGCACTAAGCATAATTTCTGTGATAAAATGAACGCCCTCATTTTGCGCCTTTCTAAATGAAATGTTGTTTTACCTGTTTGATGCAATCAAGATGGTTTTAGGGTTGCAGCACTTTTGTCATAAGTAAGACTGTTAGCCCTCTTGTTGTTTTTCGAACACTCTGGGAGGCTGCAGTAGAACACAGGGGAGAAAAAAGATTTCAAGCTATCGTGTCTAGAATTTTCACTTCTATTAAGGGCTCAAAGGCGAGGACTATGCTTTTTCTTTCTTTGCTGTTTATTAACACCTTTCTTACAGCAGCCAATCAAAAAATAAAACTTTTACCTGAGTACATTTCCCATCATTCCTGTCATGACGTCATACTTCCTACACCAATCTGATTGTCCCCAGTGCCATAGAACATCTCAGCACCATTTTGGAACCCTCTTTCTTTGTTTGAAAGGCTTAACATGGTACACAGTTGGCATTGCCCAGAAGGCATAGTGTTCGTTGGGCCCAGCATGCTAGGGTGTAGTGATCCATTTTTGTGCCAACGTATTTTGCCTAAATGGCCACTTTTTAAAAAAATTACAGAGGGGACCTGCCGGGTTTAGGACCTTGTCTTGACAAGCTCTCAATGATCTGTCAATACCCTTTTTGGGTCCTTCGTTGAACGCTTCAGAAAGGTCACTATATTAGGGTCCAGTTTGGGGGTTTCTGCAACCTTGTTGTGATTTCGGAGCGCAGTGAGTTACGGGCATCATGGTCAAAGCTTTTGCGTAGACGTGAATGGGCATAGTCAGAAACTGGAGGAATTGGGGCCTGAACAGAAGAGCGGAGGCGAACAATGTAGTCAGTATTGAAGTCCAAGGGAATAGAAGAGTCTAAATTTTATAAAGACTGGGGTTCTGGGTGCGCCGGGAAATCTATTTTTGAGCGTTTAGCATGGAGATGTAAAGAATGCAAGTCATCAGATTGTGAGGATTTAGTCGATGATATGTCCGAATCATTGTCATTCCTTGGAGGGGAAGGGGGAAGGATCTTTGGACAAGGGTCCAGCAGCTGAATAAGCATGGTCAAGGATGAGGGTCTGAGTGGCTGCTTGTGGCCATTCAGGTGACTTGGCTGAGGGTTCACCTCCCTTGTGCTTAAGAGTGAGTATGGGAGGCTTGAGGGGGTCCAATAGGATGGGGGTGCATGATGGGCATGTGCAGAGCGTACTTCTTCAACTGATGTGTGGAGGGTTGGATGGTGACAGCAAGGGCCCTGTCCACTGAGTGAGTGACATGGTTGTCAAGTGCCTCCACAAGACTGCCTTCAAGGAGGTATTCCTCCGTGATTACTAGTTCACTGACTTCTTCTCCGGTGGGTGTCTCTCACCCATTGTAGTGAGAGAGTGATGAGGCCCAATGAGGGAGTAAAGAATGTACTGGTGTGTAGCCTCAAAAGGGAAAAAATAAGTAAGGGGCGCAGATGTCTGGCTGCTGAAAGGAGTCTGGCTAGGTTTAGTTGCCCCCTCAGACATAGCTTGTAGAGAAGTTTACACTTGCCCTGGTTGTTCAGGGCAACGGGGGAAGGGAGGAGTGTCTCAGGTCACAAGTCGGGCAAGTGACGTGTTTCGTCTTGCCGAGGGCAGCATGTCCTCGTAGCCCACTACATTTGTGCTTCCTGCGGCGCTGCGTGTGCGCTTGCAGGCGAATTGATGAACTGACTGAATCACTAGTCGGCATACTTGCCGAGTGCTTCCTCACCTACTGGCTCCCCTTTCGGGTGCGTTAATTGCACCGAGTCGGGCCTAATAACAGTAGTGGTACACAAAAGAACAATGCATCATAAGTACAGAGAATAAAAGTAATGCACTTAACAGACGCTTGAGCAGCAAAGAAAGAGTATTCTAAATGGTGCAGAGACGTTTGTTGGCACTGGAGACAATTCGATTGGTGTAGGAAGTGTGTCATCATGACAGGAATGATGGGAAATGTAGTCATGTAAAAGTTTTATTTTGATTGGCTGCTGGAAAAAGGTGTTAACATAAAGCAAAGACGGAAATACATAAATTTGAAACCTCCAGTCCTGACATAGAACCAACTGACAGACTGCTCCCTTGTTTTACTCAGAATGTCAGACTTTATTCTCACATGGCTGAGAAAGATAGTGTGTCATTTCTTGCTTCTGGAGTACCTTCCATACCCTCTGTGGGAAAATCATGAGAGAAATGTTTTCTCTCCAACATAATTCATAAAATCCAAGCAAGAGATCAGCACTTCTCGTAGGGTAAAATGATCTTAGAACACATAAAAATATCACCCTTTATACATGCTCCTTTTTGTGACCCTCAAAACCTGCCATTCACTACAATGCATTTCCATGTCCCAGTGTCTTGTAACGGCTGCCACAGCATGTTAACCATGTTGTGGGCAGCCAATATACGGGGGGTCCCTTTGAGGTCTGGGTGTGCTCATGCTGCCCAAGTACATATTTTTTTTCATTCATTTAGAGGACACAGGGACCAAGACCATGAGTCTTGTAATGTCTACCAAAACATAATGTTCAGGTTGTCACCAACCAATCAGAATTCAACAATCTTCTTTTGAATTGGCCAATCAGAGCATATCTGGACACAAACTGTCCAGCTATCTATAAATTTTTAACCTTAATTTCTCAAAAACGATAGAATGGAATTACACTAGATCACAAAAAGCACGCTTTCTAGACCAAGATCTAGCTTCCTGCCAATTCCATTCAGCAGTTTTTGCGGTAGTGCTTCTTAAATAAGTCTATGGAAAATGCAAGGGTATTTTGCATTTTGGATCCCCCTTTTTCTTGGTCCCTGCTTGACAGATCACCCAAAGCCTTTCAATGCACAAACTAGCCAAAAAGAACTTCTACAGAAAATTTCATGAAGATTCGTCAAACAGCTCAAAAGTTATTAGCAAAACAAAAAAGGCATTTCCTTTGGAAACGGTGACCTATTTATAACTACACAGTGGAGAAAGCCACAGTGTGATACATATATATATATATACCAGCACTCGTCACTTTGCTCCGGCACCTTGCACTTTGTTGTGGCCCCTTGGTGGAGTCAGAGGAGGGGCTTTGGATGCCACATAAGCAACGCGGCAGTCCCGCAGTGCGGGGAACCAGCACTCGTCACTTTGCTCCGGCACCTTGCACTTTGTTGTGGCCCCATGGTGGAGTCAGAGGAGGGGCTTTGGACGCCACATAAGCAACGCGGCAGTCCTGCAGCGCGGGGAACCAGCACTTGTCATTTTGCTCCGGGACCTTGCACATTGTTGTGGCCCCTTGGTGGAGTCAGAGGAGGGGCTTTGGATGCCACATAAGCAACGCGGCAGTCCCGCAGTGCGGGACGCACGCGGGGTGTGTCCGGGCTCGGCCCGGGCGAAAACTGGGCCAAGACGGGCCCGTCTTAGCCCGTCATAGGCCGATAGAGGCCGGGCGGGCCCCCCTCTTGGTTCTCTTGAACCGTGGTATCTTGGCGTATAGATACATCAGTTTGGGTGAGTCCTCTTTGGCAGCTTGTTCTCTTACTATCTGCAATTGCAATTGCTTCATGTACGGACCCTATCTAATTATTGTGGTTGCTGTGGGTTTGGAGCGTGGAGGGATACAACTCATGACTTTGGACAACAAGTACTGGTAGAACTGTTGCCCGAACTGCCCTGATAAAGTTCTGGTAAAGTCTTCACGCACCGACCAGGGGAAACATTTGATCCCACTTCGGAGGTTATTGTGGGCCTTTATTCTCTTCGACGCTCCAGAAGTCTGGTTGCTACAAACAATACAGGTTTTATAGCATTTTTTGCAAACAATTTAGTGACTGATTTGCATAATGGGCAAAAGGAAAACGGCAAATAGCCAAACAAAGTTACAGCCTAAACCTGCGGGGGGCTCACGTTTGACTTTGTTGAATTATCTAACAGGGGCAATGGGGGCCATTGAACAAGAGATCATTTCTGTCGAAGAGTCCCTGAACCCAGAAAAACTAGGTGCAGCAATGGTTCCATGTAATGGTCCAACTTTAGGTGAGGTCATACACGTTCCCTTACCAGAAGCCCCTACTGGCCAGCCGCATTCAAATGGTTGCATACAGAATGTGTCCGATCACATTTCGGCGAGCGACCAGGAGAGTGATTCCCAACTGCCCATGAAGCATCCTAGAAACCCAGCAACTCTCACCAACAAAATCGAGGAAATATTACCAGAGCCTAGGTCTGTACCCCTTAAACCTCATAAAAAGTTGGTTAAAAGGGGCAAACCCCAATCATCACTGGCGCCAGGTAGAAAGGAAAGACCTCTGGTTAATAACCATCCCAGCACACAGATTGACCCTAGTAAGCTAAGCGCTAAATTGGATGCGTTAGATGTTTTTCTGAGAGAGGCCCTAACTAAATTAACAAATAGAGTACGTGCTATTGAAGAGACTCTAAATAGATGTATGGATAACTTTCAGAAAACTGTTAATAATTCGGCCTCACTCAAAAATCCCGGCCCAGTACAACTCGAACGTAGTGGTTCGGTACACACCCGTCCCATTCAAACAGCTACCTCCAAGAATATATTTCCCACCAGGACACCTTACAACGAGAGTCAAACTTTGTTAGATCCAAAACCTATATTTATACCTCCCCCATTACCTCCAATAACCACAAGGCCTGTATGTGCCTTTTCTTCATGCGATAATAACATAGCGCTCCTGGGGAATGGTAATAATTTGCGAGCCTATACCCAGGCTGAATCAAGTGCCATTGTTTCGAACATACCCCCATTGCTAAACAGTCATGAGTACGAAATGACATATCTGGATTTACCACCAGCTGCTACCCCCTATAAGGTAGTATTGGCCAATGTCCCTTGATTACCGTCCCAGGTTTTTGAGTCATGGGATACTCTAAGAAACAAATCCCTGTTTTGGTTGGGTACCAAAACGGGATTGACAGAAGCGCTTTTCGCTGAGTTTAAGATGGCCAGAAGAGTGAGCTGGATAGGTAGAGACCGTAAGAACCTGTATGGCGATTTCGTCGTACTAACCTTTAGAACCCCTCTGTTAATCCAAAGCATTTTGAGCAGAGCAGGAAGTCATCATATTTCAACTCAGGGCATTAACCTAGTCCCCTTGGGATATTTTTACCAGCCAATAAAGACCAACTATATTAGCCCCGCTAGAGGGGTCCATAAAGTCAACTCCCATCATTTATATAACGTTCCTGTCCACAACCGATTCAACAGTCTTCCAACCTTAGAGGGGGTTGACTGACTACCAACATTTGATTCTAGGGCTGCACAGATAAAGGAGGACAGCCAAGCCACTTCTCCAGTTAAACATTCGTGCACCCAGGCTCTAGAAACACTTAGCATTTTAGCAAACAACTCAGATATTTTATCTAGATCTTTATTGTCCATCCGTATGGACTCTGTTATCTCATCCTCCCCAGATGGCACAATGGATAACCACGATAACTGCTTACTCCCAGGTACATCTTCTACCAAGGCTATATCAGTGCCATACTGCTGATATAGCTGCCTCTAAAGACCACAATAGACCCCTAAGGCCACCTCTGCCCACACAGCTCGACTATCTTGGACAACGCCGGTACGCTTTTAACTATTTTAAAACTTTTTATACTTTTATTTCTTTATTTGCACAGTTTTGCACAGATGCTTGGAGCACGTTAGCCCTTACCTTTCGGTTTCCCCGGTCCGCCGCGGCTTCACGCCGATTGCTGCGGAGGGAAGACCTATAATTTGCACTACTTCCGAATTCCTACTTCCGGTCAAGGTCAGCGTTCCAGCTTCCAGCGGCACCTATTTAGGTGGAGGCTGGAGCGGACGCTCAGCGGTGTCATACTGCTGATATAGCTGCCTCTAAAGACCACAATAGACCCCTAAGGCCACCTCTGCCCACACAGCTTGGCTATCTTGGACAACGCCGGTACGCTTTTAACTATTTTAAAACTTTTTATACTTTTATTTCTTTATTTGCACAGTTTTGCACAGATGCTTGGAGCACTTTAGCCCTTACCTTTTGGCCTCTCCGGTCCGCCGCGGCTTCACGCTGATTGCTGCGGAGGGAAGACCTATAATTTGCACTACTTCCGGATTCCTACTTCCGGTCCCGGTCAGCGTTCCAGCTTCCAGCGGCACCTATTTAGATGGAGGCTGGAGCGAACGCGCGCAGCGGGCGCGCCGCTGACGCTGAAGGCGCGCCTAAGGCAAGCCCGTCTGCGTCCGTCCGCGCCTGGACTGGGCCCAGGGCCAGAAATCTTGGCCCTGTTCATGGAGACATCCCTCGGATTCAATATACCGGGGAGAGTTTGCGTGCGTTATGCCCCTCTAGACGTCAGTGTTGCAATACATTTTCTGGTGAAGACCTGGCAAGATTAGAAATCCACAATGCTCAGGTTGTAAGATAAAAATTCCTAGGGCCCCAATTAAGATGCAAAACAACAGCAGAGGGCCCCTGGAGTCCTGCATGAAACACAGTGAACTCCAGTTAGCCCTCATTAATGCAAGATCGCTAATAAAACACAAATATGAAATAGCAGACTTCATTCTTGATAACAAACTTGATGCACTGTTTGTGACGGAAACATGGGGTGGAGATGCAACTGACCCTGACTTTAACATTGCGGTTCCTCAAGGCTACGAAGTTTTTAGACTCGATAGACAACTAAAAAGAGGCGGGGGACTTGTGTTAATCCACCGGAGTGAATTAAACACACACTGTTCAATAATTCCCTCCTCAGAATGTGAAGCTTTCCTTTTCAAAATCACACCTCTTACAGAAGAGACGTTTAGAGGATTATTGATCTATCGTCCACCAGGCCCCAAAAATAATTTTCTGTCTAACTTCCACTCGCTACTAGAACTAGGTCTTCAGTCCAATTTCTTTACCATTTTAGGAGATGTGAATTTTCACCTAGAAGTAACAACAGATAAAGACACACGGGACCTCCTTGAAATGACATCTGAACTATGACTTAAACAATTTATACAAGACCCCACACACTTAGCCGGGCACACTCTAGATGGTCTTTTCACTAACAATCCCGCCATCTCTAATCCCTCCACTCTTCCTTTAGGTTGGTCTGATCATTATGCAATATTATTTAGATATAAGTTGCCTCTATCTAACACTACAATCACATCGAACACCAAGATATTCAGTAGACCCTGGCATAAAATTGATCCGGTATTACTGGCACACCAGCTAGCTCAAAGCCAACCGGACCTTGAAACAGATGTAGATTCTTCAGCTATAAAGTACACCACATGGCTGGAGTCTAACTTTGCAAAACTAGCACCTATTACTATGGTTAATAAATATAGAAAGACACCATCAGCTCCTTGGTTTTCTGAGGCCCTGAGAGTAGAAAAACAAGCCTGTAGGAGGCAAGAAAGGAACTGGCGCAAAAATGATGAAGCATCCGAAAAACACCGGTATAAAACCATGCTTGCAGAGTATAAGAAAAAGCTTATTGCTGAGAAGAGTCAATATTATACACTACAAATAGAAAATGCTGGCAATTCTAGTAAAGAACTGTTTCAGACCATAAAGAACTTGACTATGGTCACAAAAGATAACTCTTCTAACTACAATCAAGATTTTTGCAATGTGCTTGCCCAAACATTCAAAAGTAAGGTTGATCAAATTTATGAGCTGTTTGACAATTTCAAGGTCAACACTAATTCTATAGAGAAGGAATCAACCAACAAGTCGTTATTTTTAGAATTTACATCAACATCTCCAATTCAAATAGCCACGGTTCTTTCTGTTGCTAAATTGGGTTCCCCAGAGGATCCCTGCCCCCCTAGGATTCTACAAAATATAAGCCAACACATCAGCCCTTATTTGTCCAGAATTTTTAATCAGATGCTCGCACAAGGACTATTTCCTAGCAATTGGAAACAGGCCTGTATCCTGCCGCTTCTTAAAAAGCCTAACTTGAACATAAATGATCCTGCTAATGATCGTCCTATCGCAAGACTCCCACTCCCAGCAAAAATTATAGAGAAAGTAATAAAAGCTGAACTCTTTACTTTCATTTCAGAAAATCAATTATTAGATCATAGTCAGTTCGGTTTCCGAGCAAATCATAGCACTGAGACTGCCTTGATAAAAACTACGGAAGAAATACGCACCACATTGGATGGCGGAGGGTCGGCAGCTCTCATTCTGCTGGACCTCTCCGCAGCGTTTGACACGGTGGACCATGTTCTTTTGGTCCAACGTTTGAAAACCATAGGGATAGGAGGAAAGGCCCTCTCTCTTTTAACCTCGTTCTTATCAGATAGATCCCAAACGGTACACCTAGGTAAGTTTAAGTCATCGCCCTTTGCTTTGCCTTGTGGGGTTCCTCAGGGTTCCTCATTGAGCCCGACGCTTTCAACATATATGTCTCTGAACTTGCCCCGCTGATCAGAAGTTTTAATTTGACTCCCACTTCCTATGCTGACGATACCCAGCTGGTAATTTCGACAGTGGATAAGGATGTTAATCACTCCCTCAAATTACATGATTGTATGATTGCGTTGAGCAGCTGGATGAGTAGGCATTGCTTGAAGCCGAATTCAAGCAAAACTGAAGTGGTACTGTTTGGTAACCTGTTCCCACCTTGGTCTCCGGCTTGGTGGCCAGACAACCTGGGTTCTCCTCCCACACCAGGGGTTAAAATCAAGAACCTTGGTGTTATTATAGATGAAAAACTTAATTTTGAGACCCAGGTTTCTAGGGTTGTGTCCTCTTCTTATCTTACCATCAAAACTTTGAGAAAAATCCTTCCCTTCATTCCAAAAAACACCAGAAAGACAGTTGTGACCTTGCTAGTTTTGTCCAAATTAGACTATTGTAATGGTCTATATATGAACCTCCAAGTCTGACTACTTAGGAGGCTGCAGGCGGTACAAAACGCCGCCGCTAGATTAGTCGTGGACATTCCTAAATATCAGTCTATTAGGACAGGTATCCAGGACCTGCACTGGCTTCCTGTCGGCCAGAGTGTTAAATTTAAGGCACTCTGCATTGCCCACAAGGCTCTGCATAGAGAAGGTCCAAAATTTCTCTGGAATATCTTCAGCTGGTACTCTCCTAATAGACCCCTGCGATCGGCTAATGCCAGTCTGATGACCACTGCTAGAATCAAAAAGACAAACTGGGGTGGTAGGAGTTTTAGCTATAATACCATCAAGCAGTGGAACTCCCTCCCATTACACCTCAAGACGATTCCCACCCTTCTTGATTTTAGAAAACAACTTAAGACTTGGCTTTTTAGATACTAGCTTCCTTGGCATAGTATGTTGAACCGGAAAGCGCCAAGACACCCACGGGTATAAGTGTGCTATATAAGTTGTAATAACATAACATACCATTAGTGCTCCATCCACTGATGCCAGGGCTGTGAAATACTATGGTAATAAGAGGAAAGATCTGTGCCACTTACTATTTTGGAACGTTGCCGGTTTACGAACTAAGACAAGCAACCGGTTATGGTCTGAATTTGTTGTAAATTTTGAGATATTTTGCTTACAGGAAACATGGGTAGAGGAGCCCATACTCATTAACGGTTATAAAACCTTCCATTCTGCGGCAGTAGCATCGACACATGGAAGACCAAAGGGCGGTCTTTGCACTTATGTATCTAAATATGTGAATGCACGTAACACCGCATTGAAAGCTGCAGATAGATATTACCAACTTATTACTATGTACATTGATAAATCGCATTGTATTGCATTACTAAATTTTTATAATAATGCATCACCTGACTCGATTGTGGGGGTACTTAGAAAAATAAGCTTTCACCTAAATCTTATACAGAACACAAAGGCAAAAGATGTACTTGTTATTTGGGGAGGGGACTTCAATTCTGCACTGTGCCAATATACTGAAAGTGATGTTTGTGGAATTATGACTAATGAGGTTAATAGTTTCTCACATTTCCTGCATACAATCTATGGGGATCTTCTAAATGAAATTATATTTTCTGCTGATTTAGGGTTTGTAAATGACCTGTGTTCTCCACCTACTCCCTTTAGCCCTACTGTTAATGGACGAGGGACGTACTCAACTATAGATTACATTCTCATGTCAAGTAGACACTCATCCAGAGCTAGCAATTTTATTACCCATACGAATGCCCTGAGCGATCACTTTCCTCTGAGCATAACTTTTACAGCGCCCAGTAATGTGATAAACATTAAGGGTAGATCTCCACATATTGTTGAGAATATAGCCCTGAATAGGTTGAATGGGTATTCGCTACGTTGGGTTAATGTGGACCCAAATGAATTTTTAAGAAAGGTAGTGGTTAAATGTGAAGCTGCCTTCCTTGCTTGTCTCGATGAGACAACTTCTCACGTAGACATCTTAAAAAACTTTACTCAAATATCTGGACACATTAAAAATGCTCTTTTTGTGAAGAAGCCTGGTCCGCTTTACATGCAGCCTCCGTAAATAGAGATAATACGGGCTTCTGGAAGGCAGTAAATGCCCCTTTTCTGGTCAACCGAGACATCCCGTCAATTGAGAGAGCCATTGCCGAAGATCAATGGGTGGAACATTACTCCAGTCTGTATAACAACCCGGCTTGGGAGGAAATTAGGGAAACCGCTCTCCCAGACATAGATGAGTTACCATCCATTAGACAACAAATTGACATACACTTTGACCTTGATGAGGTTAACCATGCGATTATGACAAGTATGGGAGGGAAAGCTCCTGGTCCCGACGGTATTCCCGTAGATCTTTTTAAATCTAATCTGCCGTTATGGGGACCGCTTTTAACATAAGTGATCGAAGCGTGTTGTTCTACTAGCTTTATACCAACCAGGACAGAATCGATATTGGTCCCCATCTTTAAGAAAGGTAACCGTCAGAATCCTGTATGTTACAGACCTATATCATTGTTAGACTCCCTGGTCAAGGTTGTGGGTCGAGTCATACTAACCAGATTACAGGATTGGGCCGAAGATAACTCTATTGTGTCCGATCTTCAATTTGGTTTTCGTAAGGGTCTGGGCACTGTGGAACAGGGTCTTAATTTAAATATCCTTCTGGGCAAGTACACCAAGGCTAAACAGGGCAGGTTATACCTGGCATTTGTCGACTTAACTGCAGCCTTTGACTGCGTTATTCACGACAAATTATGGAAGATCCTGGCGGGATTGAGGGTGGAAACGCCACTCATACATTTTCTGAGGCAGCTTTACCATGACGCAAAGGCAAGGGTCCGTTATGGGGTTGGCGCGGAGTGCACAGCGCCATTTAACATATTGAGAGGGGTGAGACAAGGCTGTCTCCTGGCACCCTTTCTTTTTACTCTATATATAAACAAACTGGGGCAGATATTGGCGAATGAGTGCCAGGACTTGCCGTTAATCGATAAGTGTCCCATACCCGCCCTATTGTATGCGGACGACGCTGTACTGATGTCACGCACACCGCTGGGGCTCCAACGGGTAGTGTCAAGCTTCGCCACATTTATGCATAACTTGGGTCTTACTGTCAACACCTCAAAAAAATTTATAATGAAATGTGGGGCAGGCAGTAACAAATGTAGAGACATCAACATTGACGGCAAAAAGGTTAAATGTACTAAAACCTTCTCCTATTTAGGGATTTTGTTTGACCGGATGGGGGCTTGGACTCAGGCAGTTCAAGCCAGGAAGCTATTGTTTATGAAGGCAACCGCAGCTTTAAGTAATTTCAGTAGAAAATTGGGTAGACGCCCACCTGTAGAATTACTGCAAATCTATCAGGCAAAGTGTGTGTCAATAGCTATCTATGGCGCAGGCATTTGGGGCCACGTAGACACTCACTCTCTACAGCTTGTTGAGAATACTTTTTTCAGATTCCTGTTGGCAGTTCCAAATAGTACTTCCACGCACATCTGCCATGCTGAATTAGGAATGCCGTATATAGCGGACATTATAAAAATACAGCCAGTTTTATTGTGGCACAGGATTTGGACTACCGATAAAACCATACTTAATCGTGAAATTTTAATTGACAGCTGTAGATTACAAGGGGCCTCGAATATAAAGTGGTTAAAGTACATAAAAATTTTTACAACTAATCTTGGACATCAGGAATATTATAATGATCCCAACACTATGAGAACGGTAGTGAGGAAAGATCTTAAAAGAAGATGCCTGTCATTCTTGCAGACAAGTAGAACTACCACAGAAATGGCAAAACCAACAGTACAGGCCCATCAGCTTACACTGACTACATATAGTATCCGGCCGTACTTAAGAAACATCTCAGGTGGTTATGATAGATTTTTGTTAACCCGTTTTCGACTAGGCATCGTACACAGATCAATTAGTTTTCCTGATATGAACGACTGGTCTAGAATTATGAGCAAATGCCCATGCGATGACCTGTCCCAACAGTCAACACTGCATGTTCTTTTGTTCTGTAAATTTCATTCTGTTTAGAGAAGGAGGTGGATTCTCCCGATTTTAAGAACACTTGGCCTTAGACAATGCCGTCCTGCGCTATTGGTCATACAACTATTAGAGAATGAATACTTTACCACCTCAATAGTTGCATTTTTAAAAAACACTTTTAAATGTAGGAAAACTATTTTGATATGAGTCCGCCACGAGCGTGATGCAAGAACTTGACAGATGTATAATCATGTACAGATTTTTTAAAACTGCATATGTATATGGATCTTTTTTAAAAACTTTATGATCTGATATTTGAGACGTATGTTTTTATGTGCTTTTATGATTTTTTCTTCAAGAAATCGAATAAAGCTTTATTGAATTGAATTGAATATATATATATATATATATATATATATATATATATATATGTTTTCAACACACTGGTTCGCTCACATAGAGACGCACTCGAGCTTCCACGAGGTAACCAGCCTTTATTTCATCAGGTATGGATATGATTCAAAAGCAGGTGGGTAATGCAGCTTTCCTCCTTGCCGATGCGTTTCGAGTTTCCTCTTCTTCCAGGGCTTGTGGAAAGTTCGTGCTGTGGTGGGTAGGGCTCCCATTATATGTACAAAGTCCCGCCCTCAATGGATGCATTACGGAGACTTGTGGGAGTCGTAGTTCCCTAAATTACACAAAAAATAAAACGCACTGATTACTGCTGGTTTAAGTCCTGGGTGGACCCCCGCCCTCTGACATATCCTCATCCTGCATTTCAGCCCCACATTCAAGACGGTGTATCCGTGCTTTGTGGCCCCTTTAAGATCCTTGGGATGAGCCTCCGCCTGGATTATACAACACACTGGTTCGCTCACATAGAGACGCACTCGAGCTTCCACGAGGTAACCAGCCTTTATTTCATCAGGTATGGATGCGTTTTATTTTTTGTGTAATTTAGGGAACTACGACTCCCACAAGTCTCCGTAATGCATCCATTGAGGGCGGGACTTTGTACATATAATGGGAGCCCTACCCACCACAGCACGAACTTTCCACAAGCCCTGGAAGAAGAGGAAACTCGAAACGCGTCGGCAAGGAGGAAAGCTGCATTACCCACCTGCTTTTGAATCATATCCATACCTGATGAAATAAAGGCTGGTTACCTCGTGGAAGCTTCGAGTGCGTCTCATATGAGCGAACCAGTGTGTTGAAAATAATCCAGGCGGAGGCTCATCCGCCAGAGACTGCACCACCCAAGGATCTTAAAGGGGCCACAAAGCACGGATACACCATCTTGAATGTGGGGCTGAAATGCAGGATGAGGATATGTCAGAGGGCGGGGGTCCACCCAGGACTTAAACCAGCAGTAATCAGTGCGTTTTATTTTTGTGTAATTTAGGGAACTACGACTCCCACAAGTCTCCGTAATGCATCCATTGAGGGCGGGACTTTGTACATATAATGGGAGCCCTACCCACCACAGCACGAACTTTCCACAAGCCCTGGAAGAAGAGGAAACTCGAAACGCGTCGGCAAGGAGGAAAGCTGCATTACCCACCTGCTTTTGAATCATATCCATACCTGATGAAATAAAGGCTGGTTACCTCGTGGAAGCTCGAGTGCGTCTCTATGTGAGCGAACCAGTGTGTTGGAAATAATCCAGGCGGAGGCTCATCTGCCAGAGACTGCACCACCCAAGGATCTTAAAGGGGCCACAAAGCACGGATACACCGTCTTGAATGTGGGGCTGAAATGCAGGATGAGGATATGTCAGAGGGCGGGGGTCCACCTAGGACTTAAACCAGCAGTAATCAGTGCGTTTTATTTTTTGTGTAATTTAGGGAACTATGACTGCCACAAGTCTCCGTAATGCATCCATTGAGGGCGGGACTTTGTACATATAATGGGAGCCCTACCCACCACAGCACGAACTTTCCACAAGCCCTGGAAGAAGAGGAAACTCGAAACGCGTCGGCAAGGAGGAAAGCTGCATTACCCACCTGCTTTTGAATCATATCCATACCTGATGAAATAAAGGCTGGTTACCTCGTGGAAGCTCGAGTGCGTCTCTATGTGAGCGAACCAGTGTGTTGAAAATAATCCAGGCGGAGGCTCATCCGCCAGAGACTGCACCACCCAAGGATCTTAAAGGGGCCACAAAGCACGGATACACCGTCTTGAATGTGGGGCTGAAATGCAGGATGAGGATATGTCAGAGGGCGGGGGTCCACCCAGGACTTAAACCAGCAGTAATCAGTGCGTTTTATTTTTTGTGTAATTTAGGGAACTACGACTCCCACAAGTCTCCGTAATGCATCCATTGAGGGCGGGACTTTGTACATATAATGGGAGCCCTACCCACCACAGCACGAACTTTCCACAAGCCCTGGAAGAAGAGGAAACTCGAAACGCGTCGGCAAGGAGGAAAGCTGCATTACCCACCTGCTTTTGAATCATATCCATACCTGATGAAATAAAGGCTGGTTACCTCGTGGAAGCTCGAGTGCGTCTCTATGTGAGCGAACCAGTGTGTTGAAAATATATATATATGTATGTATGTATGTGTGTGTGTATATATATATATATTTTTTTTTTTCAAATTAGTGTAGTGCATAGCTAATGTAGTGTGGCTAGTGAGTTGACAATACTGTGTACGGAGGTGTGAAGTTTTCGGCAGCTCGCAAATTATAACTTAAAGTTATAACTATAACTTTAGAATTTCTAAGATTTGTGTATTTTAAGTTGGTTTTGTATACAAAATATTAATAAAGTTTTCCTAACTATAACTTAGTTTTAACCTTTTTCAGTGTTTTTTGTTGTTGAATAAAATGTGTTTCAATCGTAAAGTGGAGTGTTTTCAAGTGGAGTGTCGTCGTCTGAGTGTCATCAAGTGGAGCGTTGTCGAGTAGAGTGTTGTAGCGTGGCATAGAGTGGATTATATTGTTGTTCAGTGGAGTGGCAAAGAGTGTAGTGGAGGGAAGTAGAGTGTCGTAGAGTGGAGTGTTGTTGAGTGGAGTGTCGTATAGTAGAGTGGATGAAGGTGTTGTAGAGTGTAGTGTCATACAGTGGAGTGTTGTAGAGTGGTGTTCCGTAGAGTGGAGCGTCGTAGAGTGGAGTACAGTAGAATATAGTGGCATAGAGTAGAGGGACATACAGTGGAGTAGGGTGTTCTAGATTGGAGAGGCGTAGAGTGGGGTGGCGTGTCGTAGAGTACAGTGGAGATGCCTAGAGTGGAGTGAAATGTCATAGAGTGGGGTGCTGTAGACTGAAATGTTGTACAGTGGAGTGTCCTTTAGTGTAGTGTCATCGAGTGGAATGTCGTTGAAGAGAGTGGCATAGAGTAAAGTGGAGTAGAGTGTTGCATGATTGTCTACAGTGGAATGGGGTGTCAGAAAGTGTTGTAAGATGAAGTAGAGTAGAGTGGCATAGAATAGAGTAGAGTGTGAGGTGTCATGAAGCTAAGAACGAAGTGGTCCATATGGGAAGCGTTTTGAAAGTGAGTATCGTCAGCATGCATCAGGATATGGCCATCCGGGAAGATGTCTCCCATGGTATGGAGATCATGGCGTTGAAGTGTATGCTGCACCAACCTTTCGCACATAAGCGGTTCCCATGGGTTATTAGCTAAAGATAAAGCAGCGGAGTAGAGGAGGCTGCTGCCGAACAATCGACCAAGCCTCCGCCACGCCCAGCACGTTGTAGAGACGGTCTGGATGTCTGTAGAGTCTATTGAGATGCCTTTCGGTAGTATGGGTGAATGGGGAAGATCCCCTAGCTGGTCTCTCTCGGGTTTAAGGTAGGGAATATGAGCGTCTGGATAGTACCAATGATGCATATAATGACATTGAGCCGTGAGGTAATAAAGGTGGAAGTCTGGGACACAATCATAGGGAAGAATAAGAGTGTCCAAGCGTATTCGCATTTTGCGGCCCGCCCAGATGAGCCGTGTTAAAAGACTAGAGAGGGTGGCGAAAAAATGTTGCTTAAGTAGTATGGGGATGTTTAGGAAAAGATAAAGAAAACAGAGAAGGACCACCATTTTGAATTTTGCCACTCGTCCCTCCAAGGAAAGAGGGAGTTTAATCCAGCAGTCTACCTGGGTTGTAAAGACTTGCTTGCCTTTGCGGGTATTGCCAATACCACGAATGTTCCATGTAAGGAAGGGGATGTCTACCACCCTCCCAGGGCCCCTAGGAGTAGGCAATGAGAATTAGGAATTAGAGGAAACCATGCCATGTCTATAGAAAACATATGGTGTACCTGGTGGCTTGTGTGCAACAAATAAAAGACAAACATGCAAAAAACCTCCCTACCACCTTCCCCCATCCACACCAGACAGAAAAACATCCAGTGAATCCCTGAAGTCAAAAACATAAACCTGAACAACTCTGTTAAGGATAATTCGGTATAAACAACCGGGGAGAGGCAACGTTTTGACAGGTGTGGTTCACCTGAAAAAAATGTACTTGTAACGGGAAAGAAAAACCAACCACATAAAAACAACATTATAAAGTAGTAAGGGCAATGAGGTGATGAGGTGTTGTTGACCAATGGTAACCAATGGGCAGCACTAAATTCACACCCCTGGGGGAATGAGGAGTAAGCCAGTGACCCATAGGGGAAGAGATGCGTTATAGTCCGAGTCAACCTGGGGGGATTGGGTAGCAGGCCGATGAGTCAGAGTGGTCAGGGGTGCTGCTTCTAGAAGGAGAGGATCTCGAGGTGCATTATCTGCAAAAGTCAGCTGCCTTCACCGCTGTGTCCAACGTGTGATGCTTCCCATTGACCTCTACCTGCAGGCGAGCAGGGGTAGAGCATAGCATATTTAAGGCCCCTCTTTCGCAGTGAGGTCTTGGCATCGCTGAATTTTCGGCGGGCCTCGTGAACCGTGACAGGGAAGTTTGGGTAGAGGGAGATAGATGAGCCTTGGTACTGCAGGGGGCCATGCTCACGGGCAAGGCAGAGACCAGTGTTCCTATCCCTGTAGTTGAGGAGGTGCACTATGATTAAACTTGGGGGGTGCTCTCAAAGGAGGCCCGAGGGCCTAGGGAGTGATGTGTGCACTCTACTGCAAAGGATGAGGAAAGGTTTCTGCAATCAAAGTGTTCCATAAGCAGCAAACAAAAAAACCTTGCCTCCAAGTCCTCATTTTTGATGGCCAGTGACTTTAAAAGTGCATTCCAGTTTTTCAAGCTGTTTCAATGTGGTGGTAGCACCATCCTCCGGCCACAAAATGCGCCCCTCCATGCCATCTATTATGGCATTCTGGATTCCCCCATACATTCAATGTGGATTCTCAGCACGTCAAAGCAGGCATCTTGGGGGCAAAACCCAGCCCTGAGCTCCACCATAATGGCAGCTGTACCGCCAACTGCATCAGCATTGGATTCCCGATCCAGAGGTTCGTCGGTGTCTGAGTGGCAGCCCTGGTGTCTCGCTGGTTTGGTTTTCTCAAAGAACAATTTGTGCTGTTTGGGTTCGGTGCGGCCCAATGACGAGGAGAGGCCTGGACAGGGCGCTGCACAAGCCAGAGAGCAAGGCGATGTGTAGGAGGCAAGATGGTTAGGATAATGCCAGAAAGGTCTCTCCACCTTTCCAGGCGGTCCCGGACAGCATCCCGAGAGGCACACCGCCAAAAAAGGTGCAGCAGAGAGGGGAGCAGGAATGATGCAGGCATCAGTAGTGGTTCACAGGACGCCACGTGGCACAGCGCACAACTGCAATATAGCCTGGTAGTTGTCCTCGCCTCAGGCTCTCCTGCATCCCCTGTCACTGTGAGGCCTCCAAGGCTGTGCTGGGTTAGGTTGCTCGACCTGCCTCACTCCACAGTATTGGTCAGCAAGGGACATCAGGTGCCGGGAAGCCGGCGTCTAACATCCCGCTTTTGTCAGATGGGTCATCAGGTTGGGAGAGATGGAACTGGAGTGATGATGGCAGAATTTTTGGGTGGATGTGGGCCACAAATGCCTGAGCTTCACAAGATTGTGGCCATCTTGGTTACTGCCTTGGTCACACCCCGCATATTACCATGTTTCTAATGGAAGGACATGAGACACTTTACCAAAGTCTGAATAGTTAGTGAAAACTATTATTATTGTTGTCTATATTTTTCAAAAAGGTAACAGAGTACCGCGGTACTATCTTGGAAGTACTGTGGTACGTATAGAAATTTTCTTAAATAAAGGATTTATGACAAACAATAAAACAATTATTTTTTAGTGTTGTTTACTATTGTTTTATTGTTTGTCAGAAATCCTTAATTTTTTTGAATTTCAAAAGATACTGCAGCATGGAGGGTCGTAGAGTGCTGTAGAGTAGAGCTGCATAGAGTGGAGAAGAGTGTTGTAGAGTGGAGCAGCACAGAGTGGAGTGTTGTACAGTGGCCTAGAGTGGGGTAATGTGTGGTACAGTGAATTAGAGTAAAGTCGAGTCGAGTGACGTGGAGTAGAGTGAAGTAAGGTATTATAGAGCAGAGTGGGGTGTCATAGAGTAGAGTGGTTTGGCATGGAGTAGAGTGGAGTGGCGTAGCATAGAGTGGAGTAAAGTGTCATAGAATAGAGTGGCGTGGAGTAGAGTGGCGTGGAGTAGCAATTCATCGGGTGTCAGAATGTGTCGTAGAGAGGAGAAGAATGGAGTGACATAGAGTGGAATAGAGTGTTGTAGAATGGAGTGGCATAGAGTAGAGTGTGGCCTAGTGGAGTGGCATAGACTGTCATAGAGTCAAGTGACATAAAGTGGCGTGGAATGCAGTAGTGAAGTAGAGTGGAGTAGTCATAGAGTAGAACGGTGTAAAGTTGGGTGGAGTGGTTTAGAGGGAGTTTTGTAGAGTGTTGCAGAGTGGAGTAGAGTGTCATTGAATGGACTAGAGTGGAGTAGAGTGTTGCTCAGTGGCACATAGTAGAGTTTTATAGAGTGGAGTGTCATAGAGTGGAGTGGAGTGTGGTAGAGTGAAGGGATGTAGTGTCTTGTAATGTGGAGCAGAGTGGAGTAGAGCATAGTAGAGCAGGGTAACATGGAGTGGCATAGTAGAGTGGTATAGAGTGGAGTGTCATACAGTGTCATGTCAGAAAGTGTTGTATCGTAGAGTATCATGGCACACAGTTTAATGGTGCACAGTGTTGTAGAGTGCAGTGGTGTAAAGTGGAGTGATGTAGAGTGGAATGGTGTACAGTGGAAATGCATAGACTGGAGTGGCATAGAGTGGAGTGGTGTGTTGTAGAGTAGAGTGTTGTGCTGTGGTGTAGAGTGGAGTGTCGTAGATTAGAGTACAGTGGAGTATCAAGTCATACTGTGGCGTGTCATATAGTATCTTACAGGGGAGGGGTTTGGAGTGGAGTGACTTAGACTGGAGTGAAGTAGAGTGGAGTGGCGTAGAGTGGAATAGCGTACAGTGGAGTGGCTTAGAGTGGAGTGGCGAAGAGTGGAATAGCATAGAGTAGAGTGTCGTAGAGTGGTGTGTAATGGATTGGAGGTGCATAGAGTGGAGGGGCCTGTCATACAGTACAGTGGAGTGTTGTGTCATGTCATACAGTGGTGTGTTGTTACAGTGTCCTACATTGGAGGAGCATAGAGTGGAGTGGCGTAGAGTAGATCCGCATAAAGTGGAGAGGCGTAGAGTGGAATAGTGTAGAGTGGAGTGGCGTAGAGTGAAGTGGAATAGAGTGGAGTGGTGTAGAGTGGAATAACATAGAGTGGAGTGGTATACAGTCAAGTGGCGCAGAGTGTAGTGACATGTCGTAGAGTAAGGTAGAGTGGCGTGTCTTAGTGTGGTGTGTCGTACAGTGTCTTAGAGTGGAGGGGCATGCAGTGGAGTGTTGTGGCGTTGAGTTGAGTGGTGTAGAGTGGAGTGACATACAGTGGAATAGCGTAGAGTGGTGTGGCACAGAGTGGAATAGTGTAGAGTGGAGGGACGTACAGTGGAGTGGAGTATCATAGAATGGAGTGCCGTAGAGTGGAAGGGTCTAGATTAGAGTGGTGTGTCATAGTGTGATGCGGCGTGCCGTACAGTGGAGTGTCGTGTTGTGAAGTGTCTTTTGCATTTTCCATCGACTTTTTAGACAGACATAGCAGCAAAATGACTGAGTCCTTGGTTTCTGCATGAGATATACCTTATTACTATGTTTTAAACTATAGGAAGACGTGAGGCACTTTACCAAAGTCTGAATAGCAAAGGATTTAGTACCTAAGGATTTATGACAAATTATTTTTTATTGTTGTTTATTATTGTTTTATTGTTTGTCATAAATCTTTTTTTTTTTATTTGCAAAAGGTACCGTGGTACTTCCTAGATAGTACTGCGGTACTCTGTTAACTTTTTTAAAAACATATAGAACAAAAAAAATAAGTTGGCCAAACTATTCACCCTTTTATAAAGTGCCTCATGTCTTCTTATAGGTGTAAACACATAGTAATATGGTATATCTGATGTACAAATCCAGAACACAGCCTAAGTGTGGCATAAACAATATGGCTGCTTTTTACTTTTGTAAGGGCTTTCATTAACCAGTAATATTGTGTTTTGTCATCGCTATGTACCACAGCATACCGCAATATTACTGCAGTAGACCGCAGCCCACAATATACCTAAGTGTTTGTGCCTTATAAATTTAAAGCTACTGAAGCAATTTACATATACTACCAAACCTGACCCATTTCACCCCTAATCTATATTCCACCCAAATTTCATCAATATCCGGTCAGCCATTTTGTCACTATGTCTGTCTAAATAGTTTGGGGAAAATGCATTGGTGGAAAAACGTGTTTTGGGACTCCTTTTTTTCCTTTGCGCTCCTTGCCTCATCAGCCAATGAAGACAAAGCAAAGCCAATGTAGACAAAGCAAAGTTTCGAGGAGATTTGTCAAACGGTAGCAAAGTTATTAGCAAGCAAAAATATGAGAATTCCTTTCTCTGGGAATCCTAACTATAACTACAGAGAGACAGCCACCACTCTGTAACTTATATATATATTTTCAAGCTACATAGATGTGAAGTGAGGGATAGTCAATTTAAACTTACATATATGCACTTATTATTAAATATTTTGTCCCTCGATATTTTGTCCACAATATTCTTGAATATTGATATTTTTTGGCTCGATATTCAGTATTAAACCCAAATTTTGTCAAGGAAAGCGGAGTGAAGACTCCGGTAGGAGATGGCAGGCAGAAAGAGAACATTTTATGCCAAGGATTTAGTGTGAACATCTTTGCAAGCAGGCTGGTAGTCCGGTCATTAGCTACCTTCTCGAAATGATCAGTAAGTGAATCAAACACATTTTTTGTAAAAAAGAACCTCCTTGGTGCGAGTTGCTGGGATTCAGGATCCCAAGATGATTCAGAAGAGTTCCCTGCACGGACATCTGGAATATTTCTTAGCTTTCTTTATGAATGTCCTTTTGCTTTACCAGCAGAAATGTTTGTTTGGAAAATAATATCTGCTCCTCAGTGTAGGCAGCAGTGTCTGATTTGATGTCTTGAGTGAAGCTACATCACGGGTAGACAGTTCTCAAGGCCTGTGGTGCTGAATGGAAGTTATTATAAGGAGCCTTGGCTCTGAGAGCTTTGGAGAGTCTTTGGTCAAATAGATAGATTGCAGTAAATGGGAGTGCATATTGTTTTTCAAATCACAGTGTGAGGTACAGAAGAGGTCACAAGGATGAATTTGTACTGTAAAGAGAGTTGAATGCCAGAAGACATAGTGTCATAGTAACCGGTACTGAGAGTGTAAAGACATAAGAACCCTATGAAGTGCAAAGATGGCTTCATTTGGGCATCCTGTCAAAAACAACAAAGTTGACCCTTGTGCATCAAATAAATCTATTAATTAATTTTGCATTTAATGTTATACAATTAACAAACAGAGGAGAAAAATATTTCGATTATTGAATGCATTAATGTAGAACAAAGTTTTAGTATACAAGTACCCCATTCATGTCCCCTTTAGGGTGAGACAATTCAACCCCATCACCACTTCACGATCTACCAGCAACAGTGTGTTCTCTCATCCTCAATCAGAGTCTTATTCACAAACTGCCAGCCACTGCGTGTTCTCCCATCCTCAATCAGAGAGTCTCTCCGACTGAGAACAGGAGAACACTCTGTGGCTGACAGTACGTTAATAAGAATTCAACTGGAGAAGAGTGGTTTATATGAACACTCTGGGGATGAAAATTAACAGCAGAAGGTAGTGTAATCCTAAGTGATTTTAGCTTTGCTCTAATCTTCTGATTAACCATGAATTGATGGACCTCCATCAAGTCCTGGGGATAAACTCTCTGAAGATTTAATAAGGAGACCGAAATGTCGACACAATATGAGCTCTGGAGGTCGGTACTGAATCTGAATGCAGGAGGAGATTCAAGCTCTATTTAGTAAAATCATCATGGATGGACCTGACCTGCAAGAAATTCTATCCTTTAACCCTGGGACTTGCTATATATATATATATATATAAATATATATATATATATATATTCACTGAAAAAACCACAGGTTTCAGGGACGTTATAGTTAGAAATTAGCATTTAAAAAGCCTTAGAAATTCACTGAAAAAACCACAGGTTTCAGGGACGTTATAGTTAGAAATTAGCATTTAAAAAACCTTAGAAATTCACTAAAAAAACCACAGGTTACAGGGACGTTATAGTTAATTGGACATTTCACTCGTACAAAACCAGTGAAATTTGGCCGTTATAGTTAGTTCAGCTAACTATAACTCGCGCCCCCGCAATGCACTGCTGATGACGTCACATATTACATCACTCATGACATGGTCAGTGACATCACTGATGACATCACTCAGGACACAAGAGGACCTCATCGCCCCACCACCAGTGCGCCAAGAGGCGTGTTTGCAGAGTGGTGCAAAAAGGGGCATGGCCTCGGACCACCTCTCCGCAATGCAGCTCTGTGGCGCATACTGCAGGCACCTGGTGGGCTAGTTGGCCCCCAGGGACCCTCAGGAAGGAAGGGAACTTAATACCCCAACTTAGAATGCGCCGAGTGCTGCAGGGAGGGGGCGGGGCCTCTGGCGAGATGCCAGCTTTTTTAAATAATTAATTTTTTTAGAAGGGGGGCTGTGTGGCCCCCCTTCTTTTACAATATTTGGGGCCCTGGGGACCCCATCCCCCAGGGCCTGACCCATTTTTATAAAAAAAAAAAAATTAAACGGGAAGGGGGCCGCGTGGCCCTCCTCCTGAGGCCAATTTCGGCCCCGGGGACCCCATCCCCCGGGGCATGGCCACATGTTTAATACTTTTTTTAAAGGAGGGGGCTGTGTGGCCCCCCTCCTGAGGCCATTATTGGCCCGGGGACCCCATCCCCCGGGGCCTGGTGGCTTTTTATTTTATTTTTGGAAGGGGGCCGCGTAGCCCCCCTCCTCAGGCCAATTGTGGCCCCGGGGACCCCATCCCCCGGGGCCTGGTGCCTTTTTATTTTATTTTTGGAAGGGGGCCGCGTAGCCCCCCTCCTGAGGCCATTATTGGCCCGGGGACCCCATCCCCCGGGGCCTGGTGCCTTTTTATTTTATTTTTGGAAGGGGGCCACGTGGCCCCCCGCCTCAGGCCAATTGTGGCCCCGGGGACCCCATACCCCGGGGCCGGCCTTTCCGTTTTTAAAAAAACCAAAAAACATATTTAATTTATTGGGGAGGGGGGCCGCATGGCCCCCCTCCCAGGCCACTTCTGGCCCCAGGGACCCCATCCCCCGGGGCCTGGCCTTACCGTAGGGGACCGTGGGGGGAGCCCCAATGCCCCCACGGTCCCGCCGGCTCCCCGCCTCCTGCGGGAGCCGGCATTGCTTTTGAGGAAGGGGACCTGCTGACATGCAGCTCCCCTTGCTCAAAAGCAATCCTGCTTTGCTTCATTGAAACGAGAGCAGGTTTTCCTTCTCTCGCTTCAAGGAAGCAAAGCAGAGTTTGCTATGACAGGGCGGGACAGGAGGCTCCATGCCTGTCAAAACGAAGCCGCCCTGCAGGGACTGGGGCTCCCAGCAAACGTGGAGAGTTTTTGCATGGATTAAATTTGGGGAGCATGTCCCGCTCGCCCCATGTGCACCAAAATGGAATTTGTCCTGGAATAAGCAACATGGAGTTAAGAAAGGGCGACGAGAGGGGCATTTTCTCCTTTTGTCATTTCTTTGGAAACCGTGTTTGCAGATAGGAATGTTGTTGGCATCACAATGAGCAAGACTGCTATTACAAAAGAAGCCACCTGTGCAAAACGTCACTGTTTATTGCAAATATTAATTGTGTGCACTTGAACAATTCCAACTTTATTGCAATGTTTTATGACGCTATTCAGCATTGATACTTACCTACATTGCAATTACATACAACGTATTTACTTCGCAGGTGCATTATGGACACTGTATGCTGCTACTCAAGGTCACGTGGTGCGTGTGGTTTTAAGGCCTTCAGAATTAGCACTAATATCATGCTCACCTGTGAACAAGGCTAAAGAGTAGCCGAAACGCGTCAGGAAAGAGAGAATGAAATGCTGCCACGTTGAATTGAAATAAAGCCGGTGTTTTGCAGATCTGGGCTTCGACATCTCTTTTCTGTTGGTGATTGAATGACAGGATGCTCCATGCCTGTCAAAACGAAGCCGCCCTGCAGGGACGGGGGCTCCCAGCAAACGTGAAGAGTTTTTGCATGGATTAAATTTGGGGAGCATGTCCCGCTCGCCCCATGTGCACCAAAATGGAATTTGTCCTGGAATAAGCAACATGGAGTTGAGAAAGGGCGACGAGAGGGGAATTTTCTCCTTTTGTCATTTCTGTGGAAACCTTGTTTGCAGATAGGAATGTTGTTGGCATCATAATGAGCAAGATTGCTATTACAAAAGAAGCCTCCTGTGCAAAACATGACTGTTTATTGCAAATATTAATTGTGTGCGCTTGAACAATTTCAACTTTATTGCAATGTTTTATGACGCTATTCAGCATTGATACTTACCTACATTGCAATTACATACAACGTATTTACTTCGCAGATGCATTATGGACACTGTATGCTGCTACTCAAGGTCACGTGGTGCATGTGGTTTTAAGGCCTTCAGAATTAGCACTAATATCATGCTCACCTGTGAACAAGGCTAAAGAGTAGCCAAAACACGTCAGGAAAGAGAGAATGAAATGCTGCCACGTTGAATTGAAATAAAGCCGGTGTTTTGCGGATCTGGGCTTCGACATCTCTTTTCTGTTGGTGATTGAATGACAGGAGGCTCCATGCCTGTCAAAACGAAGCCGCCCTGCAGGGACGGGGGCTCCCAGCAAACGTGGAGAGTTTTTGCATGGATATATATATATATATATATATATATATATATATATATATATATATATATATATATATATATATCACTGCTCCAAGGTTGTCCACCTGTAAGTAGCACTCGAGCAACAGCTTGATTCATGTATAGGTAAGGACGGGGAACCGCCCGCAGGAGCCGCTCCATAGTGGTATTGCCTGACGCGTTTCGAATCACCATCTGATTCTCTTCAGAGGCTTTAATGGAACGGTGTGCGCAACCGCTGACCCACTTCTGACACACCCCCCCAATGGGAGGCTCGAATGAAACTGTGCCTTCTGGGAAGTGTAGTGCGGGTGGCACATAATCAAGTCCTGTATGGACCCCACAGGTGGGCCCGTCCACGATCCTGTATACAGCTGCTGTTCCACTTTCGTGGCCCCCAATCTTACGGGGTGGTGCACACTCCGCGGCTGGACTGCCGCGTTATAATCACTGCTCCAAGGTTGTCCACCTGTAAGTAGCACTCGAGCAACAGCTTGATTCATGTATAGGTAAGGACGGGGAACCGCCCGCAGGAGCCGCTCCATAGTGGTATTGCCTGACGCGTTTCGAATCACCATATGATTCTCTTCAGAGGCTTTAATGGAACGGTGTGCGCAACCGCTGACCCACTTCTGACACACCCCCCCCAATGGGAGGCTCGAATGAAACTGTGCCTTCTGGGAAGTGTAGTGCGGGTGGCACATAATCAAGTCCTGTATGGACCCCACAGGTGGGCCCGTCCATGATCCTGTATACAGCTGCTGTTCCACTTTCGTGGCCCCCAATCTTACGGGGTGGTGCACACTCCGCGGCTGGACTGCCGCGTTATAATCACTGCTCCAAGGTTGTCCACCTGTAAGTAGCACTCGAGCAACAGCTTGATTCATGTATAGGTAAGGACGGGGAACCGCCCGCAGGAGCCGCTCCATAGTGGTATTGCCTGACGCGTTTCGAATCACCATATGATTCTCTTCAGAGGCTTTAATGGAACGGTGTGCGCAACCGCTGACCCACTTCTGACACACCCCCCCCAATGGGAGGCTCGAATGAAACTGTGCCTTCTTGGAAGTGTAGTGCGGGTGGCACATAATCAAGTCCTGTATGGACCCCACAGGTGGGCCCATCCACGATCCTGTATACAGCTGCTGTTCCACTTTCGTGGCCCCCAATCTTACGGGGTGGTGCACACTCCGCGGCTGGACTGCTGCGTTATAATCACTGCTCCAAGGTTGTCCACCTGTAAGTAGCACTCGCGCAACAGCTTGATTCATGTATAGGTAAGGACGGGGAACCGCCCGCAGGAGCCGCTCCATAGTGGTATTGCCTAACGCGTTTCGAATCACCATATGATTCTCTTCAGAGGCTTTAATGGAACGGTGTGCGCAACCGCTGACCCACTTCTGACACACCCCCCAATGGGAGGCTCGAATGAAACTGTGCCTTCTGGGAAGTGTAGTGCGGGTGGCACATAATCAAGTCCTGTATGGACCCCACAGGTGGGCCCGTCCACGATCCTGTATACAGCTGCTGTTCCACTTTCGTGGCCCCCAATCTTACGGGGTGGTGCACACTCCGCGGCTGGACTGCCGCGTTATAATCACTGCTCCAAGGTTGTCCACCTGTAAGTAGCACTCGAGCAACAGCTTGATTCATGTATAGGTAAGGACGGGGAACCGCCCGCAGGAGCCGCTCCATAGTGGTATTGCCTGACGCGTTTCGAATCACCATATGA
Source organism: Calotriton arnoldi (assembly GCA_963921515.1). NCBI lineage: Eukaryota > Metazoa > Chordata > Amphibia > Caudata > Salamandridae > Calotriton > Calotriton arnoldi. Next base: position 2,765,083 of record CAWUFW010001044.1, on the reverse strand, counting down.
TTCTCTTCAGAGGCTTTAATGGAACGGTGTGCGCAACCGCTGACCCACTTCTGACACACCCCCCAATGGGAGGCTCGAATGAAACTGTGCCTTCTGGGAAGTGTAGTGCGGGTGGCACATAATCAAGTCCTGTATGGACCCCACAGGTGGGCCCGTCCACGATCCTGTATACAGCTACTGTTCCACTTTCGTGGCCCCCAATCTTACGGGGTGGTGCACACTCCGCGGCTGGACTGCCGCGTTATAATCACTGCTCCAAGGTTGTCCACCTGTAAGTAGCACTCGAGCAACAGCTTGATTCATGTATAGGTAAGGACGGGGAACCGCCCGCAGGAGCCGCTCCATAGTGGTATTGCCTGACGCGTTTCGAATCACCATATGATTCTCTTCAGAGGCTTTAATGGAACGGTGTGCGCAACCGCTGACCCACTTCTGACTCACCCCCCCCAATGGGAGGCTCGAATGAAACTGTGCCTTCTGGGAAGTGTAGTGCGGGTGGCACATAATCAAGTCCTGTATGGACCCCACAGGTGGGCCCGTCCACGATCCTGTATACAGCTGCTGTTCCACTTTCGTGGCCCCCAATCTTACGGGGTGGTGCACACTCCGCGGCTGGACTGCCGCGTTATAATCACTGCTCCAAGGTTGTCCACCTGTAAGTAGCACTCGAGCAACAGCTTGATTCATGTATAGGTAAGGCCTCTGAAGAGAATCATATGGTGATTCGAAACGCGTCAGGCAATACCACTATGGAGCGGCTCCTGCGGGCGGTTCCCCGTCCTTACCTATACATGAATCAAGCTGTTGCTCGAGTGCTACTTACAGGTGGACAACCTTGGAGCAGTGATTATAACGCGGCAGTCCAGCCGCGGAGTGTGCACCACCCCGTAAGATTGGGGGCCACGAAAGTGGAACAGCAGCTGTATACAGGATCGTGGACGGGCCCACCTGTGGGGTCCATACAGGACTTAATTATGTGCCACCCGCACTACACTTCCCAGAAGGCACAGTTTCATTCGAGCCTCCCATTGGGGGGGGGTGTGTCAGAAGTGGGTCAGCGGTTGCGCACACCGTTCCATTAAAGCCTCTGAAGAGAATCATATGGTGATTCGAAACGCGTCAGGCAATACCACTATGGAGCGGCTCCTGCGGGCGGTTCCCCGTCCTTACCTATACATGAATCAAGCTGTTGCTCGAGTGCTACTTACAGGTGGACAACCTTGGAGCAGTGATTATAACGCGGCAGTCCAGCCGCGGAGTGTGCACCACCCCGTAAGATTGGGGGCCACGAAAGTGGAACAGCAGCTGTATACAGGATCGTGGACGGGCCCACCTGTGGGGTCCATACAGGACTTGATTATGTGCCACCCGCACTACACTTCCCAGAAGGCACAGTTTCATTCGAGCCTCCCATTGGGGGGGGGGGTGTCAGAAGTGGGTCATCGGTTGCGCACACCGTTCCATTAAAGCCTCTGAAGAGAATCATATGGTGATTCGAAACGCGTCAGGCAATACCACTATGGAGCGGCTCCTGCGGGCGGTTCCCCGTCCTTACCTATACATGAATCAAGCTGTTGCTCGAGTGCTACTTACAGGTGGACAACCTTGGAGCAGTGATTATAACGCGGCAGTCCAGCCGCGGAGTGTGCACCACCCCGTAAGATTGGGGGCCACGAAAGTGGAACAGCAGCTGTATACAGGATCGTGGACGGGCCCACCTGTGGGGTCCATACAGGACTTGATTATGTGCCACCCGCACTACACTTCCCAGAAGGCACAGTTTCATTCGAGCCTCCCATTGGGGGGTGTGTCAGAAGTGGGTCAGCGGTTGCGCACACCGTTCCATTAAAGCCTCTGAAGAGAATCATATGGTGATTCGAAACGCATCAGGCAATACCACTATGGAGCGGCTCCTGCGGGCGGTTCCCCGTCCTTACCTATACATGAATCAAGCTGTTGCTCGAGTGCTACTTACAGGTGGACAACCTTGGAGCAGTGATTATAACGTGGCAGTCCAGCCGCGGAGTGTGCACCACCCCGTAAGATTGGGGGCCACGAAAGTGGAACAGCAGCTGTATACAGGATCGTGGACGGGCCCACCTGTGGGGTCCATACAGGACTTGATTATGTGCCACCCGCACTACACTTCCCAGAAGGCACAGTTTCATTCGAGCCTCCCATTGGGGGGGTGTGTCAGAAGTGGGTCAGCGGTTGCGCACACCGTTCCATTAAAGCCTCTGAAGAGAATCATATGGTGATTCAAACGCGTCAGGCAATACCACTATGGAGCGGCTCCTGCGGGCGGTTCCCCGTCCTACCTATACATGAATCAAGCTGTTGCTCGAGTGCTACTTACAGGTGGACAACCTTGGAGCAGTGATATATATATATATATATATATATATATATATATATATATATATATATATATATATATATATATTATCTACTGGCGGTCGCCAGTAGATAGTTATAGTTAGGACCTATTTTCCATAGGAAATCCGCGACATTCTATTTGAAATAACTCTTGCGTCGGTTGACGAATCTTCGCGAAATTTTCAAACTTTATGGCCCGCTCCGGTCCGCTCCTACCCTGAAAGTCTCAGGGTGATTCGTCAAGCGGGGGCCGAGAAAAAAGGGGGGTCCCAAAATGTGTTTTCCCATTCATTTTCCCATAGGAAACTTTAGACACGGCTACAGCCCGAACGGAATTACACCAAATTTGGCAAAGAGGTAGTTCTTGGTTCAGAAAGAACCCTTTTTGTTAAATGGTGTAAATCCGTTCAGTAGTTGCGGAGAAATTAAAAAAATAAGAGTAAAAAATCAATTTCCCATAGGAAACTTTATGCAAGGCTACAGCCCGACCTGCTGAACGGAATTACACCAAATTTGGCAAAGAGGTAGTTCTTGGTTCAAAAAGAATCCTTTTTGTTAAATGGTGTAAATCCGTTCAGTAGTTGCTGAGAAAATCAAAAGTAAAAACACATATATATCTGGGCGGAGCCTAACCACACATGTCATCGTGAGATCTGATTGGTTGCAGCACTTCATCCTGGAATTGCTGGCAGCCATCTTGGGACCAATATAAATGCATTGTAGTGAATCGAAGATTTTGAGGGTTACCAAAAGGAGAACTATAAAGGGTGATAACAGACTTTAGTTACATTAGAATTCATTTGTTGATGGTACCATACTAATTTCAGGAATTGTGGTGTGTTCTAAGGTGATTTTACCCTGTGAAAAACCTTCTGCTGGGATATCATGAATCATGTTTGAGAGAAAACTATTTTCACATGCTTGCCCCATACAGTTTTGGAAGGTGCTCCAGAAGCTAAAATGAGAGCATATTTTCTGTAAATTCACATTATCTTTCTCAGTCATGTGAGAATGAAGTCTGACATTCTCAGTAAAACATGTACATCCAACAAGGGCAGAGACTGTCAGTTGATTCCTTTGTGTTCTACTGCAGCTTCCCAGAGTGTTCTGAAGAACAACTAGAGTGCTAACAGCCTTACTTATGACAAAAGTATGGCACACCTGAAGCCATCTTGATTGGAATAAACTGGTAACACTTAAAACATTTAATTTAAAAAGGAACAAAATGATGGGGTTCATTTTGTCATAGAAATTATGGTTAGTGCTGTAGAAAGAAAAATTAGGACATGTTTCAAGTGTGATCTCAAATATCTTCCTGTTATATTTCAACAGGAGCAGCCTGTCAGTTGATGCCTTTGTGTTCTACTGCAGCTTCCCAGAGTGTTCTAAAGAACAACTAGAGCGCTAAAAGTCTTACTTATGACAAAAGTATGGCACACCTGAAGCCATCTTGATTGGAATAAACTGGTAACACTTAAAACATTTAATTTAAAAAGGAACAAAATGAGGGGGTTCATTTTGCCATAGAAATTATGGTTAGTGCTGTAGAAAGAAAAATTAGGACATGTTTTAAGTGAGATCTCAAATATCTTCCTGTTATATTTCAACAGGAGCAGCCTGTCAGTTGATGCCTTTGTGTTCTACTGCAGCTTCCCAGAGTGTTCTAAAGAACAACTAGAGTGCTAACAGCCTTACTTATGACAAAAGTATGGCACACCTGAAGCCATCTTGATTGGAATAAACTGGTAACACTTAAAACATTTAATTTAAAAAGGAACAAAATGAGGGGGTTCATTTTGCCATAGAAATTATGGTTAGTGCTGCAAAAAGAAAATTTAGTGCATGTTTTAAGTGAGATCTCAAATCCTCTTCTATTTCATTAGAAAATTCTGACATGCAGACTGAAACAATCACTTTCAATACCAGCAGTAGACTTCCAGTTAACTCCTTGGTGAGCAGTAGCTTTACTACAGTGATCTAATGAACAACTAGAGTAATAACATTCTGAATTTATGGCAAATGTGTGACACATCTGAATGCCTTCTTGATGGAATCAAAGTAAAAAACTGAAAGCATTTCCTACTGGGAGACTGCAGTAAATGAGGAAATTAGGAAACTTCATAACAAAGAAGTCTTCCAAGATGGCCACCAGTGAAAAAAGAGCCCAAATGTAGCACAAATATTACCCAGATGTAGCCCACATATAGCCCAATGACAAAAGTGTGCAAAACACTTTTTATTTTTAGTTTTTTTGCAGTTTTATGTAGTGCAGACTGGTCAGGTATTGGAGCGTTGCATCTTAAAACATGACCCCCTACACTACAAAAACACCACTGCACTACCCTAAAACAGTACCCCAGCACGACCCCTACACTACACAAGCACCACTGCACTATCCTAAACCCTAAAACACTACCCCCAGCATGACCCCTACACTACACAAACACCACTGCACTACCCTAAACCCTAAAACACTACCCCAACACCACTGCACTAACCTAAATCCTAAAACACTACCCCCAGCACGACCCCTACACTACCCAAACACCACTGCACTACCCTAAAACATGACCCCTACACTACACAAACACCACTGCACTACCCTAAACCCTAAAACACTACCCCCAGCACGACCCCTACACTACACAAGCACCACTGCACTACCCTAAACCCTAAAACACTACCCCCAGCACGACCCCCTACACTACACAAACACCACTGCACTACCTTAAACCCTAAAACACTACCCCCAGCACGACCCCCTACACTACCCAAACACCACTGCACTAACCTAAATCCTAAAACACTACCCCCAGCACGACCCACTACACCACCCAAATACCACTGCACTACCCTAAAACATGACCCCCTACACTACACAAACACCACTGCACTACCCTAAACCCTAAAACACTACCCCCAGCACGACCCCCTACACTACACAAGCACCACTGCACTACCCTAAACCCTAAAACACTACCCCCAGCACGACCCCCTACACTACACAAGCACCACTGCACTACCCTAAACCCTAAAACACTACCCCCAGCACGACCCCCTACCTGCCCGAACACCACTGCACTGCCCTAAACCCTGAAACACCAGCCCCTGCACGACCCCATACACTGCCCGAACACCACTGCACTGCCCTAAACCCTGAAACACATACCCTAGCACGACCCCCTACACTGCCCGAACACCACTGCACTGCCCTAAACCCTGAAACACCACCCCCTTCACGACCCCTACACTGCCCGAACACCACTGCACTGCCCTAAACCCTGAAACACCACCCCCAGCATGACCCCTACACTGCCCGAACACCACTGCACTGCCCTAAACCCTGAAACACTACCCCCAGCAAGACCTCCTATACTGCCCGAACACCACTGCACTGCCCTAAACCCTGAAACATCACCCCCAGCAAGACCCCCTACACTGCCCGAACACCACTGCCCTAAACCCTGAAACACCACCCCCAGCACGACCCCCTACACTGCCCGAACACCACTGCACTGCCCTAAACCCTGAAACACCACCCCCAGCATGACCCCCTACACTGCCCGAACACCACTGCACTGCCCTAAACCCTGAAACACCACCCCCTGCATGACCCCCTACACTGCCCGAACACTACTGCACTGCCCTAAACCCTGAAACACCATCCCCAGCACGACCCCCTACACTGCACGAACACCACTGCACTGCCCTAAACCCTGAAACACTACCCCCAGCAAGACCCCTACACTGCCCGAACACCACTGCACTGCCCTAAACCCTGAAACATCACCCCCAGCAAGACCCCCTACACTGACCGAACACCACTGCCCTAAACCCTGAAACACCACCCCAGCAAGACCCCCTACACTGCCCGAACACCACTGCACTGCCCTAAACCCTGAAACACCAGCCCCAGCACGACCCCTACACTGCCCGAACACCACTGCACTGCCCTAAACCCTGAAACACCACCCCTGCACGACCCCCTACACTGCCCGAACACCACTGCACTGCCCTAAACCCTGAAACACCACCCCCAGCACGACCCCCTACACTGCCCGAACACCACTGCACTGCCCTAAACCCTGAAACACCACCCCTGCACGATCCCCTACACTGCCCGAACACTACTGCACTGCCCTAAACCCTGAAACACCACCCCCAGCACGACCCCCTACACTGCACGAACACCACTGCACTGCCCTAAACCCCGAAACACTACCCCCAGCAAGACCCCCTACACTGCCCGAACACCACTGCCCTAAACCCTGAAACACCACCCCCAGCAAGACCCCCTACACTGCCCGTACACCACTGCACTGCCCTAAACCCTGAAACACCACCCCCAGCATGACCCCCTACACTCCCCGAACACCACTACACTGCCCTAAACCCTGAAACACCACCCCCAGCACGACCCCCTACACTGCCCGAACACCACTGCACTGCCCTAAACCATGAAACACCAGCCCCAGCACGACCCCCTATACTGCCCGAACACCACTTCACTGCCCTAAACCCTGAAACACCACCCCCAGCACGACCCCCTACACTGCCCGAACACCACTGCACTGCCCTAAACCCTGAAACACCAGCCCCAGCACAACCCCGTACACTGCCCGAACACCACTGCACTGCCCTAAACCCTGAAACACCAGCCCCAGCACAACCGCCTACACTGCCCGAAAACCACTGCACTGCCCTAAACCCTGAAACACCAGCCCCAGCACGACCCCCTACACTGCCTGAACACCACTGCACTACCCTAAACCCTCAAACACCAGCCCCAGCACGACCCCCTACACTGCCCGAACACCACTGCACTGCCCTAAACCCTGAAACACCAGCCCCAGCAAGACCCCTACACTGCCCGAACACCACTGCACTGCCCTAAACCCTGAAACACCACCCCCAGCAAGACCCCCTACACTGCCCGAACACCACTGCACTAAAGCCTGAAACACCACCCCCAGCAAGACCACCTACACTGGCCGAACACCACTGCACTGCCCTAAACCCTGAAACACCACCCCCTGCACGACCCCCTACACTGCCCAAACACCACTGCACTGCCCTAAACCCTGAAACACCACCCCCTGCACGACCCCTACACTGCCCAAACACCACTGCACTGCCCTAAACCCTAAAACACTACCCCCAGCACGACCCCCTACCTGCCCGAACACCACTGCACTGCCCTAAACCCTGAAACACCACCCCTCAGCACGACACCCTACACTGCCCGAACACCACTGCACTGCCCTAAACCCTGAAACACATACCCTAGCACGACCCCCTACACTGCCCGAACACCACTGCACTGCCCTAAACCCTGAAACACCACCCCCTTCACGACCCCTACACTGCCCGAACACCACTGCACTGCCCTAAACCCTGAAACACCACCCCCAGCATGACCCCTACACTGCCCGAACACCACTGCACTGCCCTAAACCCTGAAACACTACCCCCAGCAAGACCTCCTATACTGCCCGAACACCACTGCACTGCCCTAAACCCTGAAACATCACCCCCAGCAAGACCCCCTACACTGCCCGAACACCACTGCCCTAAACCCTGAAACACCACCCCCAGCACGACCCCTACACTGCCCGAACACCACTGCACTGCCCTAAACCCTGAAACACCACCCCCAGCATGACCCCCTACACTGCCCGAACACCACTGCACTGCCCTAAACCCTGAAACACCACCCCCTGCATGACCCCCTACACTGCCCGAACACTACTGCACTGCCCTAAACCCTGAAACACCATCCCCAGCACGACCCCCTACACTGCACGAACACCACTGCACTGCCCTAAACCCTGAAACACTACCCCCAGCAAGACCCCCTACACTGCCCGAACACCACTGCACTGCCCTAAACCCTGAAACATCACCCCCAGCAAGACCCCCTACACTGACCGAACACCACTGCCCTAAACCCTGAAACACCACCCCAGCAAGACCCCCTACACTGCCCGAACACCACTGCACTGCCCTAAACCCTGAAACACCAGCCCCAGCACGACCCCTACACTGCCCGAACACCACTGCACTGCCCTAAACCCTGAAACACCACCCCCTGCACGACCCCCTACACTGCCCGAACACCACTGCACTGCCCTAAACCCTGAAACACCACCCCCAGCACGACCCCCTACACTGCCCGAACACCACTGCACTGCCCTAAACCCTGAAACACCACCCCTGCACGATCCCCTACACTGCCCGAACACTACTGCACTGCCCTAAACCCTGAAACACCACCCCCAGCACGACCCCCTACACTGCACGAACACCACTGCACTGCCCTAAACCCCGAAACACTACCCCCAGCAAGACCCCTACACTGCCCGAACACCACTGCCCTAAACCCTGAAACACCACCCCCAGCAAGACCCCCTACACTGCCCGTACACCACTGCACTGCCCTAAACCCTGAAACACCACCCCCAGCATGACCCCCTACACTCCCCGAACACCACTACACTGCCCTAAACCCTGAAACACCACCCCCAGCACGACCCCCTACACTGCCCGAACACCACTGCACTGCCCTAAACCATGAAACACCAGCCCCAGCACGACCCCCTATACTGCCCGAACACCACTTCACTGCCCTAAACCCTGAAACACCACCCCCAGCACGACCCCCTACACTGCCCGAACACCACTGCACTGCCCTAAACCCTGAAACACCAGCCCCAGCACAACCCCGTACACTGCCCGAACACCACTGCACTGCCCTAAACCCTGAAACACCAGCCCCAGCACAACCGCCTACACTGCCCGAAAACCACTGCACTGCCCTAAACCCTGAAACACCAGCCCCAGCACGACCCCCTACACTGCCTGAACACCACTGCACTACCCTAAACCCTCAAACACCAGCCCCAGCACGACCCCCTACACTGCCCAAACACCACTGCACTGCCCTAAACCCTGAAACACCAGCCCCAGCAAGACCCCTACACTGCCCGAACACCACTGCACTGCCCTAAACCCTGAAACACCACCCCCAGCAAGACCCCCTACACTGCCCGAACACCACTGCACTAAAGCCTGAAACACCACCCCCAGCAAGACCACCTACACTGGCCGAACACCACTGCACTGCCCTAAACCCTGAAACACCACCCCCTGCACGACCCCCTACACTGCCCAAACACCACTGCACTGCCCTAAACCCTGAAACACCACCCCTGCACGACCCCCTACACTGCCCAAACACCACTGCACTGCCCTAAACCCTGAAACACCACCCCCTGCACGACCCCCTACACTGCCCGAACACCACTGCACTGCCCTAAACCCTGAAACACCACCCCTCAGCACGACACCCTACACTGCCCGAACACCACTGCACTGCCCTAAACCCTGAAACACCACCCCAGCACGACCCCCTACACTGCCCGAACACCACTGCACTGCCCTAAACCCTGAAACACCACCCCCAGCACGACCCCCTACACTGCCCGAACACCACTGCACTGCCCTAAACCCTGAAACATCAACCCCAGCAAGACCCCCTACACTGCCTGAACACCACTGCCCTAAACCCTGAAACACCACCCCCTACACTGCACGAACACCACTGCACTGCCCTAAACCCTGAAACACCACCTCCAGCAAAACCCCTATACTGCCTGAACACCATTGCTCTGCCCTAAATCCTGAAACACTAGCCCCAGCACGACCCCCTACACTGCCCAAACACCACTGCACTGCCCTAAACCCTGAAACACCACCCCCAGCACGCCCCCTACACTGCCCGAACACCACCGCACTGCCCTAAACCCTGAAACACCAGCCCCAGCAAGACCCCTACACTGCCCGAACACCACTGCACTGCCCTAGACTCTGAAACACCAGCCCCAGCAAGACCCCCTACTCTGCCCAAACACCACTGCACTGCCCTAAACCCTGAAACACCAGCCCCAGCATGACCCCCTACACTGCCCGAACACCACTGCACTGCCCTAAACCCTGAAACACCAGCCCCAGCACGACCACCTACACTGCCCGAACACCACTGCACTGCCCTAAACCCTGAAACACCAGCCCAAGCACGACCCCCTACACTGCCCGAACACCACTGCACTGCCCTAAACCCTGAAACACCAGCCCCAGCATGACCCCCTACACTGCCCGAACACCACTGTACTGCCCTAAACCCTGAAACACCAGCCCCAGCACGACCCCCTACACTGCCCGAACACCACTGCACTGCCCTAAACCCTGAAACACCACCCCCTGCAGCACCCCCTACACTGCCCGAACACCACTGCACTGCCCTAAACCCTGAAACACCACCCCTGCAGCACCCCCTACACTGCCCGAACACCACTGCACTGCCCTAAACCCTGACACACCACCCCATGCACCGCCCCCTACACTGCCCGAACACCACTGCACTGCCCTAAACCCTGAAACACCACCCCAGCACGGCCCCCTTTACTGCTCGAACATCACTGCACTGCCCCAAACCCTGAAACACCACCCCAGCACGACCCCCTACACTGCCCGAACACCACTGCACTGCCCTAAACCCTGAAACACCACCCCCTACACTGCCCGAACACCACTGCACTGCCCTAAACCCTGAAACACCAGCCCCAGCACGATCCCCTACACTGCCCGAACACCACTGTACTGCCCTAAACCCTGAAACACCAGCCCCAGCACGACCCCCTACACTGCCCGAACACCACTGCACTGCCCTAAACCCTGAAACACTACCCCCTGCATGACCCCCTACACTGCCTGAACATCACTGCACTGCCCTAAACCCTGAAACACCACCCCCTGCAGCACCCCCTACACTGCCCGAACACCACTGCACTGCCCTAAACCCTGAAACACCACCATCTACACTGCCCGAACACCACTGCACTGCCCTAAACCCTGAAACACCACCCCCAGCACGACCCCCTACACTGCCCGAACACCACTGCACTGCCCTAAACCCTAAAACACCAACCCCAGCATTACCCCCTACACTGCCCAAACACCACTGCACTGCCCTAAACCCTAGAACACTACCCCAGCACGACCCCCTACACTACCCGAACACCACTGCACTACCCTAAACCCTAAAATACTACCCCCAGCACAACCCCCTACACTACCCGAACACGACTGCACTGCCCTAAACCCTCAAACACTCCCCCAGCACGACCCCCTACACTACCCGAACACCACTGCACTGGCCTAAACCCTAAAACACTCCCCCAGCACGACCCCCTACACTACCCGAACACCACTGCACTGCCCTAAACCCTAAAACACTCCCCCAGCACGACCCCCTACACTACCCAAACACCACTGCACTGCACTGCACTGCCCTAAACCCTAAAACACTACCCCCGCATGACCCCCTACACTACCCAAACACCAATGCACTACCCTAATCCCTAAAACACTACCCCCCGCATGACACCCTACACTACCCTAAACCCTAAAACACTACCCCGCACGACTCCCTACACTAACCAAAGACCACTGCACTACCCTAAACCCTAAAACACTACCCCCTACAATACACAAACACCACTGCACTACCCTAAACCCTAAAAAACTACCCCAGCACGAACCACTACACTACCCAAACACCACTGCACTACCCTAAACCCTAAAAAACTACCCCCAGCAGTATCCCTATACTACCCAAACACCACTGCACTACCCTAAACCCTAAAACACTACCCCCAGCTGTACCCCCTACACTACCCAAACACCACTGCACTACCCTAAAACACTACCCCCAGCACGACCCCCTACACTACCCAAACACCACTGCACTACCCTAAACCCTAAAACACTCCCCCAGCACGCATCTCTACACTACCCAAACACCACTGCACTATCCTAAACCCTAAATCTACCCCCAGCATGACCCCCTACACTACACAAACACCACTGCACTACCCTAAACCCTAAAACACTACCCCCAGCACGACCCTCTTCACTACCTAAACACAACTGCACAATTTGTTACAGGCGTTGCAACGCAGGCCTGTGGTGCTTACTGGAAGTACCTAGTGGGCTAGTTGGGCCCCAGGGACCCTCAGGATTCAAGGTGACCTAATCCCCCAACTGAAAACGCACCACGGGCGCGTTTGCACAGTGGTGAAGGGAGGGGCGGGGCCTCAGGTGACATGTGCGCAAACACGCCCTGTGGTGCGTTTTAAGTTGGGGAATTAATTCCCTTTCAATCCTGAGGGACCCTGGGGGCCAACTAGCCCACCAGGTACCTTCAGTAAGCACAACAGAGTTGCGTTGCAGAGAGGTGAAAAAAGGTGCGTGGCCTCGGAACGCCTCTCTGCAACTCAGCTCTGTGGTCCTAACTGTAGGTACCTGGGGGGCTAGTTGGGCCCCAGGGACCCTCAGAATTCAAGGGGACTTAATCCCGCAACTTAAAACGCGCCACGGGGTGCGTTTGCACACATGTCACCTCAGGCCCCCCCTCCCTTCACCACTGTGCAAACGCGCCCTGTAGCGCGTTTTAAGAGGTAGTTTTAATCCCCATGCCCTATTATGTACTAGGGACTTGCAGAGGAGGTCATGCTAATCACAGGGGTACCCCAACGCATAGTGTTCCCTAGTGTATGTAGGTGTTTTCACTGTATTCTAAGTGTCTTTTAGCATAGCACTGGCTCTGGTTAGTCAGAGTCAGTTACCACCAGTACCCGTCTGAAAAAGTTGTGGGCACAGGATGATTTTGCAACAAGGCCTCTTTCTGCTCCTCTGTTGGTTCTTTCTGCACATCTTTTGCTTCTTTCTGTGCGTTTTTTCTTCTTTCTTCACATGTCCTACCTCTGTGGGCATAGTTATAAACTAGCATTTAAAAAAACCTTTGAAATTCACTTAAAAAATCATAGGTTTCAGGCACGTTATAGTTAGAAATTAGCATTTAAAAAACCTTTGAAAATCACTGAAAAAACCATAGGTTTCACACACGTTATAGTTAGAAATTAGCATTTAAAAAACCTTTGAAATTCACTGAAAAAACCATAGGTTTTAGGGACAGTTATAGTTAGTTGGACATTTCACTCGTACAAAACCATAGAAATTCCCCGTTATAGTTAGTTCAGCTAACTATAACTCGCGCCCGCAATGCACTGCTGATGACGTCACATATTACATCACTCATGACATGGTCAGTGACATCACTGATGACATCACTGATGACATCTCAAATGACATCACTGATGACATCATCCATGTGATAATTTCATGCATCTTCTCACACCCTAATATAACTTTTGATACACCCACTCTAAATTACAGACTGCCATTCTCAAAACCATAGACACTCCAACACCAAAAACTACATACCCACTCACTGATTCTTAGGTCTACACACACATCCACTCACTCACCCGTACAGTCACTCATACTTAATCACTCAGTACAGGACTATCATATGCACTCATACACCTATATAAACACTCACACACCGCCACTCATCCATAGAGGTACTCACACACCTAGTCAGTCATGCAAAAAACTTAATCACACACCCATTTACTCACCTATACAGTTATACACACACCAGCTCACTTACTCATACAAATACTAGCACATTCTTACGCTCTTATACAATCACTGATACAAGTACACACTCATCCATACAGCCACTCTCACAATCACACACTCTCACTTATAGCCATTTATATACTCCAACACACATATATACTGCCTTTCACATATGTAGTTACTCACACATGTACCACTGAGATATACATTCAATCACTAACACACCCATACACACACTCACCCACCCATACAGTCCATCACAGATGCACTCTTGAAACCATGCACCCAGGGAATCACCAACTCACACATCTATGCACAGAGTCACACACACCCCACCCACACAAACACTCAGGCACCCATACAGATACTCAGACAATCAATCAATAACCCATGTAGACACTCATGTAGCTATTCAGAAAGCCATGCAGCCGCTTACAAACCAACAGACAGACGGATACAGACATTCACACAGTTTAGTCACTAACCCATGCATTCAGTAAGATACATTTAATCACTCACTTGTAGAGTCAGTCACTCACATACTAAATCATCCATTCAGACACTTATACACCCACTCATTCTTCAATACGCCTTTCCCTATATATATTAAACATATTTAAACTTTACAGAAACACACAGTCACTGGATGATGTCATCAGTGATGTCATCAGTGATGTCATTTGAGATGTCATCAGTGATGTCATCAGTGATGTCACTGACCATGTCATGAGTGATGTAATATGTGACGTCATCAGCAGTGCATTGCGGGGCGCGAGTTATAGTTAGCTGAACTAACTATAACGGGGGAATTTCTATGGTTTTGTACGAGTGAAATGTCCAACTAACTATAACTGTCCCTAAAACCTATGGTTTTTCAGTGAATATATATATATATATATATATATATATATATATATATATATATTATCTACTGGCAGTCGCCAGTAGATAGTTATAGTTACAACCTATTATCCATAGGAAATCCGCGACATTCTATTTGCAATAACGTTGGCGCCGGTTGACGAATCTTCGCAAAAGCTTCCAACTTGTTGGGGCGCTCTGGTCCGCTCCTACCCTGAAAGTCTCGGGGTGATACGTCAAGCGGGGGCCGAGAAAAAAGGGGGGTCCCAAAACATGTTTTCCCCATTCATTTTTCCATAGGAACCTTTAGTCGCAGCTACAGCCCGAACTGCTGAACGGAATTACCCCAAATTTGGCAAAGAGGTAGCCCTTGGTTCAGACTGGTGCCTTTTGCTAAAATGGTGTAAATCCGTTCAGTAGTTCCTGAGAAATTCACAATTAAAATCACATATATATCTATGGGCGCGTCGGATCCGCGTACCCTCCCGATCACGAGCTGCATGCTAATTGGCTGTCAACACTCCAAATCAAGAAGTGTTGGCAGCCATTTTGTCCCTCGGTAGAACCGAGGGACAGAAACAAGTGCGCAAGCGCAAAAAGGGGGCAGGGTAGAAACACCCTGACCCCTAGGTCTGCTCAGGGGTCCCACAAGGACCCCTGGGCAGAAATTTTTTTTTTTTTAAATCGGCGGGATGCGCTTAGGGTGCGCGAATCCTGCCGAAAAAATCGAGCGCGGTCTCCGCGCTTCGATGTTACTGGCCCCGGGTGGCCCAAGTCCCGGGGGCATGGTGGGGGGATAATTTAATGTGTGGGGGCCTCAAGGGCCCCCAAGCCCCGGGGACCGCCACCCCCTGGGGCTTTTTAAAAATGGTGCGGGAGGGCTCTGAGCCCTCCCGCAGCCCCGGGACCACCACCTCCCCGGGGCTTTTTTAAATTAAAAATAAAACCAGTGTGGGGGGCTCCAGCCCCCCACACGCCCCGGGACCGCCACCTCCCCGGGGCACTAAACATTTTAATATGGGGTCCGTTACGGACCCCAGAGCCCCGGGGACCACCACCTCCCCGGGGCTGTGTACTGAATGGGAGGGGGCCGCGCGGCCCCCTCCTGGAGCCCTTGATGGCCCTGGGGACCACCACCCCCCAGGGCCGGCTCCTGCAGTGTCCCGGGGTGCCTACCCCGGGACACTGTAGTTTGCTATGGCAGGACGGGAGCCTCGCGGCTCCCGTCCTGCCATAGCAAACTGCTTTGGATATTGGAAGAGAGAGCAGGGAAACCTGCTCTCTCTTCCAATATCCAAAGCGATTGCTTTTCCACATGGGGAGCAGCATGTCAGCTGCTCCCCATGTGGAACAGCAATGCCGGCTCCCAAGGGACGTGGGGAGCCGGCGGGACTGTGGGGGATTGGGGACCCCCCACAGTCCCCAACGGAGAAGGGCCAGCCCCGGGGATGGGGTCCCCGGGGCAAGTAGTGGCCCGGGAGGGGGCCACGCGGCCCCCCTCTCCAAAAAAGAAAAAAAAAAAGTTTAAAAAAAAATGGAAAGGCCGGCCCGGGGGATGGGGTCCCCGGGGCCTTAAAATGGCCAGAGGAGGGGGCCACACTGCCCCCTCAAAATAATAAATATAGAGGCCATGCCCCGGGGGATGGGGTCCCCGGGGCCAATACAGGCCCAGGGAAGGGGGCCACGCGGCCCCCTTCCCGTTTTTTTTAATTAAAAATTAAAAAAGGGGTAAGGCCCAGGGGGATGGGGTCCCCAGGGCATAAAAACAGGAAAAAGGAAGGGGGCCACACAGCCCCCCTTCAGGGGACAAAAAAAAAAAATTTTAAAACGATCGGGCCCGCAGGCCCCGCCCCCTTCCTTCACCACTCTGCAAACGCGCCCCCTTGAATACTGGGGGTCCCTGGGGGCCAACTAGCCCACCAGGAACCTCCAATATGCGCCAGGGGGCTGCGTTGCAGAGACGTGTAGAGAGGCCACACCCCTTTTTACACCTCTCTGCAACGCAGCTCTGTGGCGCTTTTTGGAGGTATATGGTGGGCTAGTTGGACTCCGGGGACCCTCAGGATTCAAGGGGACTTAATCCCCCAACTTAAAACGCGCCACGGGGCGCGTTTGCACAGTGGTGAAGGGAGGGGGCGGGGCTTCAGGTTGTAGTGTCCTAGGTCAGGGCCTAGTGCAGAAGACACATGGAGTCTAGACACATGCGGGTCTGAGTGCAGCCAGTAACTCACTGACGCCGCCCAGCGTGACCTGGGCTATTTATTCATCAACACACGTGCTGGCCGAGCGTACGCTGGGCCAGCCCAACACATTACGTAGTGGTCCTGAACCAGGGGTGGCAACCACCCCTCATCAACAGGGGTAACTTGGAGTGGTCCAACATGGACGACATTACATTCCTCCTTTACCCAAAACACAAATGAACCAAACAACTGGGAAACCCCAACAGTTATGAGCACCAAGATAATAAACAGGGCATCTATGGAACAGTCTTACTTGGTCTGCCGACGCCACCATGTTCTCGGCCTGGAGGTTGACAGCAGGCAACAAAGTCCTGATACTTCTGGGACGGCTTGGGGTAGGGCCGCAGGCAGTACCGACCCTGGCTGTTTCTGTCAGGGGGGGTCAGCAAAGGTTCCATAGGACTGCCATTGTCTTGTGTTGGTTGACCGCCCCTGAATTCTTTGTCCTGGGCCTTCTCGGGAGCTGGGGTGCTTCTGTCATCATCCGCGGTGACGGCGGAGGGCCGGCCGTTCCTTCCCTGAGAATCACGAGGAATGTCCAGTTCAGCCATCCTTTGCTCATCAAGTGGTAGAAACTCCTCCGCGTCGTCATCGGGGACTTTCTTGAAGAAAGCTATGTTGCGGGTGACACTTTCGTGCCCCCGTGATGCTGTCACCATTGTACCTTTGATTCCGATCACTGTCCATGGATCCAGTTCAAACGGCAACCTGAACTTTCCGCCGGGGTGGCGGTCACGCACCAGTACTCGGTCGCCGACCGTGATCGGGCTTTCCTGCGCATGCCTCCTCTGGGACGCCTCCTGGTTGGTCTTCATCCGCCTTGCCAGGGAGTGGTTTGGAGGGTTCGGGGACTCTGCCCACACAGGATGGTGCGGGATGGTGTCTGTCACTGCTCGACCGAAACACAGGCGGCTCGGGGAGATGCCGGTGGTGCAATGGGGGGTGAGGCGATATTCGCGGAGAAAACGGTATAGTGCCTGTTCCAGGATGTGGCCATCGGCAAGGGCTATCTGGATCGTCTTGTTTAGGGTCCGCATCAGACGTTCTACTTCCCCGTTCGCTTGGGGCCACCTCGGGGTTATCCGTCGGTGTTTGATCCGGAGGGAGGTCAGGTACTCGAGTAGCTCAGCACTGGTGAACGGCGGACCGTTGTCTGTCCGGAGCTCTCCAATCAGGCCATGGGTGGCCATAATCTTCTCAAGTTTGGGAATGACTTCTCCTGCTGACGTAGAGGAGACTATCTCGATTTCTGGGTATCGCGAGAAGTCATCCACAACTACTAGCATGTACTTCCCTCCCGGTAAGCTGCCGAAGTCTGCGCTGGCTCTTTCCCAGGGGGCGTTGGGGCCTGCTTCGGTGATCACCGGCGCAGGACTGCTGGGCAGGCTGGTTGCGAGGCAAACTGGGCAGCGTTGAATGATCGATTCGACTTGTTGATCTAAACCAGGGAACCAGACTTTGCTCCTGAGGCGGTTCTTTGACTTTACAATCCCTTGGTGTGCTCCATGTGCAAGGAGGGCTGCCTGGTGAGTCAGGCGTTCAGGCAGGACGAGGCGAGGGCCTCTCAGGAGACAACCATCTGCAGATACTGACAACTCGTGGCGCACTTGATGTAGAGCCTTTAAGGTGGTTTGGGCTGCTGTCGTGCAGAAAGGTGTTGGGTTCTGCAGACGCTTCCAGTCTCCCGAGGTGATTGCTTGGATGGCGATCTGAAGGCAATCATCTTCTCTGGTGGCGTGTATCACTTCCTCCAGCGAGATCGGGAGCGGTCGGGACCTTTCGATTATCATTCGCACGTAATCTTCTGTTGCTACCGCTTCCTCAGCTTCCGGCTTGGTGACAGGTCTGGCGTGCCTGGATAGGAAGTCCGCCGGGTTGCGGGTGCCTGGTCTGTACTCTACGGTGAACTGGAACTCTTGTAGCTGTAACACCCATTTTTCTATCCGTGGGGGAGGACGCGATGATGATCCCTGAAACAGCGGGACGAGGGGCTTGTGGTCGGTGACCACTGTGAACGGGTGCCCGTACAGGTAGATGTGGAAATGGCGGCATCCCCACAGGATCGCGATGGCTTCCTTCTCGATTTGAGAATAGCGCTGTTCCGTGGGCGTAAGTGTCCTGCTGGCGTACGCCACCGGGGCCCATTCTCCACAGGTCTGCTGCTGGGCTAGGACCGCCCCTAGGCCCGTGGGGCTGGCATCTACTACCAGCTGGGACTCATTTCGGGGGTCAAAGTACACCAACGTCGTGTCAGCTGAGAGCGCAGCTTTCGTTTGGCGGAATGCCTCCTCTTGCTCCGCTTCCCACATCCAGTGGCTGGAGGATTTGGTGAGGTCACGGAGAGGCCCTGTCAGGTCCGAGAGGTTTTTGATGAAGCGCCCGCAGTACGTGACCATGCCTAGGAAGCTGCGGACACCGGACACTGACGTCGGGGCGGGAGCCTTCTGTATGTCCGTTACCTTGTCCGGGTCGGGGCCAACGCCTTTGTCGGAGAAACGATATCCAAAGAAACTGATGTCTCTCCTCAAGAACTCGCACTTTTCACGGTGGAGGGTGAGTCCGCTGTCTCGGATGCGGGATAGCACGGCCTGGAGACGCAGGAGGTGCTCTTCTAGCGTGGGTGCGTGCACCAGGATGTCATCGCTCACGTTGAGCACACCTTCCAGCCCCTGGAGGACGTTTTTGACGATGTTTTGGAATACTTCAGCAGCGCTGGAGATGCCAAAGTTGAGGCGGGTGTAGCGCCAGAGCCCGGCATGGGTGGAGAACGTAGTGATGGGGCGAGAGTCCGGGTGGAGCGGGATCTGGTGATAGCCTGAGCGAAGGTCCATCTTTGAGAACCACTTGGAGCCCGCGAGCTCCCCGATGATGTCGTCTACCGTTGGAGTCAGGTGGCGCTCTCGCTTGATTGCGAGATTCGGGACCCTCATGTCCACACAGATGCGGACGGCTTCCGGTTGTTTCGGTTTCTTCGCGACGACAATGGGTGACACCCATGGGGTGGGGCCACGCACCCGTTCAATGATGCCCGCTCTCTCCAGGAGGCGTAGCTCTGCTTCTACTTTGGGGCGGAGGTGGAAGGCAATTCTCCTGTGACGGAGGGCGATCGGGGCGACGGACTTGTCGATGTGTAGTCGGACTGCGGGACCCTTCAGGCATCCAATTCCTTCGAATAGTGTTCCGAACCCTTGTAGCAGGCGGTCTAGGTCGTTGGCGTGCACGTTGAATGCAAAGTGAATCAGGTTGAGATCCTGCGCGGTGCGGCATCCAAGTAGGAATCCTGAGCCTTCCTGTGATACATATACTTTGGCCTGTTGGTGTGCGGTCTCATGAGAGAGACTGGCCTGGAATACGCCACACAGCGTGAGTGGAGAACGGGTGCCGAAGGCATAGACTTGTACTCTGGTAGGGCGTAGCGTTGGAGGGTTGGGCAAACTCCGGTAGACGCTGGCAGCCATGAGATTAATGGTGGCACCTGTGTCGATGAGGGCCGCTATGGCATGTTCTTGCACTTTGACCTTACACATGGGCGTAGCGTGATGGGTGGCCGGCAGAGCATTCAGCATTCGGACTACATGGACCGTGGCAGCATCGGCTTCATCGTCGTCCATGTCACTGTCGGGGGAACCTTCGGGAGGTGGCTCAATCGCACGAACTCGCCGTGGTGGGCCGCTTTGCTTCCTCCTCTGTGTCGACCGGCATACTTTGGAGAAATGGTTTACTTTCCCACACGCGCTGCAGGTCTTGCCATGCGCGGGGCAGGCTCCTTCGTGGGGTAACAGGCCTCCGCACCACCCACATGGTCGACTGCGGGAGTTCGGCAGAGGGGTCGTAAACTTCGGCCTCGTGGCTCTTTGTCGTGGTTCCTGCGCGTCGGTGCGAATGGCGCATACAGGTTCTTCCTTGACAGTGGTGGCCGGCTTGGGGTCCATGTGCGCTGCGCGAGCCTTGGACAGTTCTTTGGAGCGGCCAAGTGTCAGGATGTCCCTCATGGACATGTTGTGCTCTTGCAGGACCCTTTCTCGCAGTTTGGAGGATGCGCAGCCTTGGATGAACTGGGCCCGGATTTCGTCGTCCTCGTCTGGGAGGGTGCAGGTGCTTGCCAGCTCTTTCAGCCTCGCGTAGAAGATATCTACAGACTCCTCTGGCTGTTGGCGTGCTTGGCGGAGCAGGAAGCGCTCGTAGTCGGGGTTGGCAAAAGGTTCGAAATAGGCTGTGATGGCGTCGCGCATCGTGGCGTAGTTCCTTGGGGGTCCTGCTTCCTGCACGGTCTTAGATATTTTGTGAATGTCCGCCCCTCCGAGGTGAAGAAGCATGGGCCTCCTCCGTGGAGCAGGGATGTCCGCCGCGTCGAAATACGTTTCTAGGCGCTCGACCCATGCCTTCCAGCGTGCTGCTTGGGAAGGTGGGGGGCCTGTGATGGCAAATGGCTCCAGATGAGGCACAGACGCCATGTGGGCGACGCAGTGGGCGTGATTAGGGTGGCTGAGCACTTGCAATAGGACACCAGCAGGCAGGGCCCGTGAGCAGGCGCGGTGTCACGCGGGGCGCCGTAGGGCGGTGTAGGCGGTAAACCCTCGACAGTTGCAGTGAGGCTGTGAGGGGTGAGGCGTAGCAGTTGGGTGCGCACAGCCACCAGAGGGCGCTGCGGAGTGAGTCCAGGCAACTGCGGCCTACGCCCTGCGTGTTCGGGCCAGATGAGGGCGCGCTGTGCTTGGACGCCACGTGTGGCTAGGCAGGCGGCCTGAAATGCCCTTGATGCGAGGGGGGGGAAGAGAGAGAGAAAAACCCAGCTGGGCTGTGGCCAGAGGTGCAGGCGTGGAGAGCGGCTGGGAGTGGGCAGCGTCACTCTTACCGCCAATCTGAGGGCCGCCGGAGGTCTGTAGCGGAGATGGCTGGGTGCCGGCAGGCACCGAAGGAATCCGCACGCACACGCGCGCGGACAGCAGGGCAGCCGTAGATGCTGTCGAAATTGATGGCAATGAGGCTGCGCAGGGCTGCGCGATAGCGGCAGCAGGCATGCGGTGGAACGCACTGTGCGTCGGGCGAGAGATGCGGGAGACGCGGCTGGGGCAGTCTCGTGGTGACGGTGCCGGTGGCAGGCACAGCCGGTGAGTTGAGTCACGGTGGGGGTGGGGAGACCACCTCGTCGCCAGTGTAGTGTCCTAGGTCAGGGCCTAGTGCAGAAGACACATGGAGTCTAGACACATGCGGGTCTGAGTGCAGCCAGTAACTCACTGACGCCGCCCAGCGTGACCTGGGCTATTTATTCATCAACACACGTGCTGGCCGAGCGTACGCTGGGCCAGCCCAACACATTACGTAGTGGTCCTGAACCAGGGGTGGCAACCACCCCTCATCAACAGGGGTAACTTGGAGTGGTCCAACATGGACGACATTACACAGGTGACATGTGTGCAAACAGGCCCCGTGGCGCGTTTTAAGATGGGGAATTAAATCCCCTTCAATCCTGAGGGTCCCTGGGGGCCAACTAGCCCAACAGGTACATCCAGAAAGCGCCACAGAGCTACGTTGCAGAGAGGTGTAAAAAGGGGTGTGGCCTCTCTACACGTCTCTGCAACGCAGCCCCTGGCGCATATTGGAGGTTCCTGGTGGGCTAGTTGGCCCCTAGGGACCCTCAGGATTCAAGGGGACTTAATCCCCCAACTTAAAACGCGCCACGGGGCGCGTTTGCACAGATGTAACCTCAGGCCCCGCCCCTCCCTTCACCATTGTGCAAATATTCCTCTAAAATCAGCCGAAATACGAATTCCGATTTACTCACCTGTTATCAGGAGAGACCTCAGTGCTGTATCTTTCAGCCCAGTACTGGTCCTGAAAAGTAATTCTAACCATACTTACCAGTAACTTGAATTTCCTTCCATAGGCTAACATTGACTGGTTTCACTTGGAAATTCTTTTAAGTGTGGAGTTTTGGAACTTTAAAATATTCCTCTAAAATCAGCCGAAATACGAATTCCGATTTACTCACCTGTTATCAGGAGAGACCTCAGTGCTGCATCTTTCAGCCCAGTACTGATCCTCAAAAGTAATTTTAACCGTACTTACCGGTAACTTGAATTTCTTTCATAGGCTAAGATTGACTGGTTTTCAGCAAAAAGTTTCAAAGTGTTGATTTTCACAAACTACAAATATTCCTTAAAAATCGCCTGTATGACTTAAACGCATTTTTTCAACTGTTTACAGGAGATGCACCAGTGCTGGATCCAGGATCCAACACTGAGTAAGAAAAAGTAACGATAACAGTTTTTACCTGCTAAGTGAATTTCCTTCCATAGGATAACATTGGTGATTCTAAGTGTCAACTTTTAAAATACAATAATATTCCTTAAAAATCACGACTGTAACTAAAACGCTTTTACTCAACTGTTTACAGGAGATGTACCAGGACTGAATCTAGGATCCAGTCCTGTGGTTACAAAAGTAATCCATAAAGTAACTAATTGCATTTAACTAGAAATTCACATTGAGCTGAATGTTGCATTGTGTTTGAAAATGTGTTGCCCATTGCAACAACTGTAACTACTGTACTTAAAAGTCTATTGCCTATCTGCAAAGTATTTAAACTAAAGTAATTCATTCTGAGAAAGTATTTTTTGTAATGTAATGTATAATGTAATTACAATGTAATTTAAAAAATAAAATATGTAAAAAAAAATTGTTTCTAAAAATGTAGTAAATCAGTATGAAAAAAATTAATATAACAATTAATACATTTAAAAATTGTCATTTACAAAACCTTTGAAATTCACTGAAAAAACGGTAGGTTTCAGGCACGTTATAGTTAGAAATTAGCATTTAAAAAACCTTTGAAATTCACTGAAAAAACCATAGGTTTCAGACACGTTATAGTTACAAATTAGCATTTAAAAAACCTTTGAAATTCACTGAAAAAACCATAGGTTTCAGACACGTTATAGTTACAAATTAGCATTTAAAAAACCTTTGAAATTCACTGAAAAAACCATAGGTTTTAGGGACAGTTTTAGTTACTTGGACATTGCACTCGTACAAAACCCGTGAAATTCCCCGTTATAGTTAGTTCAGCTAACTATAACTCGCGCCCCTGCAATGCACTGCTGATGACGTCACATATTACATCACTCATGACATGGTCAGTGACATCACTGATGACATCACTGATGACATCTCAAATGACATCACTGATGACATCATCCACGTGATAATCTGATGCACCTCCTCACACCCTAATATAACCTTTGATACACCCACTCTAAATTACAGACTGCCATTCGCAAAACCATAGACACTCCAACACCAATAACTACATACCCACTCACTGATTCTTAGGTCTACACACACACATCCACTCACTCACCCGTACAGTCACTCATACTTACGGTCACTCAGTACAGGACTATCATATGCACTCTTACTCCTATATAGACACTCAAACAACGCCACTCATCCATAGAGATACTCACACACCTAGTCAGTCATGCAAATAATTAAACACACTGCCATTTACTCACCTATACAGTTATACACACACCAGCTCACTTACTCATACAAATAGTAGCACATTGTTACGCTCTTATACAATCACAGATACAAGCACACACTCATCCATACAGCCACTATCACAATCACTCACTCTTGCTTATAGCTATTTATATACTCCAACACACATATATACTGCCTTTCACATATGTAGTTACACACACATGTACCACTGGGACATACATTCACTCACTAACACACTCTTACACACACTTACCCACCCATACAGTCTATCACAGATGCACTCTTGAAACCATCCACCCAGTGAATCACCCACTCACACATCTATGCACAGAGTTGCACACACCCCTCCCACACAAACACTCAGGCACCCATACAGATACTCAGACAAGCATTCAATAACTCATATAGACACTCATTTAGCTATTCACAAACACATGCAGCCACTTACACAGCAACAGACAGACGGATACAGACATTCACCCAGTTTAGTCACTAACCCATGCATTCAGTAAGATACGTTAAATCACTCACTTATAGAGTCAGTCACGCACCTACTAAATCATCCATACAGACACTTACACACCCACTCATTCTTCAATACGTCTTTTCCTATATATATTAAAAATATTTAAACTTTACAGAAACACACAGTCACTGGATGATGTCATCAGTGATGTCATTTGAGATGTCATCAGTGATGTCATCAGTGATGTCACTGACCATGTCATGAGTGATGTAATATGTGACGTCATCAGCAGTGCATTGCGGGCGCGAGTTATAGTTAGCTGAACTAACTATAACGGGGGAATTTCACGGGTTTTGTACGAGTGCAATGTCCAAGTAACTAAAACTGTCCCTAAAACCTATGGTTTTTTCAGTGAATATATATATATATATATCTTTGTCCATATGTGTTGTATTTTTGCATTTCTGTTTTTTTAGAAGGAAGTTGTGGTGGGGTTTAATAGTCCTACACTAAAGGGGATATGAATAGTGTACTTGTAAAACTTTGTTCTACATTAAAGTTTTGAATAATCAAAATATTTCTCTCTTCTGTTTGTGAATTGTATAACATGAAATGCAAGAATAATTAATAGATTTATTTGATGCATGAGGGCACTTTTGTTGGTTTTAATGGTGTGCTTGTTACCCCAGCCCCTTGTGAGGATATTGTTCAGGGTACACTCCACTGGTGTGTCATGCGAGTATCCGGCAGTGTGGGTTGGGTTAGATGAAAAGCCCACATAATTGCAGTCCTTATAAGTTTGTGCATGTGGTCATGTCAGGCCTGTTGAGCTCTACTCAAACATGAATAAATTATATAAAATCCCCTTTGATGTTCAGTTTCTGATTATTATAAAAAAGGAAAAACACAAAAAGGTACCTCAATAATAAGAACGCCCCATTTGTCTTGAGAGAAAGTATGGACTTTCTCCCTATCTTAAACTCATTAATATTGAGCGTGAACCTTTTATTTGAGGCGTTTTTTTCTAAAAATAGGATACTCTGAAATATTTATGCACTATCTTGGTTTTTTTACGTAAGAATGGGTAATTCAGCACAGGTGTAACGAAAACAGCATGATCTGACACAGAAAATTCCAGGTCGATTAGAAGTTGCAGGCATGAACAAGCATCTGAAGATCCACTGATTGTGGATCATACTGAGGACTCAGCGACCTGCTGTTTCTGCTTGTTAAAGTGTTTGCAAAATTGCATTAGATATTTCTGTCTTGCTGTTCACAAGCAACAGGAGATTGCTTCTTACAACCCTCTGTTTATTGGAATTCTTGTAAATTCCTGTCATCTTCACAGCTTTTTTCTCGCCGTTGGCTCTCCATCTCAGGTACGGAGCAATAATTGAGCCAGAGTATACTTTTGTTGGAGAAGAGGTTTACAATCATAAATATGAAAACACATTAAGACCAATTTTACAGTTGACACAAGTCTTTTGATGATTTCCGAAAGTGGAAATGGTGCACCTGGCCCTTTTAACAGGTTTATCCCCAAACTTTTAGCCTTTTGCCTCCTATTTTTCTGACTGTGTTGTTGTTGACTATAGGACTCTGGGCAGTTTACCACTGCTGATCAGTGCTAAAGTGCATATGCTCTCTGTGTAAATTGTGATTGTGATTGGTTATCCATGGTTGGCATATTTGATTTACTGGTAAGTTCTTAGTAATGTGCACTGTGTATGCCTAGGGTCTGTTAATCAAATGCTACTAGTGGGCCTGCAGCACTGGTTGTGCCACCCACATGAGTAGCCCTGTAAATGTGTCTCAGACCAGCCACCGCAGTGTCTGCGCGCGCAGTTTTAAACTGCCTTGTCAACCTGGCAAGTGCACCCACTTGCCAGGCCCTAACCTTCCCTTTTCTTACATGCAAGGCACCCCTAAATTAGGCCCAAGATACCCCCATGGGCAGGGTGCAGTGTATGTAAAAGGTAGGACATGTACTGGTGTGTGTTACTGATAGCGAAATACTGTGCATTTCATTTTTCACTATTGAAAGGCTGTCTGTCCCACAGGTTAACATGGCAGCTGCCTTGTAACATCTTACAAGTGTAACTTTCCACTGGGACAAGATAGAGAAATGGGGTTTAGGCTGTCTAATTTAATAACACACCTTTTAGTGAAGGTGTTTTTTAAATTGTGTGTTTGAAAATGCCACTTTTAGAAAGTTGGCATTTTCTTGCTTTACAATTCTGTGTGCTCTGCCTGTTTGTGTATTCACCGTCTGGTTTGGAGTGACAGGAGCTTGGGAAGACTCAGGGACAACAAAGTCTCCCCTGTGCCCCTTTTGAAAATCCCCGGAGCACTCTGCGGGATCTGCTTCCCCCCTTCCCACCGCCAGCACTCAAGGCACTGTATGTGCCGTGACCAAAGCTGAGGGACTCCAGGAGAAGGGTCCTGCTCACCAGCCCAGCCAGCACATGCAGGATCACCGAGCAGGTTCCCCCTTATGACTTATGTTGCCAAGTAACCGGCGCAAGCATGGTCCGAGCTTGGGCTGAGTCGGAAGGTCCGGGAACGACAAGAACCAGCCCCGTTCAGCAACACAGCCCAGCACACGGAAAGGCCCTGCGAGCATCCAAGCGTTTCTAAAGCAACCGCCCTGTGGGCTGAAGAGGGAGCCCAGCTCCACCTTGCCTCGCTAGCCCCGGAGCCGCAGAGAGAGTTCGGAACCACCAGAGAGAAGGACCGAGGCGCCGTCGTGGGCTCGGCCACCATGAGGGATGGAAGCTGTGTACTTGGTGTCAGCACCACCACCCGACGATCCCTGTACCCAGGGCCAGGCATGGTGCAGCATTTGTTTTTACTTGTGAACGGAGCGGGAGGCTGGGGACACGCCTCTGCTCTCGTAGCCCGATCCAGGGCCCTACATCAATGGACGGGAGGCGCTCTGGTGGTTCAGCTAAGAGGAGCCGCCACTGTAGTTGTGGGACTGCCGAAAAACGGCCAGGGACCTCTCTGCTCCAGGTACAGACCTCAGTAGGCACCTGATTGTTGAGGAAAGCTGTGTTCTGCACCGCACGGATGCGGACAGCTGCCTTTGCTGACCCCATTGCTGGAGAGCCCGAACAGAGCCTCCCGCTTGATTTTGCAGTGTGTGCCCCCGTGTTGATACATACATGGGGGTGGCACACAGTGGGCCGCATTTGTCCCTGCTTGCCTGGTCCTGAGGAGCCATACTTGCATACCTTTTGCGTCGCATCCATTTCACTGCCTTCTCGGTCCCGAGGGGCCATACTTTAATACATGAGTACTTTCTCAGTGCAAAGAAAATTACAGTATACAGCCTGATAGGAGCGCAGGAACACTGTGCCCTAGGTTTCACTGTGATTATGATGAACAAGAATGATATGTCTCATAAGCTAACAGCCTGCATTTTATGCCCTGATGTCATGGTTCATGTCATTTTATACCTTACAATGATAGGATAACGAGTATTAGTTCAGTATCTGCATAATATGTGCAGTGATGGTGTATGGTGTTTTCATGACGTGTGCAACCTACAAGCAGGGCTTTAAGTGGGATGAAAAAACTGGGGGGGTCTCTCAAAGGGGCGTGGCCAATGTAATTAAGGTCATGGCTTAAAAACACCTAAAGCTAAAAATCTGTGCATAGCATAGTGTGCCGCCATTCTGGACTATTGGCTTTGCCAATGGTTGTTAATTGCATAAGATAAAATTAGCAACAACTATGGCTTTGTTGTATATAGTATTGAAAATGCTTCCATTTTGAAAAGATGAAACTGTGAAAGAACTTTAACAAGTCTCTTAGAAGTTACCTCAAAGGCAATGAAGGGTGGTACTGCTGCAGAGTTAAGATTTTTTTTTTCACCCTGAGAGTGAGGGCAAAAATGGAGAGCCCGATAGGGACCTGTCTCGGCACCTACATTTTAGAACTGCTGTGCTGAGCATCGGCAGGACCCGGCCCACTTAAAGCCCTGCCTACAAGTATTTACTTTATTGCACTAACTGGGATGTTATGACAATTGCCTAGTTGACAAAGTGATTTATGATTTATGTGATTGTGGTCTATGTGTTATATTTAATATATGGGATATTTTTATATCATCCTGTGTGGAGTCTCTTTTGTGGTGTATTTATTGTGTCATTGTTGTGTGTGTTGCGCAAACACTTTACACATTGCCTCTGGGATAAGCCTGACTGCTCTGCCAAGCTATCAAAGGGTTGAGGGGGTTAACTTGGGTATGTAATTCCCTCACCCTGACTAGAGTGGTGGGTTCTGCCTGGCTTAGGTGCATACCCTAGCCCAGGGCCGGCTCTAGGGCGGTGCGATCGGTGCCACCGCACCGGGCGTTGATTTGGGGTGGGGGGCGCCCTGTTTGCAAATATATTATGGCTTGAAAACCACCTGCTGCCGCGTTCCTTGCCTCCAGCAATTTTTAGACATCAATAAAAATGTCGAGATAACTCCGGTGATTAATGTTCTTCCTGGAGAAGAGAGACGGAGTTTTGTCTAGTGGAAGTTTGACTCCTCGTAAGGTAGCTCAGAGGGTTAGTATGCCTGTTGCTAAGAATGTGTGCCATGCATATAATGTTAATAAGTCAATGGGTTACTGCTTTTGTTAGAGAGATCTTTTTGTTACTTGCAGTATATAAGTTAAAATCCTAATATAGAACAATGAGCTATTAATTGCCATCAAAGAGCTGCATGCAAACTGCAAGGTGGATATTAGACCTACATGTTTTTTTGCCCGGTCTTTCCTTAACCTAATTTTGCAAAAAGGGCTCATTTGGGTAGAAATGAATTATTATTATTAAAGTGAACCCCTGACAATTAGTGTTATGTTTTAAATTCTGAATTTGTGCTTTTCCAGACCAAGGACTCTTAAACTATACTGCCTACAAGTATGGATGACATGTGACTCCTACATCTTGTAATCCTCTGTCTTATGTAACATTTCTTATATGCTGATTTACACGTGTGATTGTCTCTGTTAAATGTGTGTATGATGTAAAGTGCTCTGATGCCTCACACTGGTATGAGTGGCGCTATAAAACTAAATGAATCTGAGAGACTGGTCATGGAGACTTGAGGGGCACTGTTAAAGGGTGGTAGTGAGGGAATCTGTGGCAGCGGTGGTCATTAGGGGCGCCAACAAACATTGTCGCACAGGGCGCCACCAGTGCTAAAGCCGGCCCTGCCCTAGCCAACCAGAAATCCCATTTCTAACAGGAGATATTTTGATTTTTAAAACCGTCTGTAATTACAAGGGAGTAGCCAGAAAAATAAAGTGCCCCCACTTGAAACATACCTCTAATAAACTAAGCAACATTGGGCGAGCTGACCTGACTCTCCTTAGGAGAGTTACCCTCACCCCATGATATTCCATCCATCCAGCAATCCATCCGTCTATTCATTTCACGCATCCACCCTTCAATAAATCTATGTATCTATTTATTCATCATTTCACCCACCCATGAACTTTTTACTTTTCCCCACCTGTCTACTGTTTATCAGACCATTCATTCACTTTTTAACCTATTGATACTTCCACTTTTTTATCCATCCTTTCACCTTTACTTTTATCTATCCTTTCACCCTTCCATCCATTCATTTTTTTCACTCTTCCTCCTCTCTTACCTTTCACCTTGTCTTCCTTCCTCTCATCCTTTCTTTCTTCTACATTACTTTCCGCTATCTACCAATCTTTTGCCTCTCATCCTTATTTTTTCTTACATTTGCCTCTCATGCTCACTATTGCTATTTATCTCTATGTTTCCTTCTATTTTTTGCATTTCATCATTATTGTTTCCTTTGCTGTGTATATCATCCCACCTACCACACGCTTCTGCCCTGGTATTGCTTAACAGTATTATTTAGGAGCATTTTGTCTGAAGGCCTGCAAACAGACAATGTCATAAGCAACTAATGAATGCTCAGGGGTACCCAGTTCGTCTGCCTTTGTGGCCCAGTAGTCACGTGGTTACACTAGGCCCTGTTAAGAAATGCCATTTAACATGCTCACGTTCTTAATTTGCCTTCTCTCCCTAAACACGCTGGCATTTGACACACATTCATTTACGTGCACATGCAGGATAATATTCTTCGAACTCAGTTTTGCTTACACTACCACTTCGTAGGCACTCTATCAAAACACTTTGAACTTTCTGTGCAAGGGTTAAGTTCATCATGCAAGATGTTGTTATTTGTTTTGGCCGCTCAGCGACAGAGCTATCACAATAAAATAAACAATAGCAGCCTGACTGGGGCTTCGGCATGGTAATATGGGTGATGTTATTATATATATGACATCAAGTCTTTGTTTAGACAGAGGAGCATTTCACTGGCACTGAGAGGTCGATCCATGTTGGAATTCCAGCTCAGCTGATTCCTGTTTACCTCATGCGAGGGATGCTGTCCAGCTCTACATCAAGATGGGCAGCCTGTTACTCACAGGTAACAGGGAATTAGTTCACCCTACAGAGATTTGGTAAATTCAATTCAATTCAAAATACTTTATTTAGGTCAAATGACCATAAGAGTGCAAAAGCAATAAAAACATACAATACATAAAAATAACCATCATTAAAAGTGCACGTTCACATATCCAAAAAATGTCCTTGAGTGCGTAATATAATGTCCTCCAAAATCCATATAACCTCACAACAGCATAGATCCACAATCCTAGGAGTTTAAACAAATGGAGTGCACCATGTTAAATATCTATTCCATGCCTGTCTAGGGGTGTCTTGCTCATGGGGCTGATTATTTGGTATGCACACTGTTTGCTGCGTGATAATTCCAAGCGGTTTTTGGACCAATGGGGAATGACTCCTCTAAGATTTTGAGACTCCTTGAGCACATTGAAATTTTAAAAAGTGGGAAATTAGTCTGTGAACAACCCCATTGATCAAACAATACGCTTCACAGCCCAAAATCAAGCTGCAGTGATTCCATTGCCTCATTTTCTATGCTATTTATATACAACTATACCATAAAAACATAGTATACATTCAGATAAAAGAGTACTTAAAACCAAATATTCAATATTCCCTCAATAAACTTGATTAAAATCCTGATTATGGAATAATTCTATTAGATTGGACAGTATCTTTGAATCTTTTGCAACAATTAAAATGCCTTACCCATATTAGAACAGGCAAACCCATCATACATTCTGACCTGGACCCGCCCGTGAAGGGATGGCCATTAGGCTTAGATGGAAGTGCTAGGGTCTCAGAGAATACTTGCGCGCACCTAAAATCCAGTGGGATATGATACTTCTGTAGAGAGGAAGGACTTTCCGCCATTAGCGGGATAGTTGTTAACTGGTTTCAGGAAGATTCAATTGATTACCTTGTTTCTCTGGCTAAAATTCCTGCACCCTCCCCAAGTAACCTGATCATACACCACAGCGTGCAGTGGTTTGACTTAGGTCTAAATAGTAAGGCCCAGGAATGGCTTGCGCACACACCACATGGAAAACTAAAATCTCGAGACTGCAAATATGATCGGTTGTTAAATGCTTCTGCACAGTGGGCAGTCCCCAGATTTCTTCGCAACTGTATCAGCCATCTTAGTCTAGCTTTTTTGTAGCCAGGGCAGAAGAAGAATACATTAAGTTCAGTTTCCTCAACATTACTGCACGCCGGACACCCTAAAAAGGTAGTGCCTGCCCATTTGTTGGAAAATGAGCACAGGGGGAGTGAACCATGCCTGAATTGGACATACAATTTCCTTGCTAGGGATGGCTGTATTTCATCTAGGAAGGGCTCCACTTTGTAATGGTCCTTTATTCTCATAAAGGTTGCTGTTAGAGAACCTAGGGGCATATTAGCAAGAAGAGGCGATAAATATCGCTAAACCCATTTAGCGTGAATTTTTTTATCGCCGCCGATCGCCAGAATCTATCGCCGCATTAGCGGCGTATTAGCAACACGTCGCTAACAGGCGATAGCTACCTTTTCCGGCGGAAAGGGACGGCGATAGATTCAGCGTTACAGCGATAAAAAAACGCACGCTAACGTGAAAAAAGTCACGATGGGCCAATCAGCGATAGAATCCTCACGCTAATCGGCACCAGGCTTGCATTTAACGCGTTCAGCGGGAAAAATGCACCATAAAAGGCCCGCCAAGCAGGAAAAAAAAAAAATGGAAAATACCAGAGGAGCAATGGAAGAAGAAGCTGGGACCAGTGCAGAGGCCAGAAACAACCCCCCAAATACCCAGGAGGACCAGGCAGAGACCCATGTGAAGGCCAAGAGGAAGAGGAATCCTAAGTTCAGCCCACTGGAAAACCAGGTCCTGGTTGCGGAGGTGACACAACACCAACAAGAACTGTTTGTCAGCTCCACAGTGACATTGGCAAGGAAAAAAGATATATGGCAGGACATTGCGTCCAAGGTGAATGCCGTTGGAGAGAGGAGGAGGACAGTGGATGAGTGCAAGAAGCGCTGGCATGATGAAGAAACTAGGAGCCAACCTTAAAGCAGCGAGGCAAACTGGAGGTGGCGGGCCAGCTCCACAGCAGGAGCTGGATGAGCTGGAGGAGCAGGTGTCCCGAGTCATCAGTGAGGAGACTGTTGTTGGAGTTGCGGGCCAGGATAGTGCTGAATGTGAACAGACACAACAACACCAGGGTGAGCATCAACCAGGGACGGGGGAAGGGGGTGGATGGGCCCCGTGGCACCCATGTACAATGAAATTAATACAAGTGCATACCCACATGTACTGTGGAACATGTCCCGGATACCCCTCTCCATGGTGGCACAGGGAAATATCACCATTCTCAAACAGCACATTACACAACACACAGGGCCATATCATCCAAAATGACGGCAACATCATCGCCGCTTGAGCGGCAGAAAACTGCCACTAAAGCGGCGATAAGGGCCATGAGAAAATGACCAATACAATTCCAATAGCCGGCCAGGGTCACACCAGAACCTGGGTTGCTATTGGAATTCAATAGGGCATATCATCAAGCCCCTTAGTGCCACTTAAGCAGCAGTGTCCTGCCGCTAAAGCAACGATAATGTTGGCGTCATTCCTGATAATATGGCCCATAGTGGCTGGCAGACAGACCATAATATGTGCACAGAAAAACCAAGCAAACCTAGTCCAAGTCCAACGTCAGAGCACCCCATACGTGCCCCTGCAAATCACACAGTGGCACAACAACTTGACATGTGGCAGAGTGGCCAAATGGCCCCCTTGCCACAACACCATGCACATACAAATTGCCTGCACAAGGACACATGTCACTCGGATGCCACATTGTGGATGCGCTGGGAATGTGACTGCCCATGTGCACGATAAGGCATGCCACCACCAACGTCAGCACACCTGCAGCATTGCCCACATGTGTCTGAGTAGTGTTCAAGCTGGTGCATGCCTTGCCAACTTGACACATACGCACATGCACATACCTGCAGACTACTCAAGCACATGTGCCCAATGCTGCAGGTGTGCTGACGTCGGAGGCGGCATGCCTAATCGTGCACATGAGCATTCACCTACACAGCGCATCTACAATGTGGCGTCAGAGTCACATGTGTCTGTGTGCAGGCAATTTGAATGTGCGTGGTGACGTGCAAAGTTGGAAAATCTGACAACACCTGCATTCCCATGCAATGTGCCTCCTTGCCTGTTCACGAGATGTGGGGCCAGATTACCAACATCGGTGATAACATCATCACTGCTGGCACTGCAGGAAACTGCCGGCAAAGTGGCGGTAAGAGGCATGATAAAATGCGCTATAGAATACCAAAATAAGTCCAGTTTCATGTGTGAACCTAGGCTCATTTTTGAATTCCATAGGGCACATGATCTAGCCCCTCATTGCCGCCTCAGCGGCTGTATCCTGCTGCTAAAGCGGTGATAAGTACATCACCGGTCATGACAATATGTCCCAAAGTGCACACATCTGCCACACAGAATACAGCATTCAACATCACCCCTGATGTGAGTTGACCATCACACCCTCATGTGCTATACAATATAACGACATGGCAAGTCAACTGTGTCATTAAACTAAAATGCACTTAGGTACACATCACACACATGTCAGGCCGTGAGTAACCGAACCAGTACAGCAGGTAGCATCCATGGCAGCAGCTGTGTGGCACATACACAAACACACATCATCCACACATTAGCATCTCATGTGAGGGTGGCAGTGACCAGGCCTGAGCAGCAGAAATGGACATCATGAAATACACACACATCAGAATTATTGAACACCTACACACCACATGTGGGGTCAACCTTGAGGCGAAAGTGTGTTCACACCATGGGCCATATCAACAAGCCCCCATCGCAACCACAATGTCACTCATGTTGGAAGTCAGGGTGGTGATAGGGTCAGCGCAACATGAGCAAGGCTGCGTCAAGTCACCCAATGTTGTTTCAAGCCATGTTAAGTGTTGTTACGCTGCCTTGAGAATGGGGACACTTCCAGGGTAAACCTTGTGTGAAAGGGGGCATGCAGTTGGTGTAGTGGTGGCTGTCCCACCACTACACCCACTGAAGTTGATGCTGCCATTCATCATCAACAGAGGAGAGAATAGGTGGCAGTGCTGATCAGAACACCAGAGAATCCCTGGGCCTAAGGTAGCAAAACTTGGAGAAATGCATAATAGATCCTTTGATATGCTTGTTTCAGGTGTGCTCCCACGTGCAGTCCACATGTGAAAAGTCCAAAGCCATGATATGTACATGCACAGGAAGGTGTCCCTTCCTGTACATGACCAAACTGTGAAATCAAATGCCATTTCCTGAATCACATGTGTGCTGCACGAAGCAGCACACATGAAAGTTTGAAAATGCCGTCTTAGCGTACTCCATGTGCAGGAAGCAACTACTACCTACACATAAACAAAGCTCCCTGCTCGCCAACACACTTGTAAAATGTTGCAAGGGAGCCTGTGCTGGTGCTAAGCTGTGCAATTTTCCAACCATTGCATGGGGAAACGCCAGCCTGCACCCTATCCTTGAGAACATGTGTGAGCCTGGTGTAATCTAAGTGGTGGTGGGAGTCATGAAGACAAGGGGCCACTCCAGCAAGAAAGGCAATAACATCATCTCCGTCTTAGCGGCAGTAAACTGCCACTAAAGTGGCGATAAGGGGCTGGAGAACATGCCCTAGAGAATTACAATAGAAGCCCAGGTCTACACCAGAACCTGGGCTTCTCCTGGAATGACACAGGTCATATCATCAAGCCCCTCATCGCCGCATTTGTAGCAGGTTCCTGACCCAAAGCCGCACAAATGTAATCTCGGGGCATATTATCAAGAATGGCGTGAAAATCATCGCTGCTTTAGCGGCAGGAAAATGCCGCTAAAGTGGCGATAATGGGCTTGATAATATGCCCTTGAGAATTCCAATAGAAGCCCAGGTTCACACCAGAACATGGGCTTCCATTGGAATTCTCAAGGGCATATAATCAAGCCCATTATTGCCGCTTTAGCGGCAGTTTCCTGCCGCTAAAGCGGCAATATCTTTCACGCCAATCTGGATAATATGCCCCCTCCTTCCTTAAAAAAATGGCCCGAGATGGCTTAAGTCTCTCACTGCCACTTCCTTGGTAACATGCCCCTGTCTGGACAGACAGCCACAAAAATTGAAACACACAAAGAACCACACACACAACGGGTCTCCCAAATGGAGGGCACACAGCAATGCATGCCAGAACATGACGGACGACATGCACACCAGAAAAATCACAATAGACAAAGCCACATCGATGTCCATGTGTACCACATAGGGCAGCACATGTAGAAACAGCAAGTAAGCTCTCCTTGCCAATGTGCCTAAAGTGTGCCACAATCACGCAGAAACATACCCTCACTAAAAACATGCACATGTGCAGTACCCAGCAATCTTGCGTGTCTGTGAGCCACATTGACAAGGCAAGTGACAGTGCCTGATCAATAGCATGCCTGCAGGCCATACATAATTACATGTATCAGGTCACATCACTGAGGTGGCTGAGTGTGGACGACACCCTGAAACATGCAAGTCACACTCTGACACATCCATGTGTACACACAACCCCTGACGTAAAGAAGAAATCCAAACTCAAACAATGCCCAACGCACACAACTCTGACCAAGACTCACATACCACCCATTTTGCCACAGCACCCCATTGTAAATGCACAGAACTCTAAGGCTCACTACCTGAAAGGTATGATGGGCAGTGAAAGCAAGCTGAAGGTTCCACCAGCACACAATGCAGTGCATACACAGACTGATCTGACCCCACCAACAATGACTACTCAGTGTGGAAAAGTGCATTACCCACACAAATGAACAGAGGACACAAATTGGGATGCCTGTGTGTAGATATTGTCCCATAACTTCTGTCATATCTGGAAACTGTGAGCTCATAACGTACTACTACAACTTAACATACGCAATGTCATCAAAATCTTAACCATCCTGCAACAAATAGGCATCTCCTCAAAAACAGTATGAATTGACACTGTCCTGCTGTCTGCTAGTCAAATCATCCATTGCATGATTGTACATGACAAACACTGTTAAACTGTATCTCCCCTATCACATTTCAGAGGGAGAGACAGCACCTCCTGGACAGCAGCCTGGCCAAGCCTCCACTGATGACGAGGAAGTTTACAACACCATTGATGAGGAAGCCCTGCAACTTCTGCTAGACTCCATCAACACCTCACCTCCAGGAGCAGGGCAACCCAGCAGCATTGCGCCAACCCCACCCCCTGCACAAGCCAACCAGCAGCAGGCACCTCCCGCCACAGCTACCTCCCAGGAGCCCGATGCCACAACCTTGGCCTTCCAACGCCGTGTTGTAGAGCTCCAGCGGGAGGTTGCAGAACAGGTGCGGGTGGGGTTTGAGCACCTGGCGGACAAACTTGAGGCCATACGTGGGTGTCTCAGTCCCATCAGGGACCACATGCAGAAGATCACGGACACCCACAGCCCCTTCAATGCCCTCCAACGGTCCATGGCTGACATTGCTGGAGTCATGATTCAGAGACAACAATCACTGTCTGCTCAGAGTGGCTCCAGTAGTGTCAGCCAGGATCTGGCTAACATCAGTCGGATAATGGAGAGCATGGAGCGGGTGCAGGCCCAAGACATGGCTGCCAGGGCTACCCACAGGCGTGAGGTTGCTGGGATCTATCATGCCCTGCACCAGCTCATTGCCTCATTGCTGCCACAAGGTTTGGTGCAGATGCCTGCTGCTGCTGCCTCCACATCCTCTGCTCCACCACCTGATGTGTCAGTGCCTCACAGTGCTGCACCCACAATACCACCAGCCACATGTGAGGCACATGACACATCAGATGATGAAGATGAGGATGATAGTGCATTTGTGCTAAGGAGAAAGCGGTAGCATCCATCTGTGCCAAAAGGCCAGTTTCCTCCTTGGTGCCATGCTCAGCATCATGCCACGGTTACACTTCTTGCACTGTCTACCACTGTCCCCCGGAAATCACCTTGGACACCCACATGGACTGCCATATCACTCTTTTTCTTGCCAATGCCACTGCAATCAGCCTGTGGACTGAACAATGCCTCTTCCCTTGGACCTGTTACCATCAAATGACTCTGTCTGGCCCTCCAACGGGCATCCATGCAATGTGGGCATGTATGGCCAAGCACTGGTCCAGTATTCATCACATTAATGTAAATAAAAAGGATTAACTCACACATATGGGCATGGTTCTTTACAAATTAAGTATTGAAGTATGTAAAAAGTGTTTGGACACAGATTCACCCAGAAGGTACACCAAGGGAAATACTAGCAATGTACATGTGTAACCTGAGACAGATATGCAGTGAGATGGGGCTTCATGTGTGAACTTGCGGTGCCCCCATTGCACCAATACAACGATGTAGTAATATGACAACCGAGCCCAACCTCCCATCTGGTAAAGTCATGTAACTGTACATGTCCAAGTCTGTTGCTGGCCACGGGTTGTGTTCTCCTGAACACTAGTAAACTGACATGTCTCGTCACGTCCACTCACACACGACGTGGCGGACAAACCCGGTTGGGATGGTGCACATTGCACGTCACATTCCAAGAGTCAGGAAAGCATATCCACATTGATGAAGACACGGAAGGGCACATGTCCACCATACACATACGGAACCACAATGTCAGCATCAATGAAGTCGAGTGGCACATAGGGACCCACACAAAAGTGCAAGCCGTCAGTCAGCCCCTCCCTGTAGCCAAACAAAGTAACCCCAAATATTACCCCTCTCATGCTGTGACCACTGTGAGCGTATTGGGCAATGTGTGTAGGGATGTATGTGGCACTGCACTCAGCATATAGTCAGATGCACAGACAACATTTCAAGGGCGGCATCAGCATGAGTCAATGGCAGAAGTAACAGCTGGAACAAGTCCCCATTACACTGGCACTACAGGGAGCAATGCAACATTTCCCCTTGTGTGCATCTGAACAGTGTGCCACCACCCAAACGTCATCTTGGAGAAGGTCAAAACCTGACTAGTCTAGTGAGTCACTTAAGCCATGCATGAGATGTAAACACTGTGAAGCAGGATTCACTACTCCCACATTCACTTTGTGAGTAACGTCAATTGTGAAGTCATCACTTACTATCAGAATACTTTTGTAAATCAGGATACTGCTGTGCCATGTCCTGTACACAATGCCCACAGATAACTGACAAATCATGGATGGACCTGAGAGTGAGCAGACATGTATTGGAACTTATCTAGCAAAGGAAGCGGCCACACTGGCACCACGCAGCAAGTGTGGCTATGTCTGTGCAATGTAGATGGACTCTGTGCCAGGAGCATCTGACAGCTGGTATGTGACGGAATCTCTTGAACCATGCGCATCCTTCCATCTCCATGATGGATGACAGTAGCTAACTGTATTCACTTACCATGGCATCTCATTAGGTGAACTTCAAAATGGGCTACATGTGCAGTCTAAATCCGTGAGTCACACAGTAGATGCTGAACGTAACAGACGACTGTCCCTATAATAGCAAGTTAAGCCAAATTTACTCCCTGTCATCCATGCAAGCTCAGTGTGCTCACATCTAAGGTATCCGGACACAAAACATTCTGCAAGCAAACATGTCATGTGCATACTTAGCAATTTGAATGGATAGTCCAGTGATGGCAAAAGGTTGCATACAATGGCATGAGCCACACTCCACAACATCATCCCTGACATAAGTGCAAGCAGATATCAAAAGTATCAAACTATTTATTATTACAGTATAAAAAAGCATGTGACCTAAAACTACACTCATCACTTAAAAACACTACTTACATCTAATCTAACTAATGAAATATAACTTCCCTAAACTAGCTACCCTAACTAATCCTAAACATGCAACAACACATCCTAGACATCAACCCCCTCCCACCCTGAAGGCACATCACGAGACGGGACTAAGACATCTAAGCTATACATAAACTAACTACACATGTAACCTACACAAATATATATTTTTTTGTTTTTTTATTTGAATTTTTTTTGTAAGAACTGAAAAAACATCAACCCCCCACCCAAAGGAAAAGGAAACTTATCCCCAAATACGGATGAACCATTAAAATCTTATGTCTACCTAAAAACCTAACACTAACTAAATGCTACACTAAAACTACACTACCTAACAAATAAATAACTAACCTAACACTACATGAACGAGGAAGTGAACATTGGGGGGAGGGAGAAGAGGGGGATGGTGTCCTGCAGGTCCACCCATCATGGCAGTCCCAGGTGGCGCTGAATGTCCATGACCCGTGTGGTGAGATCAGCTATTTGCTGCTTTATTGCGTCCAGAGAAACAACAATGTCCTGCAGTGTCCTCTGGTCCCGCAAGGTGAAATGGACCACCTGACCCCCATCTGCCAATGTGACATTGCTTTGGGTTGGGGCTGGTGCGGTAGGGGGAGGTGCCACCTGTTGTGCCTGGGACACACCACTGACGCCTGATGTTCCGGGGGTGGGCTGTGTGACATCCTTGACATACTCAGATAATCCCTTCCATGTGCCCTTTTTGCGTTCGTCGCGGTACCGCCGGGACATGCTGCGGTACCCCTTGGCCAC
Organism: Calotriton arnoldi; assembly: GCA_963921515.1. Lineage (NCBI taxonomy): Eukaryota > Metazoa > Chordata > Amphibia > Caudata > Salamandridae > Calotriton > Calotriton arnoldi. The sequence goes on along the minus strand of CAWUFW010001044.1, from coordinate 2,723,999 downwards.
CTTCTTAACATGCAGGTAACGCTCCTTTCGAACCTCAAAGGCATGGATCTGGCCTGGTGTCATGTTGTCTGTAAAACACACAGAAAGCCAAATAAGAGTCCAGTGCACATTTCCATTCTTGCCTGTGCACTTGTGCAATGCAAAATCAACTTAACAGGCTAGCATACACCACAGCGTAACAATATGAAGTCAGCAAGTGACCTGGACAATGACATGTAGAAGCATGGATCAGTGGATACATGCTGGGGAGACTGACATGACAGTGCATGACATGGTACATGCACTGTCACACTGAAATGAGGCTGACCGTGCCCAATGATTGTGCCATTACATACACGGGCAGAGTGAGACATGTACGAGCATATTGAGTATGTAAGCATCCTCACACTGTGTGTAGCACCATCCTCATCCTCAATCAATCAGGGGTTCATAAAGCGCGCTACCAACCGGTGTGGGTTCCAAGGCACTGGGGTGGGGGGATCAGCACCGGATCAGGTGGAGATCCAGGTCTTGAGGTCCTTCCTGAACATGTGCAGGGTTGTGGAGCGTATGATGTTCACTGGGTGAATGTTCCAGGTCCTGGCTGTGGTGTAGAATAATGCCCACCCTCCAGTTCTGTGTCTGCGGATGCGGAGTACCTCTGCCAGGGCGAGGTTGGCGTAGCTGAGGTGCCACTTGGGTATGTGGAAGGATACTCTCTTGTTGAGGTATGTGGTTCCAATGTTGATGCGGGGTTTGCAGGTGTGGGAGAGGAGTGTGAAGCTGACCCGCTTCTCCCCGGGGAGCCAGTGTAGGTCTCGTAGTTGTTGCTTACTGTGCTCGTGACGCGGTGTCCCGAGGATCAGTCTGGCTGCGGCATTCAGGACGTTCTGTAGCTTGTGTTGAAGGGTTCTGTTGTTCCAAGCGTATAGTGCATTGCTGTAGGTGAGACTGCTGGTTATGAGTGCGTGGTTGATGGTCCTTCCACAGTCGTGGGGCTTCCATTTGAAGTGCTTTCGGAGGATGCGTTGGCATTTGAAGCTGGTGGAGGCAACAGCGTAGCTCTTGCGGTTCATGGAGAAGGAGGAGTGGAGGATGATGCTGAGGTGTGGTGCGGGGTCAGTGGGGGTGGGTGGGTCTCCGAGGGCGGGGGGCCACCAGGTGTCGTCCCGGTGGAGGTGCAGGTTCCAAGGATGAGGAACTTGCTTTTCTCACAGTTGAGTTTCAAACAGCTGTCTTTCATCCAGGCTGCTACGTTCCCCATTCCTTCCTGGTAACAGAGTCTGGTGTCTTTGGGCTCATTAATGAGTGAGAGGATGAGCTGGGGGTCGTCTGCGTAGGATACAATGCTGAGCCCATGCTCTCTGACGATGGCGGCGAGGGTGGCCATGTAGATGTTGAAGAGCGCGGGGCTGAGCAAGGATCCTTGGGGTTTTGCAAACAGAGGTATGACGTTGATCACTTCCTTGGTGTTGGTGGTGTTTGCCCCCATTTTGTCAGTGAAGGTGGTCCGTTTGGTGTCCATGATGCCCTTCTGGCATTCCTTCAGGGCGCTCCTGTGGTTGATCCGACTGTCCTTGGTTTACTTGTTTAGCAAGTATTCCCTAGTCGTCTACATGAGCGTCTGGCTTTTTGTAGTTCTGTGTTGCACCAGGCGGCCTTCAGAGGGCGTTGTGTGGCAGGGTGGCGGAGGGGTGCGAGCTTGTCAGCGCAGCTGGAGATCCAGCAGTGCAAATCATTGGCAGTGGTGTTGTTGTTGGTCGTGGCGCTGAGGGTGTCTTGGGGGAGGGTGGTGTTGAGGAGTTCCTCTGCAAGTCTGCTCAAGTACCTTTGTGGTGGGAGAGGTGTGTTCTTGTGTGCGGTGGTGGAGTAGAAGGTGAAGTGGACGCAGTGGCGTTCTGTCCAGGTGGACTGGGTGGTGTGGCTGAAACGGATGTTTGTTCCTCCCGCAGAGATTGCCTGGAGGGTGTATCCAGCTTTGTGAGTGGGTGCGTTGACCAGCAGTTCCTGTCCAAGTTTGGTGAGGTTGTCTAGGGGAGTGCCGGTGTCGTCGCAGTTGTCGAGGTGTACGTTCAGGTCCCTGAGTATAATGTAGCCTGTGGAGGTGATGGCATGGGGTGCGGAGAGCTCGGCAATGGTAGTTGCGGCCTGGTAGCGAGGTGCCGGTGGGCTGTTGAAGAGTGTGCTGCACAGCGTGGTCCTGGTGCTGGTCTGGATCTGGAAGTGGAGGTGTCCTGTGTTTGAGTGGTGGTCATTCGTGCTGGATGTGGATGGCCAGAGGGGGTCTTGTGTGCGATGTGGACTCCTCCTCCTCCTGGCCGATGGGGGTGGTCCCTTCTCTGGATCTTGTAGCCTCGGGGATGGCCAGTGGCGATGTCGGGGCCCGAGGTGGCGTTGCTCCACCTTTCGGAACAGAAGGCAACGTTGGCCATGAGGCTGTCAATCTTGTCCCAGATCTCAACGGCGTGTCGGTGCAGGGAGCACACGTTGGTGAGAATGCAAGTCAGGTATTCGGCCGCGTGTGCGTTGGGCGGTCCTCCGGCGTTTGCGTTGGTATTGTCGTAGGTGACAGATCTGTGGCAGAGTCTGCACGGGAACTCTCCATGGGTTGTGTTTTGCGAGGTTCTTTGGCAGTTGGTGTGTGTCATCCTGCCCGGAGTGTTTGGAGTGCGGCGGAGTTGTATCTGCGCAGTCACAGAGATCCTGTGCTCCTGGCGCTGGCCGCGGTTGGGTTGCAGACGGGTGCAGACGGGCCAGAGGCGTGCGCTGCACGTTACCGCTGCACAACGGCGCAGTGCCGCCATTATGTGGGGCAGGGGGTATGGAGGAGTGGCTGGGAGGCGGGAGCTGGGCAATCATGGGAGTGTTCACGGGTGGTAGCAACTGCGGGAAGGGGAGTGAAACGCCGGGAAAAACGTAGGGAAGCAAAGGTTGTATGACCAACAACAGTGAGGTAAGTATGAGGAGATCAAACCCCAGTCAGGCACAATACAGCTAATGAAACGGCACACATTGGAGTTAACTAAGTTGCAGTCAAACTAAATAATGGCTCTCACAGTCCTGTGACACATAGCTGCATAACAGGTACACTGCCCATGTGCAGGCATGTGTGGGCTCACACACGTGTGTGGTTCATCACGACTATGACTACACAGGCAATCTAGCGGCAGAGTGCAAGGCTGTCTGCGAGCAGGGCGGTCTGTTCATGTGTAGGGAGGACTTACTTCTGGCATATGAAGGGACCGGATATGACGATTTGTGACTTACATGTGTGTTGCTTAGTGCAGCACACATGAGAGAGATACATTGGGGAAGAATGATGTATGTAAATGTATGGGCTGGAAGGGCCACCTTGCTGTGCTCATACACACCATGTCTATTTTCAAATCCCATGTGGGCTGCACAAAGCAGTTCACCGGTTTCAATCAGATGTGAGGGGCAAACAACATGTCTGCTCATTAGTCAAGAATACTACAGGGGTGTGATTGTTGTAGATTTGTGCGCAGGAAACTGTGATTTCCACACTTGCACCTCAGGGCCAGCCTCAGATGCAATGGGTGTTGCCGTGTTACGCCAAACACAAGCCACAATGCACGCCCCATTCACACTCAACTACAGCGTGACAGTGTACCTCATTGACATGTAGGCGTTGATACACGTGGAATAACTTAACGCTGCTTGGATCATGATGCTAGGCCCCTATTGACAACGCTACTTTGATGACAGTCACGTTGACTGAGCGTATTGGCTGGAGGATGAGCACCTCACTTTCAATGTGTGTCACTGCCTGGTGATGGGCAAGTCACAACTGTGCGACAGATGCATTTGTCCAGAGTCACTTACCGATTGGTGCACACTGATGCCTTCAACACTACATCGTCACACTGTAGGCAAGGTAGCTGTGATACACACCCATACTTCATTCAGCATTGTACAACATGTGACCCAGACATCCATGCCACTGCAACATGCTAGTCATTTAAGTTCAAACTCACCAGTGGCGTGTGGGTCCTCAAAGCTGTCGATGTCCCCCTGTGTGATTGGCGGACGTCCATCTGTGAGACAAGTGAAGAAATACGTATGTGTATCAGCCTGCAATTCATATGTGTCGTATTCCTCATACCAATCATCAACATGACAACATACGCAACATTACTGTTGTGTGTCATTACATTATGACTACACAGTACATGTTTGTGTCAACTTTGACTGGCATTGACACCAGACCTGTGACAGCAGATTTTTGGACTAACAAGACTGCTATGCTGGCTTCCATGACCATTATCGTAGTGTCAGTCAGCCACAAGGCACCATTACTCCATGCATCATGATGTTCTACATGCACTTTCTACAACAGAGTTGCTGCAGGTTGCACTACAACATTACACAGGGGTTGTTTGTCTTTGACAATCTGGAAATGTACACATTCTTTAGACCATTAATCGCTATCAATAGCATTTCCACACAGAAACTATGTCCAAAGGGCAGTGTAGCTGACATGACACGATTAATGTTGCCAGCTTGATGACACTGGCTTTTGACCATCACACAGCTCACATGGACACATCAATGGATAGTAAATGTACACTCACACATGTCAGTCACAAACATTGTCCTGCCTGCAAGCACATGATTTCACAGTGTGCCTGCAATGGCAGAACAGTGCTAAGTGTTGGCACTGCGCAGTGGGTGACACAGACTTGCAACAAATGCTTGACATTGTGATGCGTTGTTTCTGCTGGGATGTGCCAACGATATGCACACAAACTTTGCGGCTCACACCTCAGACAACATCCATCTCTCACATTGTGGGCGGTGGACCACACGTTGTTAATTTCATTCCTCACACTCTACGCAAATTGATGTGGATTTTGTACTTACCACCCTGTAGTCCTGTCATCACTCCCACGTAGTCCAAGAGGTCGGCCTCACGTGCCAGCATGTCCTGCCATCGGTGCTTCCATTGGCGCACGCTGCGGTCGACTCCAAAGCACCGTAGCATTTGCACCCGCACACGCTCCCACCTGATCTTCTGCAGGGTCACGTTGTACCCCTGCAGGATACGGCCTCCCCTCTCCAACATCAGTGGAAGATAATATTAAGTCATCCACAGGAACCCCCCCAATGCCCCCTCGGACATCCTGCCCTCCCTGCCCACAGCCGGCATCTCCCTACACACCTATGACCCCAATGAACCAAAATAAATCCCTCTTAATTTGCCCCAACAACTATTTAATGTCACTACCCCAAGACAGACACCCGACAAAATATGGCACAGGAGACAATGTAACACACTTACTAAGTACAAAAACACTTAACCGACACTAGACACAGGACACAGCAACACTCAGAAAACTCAATACTGCAGCACACACCACCAAAACACCTCCAGCACTCTCAATATTCACCAGCAATGTGCTCAAAAGTGAAAGTGAAAGTGCAGAACACTACTCCAGTAGACAGGAAGCATGCAGACATCACTTCCTGCCTGTTTGCGGCCCCATTTTGAGTTTGCGGCGAAAATCTGCACGCTAAGAGTCGCAAGGGTGTCCTTATTGGGATCGCGGCGAGAATAGTCACGCAAAGAGTCGCTAGGGTGTCCTTTAAATGTGGGAAAGCCTCTCGCGATGTATTTAGACATTGGGCATGACCTTGCGTTTAGAAATATTATCGCTTAGTCGTGTTAGCGAGAAAATCTGCACGCTAACAGCCAATCTATACAGTGATGCACTGTCTTAGTGCAAAAATCATGTCAGAGTACTGTAAGTATATGTGGATGTTGTTTGTCACTCACATTACACCATTCAAATGATGTTTCACTACACATGTCCCCCTAACTGGCTATATTCCACACATGTCACACCATATTTGCATATCTCACAAGTGAACCATCACTCATTCATGCATTTTTGGAGGGTGCTACTCACCCGTGGGGTACACATGACATAGGGCCATCACTTTTGGTCCGCTTTCAGTTGTCTGGGTACCTGCATGTGTTTAACCGGATGGTAATGTTGCGTAGTGGTTTGTGTGCGATGGTAGATGTGGCTCTCTGGTAGATGTGACAGAGCCAGGGGTCTGTGTTGGGCCCAAAATGGTTGTCGTTCCAAGGGGAGGAGGTGTCTTCACCCATGCCTGGTGTCCATTTGGAGATGGCGGTCTGTTTGTTGTGTCTGTGGTGGTTTTGGTCCGTCTGCTCCGTCACGTTACTGGTCCGCATACCTGTTGTGGAGCCTGTTGATCTTGACGTGGTCATGGCTTCCAGGCAAATGGCTTCTGACACCCAGATAAGTGTTGTGTACCCCATTGCATGCCCTTTTTTCATCTATGACCTCATTGCACGCCCTATTTTCATCTTTGACCCCATTGCACGCCCTATTTTCATCTTTGACCCCATTGCACGCCCTATTTTCATGTTTGACCCCATTGCACGCCCTATTTTCATCTATGACCCCATTGCACGCCCTATTTTCATCTTTGACCCCATTGCACGCCCTATTTTCATCTTTGACCCCATTGCACGCCCTATTTTCATGTTTGACCCCATTGCACGCCCTATTTTCATGTTTGACCCCATTGCACGCCCTATTTTCATCTCTTACCCCATTGCACACCAACAGCTTAATCTTTTAGCCCATTGCACGCACTATTTGCATCTTTTACCCCATTTCACGGCCTCATTTTTGAGAGATTTCACACTACGTACACACTCCTAATGAGCTTTTTGTTAGCAATTACAGGAGACTACAATTGTGCTATTCATCACAGACAACCTATTTTGGCAGATTTACACTTAGGAGACGCCACATTTTTACATTGGCTAGCCTACATTGCACCATGTAGACTCTAGTCTTCCACACTTGACACACTGCAAAGCATCTCGGTACTGAGGAGACATTCCCAGCATCAATGGAGTTGTGTTCTTTTCTTTGCACATGTTGAGCAACGTCACACTTTTCAGAGTGATGTACCCATGCTGGACAGTAACATGCAGACAGGGTATGTGTGTATGAGTTTTTATTGGCACACACCGTAATTGTGGTAATTTTGATATGAGATACATTGAAGGGGGACTGTCACAATGTGACATGCTCAGTTAAAGAAATTGTTTATGATTCTGTTCCTTCGGGCAGTCCCAGCTGCATTTGCTGTGGGGTGTGCGCCACCTGCCTCTTCTTCATCATCTTCCTCGTCTTCATCTGGTGGTGCAGGCACTCGAATCCATGGTGCTTTGGTGCGCACACATATGTTGTGCAAAACACAACAAGCCATGATGATTTTGTTTACCATTTCAGGGCTGTACAGCAGGCTTCCACCTGTGATGTCCAGGCAACGGAAACGTGACTTTAGCACGCCAAATGTGCGCTCCACAATGGACCTGGTGCATCTGTGTGCTGCATTATACTGCCTCTGGGCTTGGGTTGTGGGGTTTCGGAGGGGTGTCATCATCCATGGGCATAGTGCATATCCTTGGTCCCCTGTGACATGTAGGAGCAAGATGAATACATCATTGGTTGTGCTGGATGTGTTGTTGGTGTAGAGGGTTTTGTGGGGTGTCATTTATGTTATGTTGTATCTCATGTTAGCCATGTGTTGCTTCTGTATGCTTACAAGCATGTTTTCAATTTGTTTGGCCTCACTGTTGTTACTCCCTCCACCAAGCCAATTCTATTGTGTGCGCTGCTCGGTTGCATGAGTGGCTCTTCTCCTGTATATCGCTGACACTAATCCACCCTCCTCACAGTCATTGCCATGTGAAATTTATGATGCAATAGGCCACACAAGACACAGTTCACATTCTGTTCTGCTGCTGCTGCCCGGCCGGCACGAACGCACAACACATGCTGTTTCCTGTCACAAGCTGACACACATCAGCAGTTATGTGCCCCCTCGCATGCAGGGCCCATTGAGGGCAGGAAAGCTTTACCCACACCAACAACATCATCAGACGCAACACCATCCACTCCCTGGACTACGTGCTCATTCCTGGCTTAGCCTCCAACTCACATGCCACGACTGCCCAACATACCTTTTACTTGGTGGAATGTTTGCTGACATCAGGCTGACCAGGGTCGTCACCACACTGAGCCACAGGGCAGGGCACGCCTTTGACGTCTTCTTAGCATGTGTGGACTTCGTCTAGTTCATCGACCACACTAAACGCACATGTGTTGTCCACTTACGCATGCACAACCTTGTTGTTGTACCCCAAGCCAACGTTTCCTACATGCAGGCCACCACTGAGTTGGTGATGCACAGTCACCAAGGGGATGCTACTCACCACCATCAACAGCAACAACCACAACACTGCAGTCGTCAGCTATGTCACAAGTACACAGTTTTCTATACATGTATCTCCAACTGCGCATGCACCCTTGTCCCATTGTGCAACTGCTACATATGGCAGGCACTTAAGGCAACCTCGGTCAGCACCAACATCAGAGTTGGCAGATGCATCTGTGGACACATGTGGTGGAGCTGGTGCAGGCATTGGGATATTAGTAAACAGCACCACCCACATGGCCCAGATGCTCATATTCACCATCAACAATACGCCCACACACCATACAGGTCTTCCAGCTGTGTTTCTGTGATTTGCAACAGTGATGATCTACAGCTGGGGCGTGCTATCCACAGTGGAAACATGGGTCCTCCTCCTCGTAACAAAACATTCAGCATGTGGGATCACCTGGTGGGCCATTGCCTTCAGATGTCCCCACTGCAAATTTAGGTACCTAGGCCCCATATTTGGAACCTCCATCTCCATGTACCTACTGCTGTACACAGTGGCCTGCAGCTGCTTCGCCTGCCTCTGCATCCTCCATGCAGCCTTCAAATGGTTCCCCACATTGTCGTGTGCAACCGTTTCCCACACAGTCATTGCCATCAAGCTGGCCTACATATATACACTATATGCCAACATGGGCACATCTGCTGTCAGCTTAGTCCTGACTGTCCAGCACAACACCTACACACTGGGACTTGTGTTCCTACTTTCTTTATGACTCATGTGCCTCCATCGCACATACATGGTTCCCACCTCTCCCCACATTTGCTTAGGGGTGGCAGAGGGGCTATGCCTTTGAGTAAGGTTGATCTACATATCTAGCCACAGTTCCCACAGATCCTGGTGTTATTGTGTCTGGTATGTGGTGATGTTGTTTGACATGTTGTATGTGTGATTGTGACATGTACATTCTCAAATTTCTTATTTGCATGTCTGTGATGTTGAGGCATGTGGTGTGTTACATTGGTACTTACCGACTAGTACTGCATTTCCGTATGTACCATCCTGGAAGCGCTGGTTTATGATGGACTGTTGAAAGATGTATGAATCATGCACACTCCCTGGGAACTTGGCTACGACGTTGGTGAACAATCCGCGGTGGTCCACTATTGCCTGCACATTCATGGAGTGGGTGTGCTTTCTGTTGCGGTATATGTGGGCACTGTCCGCAGGGGGCACAAATCGGACATGGGTGCAGTCTATTGCGCCCAACACTTGTGGGAATCCGGCTATGGCGTAGAATCCTTGCTTGGTCTCAAGCTGTTCCTGCACAGTGTTGGGGAAGTGAAGTTGCTGGGGTATCAGGCTGAGTATGCCATCCAAGACAGTTGGGAGGAAGATTGAGAAGGATGCCTGTGAGACTCCTCCGACTCTGGCTGTTGTTGGTTGAAAAGTCCCAGAGGCCAACATATGCAGCACGGCCAGCAGCTTTGTCTGCGGAGGGATGTTGGTTCTCCGCTGTGTTAGTGGCGTCAGCCTGTGGGCTATCAGGTTCAGGATGTGTTCAATGGATGTCCTTTTGAGCCTGTAGTGGGCAATGACCTCCTCTGGTGTCAGGTCACCAAGGCTGAGACGTCGGCGCAGGGGCCGTCGTCGTCTTTGGCGCTGCCTCGGTGGTGGTCCTGGAGGAGGTGGCAGTGGCGGTGGTGGTTGTTGCCTTCGTGGGACTCCTAGCTGAATGATTAGTGCCTCCATGGCGTCTGTGGGTCTTCAGCTGTGTGTCTGGGCTGGTCTCCCTTATATGCCTCCTTTTATCACCAGTTTTTCAGTGTTTAGAACTGGTATTTTCAGTTCTTATTTTCCTCCCGCTAAGGGGCCTTAGCGTGCGTTTTTTTATCGCTTCGCAGGTCCAGGACATCATTGCTAATAGTGCGATGGTGTGTTAGCGACTATTTTCTGGGAAATTTGCAAGGGAACGCCTACTTTGCATGCCATTAGCGATGATTATCGCTGCCATGCACGGCGATAGTGAAAAGGGCAGCTATCGCCGGAAAGCTGTTGCTAACATAGGTTAGCGACATCTTGCTAATCAGGCGATAAAAAAGTCGCCGCTTTGGCGGCAAAAAGTGCCGCTAAAGCAGCGATAAAGCCCTTGCTAATATGCCCCCTAGTGCTGAGCTCCCATGCAGGAGAGCAAGTTTCCCTCCCCTGTAGCTCCTAACAAGTTCTTTTCTTGTTGTTGCGGGACATGACACTTCTGGGTTACTCCACATGCTCGTTCCTCCTATGCTGTGGAGTGTGTCCCTGATGTATGTAAGCCAGGCTAATTTCCCTGCCCTGGGGAGACCCATTACCTCTTTTAACTCAGACCTGTATGCAACCAGTTCCGGAGTCGCCCATATAGTCGCCAGAAGGTTAGCGGTCTGAGACCTATTTCTTCTGCGATTGGTCTAACGCCTAGATACAATTGTAGAGCAACAAGTGGGGTGCTAGGGGGAAGTCTAAGTATCTGCCTAATAAAGTTGTTTTCAATCTTGGTTACATTTTTAATTGGACAGTGCCCCCAAAGCTCAGCACCATACATAGCGGAGCCCCTGGCTTGCACTTTATAGATCTCTGCAATGGGACCAATGGGTTTGCAAAAAGAGTTCCTATAAGCTTTGTCCAGCCCTCCTGTTGTCTGCGCTAACTTGAGGCTCTTTTTGTCTATTTGTGTTGTCCATTCCATTTTTTCCATTAGGGTAACCCATAAATATTCAAACATGGAACCCTCTCAAGCGTGGTACCTTTCAGGCAAGGATTAGGGCGTGTTGTGTTTATTGGGTTGAAGACCATATATTTTGTCTTCTGGATGTTAATCTCCAGCCTTCTATTGCTGCAAAAAGCACCAAAGCTAACAAGAATCCTCTGAATTTCCATTGGTGAGCAGGAGAGTGTCATCAGCAAAAATCATGGCCAGTACTTTGTTTTGTGCAATCTTCAGGGCATCGGTGTCCTTCTCCTTATTCAATGAGTGTAGCAGTGCATTAATATATAAACAAAACAGAGTAGGAGCTAACACGCATCCCTGTCTGACTCCTCTGTTGACAACAAGGGGTGTGGTGAGTTCACCTTGTTTCCCAAATCTAATTTGGGCACAGTTATCTTCATGCAATCTCCTAATCATATGGTAGAGATATGTAGGGACCCCGATGTCACTTAGTACAGACCATAACTTGTCCCTGGGTACCAGGTCGAACGCAGTTTTTAAATCAATGAATATTAGATAAAGACTACCTCCCTCTAGGGTCACTGTTTTCCAGTGTAGGAGCTGGAGCCTGAAAATTTGATCTACAGTAGAGGTATTCTTCCTAAATCCTGCTTGGAAAGGACTCAGGATGTTGTGATTCTTCATCCAGTCCTGGAGGCGTGCCAATAGTATCCTGGCAAAGACTTTCTGCATTACATCAATTAAACTGATGGGTCTGTAGTTGACTGGTAAGTGTGGGGAACCCTTTTTATAGACTGGGAGGATTTCAGCTCCATCCCAAATTTTGGGAATCAGCATTCCCCGCAGCACTGCATTGAATAATGCCCACAAGTATGGCCCTCAGATTGTTGGTTCTGAGCGAAAAAGGTCTGTCTGTATTTTGTCTAACCCCGGTGCTTTTTGTGGGGCTATTTTATTTATGGCACTTAATATCTCAGTCATGGTTATCTCTGGAGACTCTCTGGTATGGATTTGGTAGATTCACTGATCCTAGACATGATAGGGTAGGATGCGCTAGGTAGGAGCACAATATATATTACAGAACTTGTATGCAAGCATATATTCTCTGTAATAAGCAAAATGGTTAAACTGTTTATCTTTATCTTTATCACCATTCTTGTAATGCTAATCACATAATTCTGTTTCCTTCTATTGACTACTGCAGCGCAAGTATTTAACTCAGAATCACAATGCTTCAATAAATATTGAAACACTGCACTATGTATTTCTTGTATTTCTTTTTGGGTATGCATAAGTAACTAAGGGTTCTAGATCTGTTACCACAATTTTGTTGAGAAGTCATGTCATGTTCTGAGGTTCACATCTGTTTGTTACTCTGTAAGGTTAGGGCTACAGATGGTGCACTGTGAGCTAGCAGAATTTAGGCCAACATTTTCAGATGGTGTGCGAGGAATCAGTGTTGCACAGTTCAGATGGTCATGATGTCCAACAAACACACAATTTTACTTGGGAAAGTATAAGCTGTGAGACATGGCACCACCTACGTTCTAGCTTTGTGTAGTTTTTTTTGTATAAAAAAAGACCCCTACACACCTACTAACAGGAGACATCCTGGGTGTTAGGGAAAAAATCCTCCTCAGCTGAGTAGGTAAACCCTATGTATTGGCTGTAGGTTGTTGAAGCTTGAACCTTTCAACCCATTGAGGTACACTCTCTGATTTCACATGTTCATATAGCTGAAGATGCACCAATAAATATACCAGCGAATTGCAGACATGCGGTTACACAAATGGTGGTACAACGTGGACTACCTAAGACGGGTAGTGATGTTACCTTCATGGTTGAGGCCCACAAAGCATTTTGGACAGTGGTATTCTATTTGTGGGTTATATTCCCAGCAGATAATACAACTTCAAGACTCTTTCACACATACACTGCAGATACAGTTCCTATGAACTATAAAGCTTTATGAAGCACTAGAAATACCACTAACTTACCAAGAACATCAAAATTGGTTTGAAGGCACCCTACCACATACAAACAATAATGTTAGACTAGGTCCTCTTAGCAATAAGGGAGCAACATGGCCAGTCTTTGCCAGTTACACACCCTATCCAGATATAGACAATCTGACATCTCCAGACCTACGTATGCTATGCAGATCTGGTTAAAACATATAGATGTTTAACACAATTTGTCATGCGAGCAATGACAATAAATTCTGCATGGGCTGCTCAAGCTGCACAAACCCAATTGGCTACACCTGGAATTAATCCGCAAACCATCAATGCTGTCATGGGTAAAATTTCCATCAGACGGGTGGAAATTTCGTACTTAATAGCTCAAAAAACAAGCCAGCTTGAAGCTGTGTTTCCCCATACAGGACCTCATGAAAAACACAGAATTCTCACTATATGTCTGCAAATAGGGATGGCTCCCCCGATGGAAGACTGCTTTACTTGAGGTACAGTCTTTGCTACAGTATATACCAGAACACACGGTACACCCTCATTAGCGGTTTGCCAGAGGTGCTTAAAGAGATTCAATTTGAGTGTGGGGCAGCCCCTGCCCTGAATTTGGGGATGAAAGTGATGAGCAACTTTGCTACGGTATTAGCCATTATTTTAAGTAACATTAAAGGGGAAGCAGCAGCGTTGGCGGTATGGCAACAACTCACAAACTTGACTCTGAAAGAACAGTAGAGCGAGTTACCAAAAATATTAAGGAAACCTATGCAACGATAGGTAGAGACAATTTGGGAGCCAAACCTGGCACACCACAAATTGAGAGTAATTCTGAAAAGGATAACTCAAATCAGGCATCAAACTCTTCTAAGAAGAAGGGGGATGATAAGAAACATAAAGAAAAGACTAAATCGAGGAGCGTATCTCCCTCAGCAGGAGGCCACTGAAAAGCACTATAATTTGCATAACTGTGGTAGCATTAAAACACCAGACAAGTATCAGGATATTGATACACGTTCATCTTGTTCCTTTCAGGAGTCATCAGAAAAACGCTCAGAGAGAGGTGGACGATCAGAGTGCAGATCAGAGGAATATGTGGACCCAAGAAGGACTCACAATGCTCCTCTAACTTCATAATAAAAAGGAAAATAAACCTAAACAGTTCAGACCTCAATTAAAAAAGAAGAAGGTGGATGGCATTAAAGTAAAGCATGCAACGGATATTGAGCACACTGCTTCTGAGTGGGGAGTGGGCTCTGACCATGCTGGACAGCACGGCAGGAGGCACAATAGTACACCAGAGCCTGATGGATTGTCTGGCGGCAGTAGCGTTGAGTGACTATATCCAGGTGTAAACACCAGATACTAGAGTGAGTGTTCTGCCTTGATTATACGAGATGCAACTCCAAATGGAGGGGGCTATATCTTGCACCATTAATGTTCTCTTTTGGGAGAACTTTTCATTCATCTATGACAGTCTCTTGGCTGAAAAGGAATGGCCACCAGCATTTGTCATGGACTGCCCCGAGGGAGAAACCGTAATTTTACCTGCTTTTTCCAACCTTGTCCCAGATACAGTTAAACATTCATAGGCCAGAGAGTGGGCTTTAGTGCTAGCTCCTGCATTATACCTCAATCAGGTGGTGTGGGATGACGGTTCCTCTTATCACAATATACCAGTGAGGTCAACCCCACCCCTAAGACAATACCCCATTAAAAATTAGGCTAAAAAACAAGTTGGAGATATATTCACCCAACTTGAATACCAACGTGTAATAGAAAGTTGCACCTCTCCAATGATTGATCCCTTGTTTACAGTAATGAGACCAGACCATTCATATAGTCTAGTATTAGATTGCAGACTCCTGAACACATCTACATGCACATTTGCAGTACAGAACGCGCACAGAGTAGCACTAATGAATAACATAGCGCGAAAAAAATGCAAAACTATTTTAGACATTTCAAATGGATTTTTCTGCCAAAACATAGCGCCTCAAAGCAGGTTCTTGACCGCATTCAGCACGTTTGGGTATCAAAAGCAATTCTATCTATTGCCCCAGGGGTATAGGAACAGCCCAGGGTTCTTTTCAGGCCGGGTTACAGACCTTTTACAAGAATATAATGACCAGGCAATGTCCTATGCCGATGACATATATCTAACGGATGATGACTTTTAAATTCACTTGGCTAGAGTATATCGCATAGTTTTGGGATTTGGTTACTTGGGCTACAAAGTCAATGTCAAAAAAATCAAAAGTAGCCCACCTCAATGTCCTATTTTTGGGATACGAGTTGTCAAGTGAAGGCAGAAGCCTAGCGACACTCTTCCTTGAGAAGTGTGCGCTTCTGCGACCCCCAAATACACTAAAGAAACTCCAATCAATATTGGGTTTCCTGGACTTTGGCAGAACATACATTCTAGACTACGCAGATTGGGTAAAACTGTTCTACGATTTGATACGTCCAGACTTTTCAAGCATACATTGGACAACTGAACATACAAAAATTCTACGTTCAGGACAAGCCGACATGCTTGCTTCAAAATACTTACACACATGTGTAAACACCACCAACCTGGTGATCAGTATAATTGCAGGTGTATACCTATATCACATTTAATGAAGGAGACACTGTACCAATTGCATTTAAATCATATCTATACATAAATGCTGAGATGGGTTTTGCACCGACAGAAAAGATCCTGACAGTGGTACAGACTGCTGTAGTGACAGAAAGATCTTTGACTCAGGGCTAACACATTATTGTTGTGACTCCGGTCGTAGCATTAGAGGCTGTCACAAAGGCCAGCGTTCCAAATCAATCAATCAATCAGGGAATTGTAAGCGCGCTACTCACCCGTAAGGGTCTCAAGGGGGGATCCGCTGGTCTGTTAGCCGAAGAGCCAGGTCTTGAGAATCTTCCTGAAGGTGTTCAGGGAGGGGGTGCGTCTGATGTCTGCCGGTAGCTCGTTCCAGGTCTTGGCCGCAATGTGAGAGAAGGATCTTCCGCCTGCTCTGGCTCTGTGGATGCGCGGGGTTTCGGCCAGTGCGAGGTTGGAAGATCTGAGGGTTTTTTTGGGTACGTGGAAGTTGATTCTGTCGTTGAGGTATTTCGGTCCGTTGTTGTGTAGGCATTTGTAGGCGTGGGTGAGGATTTTGAAGGTGACTCTTTTCTCCACGGGGAGCCTGTGGAGTTTTCGTGGGTGTTGGCTGATGTGTTCGTGTCGGGGGATGACGAGGACGAGTCTGGCGGCGGTGTTCTGTATAGTCTGGAGTTTGCGGAGTAGGGACTTGTTGATGCCGGCGTAGAGTGCGATTCCATAGTCCAGTCTGCTGGTGATGAGTGCGTGGGTGACTGTCTTCTTTGACTCCGGGGGGATCCATTTGAAGGTATTGTGAAGTATGCAGAGGGTGTTGAAGCAGCTGGATGTGATGGCGTTGACCTGTCGGTTCATGGTGAGTGAAGAGTCGAGTACGATGCCGAGGTTCTTGGCGTGGACTGAGGGGGTAGGTGGGCTTTACATCCATGATGGATACAATGGGACAACTATATCACAGCAACAGATGTAGGTTACAGATTTGACTCTATACTACAAACATAAACATACCTGCAATACGAAAATTAATATCCTCTGCCTAATGAAGTCATGCCTCTAGATCAGTATGATTACATCATTTATACTGACGGTTCAGCACAACCTGCCATAGGGACAAAGCACCAATACTCTGCAGCATGTGCCACTGTTAAGGGAAGAATGGAGGATGGTGAATTCTGCCCTCACAAAACCTACATGCAGTCACTAGGTGATTGCACAGCGCAGCTGGCTGAACTTAGAGCTCTAATTCTGGCATGTGAGGATACACATCCCCGATTCCCCACACTTATTGTGTGTGATTCGTATTATTGTGTCCAGTCTCAAAATGAGTACTTACACTATTGGAACCAGAATGGATTCAGAGATTCCAAAGGGTTCACCATAAAGCACAACAGCTTTGGGGATAGGTGGCAAAACTCAAAGAGTGTTTGCTACAGACTCATGGAATACACACACACTGAGTCATCAGCGAGTAGGAATACATGTTGTAGAGAATTTCATAGCTGACTAAGCCGCAAAACTGCTGCAGTAGCTGCAATTATTCATTCAAGTGCGGAATAGATCGAGACATCTTGGTGGCTGTCAAAACTATGTGCGATGGCATCCACCTCCTAAAAGGCTTTCCAACAAAATGTGTGGAAAACATTCCATTTGCTCAGATTCCTGGAGTGGGGGAACGAGTGATACCAAAACTCAGATTGCAGGTTAGGGTTAATCCTAGCAGCGCATCAGGGTCTAGCATCTGCTCCCGCAGCTAAAATTTCATTATTGCAACAATGCTATCTGCAGCCAGGTCTATGCAAACAGATTAAGGATTTTGGGCCAGATGTACGACCATTGGAAATTGCGACTCGCAATTTGCGCTCGATTGCGAGTCGCAATTTCCAATGTACAACAATGTCTGAGACACTGTTTGCGATTCTCAATGGGGTCGCAAATTGCATGCCTCATGAATATTAATGAGGCACTCGCAATTTGCGACCCGATTGATTATGGCAGGCCCTCCCAGGTATGGTGGCATGCTGGGCTCAGCAGACCTCCATGTCTGGGACTGCTCTTAAATAAAGCAGTTTCTTTTAAAAATGCAGCCCGTTTTCCTTAAAGGAAAACGGGATGCATTTTTTAAAAAAAGAAACGTTTTTGTTTCATTTTTTAAGGGCAGGTAGTAGTCCCTGCGACCACTGCCTGCCCCTAAAAAATATTTTCCCCTGCATTTGCAAAGGGACCCCTTCCCATTTGCGACTGCAGCACCACCCTCTTGAAGAGGGTGGTAATTTGCAAGTGTTTTGCGACCGCAATTGCGGTCGCAAAACATTTATACATAGGGCTGCGAGTCGCAATTAGGAAGGGACGCCCTTGCAATGCCCCTTCCTAATTGCGAGTCACTAAACACTATTTTGCGAGTCACAATTTTTTGCGACTCGCAAAATAGTGTTAGTACATGGCCCACAGGGATTTTGCATGCGCAAACGGGTTGCAAACCCGTTTGCGCATGCAAAATCCCGTCATACATCTGGCCCTTTGTCCTTAAATGCAACCTCTGCCTGGAGATGAAGGTTTCCACCACAGCGTGTCCACCACAGACACCTCTATTGATCTCAGACAATCCTCTCGCTTGTGTTTATTTGGACCACTGCAGCCCTTTACAATCTGATGGGGCTTGCAAATACATCTTGTTGGCTCTCAATTCCTATGTGTTTGGCCATAGCAATCAGCTGACGCCCAAACTGTTATAAGAGATCTGCAAGTCTTCATGGGGATATATGCAGTAGCCACATTTCTTTCGGACCATGATCCGCGTTTGCCTCTATGGCTTACAGAGACACAATGGGAACATTGGGTGTGACTGTGCAGTACTCTTCTCCCTATCATCCCGAGGAAAATTAGGTAGTGGAGAGGGAGAACCGGGACTTAAAGCAGTTTTAAGCAACAAGGGTATTAGGTTCAGGTCACAGTTGGATTCCTCACCCGTACCGAGTCCAGAGAGCCTTAAAAAATCTGCCTAGAAAATCCCTGGGTGGTCAGACTTCCTATGATATCCTGTTTGGGGTTAAGATGTGGGTTCCAGGCCTCGACAGTCCCAGTACAGTGAGGCAGAAACACCATTTGACATAAATGAATGTTTGGATGTTGTACAGGATCTGAACAACTTTCGAGAAGCTCAGAGCAACGTCCAGCAGAAATATTAGACCACTGGAGAATTGAAGGAAGCACCTTCATCTGCTGGTTGGATCCCCAAGATCGGTGAACTTGTCCTGGAGAAGACTGTGGGCAAGAAGGAATTTGGCCCATCTTACAGAGCACTTGTACCTGTCCTGGCCGTTGAAGGTACAAGAACTGTACTTCTACTACCCCTTGCTGGTTGCAAAAAGAAGAGATTTGTGTCAATAGAACTTGTCAAACCAAACTATGTGGCTGGTTTTACACAGAAGGCCAGGAAGGTTCCTAAGTAGTTTCCTGCCTCCTCTCACTAGGCAACATTACTGGCTAGATTGAAGAATCTGCCACTGACAATTGATGGGCGTGTGAATTTGATCAAGATGTCGATTCTCCCTAAATTAACGTACCTTTTTAATTGTATCCCTCTTACATTTCCAAGATCAACTATTAATAAGATTCAGGGGAAAATAACTAGTTTCTGGTGTGGAAAAAGTTGAGGCTTAGGCTTGAGGAGAGTGACCTCGCTCTCCCTGACCTGAATCTGTATTGCATGCCTTTTCAGCTTAAAGACTGTAGGATGGTACTTGGTAAGCTGGATAGTTCAACCTGGGGGGTACTCTTAGCAGAAATGATTAGGGAGTTGGGAACCACTGGTTTCTTCAATAAGTTTAGTGCCCCTTTTGAAAAGTACGACTGAAGGTCTTAAAGGCAGCATTAAGCCTTTGGTTTAGAGCCAAGAAGATCTTGGGTATTGGTTATTATTCCGATTTTGCAACCATCTGGGACTCCCTGGTACCCCAAAGTGCCTGAGGGATGGGCTGAGTCTTCCACTGAGGAGGGCTGGGATAACTACCAGGGGGGAACTGATGTCAGTGCAGGGGGTACTACCCTAGGAAGTTTTAAGAGCTAAGACTGGGTATTCCCTATCAAGGTTCAAATATGTGCAGCTATCTCCCTGGCTTGTAAGCACGGCTCAGGAGATCGGGGGGATTATGAATTTGAGTCCACACTCCAGGATGTGAGATCTAAAAGTAAGGAGGTGGCTACTTGGTATTGGAAGTTTCTGGAGGCCGAGGACAAGAAGATTATGGCACCATATTTAGTGTGGGAAGGTACCTTTCAGGGGATGGAGCTACAACCAATATGGCAAAATTATTGTATTCAGTGGTTAAGCCAGCAAATCTCAAACAAAATCATTTTTTCACTATCAATAGACTTTACTGGACCCCCCAAAGGATCGCCTAGTTTGTACTGCAGCCAACCCCCAGTTGTAGAAGATGTGTTTTTAAGAGCTAATGATGAACTCATCTTTTACACTTTTCCTGGGATCAAGGTGTTTTGGGAGGACATTGAGAACATTTTAAAGGATATCTTGGGGGTCACTATAATGTTAAACCTCGTGTTAGTTCTAATGGGGGTGGATATGCCCTCACGTAGCCTTCTGAGCAGAGAACAGAGAGGCCTCTTGTTCCATCTGTTGCTTCTAGCCAGGAGGGAGGTTTGTAAACGCTGGACTAATCCATCCTCACCATGTGCTACGGACTGGCTCAAAGTGGTAAATTGGACTTGTCGTCTGGATATAGAGGGCAAGCATGGTAGAGCGAACTAGGTAGGGGCGGATTTCACTAGGTGGAGTGGAGTCTTGTGAGTAGAAAAAGAGTGGAGCACAGTGTGGAATAGTGGCACACAGTGTAGAAGACTCTTGTACAGTGGAGTTGCATAGAGTGGAGTAGAGTGTGGTAAAATGGAGCGGTGTAGAGTGGAGTGCGGTATAGTGCCACATAGTGGAGTAAAGTGTTGTGCAGTCAAGTGGAGTGGAGTCCAGTGAAGTTGCTTAGCATAGAGTGGAGTGGAGTAGCGAGGACTGCCATAGCATACAGTAGAGTAAAGTTTTGGAGAGTGGAGTGGTGTGTCACACAGTGGAGTGGACTGGCATGTTGTAGAGTATCAGTATCATAAAGTGTCGTAGAGTGCAGTAGAGTAGAGGGCCACAGAGTGGCATAGACTAGAGTGCTGTACAGTGGAACAGCGTACAGTGAAGTGGTGTAGATTGGAGTGCTGTAGAGTGGAGTGGGGTAGAGTGGAATGGCGTATAGTGGAATTACATACATTAGAGTGTCACACAGAAGAGTGGTGTAGAGTGGAGTAGCATATAGTAAAATAGCACACAGTAGAATATCGTACACTGAAATACCATGGAGTGAAGTAGCATAAAGTGGAGTGGCATAGATTGGAGTGGGGTAGTCTGAAATACTGTACAGTGGTGTGGCGTAGAGTGGAGTGGTGTAGATTGGAGTGCCATAGAGTGGAGTGGGATAGAGTGGAATGGGGTACAGTGGAATAGCATACATTAGAGTGTCACACAGAAGAGTGGTGTGGAGTGGAGTAGCATACAGTAAAATAGCATGCAGTAGAATATTGTACACTGAAATAGCGTAGAGTGGAGTAGCATAGAGTGAATTGGTGTTGAGTGGAGTAGTGTACAGTGGAACAGCATAGAGTGGAGTGGCATACAGTGGAGTGGGGTAGATTGGAGTGGTGTAGAGTCAAATAGCGTAGAGTTGAGTGGCATAGAGTGTAGTTGTGTACAGTGGAGTGGAGTAGGGTACAGTGGAGTGGCATAGAGTGGAGTGGTGTACAGTGGAGTAGTGTAGAGTGGAAGAGTGTACAGTTTGGTGTTATCAAGTGAAGGGGCATAGAGTCGAGTGGCGTACAATGGAATAGCGTACAGTGGAGTGGCGAAGATGGAGTGGCAAAGAGTGGAGTGGGGTAGAATGTAACAGCGTAGAGTGGAGTAGTGTAGAGTGAGTGACTTACAGTGGAGTAGCGTAGAATGGAATGCATAGAGTGGAATAACATAACTGGAGTGGCAAAGAGTTGAGTTGCGTACAGTGAAATAGTGCAGAGTGGAGTAGAGTGGACTGGAGAAGCTTACAGTAGAGTAACATAGATTGGCGTATTGTAGAGTGGAGTGGCGTAGAGAGGAGTGGGGTACAGTATATTGTCATAGAGTGGAATGGCATACAGTGGATTAGCATTTAGTGGAATGGCGTAGAGTGGAGTGCTGTAGAGTGGAGTGGCCTAGAGTGGGATAGCAATGAATGAAGTGGCGTAGAGTGGAGTGGTGTAGAGTGGAACAGCAAACAGTGCAATAGCGTACAGTGGAATGGTGTAGAGTGAGTGGCATAGAGTGGAGCAGCATACAGTGGAACACCGTACACTGGAATAGTGGACAGTGGAGTGGTGTACAGTGCAGTGGTGCATAGTGGACAGTAGAGTGGTGTTGAGTGCAGTGGTGCATAGTGGAGTGTGGTAGAGTAGAGTGGAGTGGCATACTGGGGAATAGCATACATTGGAGTGGCATAGAGTGGAGTGGAATAGAGTGGAGTGGCATAGAGTGGAGTGGCGTATAGTGGAATAGCGTAAAGTAAAGTGGACTGCTGTAGAATGGAGTGGTGTAGAGTGGAGTTAGGTAGACTGTAGTGGAATAGCATAGAGTGAAGTGGTGTTCAGTGGAGTGATGTACAGCGGAATAGCATACACTGGAGTGGGGTAGAGTGGAGTGGCATAAAGTGGAGTGGCACAGAGTGGAGTAGTGTACAGTGGAGTGGCATAGAGTGTAATAGCATACAGTGTAGAATCATAAAGTGGACTTGCGTACAGTGGAATAGCATACAGTGTAGGGGTATAGACTGGAACAGCGTAGGATGAAGTGGCATAGAGCGAAATAGCATACAGTGTAGTGTTCTATAGTGGACTTGTGTACAGTGGTATAGCATAGAGTAGAGTATCGTAAAGTGGAGGCGCGTACACTGGAGTAGCATAAATTGGAGTGGCATTGAATGGAGTGGTGTAGTGTGCCCTAGTGTACAGTGGAGTGGTGTAAACTGGAATGTTGTAGAGTGGAGTGGCGTAGTGTGTACTAGTGTACAGTGGAGTGGTGTAGAATGTAGTGGAGTAGTTTGGGGTGGGTTGGGGTACAGTGCAGTGGCACACAGTGAATTAGCATAGAGTGGAGTGGTGTAAAGTTGAGTGACAGAGTACAGTGGCATAGAGTGTAATAATGTACAGTGGAGTGGTGTAGATCGGAGTGGCATAGAATGGAGTGTTGTAGAGTGGAGTGTGGTACTTGAAACAGATGTAGCGTGAAAGTGGGTGAATGGATGTAGATGTAATGTGGCAGGAATATAGATTGTGAGGTGTAAATGTAATATCTGGTAGTAGGTGTAAATAGTGTATGTAGTGTAAAAGTTGTAAGTATTCAAATACCTAATTATATATTGTGCTGTGGTATACCATGGTAACTTTGTAGTATGCCGTGGTATATGCCAATGAGAAGGCAGTATGTGATTGGTGTTGGACCTGGCCCTCTCTGCAGGGCCACCCCCATACTTTTTCCCTTAACCCTCTGTTTTTCTTGGACTTAGGACTCTGTGCACTTTACCATTGCTAACCAGTGCTAAAGTACTTGTGCTCACTCTGGTAAACATGGTAAAATTGGTTTACACCTGATTGGCATATTTAATTTACTTATAAATCCCTTGTAGAGTGGTATACATTATACCTGCCTCCGGCACTTAAGTAGCCCCAAAACAAGTCCCAGGTCTGCCATTGCAGCATGAATGCAGTTCTAAACTGCCAATTCGACTTGCCAATATAACCCCCATGCCAAGCCTTAAACTCCCCTTTTATTGCATGTAACTCACCCCTAAAGTAGGCACTAGGTAGCTCATAGGGCACGGTGCATTGTATTTTATGATATTTGTTTTTTTAATATTACTATCTGTATTTATCCATATTTATTTTTTTGCCATTTCATTGGTATTTATCCATATATATTGTATGTTTTGAGAATAAATGGAGTCGTAAAATTGTATATTTCCACATTTATTTACTATTAAACATACACTCATACTTAGATGGATGTCACATTTTAGCAAATTAAGCAGCCAAAAATAACAAAACACTACACTGACAGGTAAATATTAGCATCATATACAAATACAAATATATGTTAACATATGCCTGTATTTAAAGGAATCTCATCCTGTTTTTAAATCGCTATGGTATCTATCTGCTTAGCAGTTAGTCTTTAAATTCATGAAGGACAACAAGGACAGTCACTCTCAAGACGCATCACTTTTTGTATTTTTCTGGTCTTAAAAAAAATACAGACATGAAATAGATTGTTTTCTGTCTGTATTTATCAGTAAAAATGGAAAATTGGAAGACTTGTAATTAAAGGTTGGACATGTACTTTTAAATTTTACATGTCCATAGGATAACATTGGGTTGCCTTACTACATTTAAAAAGGGCTAACTTTTGATGTTTGGTATCTATGAAATTGTAATTAAAAATGTTCTTTAATGGTAAAGTCAGATTTTAAATTACAATTTTGAAAATGGCACTTTTAGAAAGTTGGCATTTTCCTGCCCTTTGCCATTTGGTGTCTACAGTCTCCCCTGGGTCACATGACTGGGTGTAACTGACAGTAAGACTTTGTGAATTCCTCCCAGAGAGTCACACAATAGAGGGATTAGGTGTGCCTGAATGGGCCATCTGCTGGCAGAATGAGGGGGGGGGCGAGATGGGCACAGTCCTAATTGAAACTGAATAGGCTGTGCTCTGCCTTTCCACAAAGGACTTGTCACCTCCACATTGTCACTTCAGTCAGCTTGAAGCCTTAGAAGGGAGTCAGGAAATTCCAAGCACTTCAAAAAGAAATCGCTAGAAACTTCTCCCAACTTCAAAGAAGGCAGGTATGAAAATAGGGCCCTCAGACCCACTCTTCAGTTCACCTTCTGGATCGGCTGAAGACGCTCAAAGGACTGCCCCCTGCTGTGGCCTGTTGTATACTCCACCACATTGTTTTGCTGCACCTGGAAGGAGTGCTTTGCTGCTTGGACCCTGCCTTAAACCCTCAGAGGCCAGCCCTGCTGTTTGACCCTGCATCTTCACCTGAACCCAGGACAACCAGAGGGACTCCAAGAGCTAGTTTTCTGGCCTCCTTGTCAGAGCTACAGGGACATAAATGTCTCCCACCATCCTGAACCCACAGCTGGACCCAGCCTGAGTGAGTCCTGAGCCACCAAGTGGTATCCCTCTAGTCCTGGACCAGTGGTCTTCAAACTATTTAATGCCGTGCAGCCCCCTCCCCAAGTGCAAAATAAAAATCTTCGGGCCCCCCTCAAACTTTTTCACAATTATTCTATTAAAATGCCAATGTTTAAATATGTCTAGACTTGTTTAAACATTGCAGGTAAGTTCTGTTACCGTTTTAAAAATGTAATCAAATACATTATTGCCAAACATACTATTCTGGTCAGGCAGGCCTTGCTGATGTTTAAAGGTATCCACAGTGTGATTATTAGAAATGAGGGTGGGGGTTTTAAGAATATTTGGAGTCCCTTCCCTTTTGACATTTTCTTTCAGCCAGGTTATAAATGACAAAAGATGTTAGTAATGGCCCATTACAGAGCGGCTTACTGCCGCCAATTTTTTTCTGCTGAAAACAAAGCACTGTTATTGGCATAATTCTTCTTTTTCCTAGAGCCTGGTCCCCCCCCCCCCAGATCACTTGACGCCCCTAGGTGGGCCCGCACCCCCAGTTTGAAGACCCCTGTCGTGGACCCTTGGCTGTGGTGCTAAAGGTGTCCAGATTGCCAAAATCCAAACTTAGGAAGATTTTGGGCTA
Organism: Calotriton arnoldi; assembly: GCA_963921515.1. NCBI lineage: Eukaryota > Metazoa > Chordata > Amphibia > Caudata > Salamandridae > Calotriton > Calotriton arnoldi. Next base: position 2,698,666 of record CAWUFW010001044.1, on the reverse strand, counting down.
AAAAGTTCTTGTAGAACCGAGGGAAGACCAGGACCAACCAGCTCGACGATCCACCCAAGGTGCATCGCCGGTTGGCCTGACCGCGTCTGCTCTTGCAACATTCTTCTCCGCAGCAGCAAATCCTGTTAAGCGGTCCTTCGCCAAAGGGGTATCCGACCTCCTGGAACTGCCTTTGGCTACAGCCCGCCTGCCTCGGACCGCTGGATATTTTTGACTTCTCAAAAAACGAACTAAGTCCAAACGTAGAAATCTCCGCTGTGACTTTGTCTAGTGGCTGCACCATGACGATACTCCCTCCTTGTACACCACCTGCAGCCTTGCCCCGCTGAACTTGACCTTCTTAGAACATTTTATAAAAATACTTCAAAGTCCGAAGGTAAGTGCCAACTGGGCGCAATCCACTTCTTGTATCCGGCCCGTGCTCCATCGTGGTCTGCCATATTTTTCGACTTTGACCCAGTCTCGCATGACTAGATGTCCGCATTTGGTGATTTGATCTTTTAGGTGCTAGTTTTTGCTAAAAACTTTTAAAGTTTATAACTCCGGTTCTACTGCTTGGATTTTTGTTGTTTGTCAACCAACAACCCAATTTCTCAAAATTGGCTAATGGCTGTCTTTAAAAGACGTAAAAGACAGCCACTCTCATTTCAGAACACCTTTGCTGTGTTTTGGGTTAGGCACAATTAACAAAATATGCCACAGCAACACAGATCCGTATTGCACAATTTTTGTAAAAAGACAAAGGCCTTCTTGTGGGATCTAATTTAGACAAACGTAAAATTGGGGTCAGAAAATGTTTCCGTACATAAGAATATAAATGAGAAAAAAGAATAAAGTGCAATGTACTTTGTTGGGAAACATTCTTACATGGGTAACTTGGCAATGGTAAGCTCCAGTCAGCTTCCCTAGGAAATGCCACTAATAAATGTAATGTATTAAAACGAAATCTTGTGAGATAAAACCTGGAATTCACATTTAGAATCAACAGCAGATAAAATTCACAACCCAAAAACATTTTAGTTAAGTTATAATTGGCACTAGAACAGAGTTCATAGAAATTTTCCTGGTGAAGTCTACCTACCTTTCTTTAAACATCTCTTTCACCTGAAACACAGCCTTTCCATTTATATTCCCCATATTAGAAAATAGCCCTAGGAGGCCTAAATCTGGAAAGCCCACTTTGATGTAATTAATCCAGGGGGTCGCCAGTGCATTTTCCATGGAAAGATAATCATCCTGCACATCCCTTGATAGGTGTGCTCTCGTATTTCCCCAGATTCTAAGCTAGAGTAGCAAAGGTTCCATCTTGATCGTATCTGCCATAGGGGTAAGACCCAGCTCAGATTGACACATAAAGGATAGAGTGGATTAAGGGACAGCCAAGAGTCTTCGCAAAAATGTGTTCATAACCTTCTGCAGTGGCCCAGCACCCTTGTACCCCAGAAACCTGCTCCATAAGTGGCTACAGAAATACAAGTACTTTTGTAAATATTGATCATTTCCTGTACCGGCTTATGCCCCAACTGGCGAGCAAAGGTGAAAAATGACTCCATAGTTCTTTGCCATTGAGACACCCTATTAGTATAAAGGCTGTGCCAATTTACGTTGATCCAGGGGGAAGCCAAGATAAGAAAAGGTCTTAACCCTACAAATTTCTGTCCAATCCACTTAAAACGCTCTTGCTTTAACATTTCTGGGGTCAATACTCATCGCGAAAGATTTGCTAAGATTAGTTTTGAGGTCTAGTGGATAGTACTAATTTCAACTAGAGGGCCGATGTGCAAGCATGGTTAAACCAGCCTACAGGTGGTGGATTTTTAGATGCTTTTTTGAACCTCTGCCCCTTATCCTCAGCAGTGCACATAGCACTGAAAGCAACAGAAATATTCGCTGGGGACTCCTCTTCCGATGTCAATACTAAAAAAGCCTGGTTGTTCTCTCTGACAAGTTTATACAGGAAATCCTCCTTATCTAATCTGTCCTATTTAATCCTAATGCCCTTGTTACACAAATGTAATAATTCCAGATTCTCCATCCGCCCCCTGTCACCCATCAAGTGTAAATCTAGGACTAGGGCTAAGGGACTTATGATTGCTGATACAGGAGTCGGTTACATAATAGCCTAATATTGATTCCGCTAGATCGTGGAACCAAATAAAAAAGTAATTCTCACTTCCATTAACTATCCCATTATAAGTAGGGAGTGAAGAACGATCATCCAGCCTATATTCTTTAGCAAATACCAGTTATCTAGAAACTGACATCATGTTCAACGCCTCGTCAAAGGGGGTGTGCTTGAAATGTAAGTAAACCTCTCCCTCCTTTACATCAATTCCGCAAGAGGAGAGATCCCTCTTTCCACACAACCTCGTATTGAAGTCCCCTGCCCCAGATTATTAATAACTCCTTATTATGACTGTCCAGGAAGTTCATTAGGTCGTTCTACATATCATAATTTACATCTGTTGTACAGGAATCAAGGATATTGTTATACTGGTTAACCAGAATAACATAAAAGGAATATGGAATCTGCAATAATTCCAACTGAAAATTAGGTGCAACATTAATTAGTCTAGTAGCAAGGTCTGTTAGTTTATCAGAGGTCAAAATAGCTAAACCCCACTTAACTCTTCCCAGACAAGATGGATTAGCTGGGCTACAAAATGTGTAAGAACCGTTTATACTGAAGTCCTCTTATGACAGGTCTCTTGATATAAGACAATGTCTGCAATGTTGATGACAGGGAGCCAAACAGGATTTAGTAGTTTAGTGTGAACATCAGCAGTCCATGACAGGTTTCTAAGCCCCCTCGTTCAACTGTAATCCCCCCTAGGGTGAACTTAGAATCAGATAAGACCATTAAAGATCCTCTCTCGGAGGTCCCCTACTGCTCTAAGAACTTCTGATCCACTTGCCATGTCGTATCAGAACTAAGGCATGTCTGGGCTTCTGAACTCAAATTAGTGCAAAGTCAATCCAAGTTGTCTAAAGATGCAAGACCTTCAAAGGAGTTACGCACTTACACATTAAAAGATGTTTTATCTGCCCCATGTTGGATTTCATTTACTCTCATAAATCTTGTTGAGAGCACCTCTGGCCTATAATAATAACCTAAATGTAGGACCTGAATGGAGCCGTGAACTCGGGCCAGTTGTGAAAACACTTCAATAGCAATTAAACCATATTAGATGACTTGAAATTGATAACTTCACAGTCCCCGCACACTTCCTTTTTATCAGGTTCAATCCAGGGAGTCCTTCTGACCATTTATTTCTTATTGGAGAAGTCGAGACTACCAAGAGCTTTTCCATAGCCAATAGGTTACTTCATTTTTTAGGGCAAAATAATCTTCTCTCATGTTTGGGGTAAGAGCTAGATCATTCTGAAGAATCAACAGGCATGGTGTACACTCCAGTGGAAGTTCGAGGAAAGTATTTCCCATAGACTCGGGGCTCTGTTAACATTCCAGGAAACTCTCACTCTTCCTCTTTCCTCTGGACCTTCCTGTAGCCTAATAACTTTCCCCCCTGGCTTATTCGTGCTCCCCCTTGGATGCAATGAAGACTTACTAGGCAGAGCAGTGAGCTCTGAGGAAGCAGGCGCAGAGATGGAGGACAAAGGTCCTACAGGTGACACGACAGGGGGCACTGCTCCCGGCAGCTAAGCAATTAGGGTAGAGTTCAGCTTAGAAACAAAACCAAAAGGAATCCGTGGGTCTAACCAAGCTAAGACAGGCTAGGGAGCACAAATAGTTTTAATTATCAATTCTCTCCTAAAATTCGAAGGAGTCCTTTATAGAGGACGGAATCCCATCACCCACCGAGGTGGCATGCTTCATCATCTGGGATCTCCTCTTGGTTGCAAAACCTAGTGCAACCAAGGGCTACAACCCCCTCCCTAGGAGGGGGGAGCTCAGGGATGTTTTAAAGTAGTCAATTCTAGGATCTACTAAGTCCCATAGAGGTGAAGCAATCTAGATGATTTATAAGGTGATGGTTGCAGTGCGTGCAGTGATAGAGTGAGTGGTGCTTTAAAATTGGCTACCAGGAAGACAAAAACCTTTAATAAGATCTACCCTGGTGTCAAACTAAAAACAGTGCGTGTGCAGCTTAAACAAATAACTGCATTAGTCCGAAATAAGGTCTACATGTTTCAGCCGTATCGATCAAAGTAGGATCTCGGCCTTCCTCAGGACCTAGATGATCAATCGCTACTGCAAAAAGTGAATGTGAAATTTAATAACTAAATGCAACATATCATTCTCCAGTCAATGCGGTTGGATTAGATACAACCTACATTATCCTGTGTCTTCGTGCTTATATGAAAGGTCACAGGAATTTTTGGACGAAAACCCGTAATTTGACGGGTGCACTCCTCACCTCACCTGGCCACAGCTCAGGATGTGAGGCACCGCTCTGTCCGTCGGTACCCCGGGCTGAACAAGAGCTGGAACCGGAGGTTCCTGGTAGCCTATATGCAGGAGAGGACAAAGATCTTGCAGAGATCACCTGACAATAATAGCCTCAGGAAGGGAGGAAGCAGCCTATATTTTCACCACTAGAGGGAGCCACAACAGATATCGCTTAGTTAAAATGCAAAATAACTTAACAAATACCCTACTTATCGCTAGTACCCAAAAGGATCATCTGCACACCATAATGTATAATCCTGCCAATTTCCCGACTGGGCCTTTGGCCACTACGCATGAGTACAAAGTCTATTGAAAATGCATTGGGGACAAAATGCATTTTGGGACCACTCTTTCTTCTTTGCACCACCTTGACGAATCTCCTCCAAGCTTTCCATCATCCGCCAATGTAGAAAAAGGAATCGGTCTGGAAAGTTACTAGCGAGCAAAAATCCAAGAAATTTCTATCTCTGTGAAGCCTATCTATAACAACAGAGTGGCACCCGCTACTATATATATATGTATATATATATATATATATCAAAGCTCCAAGCTTCCCACCTGTTGGAGACGCACTCTGACATCCACTACAGCAACCTTCATGAGGTAAATGCCGGATCGGCGGGCGGATCCAGTTTACAGCATGCCTGTCGATTCACGCCTGACGCGTTTCGTGCTCATTGCACTCTTCAGAGGCGCGACAGTCATTTTGGCATAAAGGCCACACCTCCCACTTAATAATATGAGCCCTCCAATGGGCGACTCAAATGAGTCCGCGTTGGTTTATGGGTCTTGTAGTGTGTGTCTTAGTTATGTGCCGCTGTCTGAAACGATACAAGCCCACCAATGGGCCTCCACTCGCACATGCGGCTCGTCAATCCTCCATGGATGCCTCCACATTAAGACTCCGTGATTCGGAGCTCCTTGGCCCCAAATTGCCGGGTGGTGCATCTCCCGCGGCTGGGAGGCCGCGTATAAATCAAAGCTCCAAGGTTCCCACCTGTTGGAGACGCACTCTGACATCCACTACAGCAACCTTCATGAGGTAAAAGCCGGATCGGCGGGCGGATCCAGTTTACAGCTTGCCTGTCAATTCACGCCTGACGCGTTTGGTGCTCATTGCACTCTTCAGAGGCGCGACAGTCATTTTGGCATAAAGGCCACCCCCACTTAATAATATGAGCCCTCCAATGGGCGACTCAAATGAGTCTGCGTTGGTTTATGGGTCTTGTAGTGTGTGTCTTAGTTATGTGCCGCTGTCTAAAACGATACAAGCCCACCAATGGGCCTCCACTCGCACATCCGGCTTGTCAATCCTCCATGGATGCCTCCACATTAAGACTCCATGATTCGGAGCTCCGTGGCCCCAAATTGCCGGGTGGTGCATCTCCCGTGGCTGGGAGGCCGCGTATAAATCAAAGCTCCAAGGTTCCCACCTGTTGGAGACGCACTCTGACATCCACTACAGCAACCTTCATGAGGTAAAAGCCGGATCGGCGGGCGGATCCAGTTTACAGCATGCCCGTCGATTCACGCCTGATGCGTTTCATGCTCATTGCACTCTTCAGAGGCGCAACAGTCATTTTGGCATAAAGGCCACACCTCCCAATTAATAATATGAGCCCTCCAATGGGTGACTCAAATGAGTCCGCGTTGGTTTATGGGTCTTGTAGTGTGTGTCTTAGTTATGTGCCGCTGTCTGAAACGATACAAGCCCACCAATGGGCCTCCACTCGCACATCCGGCTTGTCAATCCTCCATGGATGCCTCCACATTAAGACTCCGTGATTCGGAGCTCCTTGGCCCCAAATTGCCGGGTGGTGCATCTCCCGCGGCTGGGAGGCCGCGTATAAATCAAAGCTCCAAGGTTCCCACCTGTTGGAGACGCACTCTGACATCCACTACAGCAACCTTCATGAGGTAAAAGCCGGATCGGCGAGCGGATCCAGTTTAAAGCATGAAACGCGTCAAGCGTGAATCGACAGGCATGCTGTAAACTGGATCCGCCCGCCGATTTAATAAAAAAAACGAAATATGGCTCAAGCCCTGAGGGATGGGGTCTCCAGGGCCCCAAAAATATTAACAGAAGGGGGGCCACACAGCCCCCCTTCTAAAAAATTAAAATAAAACTTAAGCCGGCATCTCGCCGGAGGCCCCGCCCCCTCCCTGCACCACTCTGCAAACGCGCCTCCTGGCGCGTTTTGGGTTGGGGATGAAGTCCCCTAGAGTCTTATGGGTCCTTAGGGGCCAACTAGCCCACCAGGTACATCCAGCAAGCCCCACACAGTGGGGTTGCTGAGAGGTGGTCCGAGGCCACGCCGCTTTTTACACCACTCTGCAAACGTGCCTCTTGGCACATTGCTGGTGGGGCGATGAGGTCCTCTTGTGTCCTGAGGACCTCAGGACTAAAGTGGACTTCATCCCCCGAGCAGCTGTGAGCCAGGATCCGCGTTTGCAGAGTGGTGTAAAAAGGGGGCATTGCCTTTGAGCACTCTCAGCAAACCAACTGTATGGGGCTTACTGGAGGTAACAAGAGGGCTAGTTGGCCCCCAGGGACCCTCAGGAGGAAAGGGGACTTCATCCCCCAACCAAGAGCGCGCCAGGAGGCACCTCTCTTTCCTCTTTCTGCACCTTTCCTGCCTGTTTCTGCACCTCTCTTAACTCTTTCTCTACCTCTGTTGGTTCTTTCTGTACTTCTCTTGCTCTTTCTGCACCCTTCACGCCTCTTTCAACACTTCTCTTGCTTCTTTCTGCACCTCTCTTGCTTCTTTCTGCACCCTTCTTCCCTTTTTTGCATCCCTCTTGCCTCTTTCTGCTGTTCTCTTGCCATTTTCTGCACCTCTCTTGCCTATTTCTGCACCTCACTTGCTTCTTTCTGCACTTCTCTTGCTTGTTTCTGCACCTCTCTTGCGTCTTTATGCACCTCTGTTGCCTCTTTCTATACCTCACTTGCTTCTTTCTGCACCCCTCTTGCCTCTTTCTGCACCCCTCTTTTCTCTTTCTCCACCTCTCTTGCTTCTTTCTGTACCTCTGTTGGTTCTTTCTGCACTTCTCTTGCTCTTTCTGCACCCTTTGCGCCTCTCTCAGCACCTCTGTTGCTTATTTCTGCACTTCTCTTCCTTCTTTCTGCACCCCTCCTCCTGCTTTCTGTACTTCTCTTGCCTCTTTGTGCACCTCTTCTACCTTTTTCTATACCGCTCTTGCTTCTTTTGCACCTCTGTTGGTTCTTTCTGCACTGCTCTTGCTTCTTTCTGCACCTCACTTGCCTCTTTCTGCACTTCTCTTGTTTCTTTCTACACCTCTGTTGCTTCTTTCAGCAATTCTTTGCATCTTTCTGCACTTCTCTTCCTTCTTTCTGCATCCAACCTGCCTCTTTCTGTACCTCTTTGTGCACCTCTCCTACCTCTTTCTACACTCCTCTTGCCTTTTTCAGCACCTCTGTTGCTTCTTTCTGCACTTCTCTTCCTTCTTTCTGCACCTCTCCTGCCTCCTTCTGTACCTCTCTTGCCTCTTTGTGCACCTCTTCTACCTTTTTCTGTACCGCTCTTGCTTTTTTTTTCACCTCTGTTGGTAATCTCTGTACTGCTCTTGCTTCTTTCTGCACCACACTTGCCTATTTCTGCACTTCTCTTGCTTCTTTCTACACCTCTGCTTCTTCTTTCAGCAATTCTTTTGCCTCTTTCTGCACTTCTCTTCCTTCTTTCTGCACCCCTCCTGCCTCTTTCTGTACCTCTCTTGCCTCTTTGTGCACCTCTCCTACCTTTTTCTGCACCCCTCTTGCCTCTTTTTGCACCTCTGTTGGTTCTTTCTGCACTGTTTTTGCTTCTTTCTGCACCTCTCCTACCTCTTTATGCACTCCTCTTGCTTCTTTTTGCACCTCTGTTGGTTCATTCTGCACTGCACTTGCTTCTTTGTGCACCACACTTGCCTCTTTCTGCATTTCTCTTGCTTCGTTCTACACCTCTGCTGCTTCTTTCAGCAATTATTTTGCCTCTTTCTGCACTGCTCTTCCTTCTTTGTGCACCCCTCCTTCCTCTTTCTGTACCTCTCTTACCTCTTTGTGCACCTTTCCTACCTCTTTCTGCACTCCTCTTGTTTCTTTTTGCACCTCTGTTGGTTCATTCTGCAATGCTCTTGCTTTTTTCTGCACCCCTCTTGCCTCTTTCTGCACCCCTCTTTTATCTTTCTGCACCTCTCTTGCCTCTTTCTGCACCCCTGTTCCCTCATTCTGCACCTTTCCTGCCTGTTTCTGCACCTCTCTTGCCTCTTTCTCTACCTCTGTTGGTTCTTTCTGCACTTCTCTTACTCATTCTGCACCCTTCGTGTCTCTTTCAGCACCTCTGTTGCTTCTTTATGCACTTCTCTTCCTTCTTCCTGCACCCCTCCTGCCTCTTTCTGTACCTCTCTTGCCTCTTTGTGCACCTCTCTTGCCATTTTCTCTTGGTTCTTTCTACACCTCTGTTGCTTCTTTCAGTAATTCTCTTGCCTCTTTCTGCACTTCTCTTGCTTGTTTCTGCACCTCTCTTGTGTCTTTCTGCACCTCTGTTACCTCTTTCTGCACCTCACTTGCTTCTTTCTGCACCCCTTCTGCCTCTTTCTGCACTTCTCTTGCTTCTTTCTACACCTCTCTTGCCTCTTTCTGCTCCTCTCGTGCCTCTTTGTGCATTTCTCTTGCCTGTTTCTGCACTTCCTTCCCTCTTTCTGAACCTCTCTTACCTCTTTCTGCACCTCTCTTGCCTCTTTCTGCACTTCTCTTGCTTCTGTCTGCACCTCTCTTGCTTCTTTCTGCACCCTTCTTCCCTTTTTTGCATCCCTCTTGCCTCTTTCTGCTGTTCTCTTCCCATTTTCTGCACCTCTCTTGCCTCTTACTGCACCTCACTTGCCTCTTTCTGTACTTATCTTGCTTCTTTCCACACCTCTGTTGCTTCTTTCAGCAATTCTCTTGCCTCTTTCTGCACTTCGTTAGCTTGTTTCTACACCTCTCTTGCGTCTTTATGCACCTCTGTTGCCTCTTTCTACACCTCACTTGCTTCTTTCTGCACCCCTCTTGCCTCTTTCTGCACCCCTCTTTCTCTTTCTGCACCTCTCTTGCCTCTTTCTGCACCCCTGTTCCCTCTTTCTGCACCTTTCCTGCCTGTTTCTGCACCTCTCTTGCCTCTTTCTCTACCTCTGTTGGTTATTTCTGCACTTCTCCTGCTCTTTCTGCACCCTTCACGCCTCTTTCAGCACCTCTGTTGCTTCTTTCTGCACTTCTCTTCCTTCTTTCTGCACCCCTCCTGCCTCTTTCTGTACCTCTCTTGCCTGTTTGTGCACCTCTTCTACCTTTTTCTGTACCGCTCTTGCTTCTTTTTGCACCTCTGTTGGTTCTTTCTGCACTGCTCTTGCTTCTTTCTGCACCTCACTTGCCTGTTTCTGTACTTCTATTGCTTCTTTGTACACCTCTGTTGCTTCTTTCAGAAATTCTCTTGCCTCTTTCTGCACTTCTCTTCCTTCTTTCTGCACCCCTCCTGCCTCTTTCTGTACCTCTCTTGCCTGTTTGTGCACCTCTTCTACCTTTTTCTGTACCGCTCTTGCTTCTTTTTGCACCTCTGTAAGTTCTTTCTGCACTGCTCTTGCTTCTTTCTGCACCTCACTTGCCTCTTTCTGCACCTCTCTTGCCTCTTTCTGCACTTCTCTTGCTTCTTTCTGCACCTCTCTTGCTTCTTTCTGCACCCTTCTTCCCTTTTTGCATCCCTCTTGCCTCTTTCTGCTGTTCTCTTGCCATTTTCTGCACCTCTCTTGTCTCTTTCTGCACCTCACTTGCCTCTTTCTGCACTTCTCTTGCTTCCTTCCACACCTCTGTTGCTTCTTTCAGCAATTCTCTTGCCTCTTTCTGCACTTCTTTTGCTTGTTTCTGCACCTGACTTACGTCTTTATGCACCTCTGTTGTCTCTTTCTACACCTCACTTGCTTCTTTCTGTACCTCTCTTGCCTCTTTCTGCACCCCTGTTCCCTCTTTCTGCACCTCTCTTGCCTCTTTCTGCACCCCTGTTCCCTCTTTCTGCACCTTTCCTGCCTGTTTCTGCACCTCTCTTGCCTCTTTCTCTACCTCTGTTGGTTCTTTCTGCACTTCTCTTGCTCTTTCTGCACCCTTCACGCCTCTTTCAGCACCTTTGTTGCTTCTTTCTGCACTTCTCTTCCTTCTTTCTGCACCCCTCCTGCCTCTTTCTGTACCTCTCTTGCCTCTTTGTGCACCTCTCCTACCTCTTTCTGCACCCCTCTTGCCTCATTTTGCACCTCTGTTGGTTCTTTCTGCACTGATCTTGCTTCTTTCTGCACCTCACTTGCCTCTTTCTGCACTTCTCTTGGTTCTTTCTACACCTCTGTTGCTTCTTTCAGCAATTCTCTTGCCTCTTTCTGCACTTCTCTTGCTTGTTTCTGCACCTCTCTTACGTCTTTCTGCACCTCTGTTGCCTCTTTCTGCACCTCACTTGCTTCTTTCTGCACCCCTTCTGCACTTCTCTTGCTTCTTTCTACACCTCTCTTGCCTCTTTCTGCTCCTCTCTTGCCTCTTTGCGCATTTCTCTTGCCTGTTTCTGCACTTCCCTTGCCTCTTTCTGAACCTCTCTTGCCTCTTTCTGCACCACTCTTGCCTCTTGCTGCACTTCTCTTGCTTCTTTCTGCCCCTCTCTTGCTTCTTTCTGCACCCTTCTTCCCTTTTTTGCATCCCTCTTGCCTCTTTCTGCTGTTCTCTTGCATTTTCTGCACCTCTCTTGCCTCTTTCTGTACCTCACTTGCCTGTTTCTGCACTTCTCTTGCTTCTTTCCACACCTCTGTTGCTTTTTTCAGCAATTCTCTTGCCTCTTTCTGCACTTCTTTTGCTTGTTTCTGCACCTCTCTTGCGTCTTTATGCACCTCTGTTGCCTCTTTCTATACCTCACTTGCTTCTTTCTGTACCCCTCGCCTCTTTCTGCACCCCTCTTTTCACTTTCTGCACCTCTCTTGCCTCTTTCTGCACCTTTCCTGCCTGTTTCTGCACCCCTCTTTTCTCTTTCTGCACCTCTCTTCCCTCTTTCTGCACCTTTCCTGCCTGTTTCTGCACCTCTCTTACCTCTTTCTCTACCTCTGTTGGTTCTTTCTGTACTTCTCTTGCTCTTTCTGCACCCTTCACGCCTCTTGCAACACTTCTCTTGCTTCTTTCTGCACCTCTCTTGCTTCTTTCTGCACCCTTCTTCACTTTTTGTGCATCCCTCTTGCCTCTTTCTGCTGTTCTCTTGCCATTTTCTGCACCTCTCTTGCCTCTTTCTGCACCTCACTTGCTTCTTTCTGCACTTCTCTTGCTTGTTTCTGCACCTCTCTTGCGTCTTTATGCACCTCTGGTGCCTCTTTCTACACCTCACTTGCTTCTTTCTGCACCCCTCTTGCCTCTTTCTGCACCCCTCTTTTCTCTTTCTCCACCTCTCTTGCCTCTTTCTGTACCTCTGTTGGTTCTTTCTGCACTTCTCTTGCTCTTTCTGCACCCTTTGCGCCTCTCTCAGCACCTCTGTTGCTTCTTTCTGCACTTCTCTTCCTTCTTTCTGCACCCCTCCTGCCTCTTTCTGTACTTCTCTTGCCTCTTTGTGCACCTCTTCTATCTTTTTCCATACCGCTCTTGCTTCTTTTTGCACCTCTATCGGTTCTTTCTGCACTGCTCTTGCTTCTTTCTGCACCTCACTTGCCTCTTTCTGCACTTCTCTTGTTTCTTTCTACACCTCTGTTGCTTCTTTCAGCAATTCTTTGCCTCTTTCTGCATTTCTCTTCCTTCTTTCTGCACCCCTCCTGCCTCTTTCTGTACCTCTTTGTGCACCTCTCCTACCTCTTTCTACACTCCTCTTGCCTCTTTCAGCACCTCTGTTGCTTCTTTCTGCACTTCTCTTCCTTCTTTCTGCACCTCTCCTGCCTCTTTCTGTACCTCTCTTGCCTCTTTGTGCACCTCTTCTACCTTTTTCTGTACCGCTCTTGCTTCTTTTTGCACCTCTGTTGGTAATCTCTGCACTGCTCTTGCTTCTTTCTGCACCACACTTGCCTCTTTCTGCACTTCTCTTGCTTCTTTCTACACCTCTGCTGCTTCTTTCAGCAATTATTTTGCCTCTTTCTGCACTTCTCTTCCTTCTTTCTGCACCCCTCCTGCCTCTTTCTGTACCTCTCTTGTCTCTTTGTGCACCTCTCCTACCTTTTTCTGCACCCCTCTTGCCTCTTTTTGCACCTCTGTTGGTTCTTTCTGCACTGCTTTTGCTTCTTTCTGCACCACACTTGCCTCTTTCTGCACTTCTCTTGCTTCTTTCTACACCTCTGTTGCTTCTTTCGGCAATTCTTTTGCCTCTTTCTGCACTTCTCATCCTTCTTTCTGCACCCCTCCTGCCTCTTTCTGTACCTCTCTTGCCTCTTTGTGCACCTCTCCTACCTCTTTCTGCACTCCTCTTGCCTCTTTTTGCACCTCTGTTGGTTCATTCTGCACTGCTCTTGCTTCTTTGTGCACCACACTTGCCTCTTTCTGCACTTCTCTTGCTTCTTTCTACACCTCTGCTACTTCTTTCAGCAATTCTTTTGCCTCTTTCTGCACTTCTCTTCCTTCTTTCTGCACCCCTCCTGCCTCTTTCTGTACCTCTCTTACCTCTTTCTGCACCTCTCCTACTTCTTTCTGCACTCCTCTTGTCTCTTTTTGCACCTCTGTTGGTTCATTCTGCACTGCTCTTGCTTTTTTCTGCACCACTCTTGCCTCTTTATGCACCCCTCTTTTATCTTTCTGCACCTCTCTTGCCTCTTTCTGCACCCCTGTTCCCTCTTTCTGCACCTTTCCTGCCTGTTTCTGCACCTCTCTTGCCTCTTTCTGTACCGCTGTTGGTTCTCTCTGCACTTCTCTTACTCATTCTGCACCCTTCGTGTCTCTTTCAGCAGCTCTGTTGCTTCTTTCTGCACTTCTCTTCCTTCTTTCTGCACCCCTCCTGCCTCTTTCTGTACCTCTCTTGCCTCTTTGTGCACCTCTCCTACCTTTTTCTGCAACCGTCTTGCCTCTTTTTGCACCTCTGTTGCTTCTTTCTGCACTTCACTTGCCTCTTTCTGCACTTCTCTTGCTTCTTTCTACACCTCTGTTGCTTCTTTCAGCAATTCTTTGCCTCTTTCTGTACTTCTCTTCCTTCTTTCTGCACCCCTCCTGCCTCTTTCTGTACCTCTTTGTGCACCTCTCCTACCTCTTTCTGCACTCCTCTTGCCTCTTTCAGCACCTCTGTTGCTTCTTTCTGCACTTCTCTTCCTTCTTTCTGCACCCCTCCTGCCTCTTTCTGTACCTCTCTTGCCTCTTTGTGTACCTCTTCTACCTTTTTCTGTACTGCTCTTGCTTCTTTTTGCACCTCTGTTGGTAATTTCTGCAATGCTCTTGCTTTTTTGTGCACCACACTTGCCTCTTTCTGCACTTCTCTTGTTTCTTTCTACACCTCTGCTGCTTCTTTCAGCAATTCTTTTGCCTCTTTCAGCACTTCTCTTCCTTCTTCCTGCACCCCTCCTGCCTCTTTCTGTACCTCTCTTACCTCTTTGTGCACCTCTCCTACCTCTTTGTGCACTCCTCTTGCCTCTTTTTGCACCTCTGTTGGTTCATTCTGCACTGCTCTCGCTTTTTTCTGCACCCCTCTTGCCTCTTTCTGCACCCCTCTTTTATCTTTCTGCACCCCTCTTGCCTCTTTCTGCACCCCTCTTTTATCTTTCTGCACCTCTCTTGCTTCTTTCTGCACCCCTGTTCCCTCTTTCTGCACCTTTCCTGCCTGTTTCTGCACCTCTCTTGCCTCTTTCTGTACCTCTGTTGGTTCTTTCTGCACTTCTCTTACTCACTCTGCACCCTTCGTGCCCTTTTTCAGCACCTCTGTTGCTTCTTTCTGCACTTCTCTTCCTTCTTTCTGCACCCCTCCTGCCTCTTTCTGTACTTCTTTTGCCTCTTTGTGCACCTCTCCTACCTTTTTCTGCACCCCTCTTGCCTCTTTTTGCACCTCTGTTGGTTCTTTCTGCACTGCTCTTGCTTCTTTCTACACCACACTTGCCTCTTTCTGCACTTCTCTTGCTTCTTTCTACACCTCTGTTGCTTCTTTCAGCAATTCTCTTGCCTCTTTCTACACTTCTCTTCCTTCTTTCTGCACCCCTCCTGCCTCTTTCTGCACCTCTGTTGCCTCTTTGTGCACCTCTCTTGCCTCTTTCTGCACTTCACTTGCTTCTTTCTGCACCTCTCTTGCCTGTTTTGGCACCTCTGTTGCTTCTTTCTGCACTTCTTTTGCCTCTTTCTGCACCTCTGACTTAAAGGTAATTTTAATCCTCCTGCCCTATTATGTACTAGGGCCTTACCGGGGAGGTCATGCCAATCACAGGGGTACCCCAACCCATAGTGTACCCTAGTGTATGTAGGTGTTTTTACTGTATTCTAAGTGTCTTTCAGCATAGCACTGTCTCCGGGCCTGGTTAGTCAGAGTCAGTTACCACCAGTACCAGTCAGCAAAAAGTTGGGGGCACAGGATGACTTTGCAACAAGGCCTCTTTCTGCACCTCTCTTGGTTCTTTTGGGAAATCTCTTGCTTCTTTCTGTACCTTTCTTCATCTTTCTGGACTTCTGTTGCCTCTTTCTGCATTTCTCTGACTTCTTTCTGTGCTTTTCTTCCTATTTCTTCACATGTCCTACCTCTGTAGGCATAGTTAGAAATTAGCATTTAAAAAACCTTAGAAATTCACTGAAAAAACCACAGGTTTCAGGGACGTTATAGTTAGTTGGACATTTCACTTGTACAAAACCAGAGAAATGAGTCCGTTATAGTTAGTTGAGCTAACTATAACTTGCGCCCCCGCAATGCACTGCTGATGACGTCACATATTACATCATTCATGACATGGTCAGTGACATCACTGATGACATCTCAAATGACATCACTGTAACCCTGGGCGGTGAACTACGCTACGCTCGCGGAATTTGCGAAGTTTCGGTAACTTCGCGATTTGCGTAGAACGCGAAGTTACCGTGCACTACGCAATTTGCGGCGTAGCGTAGCTGTTTTTCTTCTTCGCGCGCTCAATATTCGTTCTCGCGCACGCGGTAACGACCTACCGTGATTCTGCGTTCGCCGAAGCGACTTCCTGTCCGTTCGCGGGCGCCACGAGATTTGGAATCCGGCCGCACGATCCCGCAAGAGTGTGCGAACGCGAACACGTCATTCGGACGCGCGATCTGACTTCCGGCGGCAGTGTTGGTAAGATCGCGATCCCGAACACGAAGAAACTACAATCTGGCGAAGAATATATCTCGAGCATCATAAAACCTTCTCGAAAATGATGAATTAGTTCATTTTGCACAAAAAACTCCTCAGGTTGTCATTTAGAGATGTAGTTTGGTGAGCAAGGAGTCCTTTTTCTTTTTTTCCAAGAGGAAGGAAGTGCCCCTGATTCTCAAACTTCCTGTTCCTGTCCAGCAGGCTCCTCCCAGTGCTTTGTCCATGTGCTGTTCACTTTCATTTGGATTTGGAGCTGGAAGGATCACTTTTTGTGTCTGTCTGCTGCATCATATCATTGGATTGGATTTGAGGACTCTTGGATTTGAGATTTTACAAGTAAGTTGGAGAATTGGTGTACTTGTTTGTTTGATTGGGGCTTGTTTGTACCTACATTTTTTTGTGGGATTTCCATAGTTTTTAAAATGTATTGTTGTGGCCTGTAGTTTCGGCAGGGGCCTAGTTGTTTTTCTTTGATTGGAATTTCAGCCAGTAGGCCCGGACTAGAGCCAGAGGTACCCATGGGTGCATGTTTCTGTGGTGTCTGTTGAATTTAAAGTTTAAACATCATGTAGGCCGGGCATCCATGGATGGCATTGGATTGATTTGCAAAATGTGGGTTTTGGGGTGGTATTTTATATTTTTGGGTGTTTGTTAAATAAATAGGCCTTTTCAGCCAGTAGGTAACCCTGGGCGTTCAGCTCGCGGACTTTGGGCAAGTCCGCACTGCGCGACAACGCGGACTTACACTTTTATCTTCTTCGCGCGCTCAATGTACGTTTTCGCGCGCGCGATAACGACATTTTGTGACGATCGCGATGCCGAACACGCAGAATTTACAATCTGGCGAACAATATCTCTCGAGCATCATTAAACCTTCTCGAAAATGTTGATTTAGTTCATTTTGCACAAAAAACTCCTCAGGTTGTCATTTAGATGTAGTTTGGTGATCAAGGAGTCATTTTTTTTTTGTTTTACAATTTTTTCCAAGAGGTAGCAAGTTGCCCAGAGTCTCCAACTGCCTGGTCCTGTCCTTTGTCTTCACTTTTTGTTATTTTGGGTGGTCTGGCCATGTGGGTGGCGGCCATTTTGTAAAGCCAGGCATTGTGCTTTTGCCATAGGCCTGCATTGTCTGTCTTGTGTTCCTTTTCTTGTTGTTCTGGGTGGCCTGGCCATGTGTTGGCGGCCATTTTGTGTGAACAGCCACTGTGCTTTTGCCATAGGCCTCCAAGCTTGCGGCCTAGTGTGCCAGTAGGCCCGGAGGTAGTCATCCTCATGGGTGCATAAAAACTGTTTCTGTGTTGTCTGTTGAATTGTAACATAATTTAGGCCATGGATGGCATTGGATTGATTTGCAAAATGTGGCTTTTGGGGCGTATTTTATTTTTTTGGGTGTTTGTTAAATAAATAGGCCTTTTCAGCCAGTAGGTAACCCTGGGCGTTCAGCTCGCGGACTTTGGGCAAGTCCGCACTGCGCGACAACGCGGACTTACACTTTTTATCTTCTTTGCGCGCTCAATGTACGTTTTCGCATGCGCGATAACGACATTTTGTGATGATCGCGATGCCGAACACGCAGAATTTACAGTCTGGTGAACAATATCTCTCGAGCATCATTAAACCTTCTCGAAAATGTTGATTTAGTTCATTTTGCACAAAAAACTCCTCAGGTTGTCATTTAGATGTAGTTTGGTGAGCAAGGAGTCATTTTTTTTTGTTTTACAATTTTTTCCAAGAGGTAGCAAGTTGCCCAGAGTCTCCAACTGCCTGGTCCTGTCCTTTGTCTTCACTTTTTTGTTATTTTGGGTGGCCTGGCCATGTGGGTGGCGGCCATTTTGTAAAGCCAGGCATTGTGCTTTTGCCATAGGCCTGCATTGTCTGTCTTGTGTTCCTTTTCTTGTTGTTCTGGGTGGCCTGGCCATGTGTTGGCGGCCATTTTGTGTGAACAGCCACTGTGCTTTTGCCATAGGCCTCCAAGCTTGCGGCCTAGTGTGCCAGTAGGCCCGGAGGTAGTCATCCTCATGGGTGCATAAAAACTGTTTCTGTGTTGTCTGTTGAATTGTAACATAATTTAGGCCATGGATGGCATTGGATTGATTTGCAAAATGTGGCTTTTGGGGCGTATTTTATTTTTTGGGGTGTTTGTTAAATAAATAGGCCTTTTCAGCCAGTAGGTAACCCTGGGCGTTCAGCTCGCGGACTTTGGGCAAGTCCGCACTGCGCGACAACGCGGACTTACACTTTTTATCTTCTTCGCGCGCTCAATGTACGTTTTCGCGCGCGCGATAACGACTTTTGTGACGATCGCGATGCCGAACACGCAGAATTTACAATCTGGCGAACAATATCTCTCGAGCATCATTAAACCTTCTCGAAAATGTTGATTTAGTTCATTTTGCACAAAAAACTCCTCAGGTTGTCATTTAGATGTAGTTTGGTGAGCAAGGAGTCATTTTTTTTTTGTTTTACAATTTTTTCCAAGAGGTAGCAAGTTGCCCAGAGTCTCCAACTGCCTGGTCCTGTCCTTTGTCTTCACTTTTTTGTTATTTTGGGTGGCCTGGCCATGTGGGCGGCGGCCATTTTGTTAAACCAGCCACTGTGCTTTTGCCATAGGCCTCCAAGCTTGCGGCCCAGTATGCCAGTAGGCCCAGAGGTAGTCACCATGGGTGCATAAAACTGTTTCTGTGTAGTCTGTGGAATTTTGACATCATTTAGGCCATGGATGGCATTGAATTGATTCAATTGAATTGCGAAATGTGGGTTTTTTTGGGAGGGTCTGACTATTTCACTTTTTGGGTGTGTTAAATAAATGCCTTTTTTGCGTGTGTACTGTGTAATTATAATTGTGTTGTTGTAGTGGTTGTCTAACTTTCCAAAGTGTTTTTAGCCATGTGGATTTTAGTTTTTGCATTAAAGCTGTGTGTGTTTTATAAGGCATCCTTTGTCTGCCCATATATAGGCCTGCTTGAGTTCATTGTTTGCCGTGCCTTGTGCCTGTGAGTCACCATGTTTCTGGGGGCCATTTTGTTGTGGTAGTTATTAGTGTGCTGTTTTTGCCACATAGGCCTGCGTGTCTTTCCATTGTTCCTCTTGTCTTACTGCTTCCAAATCCATCCCCATTGCCAGCTGCAGCTCCCTGATGCTGCTATATAATACATCCCACGTGATGCACAAATTTAGGCCAAACATGCTCCAGTACATTTTAGTTTTTGTTCTTTACTATTCTTATTCTTCCAGAGTGTACACTAGCACTACACAGTAGCCAGGAAAGCCCTGGCCTTGTTGTCAACGTCTCATAAATGGCTACACTGTGTGTTGTTGTTCACAGAGTTTCTGAAATTTAATAATTGAGGCCACCACACACTAAGTTCTATATTCTATTTGTTTGATTTGTGCTATGTTTGACTGATGTTCTGGCTTTTTTGCTTTTAGGTGCACAAAGACTGAGGAGGAGGTGTGTCTCTCATCATTGCCTGTTGCACTTCCAGACAGACATCCTGCTGCTGTACACACAACACAACGTGACGTGTGACCTGACCAGACATCTCTGCAACTGAGTGCTGCTGACATCTGAAGAAGATGGGCCCAAAGAAAGCAGGTACCAGGTCCTCCAGTACCAAGAAAGTTGCTATTGAGAAGAAGAAGGAACAGAAGAAGCAAGTGACACTGAAGTCTGGTGTGCCGGCCAATACCTTTTTGGGAAAAAAATTGCGCCTGCAGCAGCGGTGTCCGGGGGCAAGCTGGGGGCAGCACCTCCGCATCAGTGGACCCAACCCACCAACCCAGGCCCAAGCACATGAGTGGGGAAGAGGTAGCCAGCCTAATGGTGGAAAGCAGTGATGCTGAGCCGGAGATAAACTTATCGCTATCTCAAAGTAGTACCCAATCAACGCAGGAGGAAACACAGCAGATAAGTGGTCAACAACAACAGCCGCAACCACCGCCCGCAATAGTAGTTGTTGTTCCTCCTGAAGTAGGGGCAGTTCAGGAAATTGAGCCTCATGCAGAGGTAGAAGAAGAAGCCACTCATTCAGAAGATCCATTGTCTTCCAAATCCCCAGCAAGGAAAAGGAGGGGTAGTCCATCAAGTTCTTCGCCAAGCCCCCTTCTGATGATCTAGATGCCACTTGGAAGCCACAAACTGAGTCTGAGAGGGAGCCACGTTCCAAGACCAAGCTAGGGAAAAGGAAGGTTCCGGAAAGCCTTACACTTATGGAGGTCGATGTAGAACAGCAAGATGATGATGATGATGACGACGAGCCAGTCATCACGAACATCACTCCCGGCCCCGAGGAGATGGAGACCAACATTCTTACCCTATCCAAAATCGCTGCGAGGGATGTAGCACGCATACCTCCACAGGTAACACCAACACGACCTACAGCTTCCATATTTGCATTAGCAAAGGCCCGGCAGCGACCTACATCCAGCACAACCACCACCTCTGTAGGAGTAGGTAGTGGTACAGCAGCACAGAGTCAAATTCAACACACACCCTACAGATCATCCGGCATTGGAAGTGGCACCTCCAGCAGGAGGCCAAAGTTAAGCTCCCCAGTTTGGGACTTCTTTACGGTTAGCGAAAAGGAGGAGAACATTGCTATATGCTCCATTTGTAATACCTCTGTTAGTCGTGGTAAGCTTGGTACAAACTATGGTACCGGAGGCCAAATGACCCATCTGAAAAAACACCACTTGATCAGCTGGGAGGACCACCTTCGCGCCAGAAATAAAACTGCAACCATTGGTGTTGGTGGGGATAAAGGAGTAGAAGAAGAAGATCCGATCACGGTGGAAGAGGAAGGACAGGGAGACATTCTCTCTGGTAGTGGTACACAAGGTGTCCCTGACCCCAGCAGTGCAGTCTTAACGTTGCACACATCTTCAGCAACATCTCAGTGGCACAAGAGTAAGAGTCAGCCGGAGACACCAAGAAGTACCAGGTCCGCACTACCAAAAAGTGCGTTGAGCCTAAGAGAAAGGAAAACCATGCAGCCTACCATTATCAGCATGTTTGGGGGTGAGGGGCAGTACGAACGCAACCACCCAATAGCACGTTTGTACAATGCGAAGCTGGCTAAAATGTTAGCACTGGACCTTCTCCCTTTTTCTTTTGTTGAAGGGTTGGGTTTTGTGGAATTTGTGTCAACCATCTGCCCAAAATGGCATGTTCCCAGCCGCTACTATTTTGCCAGAGTTGCAGTTCCAGCACTACATCACGACGTGCTGGAATTGCTAGGAAAGGCCTTGAAGCAGAGTGCTGTTCACAGTATCCACCTGACTACAGACATGTGGACCAGTTGCCAAGCCACAGATTACATGTGCATCACTGCACACTGGATCAGTTTTGCGGGGTTAGAGAACAGGTATCTGCTGGTGTTGATACTGCAGAGATTTTTCATGCCACTCGCAAACATGCAACTGTAGCCATGTTTGCCATGGAGAAATCTCATACTGCTGCAAACATTTTGGAAGAGTTTAACACCAAGGTCTTTGAGTGGCTGCGCCCAAGAGGGCTTACGATTGGTTTTGTTGCCACGGACAACGGCAGTAATGTAGTTTTGGCCATGCGCAATGGTGGCTATTTCAGGGTCCCGTGTTTGGCACACTGCATTAACATTGTTGTTCAAGACTTTTTGAAAAATGAATCCAAAGTCAGCAACTTACTGGTCACCTGCAGAAGAATATGCACACATTTCAACCATTCTTTTAAAGCCCGGAAGCAGCTGAGGGTCATTCAACGTGAGCATAAAATGCCAGTCAAAGCGCTCATCCAGGAGGTGCCAACACGTTGGAACTCAACTTATTACATGCTTGATCGTCTGTTTGAACTGTACATACCACTCAATGCTTATGTCATGCAAAGATTAGGGGAACCTACTGTGAAAGGCATGACCGTTGAGATGGCTCAATGGGACCTCATTAAATGCCTGACTGAGATGCTACTTCCTTTTGAGATCTTCACACGTGAAGTCAGCAGGGAGGACTGTACTATGGGCCAAGCTATCCCATTGTTGCACATGCTAGAGCAACAGCTGAAGGATGTGTCTGAAACGTACGCAGGTGTGGATGACAAACAAGACGCATATCATTTGGCGGAGACCTTAGCCGCTCGTTTATCGGAAAATACAAGGATTAAAAATAAAATTTTGTCACAACCACATTACATTAGTGCCACAATTTTGGATCCACGGTACAAAGTATTTCTGAACAGCAAGGCAGTAATTCCTTTTTCGGAAGTGGATGTTGCCAACTACAAAACTTTGATAGCTAAGGAAGCCACTATTTTCGAAAGAGAACGGCTGTTAATTACAGGCCCCCCACCCCAGGCCACCATAACCAGTACTACAGGGCATCCAGAGTCAAGTTCTACTTCGGAGCCTGAGGGCAGTGCATTTGCCTCCCAGCAGTCACCTACACCAACAATAACATCAAGAACAGGATCATCCACCGCACAATGTGCAACTGATTGGTTTCTACAGCAGGGGTATGGTAAGTCCAGTGCTGATGCAAAGGCAAAACAGGCCGAGCACATCGGAGCACCCCTGAACATTGAGCGGATGGTCCAGGCCTATCTGGATGACCCAACAGAGGTCTTCATGGATCGAAACCCATTGGTGTATTGGTATGGGAAAAGAAGCCAATGGACAGTGCTCAGCAGGCTGGCGATAAAGTATCTGGCTTCCCCTGTCGCAAGTGTCTCTTCTGAGCGTGTTTTCAGTGCTGCTGGTGCCATTGTAACTTCGAAAAGGACCAGTCTCTCGGCCCAAAGCGTGGAGAGGTTAACCATGATCAAAATGAATCAGCACTTTATACCACCGGATTACAAAATACGTGAATCACAGCAGGAAGAGGAGAGCAACTTGGATGACGTAAATAGTGCGTTACAGGACCTACTTCTGTCCGAACCACCAGAGTTTGAGGACGAGCTCCTCTTCCCTGACAACTAGGCTTTCAAATTGTTACTTTCTTCCTTCCTTTATGTGTCTGTGTATCTGTCTTTCTGGTTCAAATCACAACAAATCCATCACCACCGTCTTCTCTTTTTATTTCCCTATTGGAGTTGGATGTCTGTGCATTTAACTGTCCACTCTTCAAAGTCCTGCTTCATCTTCCTGTCTCGCACAAGTACATTTCCATCAAGCCAGACATTAGTACAAGAAATGTTGCCTTTACCAGTCCCGCCTCCATAAGAAGTGAAACGTGACTATAGCTATCCTCCGTTTTGTTTTGGAGCCGAAACTCATCAGTGTCCGAAGGCTACAGCCTCAGCAGGCATCCAAAGGTCCTCACTGTCAGGACAGAAGGTACTTGGCAGAGAAAGACAAGAGACTCTTCGAAGAAACTTGCTGACATTTGTGCAAACTCAAATGACCATCAATGAGCGCTACCCAGGCCGCGGCCCATCATCACAGTGCTGACCATGGGAAGCAACTTAAACTGTGACAAAGTGCCACAGAAGAATAAGACGAAAACCAAAACAGCGACTAACACTCAAAATGAATGTGGACTGGAGTAATGATGAGGCCACTGCCCCGTAAAAAAAATAACAACTGTCAGAACTAGGCATCTGATGATCTGACAGCCAAAGAGAAGAGCAAGACAGGTAATGATGGAATGCATTGGATGCTTGCAGAGTCTGAGCGATTGCTGTTGTTTGTTGTTGATGTTGTGCATGAAGTCGAACTCTACTCTACTAGTTAATCTACAAAGTGACTCAAGTCAAGTCAGTGACAGTCAATGTTTCCCTTCTTGTTGTTTAATAACCAAATTGTACTCCTACTACTGCAGGTGCCGGCCAATATCTGTTGCAATTTTTTAATATGGAATATGGACTTAATCGGAGTCACTACAGACTGAGTTGGAGTTGGACAACACGTACCACAACATGATGATGACCATACTATCTTTGCACGCAGTCAGTCAGTTGGATCGGAGATGATTCAAGGAATAACTGCGTTTCATGAAGTGGCATAAGGTAAACATAAACACAACAATTCAACAAGAAAGTAAACACAGCAGACCTACATGTCCATGTAGTGGTGGAGTCGAGTCAGTGTAGTTATGACTGACAGCGGCGCAATGATTTTGTCACTTAATTTTGAAAATGCTAAGTTGCTGTATATATGCCTTTTGTCTGGCTCTGTCAAATATTAAGGTAAATGGAGGTTGGGTCACAGGCTGGTGCTGTGGTGGGCCTGTTCTGTCCTGTTGTTGTTGTAGCTTAATGCTGTAAACGGAATATACACGATATATCCAAGCCGCCTCAGTCTGAAAGTGTTCTCGCTTCTCTTCTTGGACTCCACCGTAATTGATGCTTTTTTATATTCATTGATTTTTCAATACCCCTTTTGTTTTTCCATCTAGACGTTACAGGCCGGCCTTTACCCTGTGCTATACTGGGAGACTCAACTCACATTTACCTTACCAATCCGCATCAGGAAGGCAACCAAGATTGATGTGCGGAGCGTCCATGGAAGATAGGACCAAGAGGAAGGACGAGATTCAACTCCACAATTTGACCAGGATAATACAGTAACTTTAGTATCATTCATCTTTTAATTAATTGGAATCCTTTTTTCTCTTCAATCATTACGACTGTGTGTTGTGTGTTGTTGTTTGTTTGCTAATTGATCCCTACAACTATTTTGTACTTTTCTTTGCTATCTTTAAAAGTAAGCCCAGTACAACATGGAATTTGGGTCTCTGTCTGAGGGCATATATTACAGGCAAGGCAAATTGCATAGAATATACTGCTGCCCTGTACTGTCTTGTCTAGTAGGAGTTAGTAAGTACTACTCATTAACCATCAAGTTATCTTCATCATGCATGCATTGCCTTTTTCTCCCTTTATAGATTTTTTGGATAAGATCATGGTCGTCTGCCAAGATTGCGCTTTGCTTTTGTTGTCCATGCGTACTGTTTTTCTTTCTCAAACCTTTCCCCAAACTCCCTTCCCATCCATTCATCAAACCCTAACCCTCTTCCCCCGGGCTGTGATTTATATTGAGGTGTGATGTGACTACCTAAAATGTACACCAATTGATCACACGCTTGCTGGGGCAGATGTGGTAAAAGCAACACTAATTAAATTTCAAGGCAGGGCGAGGAGCTTCTTCTGCTTGCCCACCCATGCTCAGTCTATGTGCATGCCGTCACCGGCTAATAGTACATCATAATTAATTGCCAGCATTGATTGGATTCATCATCAAACTCCTACCACACAGCAGTAAAGGTTACGAATTACGATTGTGTTAAGTTAAGTGACTCACTCGACACAACTACAGTTTGTAACTTCTTGTACTAGGCTGTCCCCGCCAACATTATGTTTTATTTGACTTTAGCAGTTGCAAATGCAATATTGTTTGTTTGGCAGTCTTCTTCTGTACTGTATTTGACTTCGTTCTACTACTCCTCCCACAGTCGCTTTCAGGCAAGTCACTGTCTCTTTTTATTTTTTTAGCAAATGCTGCTGGCAGTGTCTACTCTACTACTACCACCACAACCATGGCATCTTCTCCATTCTCTTGGGAAACCATGCAGCCATCGCTGTGCCGAACGTAATCATCATCAATCACAGGTAAGATAAGTTTGGTGGGAGGTATAATGGACTAGGAGGAGAGACTGACAGTACTAGTAGGACAAATCACTCAGTGAGGGGTACCGCATCTATCTGTTTGTGTTACATCATCAGCAGATTATTTAAATCAAACACTGGCTGCGGCCCTGCAGCAGCAATGAAAGAAACCATGTGACGTTAATTTGTAAAACAGTAACCCCCCACAAAACATTAACATTGTATGTTGAAGTATAAATATAATTTATTACCCTAACAAAAATAAACTATCCCACACCTGACCCACCCCTCTCCCTAACCCCAACCAATGTCCAAAACGAAGAAAAGTCCAAAGAATGTCCAAACCCCAACGCCCAATTCCCACCCACCAACAAAAGGAATAAAAAAGGGGCAATGCAACAGGGTCCTATTATATTCGGCGGGCTTTAAGGTGTTTGTCCACCAGAATTTTAACCCGCTCCTCGAGTTGCTCCTCTAGCCGTGCCACCCGGAGGAGAATCTTTCGTCGAAATGCCCTGCAGTGGCATCCAGGGTGGGGGACAGCAGTGCTGGTTGCAATCGATTTGCGGCGGGCGGCTGCCAGACTGCGGCGCCGTACCACTGGAGGTCTGGCCTGGCTGGGGCCCGGGGCATCGGACGAGGCTGCTGCTGCTGCCGCCTCCTCCTCCTCCGCCTGAGCCACCAGCCGCCGGTACTCGGCACAGATGGCCTCCAGTTTCCGGTGCCGGGCCCTGGCTGCCAACTCCTTCCGGGATGGTTTGCCTTGGGAAGGAGTACTATCTATATCAAGAAAGAAAAAGAATATTGTTGTAACCAGTACTCTTAGCAAAACAGTAACACAAAATTAATTCAACACATAAACATAATGGCACAGTAGCACTAGCAAGAAGCACAGTACATAACATTCCTGGTATAATAATCTATCTATCCTCCCACTTCCTCGGCCTGTAACATTTGTGGGAGTTTCAGGCATTATACTAGCACTATGGACTCCAGTACACCAGTCTTCTTCTTATCTCTACTAGTTTAGCGAAATGACATAACCTGGTTGTAGCCGGCATGCCAGCTCGGTCATCTATGCTTGCACCCAAGACAAACATACGAGTCATCATGACGCAGACTCACGTTAGTTTGATTTACTACTGTATGCAGGTGGGGAAGCTCGTATTTATTTTTCTATTACGGGTGGCACTGGCCATACTCTCTCTGTTACATGAAGCAGGGCAATTGGTCAATTTCACTTTAACAGTGCCCTGGCTACTACAAAAAGGCAGATTATATATCTGATCCAATGATCATTGCTTTTATGGGACGACGACATAAGGTCAGTAGCGGTCGGTGGTGGGACTCGGGGAGTGCTGCCGGGCGGTGACGTAGGGAGGGGCAGGGTGGGGGGTAGTAAACTATGGATTACGGCCAATTACAGGTAAGTAAACATATAAAGAAATAAAAGTAATTTTGTTGCGCCCACTGCATCGCTTTTGGCGGTGCAGTGCGCACAATGAAATTAGCTTTATTTATTTTTATGTTTACAGTAAACTTACCTGTATTTGGCGTGTAATACATTGTTTACTGCTACCCCCACCCTGCCCCTACCCACATCGGCTTTGCTACTGTGGCGCGGTTTCTTTTACATTCCCTTAAAACTAAAACTGTGCATCCCGTGACAGTCTCCACCTATGCTGTCTATGATGAATACATACAGGCATCCATCCATTCTAAGTAAATGTCAATCATTCTTCTTAATCTCTCCACAAACCTTACTTTGTTTCGCCAACAACAACCCATGCGTCCACTCACTCCGTTGCTTGCCTTGGCTTAGAGTTTCACCCAAACACCGCTGATGATTCTTGCTATCCACAGTATCCACCCATACTGTGTCGCCCACCCACCCAGGCAGGCATCCATTCTTCTTTCACCTTCCACCCATCCTTCAACAACACATGCATCTGATTCCTATCAGCCACCTATATCCATGCTTCCAACGTATCCTTCTCTGCCAGTCATCAATCATATTAAATCTGGCCCGTCCTTCCTCCTTCCACCCTTCTTTCCCTTTTTATTCAACACATCCATCAAGGTCATCTGATCTGACTTTTAGTCTCCTCCATAAAACTTTCACAGCTGAGTTGGAGTCAGATAGAAGAGGCCATTGGTTAATCAAGTCACGCTGGTAATGCTATTGCTACTGCATTGCTAATGCTAAGTAAAGGGTGTCTTCTCTTCTTCAACCGTTGTATAATGTTCACTACAACTTCATACCTAATAATAAGTCTCAACAACAGTACAGTGAGTGAAGTCCACACACCCTTCCAGCTAGTGCAATGTCAATAAGTCATGAATATAACTTATCACCGCCGGCCACCGCTGCTGGCTCCCCCCCTGTAGCTCCTGCAGGTGCCGCATCTTCTCCTGCCCCCTCCGGAAGGCTCGAATCGCCGGTGGCCCCGCCGCCACTGGTGGTTGCTAGTCCGCCTAGATAAAAACATGACACATTTTTAGATGCCTGTACACCTCCCCCTATTTATTCTTTTTCATTAGCAAGATTGAAAAAAAAGTTAATACATACATATTATTATAAATCACATTCAATAGTCCAAATCGGGTACTAGAGTACAGTCAGTAGACACTAGTAGTGTTATGGTCCCTAGGGTCATTATTATACTATACTCTACTCTTTGCAAAGTTAGCCTGAGCCATGCAACCATTTTCCGCTTCATGTCTTTTGCGCATGTTACCTCGCAGCTTGTTGCGCAGTAACAGTAAGACGCCTTTTGAGCCCACATGAGCACATACAGCTACTGTCTGAGCGTTGCGTACAAGAGGTCGAAAAACAAGCCACTTTGTTATGGAGTTCGGTTAGTCCGTATTGCTTAGCCATAGGTAACATGTTACACTTTTTGGGCAGGACTGAGAAATGCTTGCATTATACTATAATAACACGCACCATTTTTCTCAGGCAGAGGATTCCCTTCTACGAACCAGAGATTTGCAGAGCTTATGAATGATGCATGTAACCAGTAATTCTACGTTCTACGGTGAGGAGTCGCTCAGAATTCGCACAGATCTTTTGTCTTATATATCATCAATGATCATGCACTTGTTGCAAGTGCAACACTGTTTATTGTTTTAATCTTATGCATTTTGCTGTTGGAGCTGGCTGGAGTACACTGAATTTTATAGAACATACATACAGAGCTTGTTAGTTGAAAAATAAACCTTTTGAACTTACACATAGACTCTGTGGTATTTTGTGTGGTGGTGGTGGACTTACACGAGTGAGTGAGCGAAAGGGTGTTATGTTCTGGGTTGTGTAATCATAATCATTGGGTATCTTCGGGTGGGGGTTCGGGGACCTAATGAGACACTATAGCTAGTCGTTCAGGGGTTTGTGGGTTCACTTCTGACTGAGGTGTGAGGAACGTCCAAGTTCCAAACTCGCATCACCAACATCCTATTTCATTGTGCATAGTTCTGCATGGGGCTGTGCATAATCCAAGTAGTATGTACTATATCCTATCAAAAATAGTCTAATATCTGGTTGGGCATTTTGTTTGTGGTAATTGTCAAAGCCTCAAGATTAAGAAGCCTAGAAGAGGACAACCGAAAGGACTGGACTCAGTGGCTAGAGCTATTAGTATTGGTCAATCTGAGTTTTATACAAAACCGTACAATAAAGAGTGGCAATGCAAACTGGGCAAGCTTAGCGACAGACTAATATTAGTAGTACAGAGTACAGACATTCATAGCAGAGGCAGTTAGAACTTAGAGGCAGGGATAACCAGAATTTAGAAACAGATAGTCAAGTCAAGATCAAAGAATCTTTTGTAAAAAATAGAATTAGGGAGTGGAGCCAGAATTAATAGTTCTGAAAAAATAAGGTGCAGTAAAAGTTAGGGCAATATAATTGTTCATATTAACCACTGAGGACTTACTGGGACCAGCAGCAGGGCCCTCGGTAGAGGAGCGGTCCTCTGGTGGTTGTCCCGCCGAATCTGACCCCGTCTTCTTGCCCCTGGGTGCTGCACATCAGTGATCATGTAAGATATAATAAAGAAAAAGAAAGACACAAACATTAATGATTGCTGTGAAACAAATAAATTATCTAAAAAACGCTCAAAAAACGTTTTAGGAAACAAAAATTGCAATAAAATTGACCTATCTAATCCGATCGACTACTGCCTTGCGGGATTCACGGACAGTCTACTTATTTGGGAACACTAATTCAGTGTTCCATTCTGATTGATTCAAATAAAATCCAGAACACTAACTAAGCCTAAGTACCACCTGACCTAGCCCACCTATTCCAGGCGGGCCAATTGTTCATTAAGCCTGCATTTCCATTTTTTATTGACATCAAAAATGCATAGATGAGAAGGAGGACACATGCATAAAGTGCATAATGCATACACCAAATTGTTGGTTGGTTGCGTCTGATGTTGTTACAACCTATCCTACCTGCGCGGAACGTTGTCCGGTTCATGCCGCAATTTCGATGGGAACACAAACTACCGTTCCCGGCATGCACTTAGCACTTCCGGAGCATAGGTGGCGCTTGGAGTCCGTGTTCCGGAACGAACAGCCATTTAAGCAGTGCCGGGTCGATGAGACGCTGCAGATTATTCCTACTGCATGCTTCGGTTCGGAGGTCAGGAATCGGAGCGCTCTCCATTTAACTGGATCTGGTAAGGGTGCTACGGCACCGGTTCAGTCTATTACTAGAAATTCTATTTGTGTCCCGATGATCGCTGAGATCTTGTGACTTCTGTTGGAGGGGTCTTCAGTGTATTCTCCTTCTGTTCTTAACTTTGGATACGCCTACAGCTGAGCGTATCACTATCAAGTACGAGTAAGTGCTTTTCAGCCGTGATGGAAACGGCATATTCTCTGGCAATAGAGTTATACGACTTTTGACGAGCCGTGATGAGAAACGGCCTGGGTTGATTTGCTTCTTTGGTTACAAGCCGAAGCCGGGTTGAGAACCGGCAGTGCATTGAGGTATTGGGTTTACAGATGAGAGCCGTGAAAGTAACGGCGATATACATTCCGAATCTAAGAGTGTTCAAAGAGGAGATACCTTTGTTATTTCCCGGTGGCGTGCGCATGCACATGTTTCTTTCGCTATCTTGTACACCATTCATTTATGCTT
Organism: Calotriton arnoldi; assembly: GCA_963921515.1. NCBI lineage: Eukaryota > Metazoa > Chordata > Amphibia > Caudata > Salamandridae > Calotriton > Calotriton arnoldi. The sequence continues at coordinate 2,668,274 of CAWUFW010001044.1, read as the reverse complement.
TTATTTTCGCCTATTGTAACAGGGGTCTAAAACGGGATTGGTGAGGCCAACCCCTGTGATGTTCAAAGAGGCACTACTAATGGTGGGTACGACATGAAGTGGCATTACCGTGATCCTATAATGATTGTATTAGATTAATAGTAACGGCATCTCTGTTATTTGGATTCACAGTTGATACCTTTAATTCTTGGAACCAGTCATCCTATTTATCGTTTACAGAAGAAAAGAAGAAGGGTTATCTTTTTTCTTTACAGGTACTTAACAGAAAGTATACCAAGGGCTTTATTGTTTATATGAGTACATAGTGCAAGGGTTAGTATTAATTGTATGTTCTTTTACTTTCCAGATCTCCCTCCCTGCTGTTCCCTTCCTTTCCTTCCTCGCTCGATCATATCAACCTTCTGTGCTATAACAGCAAACAGAATTGAGACGATCGAGAGGTGGACCCCTTTGTGCATCGTGCCAACTCCGAGGTACCGTCAGAGGTTACAAGAGCTACAAAAGCTGACAGAATAATCTGCCCTATACATATATATATATATTACCTCCCAGTTGGGTCGAGTCACAAAAACTAAAGCCACCTTAGAGGACGTGTTAGCCGCTTTACAGGTTGTCCAAACAGAGCTAGCCGCCTCAAGAGCAGAGACAGCTGCGTTACATGATAGGGTTGAAAGGATGCAAAGAAATCCCTTTTCAGTGGCAGGGAACAAGACAGAAGGTGGGTTCTCATGGAATGGTGGGGGGTCTTCTTTTCCTTCCACTCCTTTGACAGTGGAAATTCCAACTCCCATTCCGCTAGCTGCCCCAGAACGATTTTATGGAGACACGAATAAGGTACAGGTGTTTCTTACACAAATCTTACTCCATTTCACATGTCGCCCTAAGGTGTTTAGCACTAATCAAGCACGAGTTGCATTTTTGATTTCTTATCTAGCAGGAGACGCGGCTCAATGGGCGGTGCCCTTAGTACGGAGAGACGATCCTATGTTATACGAATGGGAAGGGTTCAAGGAGGATTTTGAAAGAATGTTTGATCGTAGAGCCAATTCTTTCTCGGTAGACCGTGAGTTATTGGAGTTAAAACAAGGTAGTAAAGAACTAGTGGTATACATAAACACGTTTCAGAGATTAGTCACAGAAACCAATTGGCCTGAAGAGAAACAAGCAGCTATATTTCATCACGGTCTCAGAGACGAGTTAAAGGATGTGATAGCTCAAATTGATCCCCAACCCAAGACCTGCATAGATTTAATTAACCTGGCTATGCGATTAGATTATCGCTTAGGAGAGAGGAAAGGAGAACGTAGAAAATACGAACGACCTCCACCTAAATACGAAAGACCCCGCAATTCGTTTGGTGCTTCTAGTTCTCCCTCAGAGCCTATGGAGATCGGATCAGTAAGAGCCTCTCTAACATCAGAGGAAAGAGACCAAAGAAGGAAACAGGGCCTCTGCATGTATTGCGGGAAAAAGGGGCATTTTGTGAAAGATTGCTTGTCTAAACCAAGGCCTAAGGAAGGTAGTTATCGGAAGACTACTCCTACAGCAGTTCAGAAACAGGAAAACTAGGAGGCCCAGGGGTTAGTGAAGGAAATGTCGTGGGCCGTAAAGAAATACCTTCAGTTATAATCAAGAAAGACCATTTCTATACGGAGATCCAACTAGTAGTCGACTCCGTTCCACATGTAGTGAACGCCCTCATTGACTCTGGTGCTACAGGATTATTCATTGATCTTGATGTAGTACAGAAACTAGGCATCCCTAAAATTGCTAAAGAGTATCCAGAAACAGTACTGGCTGTAGATGGTAGGAATCTTGCCTCAGGTCCTATTTGTTTTCGAACTTCTGATATAGAAGTAGTGTGTCAAAAGGACCATCATGAAACACTGTTTTTTAACATTATCAAGGCACCATTGTATGGAGTGATTCTAGGTTTGCCGTGGTTAGCTAAACACAATCCTACTATTGACTGGAAGGAAAGGAGCATCATATTTGATTCTCCTTTTTGTGACCAAAGATGTCGGCGACCAGCATTCAGTCCTATACATTACCTCACCTCAGGACATGCTATAGCCACCGCAGCTGAAAAAGACATTGAGTTACCGGTTGAGTACAAGGAATACATGGATGTGTTCAGTGAAAAACAGGCCGAGATACTTCCACCTCATCGACAGTATGACTGTCAAATCGATTTGATTCCAGGGGCAGTGGTTCCTTGTGGGAGAATTTATGCCCTATCAGAGACTGAAGACACACATTTACGGGACTACCTGGAGAAATATCAAGCTAATGGGTTTATCCGTCCTTCCAAATCCCCCGCGGCATCTCCACTTTTCTTTATTCCGAAAGCAAATGGTGAGTTAAGGACTTGTATTGACTTTCGTGCACTTAACAAAGTAACCGTAAAGAACAGATATCCCTTACCTTTGATTTCGGTACTCCTAGATCAAGTGAAAAAGGCAGTGGTGTTTACAAAACTCGATCTGAAAGGGGCATACCATCTCGTACGTATGAGACGTGGGGATGAATGGAAGACTGCGTTTCGCACCAGACATGGGCTATACGAATATCAAGTGATGCCTTTCGGATTATGTAACGCCCCCGCTGCCTTCCAGTACTTTCTTAATGATGTTTTGAGGGAATATTTGGATGTATTCGTCATAGTATATATTGATCGATATCTTGGTCTATTCTCCCACTACTAAAGAGCATAGACAACATGTATGCAAGGTGTTAACAGCCTTGAGGAATAACCACCTTTACTGTAAGCTCAGTAAATGTGAGTTTCATGTGGACCAAGTCGAGTTCCTAGGGGTAATACTGTCGGCCCAAGGACAAGAGATGGCTGAAAGAAAGATCACGGCTGTCCAAAACTGGCCAGTACCTGCCAATGTCCATGATGTTCAATGTTTCTTGGGCTTCGCGAATTTTTATCGCACGTTCATTAATTAGTTTTCAGATGTGGTCGCCCCTATTACTAAGTTGCTTAGAAAAAAGGTACAGTTTGCTTGGAATGAAGAGGCAAACCAGGCGTTTGTCAAATTGAAGAAAGCCTTTACCTCCGCCCCTATCCTGTCCCATCCAGACCCGGAGAAACCATATCTGGTAGAAGCAGATGCGTCAGAGGTAGCACTCGGAGCAGTTCTGTCCCAAAGAGATGCTGAGAATGGTTTGCTACATCCCATCGCTTATATGTCCAGGAAGCTAAACGACGCGGAGACGCACTATACCATAGCAGAGAAAGAGCTCCTAGCAATCAGAGATGCCTTCAAAGAATGGAGACATTATCTTATGGGGGCAAAACACATGACCACGGTATATACCCGACCACAGGAACTTACAGTTTATGACATCCGCTCGCCTTTTATCTCCTAGACAGTTGAGATGGATGCTGTTTTTTGAGGAGTTTCAGTTTATTCTTACTTATAGACCAGGAAGCGAAAACAGAAAGGCAGACGCTCTTACTAGACAAGAGTCTACATCAACACCAAGAGACTTAACCACACATTCCATCATCAATCCTCAGAAGGCTCTCTGTGTACTACAAACTGACCAGTTCTTAGACAAGGTAGGCCAAGCTATCAAGAGCCCTAAGTGGAGGACCTGGTTGACTCATAATAAGGAATGGAAGGTAAGAGATGGGTTACCCATCCGAGGAACACAACTGTTGGTTCCTACAAGAGAACTCAGAAAGGAAGTACTCCAGTGGTGTCATTCTGCACCATTTTCCGGACATAATGGAGTAGAAAAGACCATAGATCGGATCTTAAGACAGTTTTGGTGGCCGTCATTAAAGACTGATGTTCAAAACATGATCCAACGATGCGAGATATGTGCACAATCAAAACCAGACCGAGGAAGGCCTTATGGTTTACTCCGTCCGTTACCCACGCCAGGAATACCTTGGGAACATATCTCCTTGGATTTTATAGTTGGTTTGCCTCAAAGATCAAGGATGCACGTCGATCCTTGTGGTTATAGATAGCTTGACTAAAATGGGGCATTTTATAGCTTGTGTGGATACCCCGACCTCAGGACAAGTAGCACAGTTGTTACTTCAGCACATAGTGCGACTACATGGTCTCCCGAGAGTCATCGTTTCCGACCGGGGTACGCAGTTCACAGCACAATTCTGGAGGGTATGGTGTTCAGCATTACAGGTCTCATCTAATATGTCCACGAGTTTCCATCCGCAGACGGATGGACAGACTGAACGCCTTAATCAAACCTTGAAGCAGTATCTGAAATGTTACGTGGACAGCAACACAGAAGCATGGGTGGAATGGCTTTGGATAGCAGAGGTGGCGTACAACAGTGCACGACATAGCACCACCAAGTTAGCCCCTTTCTACTGTACCTACGGTTTTCATCCTCGCTTCTTACCCTTGATACATCCCGAAGGAGGCCAAAAACTCCCTGAAGTACAAACTAGGGTGAAACACATACAAAAGATGATGAGAGCCACGCAAGCAAATGTCAGAAAGGCTAAGGTCAAATATAAGAAACAGGCTGACAAACATCGTAGAAAGGAACCCCATTATAAAGTTGGGGATGCGGTTTGGCTGTCTACCAGGAATATACGCTTTAGGAAATACAGCATATTCAATCCTAGGTACATCGGTCCCTATAAAATCATGAAGGTGGTAAATCCTGTGGCCGTTAAACTCGCATTACCTAAACATATGAGAATGCATCCCGTATTCCACGTTTCGTTGGTTAAGCCCTCTTTTTCTCCCGAACGGAAACCAACGGCACCAGTATGGGTAGACCAGGAACCAGAATATGAGGTGCAGGCTATTGTGGACTCCAAGAAAAGAGGGAGCAGGTTGTATTACCTGTTATCATGGAAAGGTTATGGGCCAGAAGAAAATTCATGGGAGCCAGCCACTGAGGTACACGCCCCCAGACTGATTAAAAGGTTTCATGCGGCATATCCTGCTAAGCCTAAACCCTGACAACGTTCTCCTGGAGAGGGTGTACTGTTACAACCTATCCTACCTGCGCGGAACGTTGTCCGGTTCATGCCGCAATTTCGATGGGAACACAAACTACCGTTCCCGGCATGCACTTAGCACTTCCGGAGCATAGGTGGCGCTTGGAGTCCGTGTTCCGGAACGAACAGCCATTTAAGCAGTGCCGGGTCGATGAGACGCTGCAGATTATTCCTACTGCATGCTTCGGTTCGGAGGTCAGGAATCGGAGCGCTCTCCATTTAACTGGATCTGGTAAGGGTGCTACGGCACCGGTTCAGTCTATTACTAGAAATTCTATTTGTGTCCCGATGATCGCTGAGATCTTGTGACTTCTGTTGGAGGGGGTCTTCAGTGTATTCTCCTTCTGTTCTTAACTTTGGATACGCCTACAGCTGAGCGTATCACTATCAAGTACGAGTAAGTGCTTTTCAGCCGTGATGGAAACGGCATATTCTCTGGCAATAGAGTTATACGACTTTTGACGAAGCCGTGATGAGAAACGGCCTGGGTTGATTTGCTTCTTTGGTTACAAGCCGAAGCCGGGTTGAGAACCGGCAGTGCATTGAGGTATTGGGTTTACAGATGAGAGCCGTGAAAGTAACGGCGATATACATTCCGAATCTAAGAGTGTTCAAAGAGGAGATACCTTTGTTATTTCCGGTGGCGTGCGCATGCACATGTTTCTTTCGCTATCTTGTACACCATTCATTTATGCTTTTATTTTCGCCTATTGTAACAGGGGTCTAAAACGGGATTGGTGAGGCCAACCCCTGTGATGTTCAAAGAGGCACTACTAATGGTGGGTACGACATGAAGTGGCATTACCGTGATCCTATAATGATTGTATTAGATTAATAGTAACGGCATCTCTGTTATTTGGATTCACAGTTGATACCTTTAATTCTTGGAACCAGTCATCCTATTTATCGTTTACAGAAGAAAAGAAGAAGGGTTATCTTTTTTCTTTACAGGTACTTAACAGAAAGTATACCAAGGGCTTTATTGTTTATATGAGTACATAGTGCAAGGGTTAGTATTAATTGTATGTTCTTTTACTTTCCAGATCTCCCTCCCTGCTGTTCCCTTCCTTTCCTTCCCTCGCTCGATCATATCAACCTTCTGTGCTATAACAGCAAACAGAATTGAGACGATCGAGAGGTGGACCCCTTTTGTGCATCGTGCCAACTCCGAGGTACCGTCAGAGGTTACAAGAGCTACAAGAGCTGACAGATGTTCTGCAGCTGACTGACACTGCTAAGCTAAGCTTACCAGTACCACTCACTAAACAAACTACAAAAGGTTCTAAGGACTGGGGTAAGCAGCACTCAGTGACAGAGGATGCGTCACGCAGACCGCTCAAAAATTATCAACTAATAGTAACTAAACCTAGTATCAAATGCATCCACCACTATTTGACAGGAGGACAAAGGAAGGACTACAGTCTCTCTAGCAATAGCATTATGAAATGAAGACACTACACGGGAATAAGGTAGGTGTCTAGTTTAATCCATCTGACGTCCTCCGGGTCCCGGCAGCAACTGCCTGCCTTAGAACTCCACATTCCAGAATAGAATCCCCCAGCGACACAAGCTCCTCACGAGCCTGAGACAGCGTTCCTCAGATCCCAACACACCCCCTTCCTTCACAATGAAAACAGAAAAGTAAGGTTTGACAAAGATAAAAATACAATAAGAAGAAGATAACAGGAAACAGGGTATACAGAAGAACAACATCACTACATTTTGTAATCTTGAAATCTTGCAGGAACAAATTTCAATCTGGTGGAAACAGCTCTGGAAGAAACATGATCGGAATGCACAGGTTCCTCCCGTGGGTATTGGTGGGCACCAATGTTGGGGAAGAAACAACACCAAGTCTCTTGTTGACATAGACCAGCATTGACTCAGGCACAATGGAAATAGCAGACTTGTTCCAAACTTTCCCACTCTCCAACACCACCATGTGATTTCTTACAACTGAGCTGACACTCTTTGGGAGCGGAGAACCGAGACTCCCCTTGCGAAGAAAACCCGGTCTCTTGACCCTCACCCAATCCCCCACCTTAACAGACAAAGGATAACGAACTCCAGGCCTGGTGTCGTACTTTAGCCTGAACAGCAGCCCTGACGTCAGTTACAACAGACAATTTCTTAGTGTCCACCTCCCTCCTGGACATCCATTCCTTGTTTAATTTAGAACCAGCAACCCTTCCCTAAGTAAGGTAAACGGGGCAATGCCGGTACTAACATGGGGAGTGGTCCTCACAGCCCAAAGCATGTTGCTGACCGCTTGCCGCCAATGCAACCCATTCACCAAAGCCAATTGCAGATGTTCCTTGATTACGCGGTTGAAGCGCTCAACCAGGCCATTGCTGCGGGGGTGATAAAGAGAAGTAAGAATGTGACTAACACCTATGTCCTTGAGGAATTTCTGCATCCTCGTCGCCACTGAAATGAAGACACTACACGGGAATAAGGTAGGTGTCTAGTTTAATCCATCTGACGTCCTCCGGGTCCCGGCAGCAACTGCCTGCCTTAGAGCTCCACATTCCAGAATAGAATCCCCCAGCGACACAAGCTCCTCACGAGCCTGAGACAGCGTTCCTCAGATCCCAACACATTACCTAACTGAAGTTCTCTAAAGTAAACTCTTACATAATGACAAGCGAGCGCAAAGTTGCAAAAAGTAAGAGTACCGCCCAGCACCTGTGTCCTACAATCACAGAGGATTTTGAAACGGAATTTACCTGCAATGTAAGCAGCAGTATTCTTGTTATTTGTAAAAATATATACACAAATCACAATACTTATACTACTATATATATATTGGCTACTCACCAAGCCCCACGACCTCGACACCTAGCAGGTCCAACAGGTCCTGCTCCCGGTCAAGGATGTCTGACCACCGGTGGGCCAGCTGGTTATGGGTGCGCCGGACCTCGGAGCAGCGAAACACTGCCCGACGCACCTTCGCCCACCAGCGGTGACGCTCCTGGGTCGGGTACCCGGAGCCTGGCCTGCCGCCTGCTGCCAAGGTCAAGGGGAGGTGGCGCTGAATAAAAAAAACAAGGGCGGCCACCTCCGCCTCATTAAACAGCTGGCGGGCTTGCACCCCTGCAGGGCGCAGTCTGCCGCAAGGCAGGCGGCGATTGGGCGCACGCGCCTTGCCCTTTGAGCCGCTGCTGCTACCCTTCGCCATGGTTCTGGGGTGGGAGGAGGTGAAAAAGAAAAGTTAGAAGGGAAAAATAAAGTTAGGGGAAGAAGTAGGAGCTTAAAGAAGAAAGTTATATAAAACAGTCGAAAAGTAAAAAAAACACAGTAAAAAGTATAAAAAAATGCAAAATATAGACTTAAGCAGAGAGTGAGATAGATAAGAAATAAAGAAAAATTGAAAAACAGTGTAAAAAACTAAGGATTGCAAAGATTGAGGGAGGATAGAAAAGCAGGCCCAGAACCATAGCATAGAGTGGTAAAACAAGATGGCCGCGCCCATCGCGACCGAGTGGGTAAGTTCGCGCGATATTTGTCCCCGAACACGCAAAAAACATCGCGAACACGTACAACGCGTTCCCGAACAAGGAATGCGTAGCGCGAGCACGCTATACGCGACCCGGAACAGGAAATAAGGGATCGCGAACGGGCGGGACAAGTGAAAAACAAAATGGCCGCGCCCATAGGCGACCGCATGGGTAAGTTCGCGCCCCCGAGCACGCAAACAGCGTCCCGAGCAACCATAACGCGTTCCCGAGCAAGAAAAATGCATCGCGAACGGGCGCGGCAAGCAGCTACGCGCCCTCGCGAAGCTACGCGTAGCGCTCCGACGTCTTCGCGTAGCGCGACTACGCGAACTACGCCCAGGCTTACATCACTGATGACATCATCCACCTGATAATCTGATGCACCTCCTCATACCCTAATATAACCCTTGATACACCCACTCTAAAATGCAGACTACCATTTTCAAAACCATAGACAGACCGATACCAGTTACTACATACCCACTCACTGATTCCTAGGTCTACACACACATCCACTCATTCATGTCAGGGACTGTCCGGGACTATGTCGGCAACACAGTCAGGGACTTGGGCAAGGACTGGGAACGGGGTAGAAAAGGTACACAGAGAGAGGAGTACAGCGCTGCTCAGGATCACACAGGAAGTCAGAGGAGAAAAGGGATCCAAAGGGGAAGCCTGTACAAAGGAACAAGATGGCTAAGACTCAGAAAGGACAGGCACTCATGAGGGGATTTAGCATCCAGAATAACTACACCCAGGACGATTGTGCAAGACATATATATGAAACAACATTAACAATAAAGGGAGTGTGGGGTAAAGCACTCAGGAGCTCCACACGGTAAGACTGAAGCTCAGTAAGTTCCTCACCCACAATTGCTGTTACAGATACTGACTGCAAATACCCCCAAATAGGATATGCATGCAAAGGCAGGGTCTGTGGAGCTGATACCTATGGTGATGTTATAAATGTAACTCAAAGACAATACTCACAGTGAACAAGAAACACCACCTAGGTAGTCAGCTGTGCCCACGGATCCTGGTGATCAAGCAGGAACACTCAAGGCAGTAACAGCAAGGGTATAGAACTAAATACAAGCGCAATAGACAAGGAGCTAGAAAGGAGGAGTGCTTAACAGGAAAGGAAGAAATCACATGGCACACTTGGCAGAAAGCAAGTAACAAACATACAAGGTAATAGAAGCAAGACAGCAGGAATAGAGAGACAGCAAACTAGGAACTGGAATTAAGGAAATGGGAAGAAAAGCAGGGACTAGAAAAGGATATTCAGAAAGAGAGACTACAAGGGTATACAAGAATAGTGCTGGTTCAGGAATCAGGAAAACAAAGTAGCACTGAAGGCAGTGCTGGAGCAGGAACTAGAATTGAGCAAAAGCTCAGGAGTCAAAGTAGCACTGCAGGCAGTGCTAGTTCAGGAGAAGGGAAACTGCTGCAGGTCATGAACAAGGAATGCTAAGGCTCAGGAGTCAAGGTAGCACTGCAGGCAGTGCTAGTTCAGGAACAATGGAAACTGCTGCAGTTCAGGAACAAGGAATGCTAAGGCTCAGGAGTCAAGGTAGCACTGCAGGCAGTGTTAGTTCAGGAACAAGGAAAACAGCAGCAGCTCAGGAAACACTGGAAACAAAGATAGCAAAAGCTCAGGGAGCACTGGAAACAAGGATCGGTCTCACCGGTACACAGCTACAATGACCAACCCTGGCCTGAAGGGAGCTGGGGCTTAAAAGAGCTCACAATAATCACATGCATCAGGTGTGAGCAGGCTAGCAGCAGCCAGCCACAGGTGAGCTGAATTCCTCCACCCATCCTTGGCCTGCAGGGGTGGAGACGAAGCAGTGAGCAGGGAATTCTAGGTAATGGAGTTTCTGGCCTGAGCAGGCTGGCTTCCACAAAACCCAGAATGGATTGGGAATGGATGGCCATTTCCAAGTAGAGTCCAAATGGCTAAAAATCAGTCTGTACATGAAGGGGAAGGTCTGGAAGCTAATTAGAACACTGGAGAGTCCCACAGTTCAGCCCCCTGGTGGTGGACACGAGAACGCAGGGAGCAAGTCGTGACAGTTCACCCCCTCCAAAGACCGGCTCCCGGAATCTGGAACTGGAGTCAAAGCCTTTACTCCTAAGTAGTAAGTCCATTTCCATGAGAGATGTAGTGCAAGATACCAGAGGACTGCAGGTAAACTATGATGTTCTGGAGGGTAGGACAATAGGCTGAAAACTAACAGCAGTATTGAAGGCAGAACCTGAAGAGTCCAAATCCAGTAACAGGGGCTTAGAAGCCTGAATTAAAGGTGTTTGAAGTCCTGATGATGGCAGGCTAGAGTAGCACTCTGAAAACAGGAAGATTGACTGTAGGGTCAAAAGCAGATAACGGATTGGCAGGAGGCACAGAAGTCAAAGGCAAACTGGCTGAAGACAAAGGAGGTGACAGGAAGCAGACCTGAAGTTCTGGCCCTGGAGGAAAACATACAGAAGACTCACATGCAGGCGACTTTGGAAGCAGGTATGCAGGAGACCCAGGCCCTTGAGGCTTACATGTTGAGAGTTTTGTCTCTGATGCTGGAGATTCAGTCTCTGAATGTATACGTACTGAGACCTCTGAAGGCTGGCAAACTGGAAGCACAGGGTCAAAAAGTAGGCAAGATAGAGGCTCAAGGCCAGAAGGCAGGGAGCCTGGAAACTCTGGTGCTGAAGGCAGGGAGCATGGAAGCTCTGGTGCTGAAGGCAGGGAGCCTGTAAGCTCGGGTACTAATGGCAGGCAGGCTGCAGACTCGGGTACTAATGGCAGGCAGGCTGCAGACTCAGGTACTAATGGCAGGCAGGCTGCAGACTCAAGCTCAGATGGCAGGCTGCAGACTCGAGCTCAGATGGCAGGCAGGCTGCAGGCTCCGATGGCAGGCAAGCTGCAGGCTCCGATGGTAGGCAAGCTGCAGGCTCTGGCTCAGATGGCAGCAGGCCAGCTGAGGACTCTGGAGACTCTGAAAGCAGCAGGCCGGCTGAGGACTCTGGAGACTCTGAAAGCAGCAGGCCGGTTGAGGACTCTGGAAGCAGCAGGCCAGCTGAGGACTCTGAAAGCAGCAGGCCGGCTGAGGACTCTGAAAGCAGCAGGCCGGCTGAGGACTCTGAAAGGAGCAGGCCGGCTGAGGACTCTGAAAGCAGCAGGCCGGCTGAGGACTCTAGAGACTCTGAAAGCAGCAGGCCGACTGAGGACTCTGGAGACTGAAAGCAGCAGGCCAGCTGAGGACTCTGGAGACTCTGAAAGCAGCAGGCCGGCTGAGGACTCTGGAGACTCTGAAAGAAGACAAACTGATGGCGGAGAGGCACAAGGATGACAGACTTTAAAGTCTGGGAATGGCGATAGCCCATGAACAATAGATTCCCTGTTGTCAGTAATGAAATCTTCACAGTTCCTTGGCTCATTAAAACACACTGAAGTGCTTTCTTCGGGATGGCTAAGAATACTGCTCATCTTAGAGTCTCTGTTGATCAGACTTTCTTTACTTTTTGGCACTTCACATCTCTTAGTCAGAGGAAATAGGTCAGAGACTTCTTGGTCATGGGAGATTTGTTCAATTCCTTCTGCATTATAAGGTGGTACAGATGCATCAGGGCATAGAGTAATATTATTTCCTGACTTTTCAATATGTGGTGTGCTTGAAGGCGAGAGAGTAAACAAGGGGTCAGGATTTTGTTCCTTCTCAGTGAGGAGGTTGGCTTCAGTCGCAGAAGTTAGACCAAGAGCATAAACTGAGTCAGAGGGAGTTGTCACATCAGGGATTATGTTGGGCACTGGTTCAGGTTTTGTCTGCATGTCAATGGCCAGTGTATGTGATACCCCCGGGGCGGAACTGACCTCACTACCAGGAAGAGAAAGCGTACAAGTATTTAGTGTCTTTCCTGGCATCTGGGGTTCCTTAGAAGTGGAGGGACACATCTCAGATGTAGTGCCTATAACCAGTTTAGCACTAGAAGACAACACATCAGAGGAGGTAGAAATTTCAGAATTCAAACAAATACTTTCATTAACTGGACTGCGAGACAAGGTACTATGGTTTTTCTGAATGGAATCTGAGGGATCAGCCACTGTATTGTTCACACAATTGCTGGACCAGCTCTGAGGGAACGCGAAAGAGAGCTCAAGGCTTCATTCTCCATTTCTAAGGAGGCTAACATAGAGGTGGAAAAGTTGTTTTCTACAGGGGTTTTAGATTCCCACTTGAACTCTGGGTTATAATTTTTTAACAGAGTCTGAAACATTTTATTCTCTCGTTGTAATTCAAGAATCTTAGATGTAATTATATCCTGTGAAGACTGCAGATCTTTCTCTACGAGGAGAGTGGTAGACTTGGCAACTTCACAACAAGCAACAGAGCTACAACTTGGATTTTGTTCAAACTGGCTATTAGCCGCCTGTGTTCTAGTAGGTCTTTTCTCTCTTTGTTAAACTGATTATTGTTTACTTTGAATGTGGTATTTAACAAGGTCCCTTTAGTATCCGGGACTGTGATCTTTACTGGACTACAAGACTGGGTAACATTATTTGAATGGAGAACAGAGGTTATGAAATGAATCTGCTCTTTCTTTGGTTGTGTGGTTGAATATTGTATTTTACAACTACTTACAGCAGACATGCTAGAATCAGAATTCTTGTTCAGCAAACTGAGTATGATATCATTCTCCTTGTGCAATGCTGACACAGACATTGAATCTGGATTAGAACAGAAGAGTAAGTCAGGATCTGGCAAAGAGGTGTTTGAGAGCCAATGAGTAAAATATTCAGAACGTAAATGTCCATTTCTCATAAGAGGATTCATTGTTTCAGGACTAGAGTGAACATTCTAAAATTGGAAAGTAGACACTAAATGCCTCTCATTGGTGGGCACTGGTGAACTGCCCTGCACAAACTTAAATGATGCACTGGTGTGTTTCTTTCTTAAACCTCTCATTATGACACACCTTCAAGATGTTCAAACAGAAATGTAACAGAAAAATGGTAGCTAACTGAACGCAAAGAAACCTCACAAGTGACCCTAGAAATGTCGGTTGGTCATTCTGTCAGGGACTGTCCAGGACTATGGTGGGAACAGCAAACTAGGAACTGGAACCAAGGAAATGGGAAGAAAAGCAGGGACTAGAAAAGGATATACAGAAAGGGAGACTACAAGGGTATACAAGAATAGTGCTGGTTCAGGAATCAGGAAAACAAAGTAGCACTGAAGGCAGTGCTGGAGCAGGAACTAGAATTGAGCAAAAGCTCAGGAGTCAAAGTAGCACTGCAGGCAGTGCTAGTTCAGGAGAAGGGAAACTGCTGCAGGTCATGAACAAGGAATGCTAAGGCTCAGGAGTCAAGGTAGCACTGCAGGCAGTGCTAGTTCAGGAACAAGGGAAACTGCTGCAGTTCAGGAACATGGAATGCTAAGGCTCAGGAGTCAAGGTAGCACTGCAGGCAGTACTAGTTCAGGAACAAGGATAACAGCAGCAGCTCAGGAAACACTGGAAACAAAGATAGCAAAAGCTCAGGGAGCACTGGAAACAAGGATCGGTCTCACCGGTACACAGCTACAATGACCAACCCTGGCCTGAAGGGAGCTGGGGCTTAAAAGAGCTCACAATAATCACATGCATCAGGTGTGAGCAGGCTAGCAGCAGCCAGCCACAGGTGAGCTGAATTCCTCCACCCATCCTTGGCCTGCAGGGATGGAGACGAAGCAGTGAGCAGGGAATTCTAGGTAATGAAGTTTCTGGCCTGAGCAGGCTGGCTTCCACAAAACCCGGAATGGTTTGGGAATGAATGGCCATTTCCAAGTAGAGTCCAAATGGCTGGAAGTCAGTATGTACATGAAGGGGAGTGTCTGGAAGCTTATTAGAACACTGGAGAGTCCCACAGTTCAGCCCCCTGGTGGTGGACACGAGAACGCAGGGAGCAAGTCGTGACAATTCACCCATACAGTCACTCATACATGCAGTCACTCATCAATACCGCACCTAACAGGAAGGTTAAAAACCTAGGTGTGTGGGTGGACCAGAAGCTCACTTTTAAAGACCAGGTTAACTCGGTGGTCTCTGCTACGTCTTTCGTTCTGAGGTCATGCAAGAAAATTCTGCCACTGTTACCTACAGAATGTCGTAAAACAGTTATCACAGCTCTCACTATGTCGAGACTGGATTACTGTAATAGTCTGTACTTTAATATTCAGGAAGGCTCTCTGCAGAAGTTGCAACTCCTTCAGAATGCGGCTGCTAGACTGGTGTCAGGCATCCCAAAATACGCTTCAATAACGAAGGAAATTCGGAAATTGCATTGGTTGCCGGTAAGGAAGCGTACTATGTTTAAGGCAATGTGTCTGGTTCATAAGGCACTGTATGGAGCCGGGCCGGCCTATTTAAAAGAGCGGCTGTACTGGTATACGCCAAAGAGACTACTGCGCTCATCTGATGCCAAACTGGTTTATGTGCCATTTGTAAAAAAGGCCAACTGGGGTGGAAAAAGCTTTGTAGCTAATGCAGCCAAAGCGTGGAATAAGCTTCCCCTATATCTTAGGGGTATATCGAGCCTTTTGGCCTTTCGAAAAGCTTTAAAAACCTGGCTGTTCACTGATTAGAATGACTCTGGTTCAATCCTCGGGCAAGATTTCACATAGCGCCAGGACACCCACGGGTAACAGTAGCGCTCTACAAATGTTATAATAATAATAATAATACAGCACTATCATATGCACTCATACACCTATACAGACACTCACACACCGCCACTCATCCATAGAGTTACTCACACACCTAGTCATTCATGCAAAGAATCAATCACACTCCATTTACTCACCTATACAGTTATACACACACCACCTCACTTATTCATACAGATACTAACACATACTTACTCTCTTATACAATCACTGATACAAGCACACACTCATCCATACATCCACTCTCACAATCACTCACTCTCACATATAGTCATTTATATACTCCAACACTCACATATACTGCCTTTCACATATGTAGTTACTCACATATATACCACTGAGACATCCATTCACTCACCAACACACCCATACACACACTCACCCACCCATACAGCCATTCACAGATGCACTCTTGAACCCATACATCCAGTGAATCACCCACTCACACATCTATGCACAGAGTCACATACTCCCCACCCACCCACACAGACACTCAGGCACCCATACAGATACTCAGACAACCAATCAATTAGTCATATAGACACTCATGTAGCTACTCACCAACCCATGCAGCCGCTTACACACCAACTGACAGACTGATACAGACATTCACACAGTTTAGTCACTAACCCATGCATTCAGTAAGGCACGTTTAATCACTCACTTATACAGTCAGTCACGCACCTACTAAATCATCCATTCAGACACTTATACACCCACTCATTCTTCAATACACCTTGGCATATATTTATATAAAACGTATTTAAACTTTACAGAAACACGCAGTCACTGGATGATGTCATTAGTGATGTCATCAGTGATGTCATTTGAGATGTCATCAGTGAAGTCATCAGTGATGTCACTGACCATGTCATGAATGATGTAATATGTGCCGTCATCAGCAGTGCATTGCGGGGACTCGAGTTATAGTTAGCTCAACTAACTATAACGGCCGAATTTCTCTGGTTTTGTACGAGTGAAATGTCCAACTAACTATAACATCCCTGAACCCTGTGCTTTTTTCAGTGACTTTCTAAGGTTTTTTAAATGCTAATTTCTAACTTTAACGTCCCTGAAACCT
This sequence comes from Calotriton arnoldi, assembly GCA_963921515.1. Lineage (NCBI taxonomy): Eukaryota > Metazoa > Chordata > Amphibia > Caudata > Salamandridae > Calotriton > Calotriton arnoldi. The sequence goes on along the minus strand of CAWUFW010001044.1, from coordinate 2,652,005 downwards.
ATGGTTTTTTTCAGTGAATATGTGTATATATATATATATATATATATATATATATATATATATATATATATATATATATATTTATATTCACTGAAAAACCATAGGTTTCAGACACGTTATAGTTAGAAATTAGCATTTAAAAACCTTTGAAATTCACTGAAAAAACCATAGGTTTTAGGGACAGTTATAGTTAGTTGGACATTTCACTCGTACAAAACCATAGAAATTCCCCGTTATAGTTAGTTCAGCTAACTATAACTCGCGCCCCGCAATGCACTGCTGATGACGTCACATATTACATCACTCATGACATGGTCAGTGACATCACTGATGACATCACTGATGACATCTCAAATGACATCACTGATGACATCACTGATGACATCATCCAGTGACTGTGTGTTTCTGTAAAGTTTAAATATGTTTAATATATATAGGGAAAGGCGTATTGAAGAATGAGTGGGTGTATAAGTGTCTGAATGGATGATTTAGTACGTGAGTGACTGACTCTACAAGTGAGTGATTAAATGTATCTTACTGAATGCATGGGTTAGTGACTAAACTGTGTGAATGTCTGTATCCGTCTGTCTGTTGGTTTGTAAGTGGCTGCATGGATTTCTGAATAGCTACATGAGTGTCTACATGGGTTTTTGATTGATTGTCTGAGTATCTGTATGGGTGCCTGAGTGTTTGTGTGGGTGGGGTGTGTGTGACTCTGTGCATAGATGTGTGAGTTGGTGATTCACTGGGTGCATGGTTTCAAGAGTGCATCTGTGATGGACTGTATGGGTGGGTGAGTGTGTGTATGGGTGTGTTAGTGATTGAATGTATATCTCAGTGGTACATGTGTGAGTAACTACATATGTGAAAGGCAGTATATATGTGTGTTGGAGTATATAAATGGCTATAAGTGAGAGTGTGTGATTGTGAGAGTGGCTGTATGGATGAGTGTGTACTTGTATCAGTGATTGTATAAGAGCGTAAGAATGTGCTAGTATTTGTATGAGTAAGTGAGCTGGTGTGTGTATAACTGTATAGGTGAGTAAATGGGTGTGTGATTAAGTTTTTTGCATGACTGACTAGGTGTGTGAGTACCTCTATGGATGAGTGGCGGTGTGTGAGTGTTTATATAGGTGTATGAGTGCATATGATAGTCCGGTACTGAGTGACTAAGTATGAGTGACTGTACGGGTGAGTGAGTGGATGTGTGTGTAGACCTAAGAATCAGTGAGTGGGTATGTAGTTTTTGGTGTTGGAGTGTCTATGGTTTTGAGAATGGCAGTCTGTAATTTAGAGTGGGTGTATCAAAAGTTATATTAGGGTGTGAGAAGATGCATGAAATTATCACATGGATGATGTCATCAGTGATGTCATTTGAGATGTCATCAGTGATGTCATCAGTGATGTCACTGACCATGTCATGAGTGATGTAATATGTGACGTCATCAGCAGTGCATTGCGGGGACGCGAGTTATAGTTAGCTGAACTAACTATAACGGGGAATTTCTATGGTTTTGTACGAGTGAAATGTCCAACTAACTATAACTGTCCCTAAAACCTATGGTTTTTTCAGTGAATTTCAAAGGTTTTTTAAATGCTAATTTCTAACTATAACGTGTCTGAAACCTATGGTTTTTTCAGTGAATTTCAAAGGTTTTTTAAATGTTAATTTCTAACTATAACGTGCCTGAAACCTATGATTTTTTAAGTGAATTTCAAAGGTTTTTTAAATGCTAGTTTCTAACTATGCCTACAGAGGTAGGACATGTGAAGAAAGAAGAAAAAACGCACAGAAAGAAGCAAAAGATGTGCAGAAAGAACCAACAGAGGAGCAGAAAGAGGCCTTGTTGCAAAATCATCCTGTGCCCACAACTTTTTCAGACGGGTACTGGTGGTAACTGACTCTGACTAACCAGAGCCAGTGCTATGCTAAAAGACACTTAGAATACAGTGAAAACACCTACATACACTAGGGAACACTATGCGTTGGGGTACCCCTGTGATTAGCATGACCTCCTCTGCAAGTCCCTAGTACATAATAGGGCAGGGGGATTAAAACTACCTCTTAAAACGCGCTACAGGGCGTGTTTGCACAGTGGTGAAGGGAGGGGGGGCCTGAGGTGACATGTGTGCAAACGCGCCCCGTGGTGCATTTTAAGTTGCGGGATTAAGTCCCCTTGAATTCTGAGGGTCCCTGGGGCCCAACTAGCCCCCAGGTACCTACAGTTAGGACCACAGAGCTGAGTTGCAGAGAGGCGTTCCGAGGCCACGCACCTTTTTTCACCTCTGCAACGCAACTCTGTTCTGCTTACTGAAGGTACCTGGTGGGCTAGTTGGCCCCCAGGGTCCCTCAGGATTCAAAGGGAATTAATTCCCCAACTTAAAACGCACCACAGGGCGTGTTTGCGCACATGTCACCTGAGGCCCCGCCCCCTCCCTTCACCACTGTGCAAACGCGCCCCGTGGTGTGTTTTAAGTTGGGGGATTAGGTCACCTTGAATCCTGAGAGTCCCTGGGGCCCAACTAGCCCACTAGGTACTTCCAGTAAGCACCACAGGCCTGCGTTGCAACGCCTGTAACAAATTGTGCAGTTGTGTTTAGATAGTGAAGAGGGTCGTGCTGGGTGTAGTGTTTTAGGGTTTAGGGTAGTGCAGTGGTGTTTGTGTAGTGTAGGGGGTCATGCTGGGGGTAGATTTAGGGTTTAGGGTAGTGCAGTGGTGTTTGGGTAGTGTAGGGAGTCGTGCTGGGGGAGTGTTTTAGGGTTTAGGGTAGTGCAGTGGTGTTTGGGTAGTGTAGGGGTCGTGCTGGGGGTAGTGTTTTAGGGTTTAGGGTAGTGCAGTGGTGTTTGGGTAGTGTAGGGGGTCGTGCTGGGGGTAGTGATTTAGGGTAGTGCAGTGGTGTTTGGGTAGTGTAGGGGTACTGCTGGGGTTAGTGTTTTAGGGTTTAGGGTAGTGCAGTGGTGTTTGGGTAGTGTAGGGGTACTGCTGGGGGTAGTTTTTAGGGTTTAGGGTAGTGCAGTGGTGTTTGGGTAGTGTAGTGGTTTGTGCTGGGGGTAGTTTTTAGGGTTTAGGGTAGTGCAGTGGTGTTTGTGTAGTGTAGGGGTAGTGTTTTAGGGTTTAGGGTAGTGCAGTGGTGTTTGTGTAGTGTAGGAGGTCGTGTTTTAGGGTTTAGGGTAGTGCAGTGGTCTTTGGGTAGTGTAGGGAGTCGTGCGGGGGTAGTGTTTTAGGTTTAGGGTAGTGTAGGGGTCATGCGGGGTGTAGTGTTTTAGGGATTAGGGTAGTGCATTGGTGTTTGGGTAGTGTAGGGGGTCATGTGGGGGTAGTGTTTTAGGGTTTAGGGCAGTGCAGTGGTGTTTGGGTAGTGTAGGGGGTTGTGCTGGGGGAGTGTTTTAGGGTTTAGGGCAGTGCAGTGGTGTTTGGGTAGTGTAGGGGGTCGTGCTGGGGGAGTGTTTTAGAGTTTAGGGCAGTGCAGTGGTGTTCGGGTAGTGTAGGGGGTCATGCTGGGGGAGTGTTTGAGGGTTTAGGGCAGTGCAGTCGTGTTCGGGTAGTGTAGGGGGTTGTGCTGGGGTAGTATTTTAGGGTAGTGCAGTGGTGTTCGGGTAGTGTAGGGGGTCGTGCTGGGGGTAGTGTTCTAGGGTTTAGGGCAGTGCAGTGGTGTTTGGGCAGTGTAGGGGGTAATGCTGGGGGTGGTGTTTTAGGGTTTAGGGCAGTGCAGTGGTGTTCGGGCAGTGTAGGGGGTCATGCTGGGGGTGGTGTTTCAGGGTTTAGGGCAGTGCAGTGGTGTTCGGGCAGTGTAGGGGTGGTGTTTCAGGGTTTAGGGCAGTGCAGTGGTGTTTGGGCAGTGTAGGGGGTCGTGCAGGGGTGGTGTTTCAGGGTTTAGGGCAGTGGTGTTCGGGCAGTGTAGGGGGTCGTGCTGGGGGTGGTGTTTCAGGGTTTGGGGCAGTGCAGTGGTGTTCGAGCAGTAAAGGGGGTCGTGCTGGGGGTGGTGTTTCAGGGTTTAGGGCAGTGCAGTGGTGTTCGGGCAGTGTAGGGGGCGGTGCAGGGGGTGGTGTTTCAGGGTTTAGGGCAGTGCAGTGGTGTTCGGGCAGTGTAGGGGGTGCTGCAGGGGTGGTGTTTCAGGGTTTAGGGCAGTGCAGTGGTGTTCGGGCAGTGTAGGGGGTCATGCAGGGGGTGGTGTTTCAGGGTTTAGGGCAGTGCAGTGGTGTTCGGGCAGTGTAGGGGGTCGTGCTGGGGCTGGTGTTTCAGGGTTTAGGGCAGTACAGTGGTGTTCGGGCAGTGTAGGGGGTCGTGCTGGGGCTGGTGTTTCAGGGTTTAGGGCAGTGCAGTGGTGTTCGGGCAGTGTAGGGGGTTGTGCTGGGGCTGGTGTTTCAGGGTTTAGGGCAGTGCAGTGGTGTTCGGGCAGTGTAGGTGGTCGTGCTGGGTCTGGTGTTTCAGGGTTTAGGGCAGTGCAGTGGTGTTCGGGCAGTGTAGGGGGTCATGCTGGGGCTGGTGTTTCAGGGTTTAGGGCAGTGCAGTGGTGTTCGGGCAGTGTAGGGGGTCTTGCTGGGGCTGGTGTTTCAGAGTCTAGGGCAGTGCAGTGGTGTTCGGGCAGTGTAGGGGTCTTGCTGGGGCTGGTGTTTCAGGGTTTAGAGCAGTGCAGTGGTGTTCGGGCAGTGTAGGGGGTCGTGCTGGGGTGGTGTTTCATGGTTTAGGGCAGTGCAGTGGTGTTTGGGCAGTGTAGGGGGTCGTGATGGGGCTAGTGTTTCAGGATTTAGGGCAGAGCAATGGTGTTCAGGCAGTGTAGGGGGTTTTGCTGGAGGTGGTGTTTCAGGGTTTAGGGCAGTGCAGTGGTGTTCGGGCAGTGTAGGGGGTGGTGTTTCAGGGTTTAGGGCAGTGGTGTTCAGGCAGTGTAGGGGGTCTTGCTGGGGGTGGTGTTTCAGGGTTTAGGGCAGTGCAGTGGTGTTCCGGCAGTGTAGGAGGTCGTGCAGGGGTGGTGTTTCAGGGTTTAGGGCAGTGCAGTGGTGTTCGGGCAGTGTAGGGGGTCGTGCTGGGGGTGGTGTTTCAGGGTTTAGGGCAGTGCAGTGGTGTTCCGGCAGTGTAGGAGGTCGTGCAGGGGGTGGTGTTTCAGGGTTTAGGGCAGTGCAGTGGTGTTCGGGCAGTGTAGGGGGTCGTGCTGGGGGTGGTGTTTCAGGGTTTAGGGAGGTGCAGTGGTGTTCGTGGCAGTGTAGGGGGTCGTGCTGGGGGTGGTGTTTCAGGGTTTAGGGCAGTGCAGTAGTGTTCGGGCAGTGTAGGGGATCATGCAGGGGGTGGTGTTTCAGGGTTTAGGGCAGTGCAGTGGTGTTCGGGCAGTGTAGGGGGTCGTGCTGGGGGGTGGTGTTTCAGGGTTTAGGGCAGTGCAGTGGTGTTCGGGCAGTGTAGGGGTCGTGCTGGGGCTGGTGTTTCAGGGTTTAGGGCAGTGCAGTGGTGTTCGGGCAGTGTAGGGGGTCTTGCTGGGGGTGGTGTTTCAGGGTTTAGGGCAGTGGTGTTCGGGCAGTGTAGGGGGTCTTGCTGGGGGTGATGTTTCAGGGTTTAGGGCAGTGCAGTGGTGTTCGGGCAGTGTAGGGGGTCTTGCTGGGGGTAGTGTTTCAGGGTTTAGGGCAGTGCAGTGGTGTTCGTGGCAGTGTAGGGGGTCGTGCTGGGGATGGTGTTTCAGGGTTTAGGGCAGTGCAGTAGTGTTCTGGGCAGTGTAGGGGGTCGTGCAGGGGTGGTGTTTCAGGGTTTAGGGCAGTGCAGTGGTGTTTGGGCAGTGTAGGGGGTCGTGCTGGGGGTGGTGTTTCAGGGTTTAGGGCAGTGCAGTGGTGTTCGGGCAGTGTAGGGGGTCGTGCTGGGGGTGGTGTTTCAGGGTTTAGGGCAGTGGTGTTCGGGCAGTGTAGGGGGTCTTGCTGGGGGTGATGTTTTCAGGGTTTAGGGCAGTGCAGTGGTGTTCGGGCAGTGTAGGAGGTCTTGCTGGGGGTAGTGTTTCAGGGTTTAGGGCAGTGCAGTGGTGTTCGGGCAGTGTAGGGGCGTGCTGGGGGTGGTGTTTCAGGGTTTAGGGCAGTGCAGTGGTGTTCGGGCAGTGTAGGGGTCGTGAAGGGGCTGGTGTTTCAGGGTTTAGGGCAGTGCAGTGGTGTTCGGGCAGTGTAGGGGGTCGTGCTAGGGTTGGTGTTTCAGGGTTTAGGGCAGTGCAGTGGTGTTCGGGCAGTGTAGGGGGTCATGTTTTAGGGTAGTGCAGTGGTGTTTGGGTAGTGTAGGGGTCGTGCTGGGGTAGTGTTTTAGGATTTAGGTTAGTGCAGTGGTGTTTGGGTAGTGTAGGGGTCGTGCTGGGGGTAGTGTTTTAGGGTTTAAGGTAGTGCAGTGGTGTTTGTGTAGTGTAGGGGGTTGTGCTGGGGGTAGTGTTTTAGGGTTTAGGGTAGTGCAGTGGTGCTTGTGTAGTGTAGGGGGTCGTGCTGGGGGTAGTGTTTTAGGGTTTAAGGTAGTGCAGTGGTGTTTGTGCAGTGGAGGGGGTCATGTTTTAGGGTAGTGCAGTTGTGTTTGGGTAGTGTAGGGGGTCGTGCTGGGGGTAGTGTTTTAGGATTTAGGTTAGTGCAGTGGTGTTGGGGTAGTGTTTTAGGGTTTAGGGTAGTGCAGTGGTGTTTCTGTAGTGTAGGGGGTCATGCTGGGGGTAGTGTTTTAGGGTTTAGGATAGTGCAGTGGTGCTTGTGTAGTGTAGGGGGTCGTGCTGGGGGTAGTGTTTTAGGGTTTAGGGTAGTGCAGTGGTGTTTTTGTAGTGTAGGGGGTCATGTTTTAAGATGCAACTCTCCAATACCTGACCAGTCTGCACTACATAAAACTGCAAAAAACTAAAAATAAAAAGTGTTTTGCACACTTTTGTCATTGGGCTATATGTGGGCTACATCTGGGTAATATTTGTGCTACATTAGGGCTCTTTTTCACTGGTGGCCATCTTGGAAGACTTCTTTGTTATGAAGTTTCCTAATTTCCTCATTTACTGCAGTCTCCTCAGTAGGAAATGCTTTCAGTTTTTACTTTGATTCCATCAAGAAGGCATTCAGATGTGTCACTCATTTGCCATAAATTCAGAATGTTAGCACTCTAGTTGTTCATTAGATCACTGTAGTAAAGCTACTGCTCACCAAGGAGTTAACTGGAAGTCTACTGCTGGTATTGAAAGTGATTGTTTCAGTCTGCATGTCAGAATTTTCTAATGAAATAGAAGAGGATTTGAGATCTCACTTAAAACATGCACTACATTTTCTTTTGCAGCACTAACCATCATTTCTATGGCAAAATGAACCCCTCATTTTGTTCCTTTTAAATTAAATGTTTTAAGTGTTACCAGTTTATTCCAATCAAGATGGCTTCAGGTGTGCCATACTTTTGTCATAAGTAAGGCTGTTAGCACTCTAGTTGTTCTTTAGAACACTCTGGGAAGCTGCAGTAGAACACAAAGGCATCAACTGACAGGCTGCTCCTGTTGAAATATAACAGGAAGATATTTGAGATCTCACTTAAAACATGTCCTAATTTTTCTTTCTACAGCACTAACCATAATTTCTATGGCAAAATGAACCCCCTCATTTTGTTCCTTTTTAAATTAAATGTTTTAAGTGTTACCAGTTTATTCCAATCAAGATGGCTTCAGGTGTGCCATACTTTTGTCATAAGTAAGACTGTTAGCGCTCTAGTTGTTCTTTAGAACACTCTGGGAAGCAGCAGTAGAACACAAAGGCATCAACTGACAGGCTGCTCCTGTTGAAATATAACAGGAAGATATTTGAGATCACACTTGAAACATGTCCTAATTTTTCTTTCTACAGCACTAACCATAATTTCTATGACAAAATGAACCCCATCATTTTGTTCCTTTTTAAATTAAATGTTTTAAGTGTTACCAGTTTATTCCAATCAAGATGGCTTCAGGTGTGCCATACTTTTGTCATAATTAAGACTGTTAGCGCTCTAGTTGTTCTTTAGAACACTCTGGGAAGCTGCAGTAGAACACAAAGGCATCAACTGACAGGCTGCTCCTGTTGAAATATAACAGGAAGATATTTGAGATCACACTTGAAACATGTCCTAATTTTTCTTTCCAGAGCACTAACCATAATTTCTATGACAAGATGAACCCCATCATTTTGTTCCTTTTTAAATTAAATGTTTTAAGTGTTACCAGTTTATTCCAATCAAGATGGCTTCAGGTGTGCCATACTTTTGTCATAAGTAAGGCTGTTAGCACTCTAGTTGTTCTTTAGAACACTCTGGGAAGCTGCAGTAGAACACAAAGGAATCAACTGACAGACTCTGCCCTTGTTGGATGTACATGTTTTACTGAGAATGTCAGACTTCCTTCTCACATGACTGAGAAAGATAATGTGAATTTACAGAAAATATGCTCTCATTTTAGCTTCTGAAGCACCTTCCAAAACTGTATGGGACAAGCATGTGAAAATAGTTTTCTCTCAAACATGATTCATGATATCCCAGCAGAAGGTTTTTCACAGGGTAAAATCACCTTAGAACACACCACAATTCCTGAAATTAGTATGGTACCATCAACAAATGAATTCTAATGTAACTAAAGTCTGTTATCACCCTTTATAGTTCTCCTTTTGGTAACCCTCAAAATCTTCGATTCACTACAATGCATTTCAATGGGGTACTATCATTTATATTGGTCCCAAGATGGTTGCCAGCAATTCCAGGATGAAGTCCTTACAGCCAATCAGATCTCACGATGACATGTGTGGTTAGGCTCCGCCCAGATATATATGTGTTTTTACTTTTGATTTTCTCAGCAACTACTGAACGGATTTACACCATTTAACAAAAGGGTTCTTTCTGAACCAAGAACTACCTCTTGCCAAATTTGGTGTAATTCCGTTCAGCAGTTCGGGCTGTAGCCTTGCATAAAGTTTCCTATGGGAAATTGATTTTTGACTCTTATTTTTTTAATTTCTCCGCAACTACTGAACGGATTTACACCATTTAACAAAAAGGGTTCTTTCTGAGCCAAGAACTACCTCTTTGCCAAATTTTGTGTAATTCCGTTCAGCAGTTCGGCTGTAGCCGTGGCTAAAGTTTCCTATGGGAAAATGAATGGGGAAAACACGTTTTGGGACCCCCTTTTTCTCGGCCCCCGCTTGACGAATCACCCCGAAACTTTCAGGGTAGGAGCGGACCGGAGCGGGCCATAAAGTTTGAAAGTTTCGCGAAGCTTCGTCAACCGACGCAAGAGTTATTTCAAATAGAATGTCGCGGATTTCCTATGGAAAATAGGTCCTAACTATAACTATCTACTGGCGACCGCCAGTAGATAATATATATATATATATATATATATATATATCTTACACACTCTCTCCTTTCGGAAAAACATAGCCGCACTCACAACGATGAGGATCACAATCCATTTATTTATTTACAGCTTGGGCAATATATATATATATACATACATACACACACACACACACACACACATACACACATGTCAGAGATACCATAGGAAAGGCATTTTTGGTTTCTTAACAACTTTGGCATCGTTTGACGAATCTGCACAAATCTTTCCAAAAAAGGTACATCCACTTTGGCTTGGTCATGGAAAGTTGTGCGCGGATCTGTCAAGCATGGGCCGAGAAAAGGGGGAGGGGGCAACAGTGTGATTTTCCATGTTAATTCCAATAGGAAAGGTTGCTCTCCAATACAGAAAAAATGGCTGAATGAATTAAGCCCAATTCAGCAAAAAGTTAGAATTTTATTCTAAAAGAGTGCTTTTTATTATCTGTAGTAAAATGTTTACTGTTTCTGAGAAATTAGCATTTAAAAAGGAGCTCAGGGGCATGAATGGGTCAATGCTTGTAAATAGTTAGAGATATCTGGACTAAAGGTGTCCAGATATGAACTGAATGGCCCATTCAAAGTTAATGGGTGGATCATGATTAGCGGGCCACACCATGGAGAATATGTTGTGGCAACCATTACAGGGCTCAGGGACTGGTTACGAAGGCCTGATAAGGAGGCAGGGTGGGCACAATCTGACCCAAATGGCTCTTAAGTCAAAATTTTTAAAACAAATATTTCATGTCACAGGTACCATGGTACCACAGCCTGGTACACAGTACTCAATGCGGCTCTACTCAGGGGCACCGCAATACCAGTATGGGGCGTATGTTTAACTTTGAATGTACTGAAAAAAATAAAGGTTAAAGTGAACTTATAGTTAGGTATTGCAATGAGATAAGAATTTACATTTAAAAACTGAAAAACTACTGAAATTCACAAATTATAGTTTAGTGACCTAACTATAACACATGCAACCGTCATGCACTGCTTATGATCTCACATATTACATCACTCATGACATGTCACATGACATAATTGATGACATCACAGATGACATCTCAAAGGGCATGATTGATGACATCACTGATGACATCTAAAATTACATCATCCATCATACGTTTATTCACATTACTCCATAAGCTCTTACATTATTTTTTTTTAAAGTTGTTATTAAGGGACCTATAGTCATATACAGCATAGAGTTACACGTGTTGGTGCATAGAATAAAAATAGTGTAAGCCCAGGAGGCAAGTGTGATTGTGCATTTTAAACTTTATATGGTGCCCCTGCTACAAACCAGTAATGATTGAAGTTTAAGCAGTACTCAATGTCAAACAAGGTAAAGACTGGGCATACCTGATGTAGGTTAAAGAGGCATGTGGATTGTGGCTTAAAGTCAAAGCTTGTTGCAAAACATCAGTGAGAAAAGTAAAAATGTCTTTCAATAATAAATTATCCATCAATGGGTGTCTGGGAACATGTGCATGTTAAATAGTTTTAATCCAGTGCCATAGACAAATTCTAAGTAAAAATAGCAGTTATAAGGTGTGGATGTTTATTTCCAGAACATTGCTGAAGATTTTAAGGCTTTTCAGGGTGTTGAATACTGTAGAAGGCAGGGTTGACACTCAGAGATGGTTTAACTCACACAGGGGTTGTAAGCATGGCTCTAAGGTTGTATGCCATTGTGCTCATGTCAGGAATGTGTGTAGTGTATTTTATAAAACTACAGAGTTTAGTCCCTAAGGCCTGGCAGAGGATTTCTTATAGGTGGCAAATGCAAACTTGCCAGTCTCCAGACTTAAAATTGCGAGACATGTGATGTCTTTAAGAGGGTGATCACGTGATCATGGTGAATCAAGTACAATTTTGTTTTTGGAGGTTTAAAAAGGGATGGCCACATTAAAGTCTATGGAGGCATTTTGTTTCTTAGGAGGGTAAATACCAGTAAATGTGAGTGACATGACAGATATGCTATGTGTCCAGCATGTGGTCAAGCATTATGTCCATTATCACTTGACTGATGATGGAATATTGGGCACAGGTGTAATTTTATTGAATTATTTTAGGTCCCCAAACCCTATAGGACACTATCACATTGACTACATGTGTCATCAGTGATGTTATCAATGATGTCATTTGAGATGTCAATAGTGATATCATCAATGAAGTAATTTAACATGTCATGATTGATGTAATATGTAAGATTTTAAGCAATGCATGACAGGGGCCCAAGTTGTAGCTAGTTCCAAAACCTATAACTTGCAAACTTCAGTGTTTTTTTATTTTTAAAGGTCTCATCTCACTGCAACACCTAACTATAACTCTTGTTTTTCTGTGAATATATATATATTACCTACTGGCAGTTGCCAGTAGGTAGTTATAGTTAGGACCCGATTGGCAGACAGGGTTACTCCATCACAAACCTGACGGATAGCCTGTCTTCCATATTACAATTCCATTACATCCTATGGAACTTGTAATATGTCCGACGGGATATCCATCGCGTTTGTGAAGGAGTATCCCATCCACCAAGATTGTAATCAGGCCCCTAGTTTCCATAGACAAAGGGGTTTTGTTTTGCTTATAACTTTGGCGCCGTTTAACAAATCTTCACGAAATTTTCTAAACTAGTATACAACTCACTTCAGATGCTGTCTGGAAAGTTTCGGGGTGATTCGTCAAGTGGGGGCTGAGTAAAAGGAGGGGCCTAAAAGGCGTTTTCCCCATGCAATTTCCTATAGGGATTTTAGACACAACTACAGCCCAAACCGCTGAATGGAATTACACCAAATTTGGCAGAAAGCTCACTCTTGGTCCAGAAAGAGCCCTTTTTGTAATTTGGTTTAAATCTGTTCCTTAGTTTTGGAGTTATTAAAGAAAAAAGATTTATACAACGGATCCAACAGATCTCATGCTGCGATCTAATTGGCTGCCAACACTTCAACCAGGAAGTGTTGGCAGCCATCTTGAGAGCCTAACTCATCTGAGTCCCAAGAAAAAAGTAAAAGAAAAACAGAAAGGGGCAGGGTAGGAATACCCTGACCCCCTAGGCCTGGTGGTAGGGTCCCACAGGGACAACAAAGGGGCCAAAAAGTATTTTTTTTAATTTTTGCCGCAAAGTCACAGAGGATCCGCAAATCCACAGCAAACATTTTTTTTTAAACACAACCTAACTATAATGTCCCTGTAACCTTTGTCTTTTGGGTGAATTTCTAAGGATTTTTTAATTCAATTAAACCTGTAACCTTTGGTTTTATCATTGAATTTGTGTGTTTTTAATGCTATTTCCTAACTATAACGTCCCTGTAATCTTTGATTTTTACAGTGAATTTCCATTTTTTCAATGCCTTTTCTTTAACTATATCGTCCCTGTAACCTGGGTGTGTGAGTGGTTGTGTGGGTGTGTGGTCTGTGAGTGGTTGTATGTGTTTTTCTTAAATTGGGGTCTGAATCCGCGGATCCTTCGCGCACTCAAAACAAATTTGGGACAATTTCTTGTCTATGAGGGGTCCTTACCCTGATCCCTGCTGTCACTTTTACATTTTATTTTCCCCCATGGAACAGTATCCCGATGCTCAAAATTTCAGTCGCAACTTTCCTCTCAGGTTGCTGCCAGCCAATCACAGCATTGCAGTTGGCGCATGGTTCAGCGAATCCACCGGGACCTGCAGATGATCTGCAGTGGATCTGCATCTCTAGATATACATAAATCTTTTTAATTTAATAACTACAAAACTACTGAACTATAACTCGCTGCCCGCCATGCACAGTTTTCTCATCAGTAATTTCTCTGCAAATGTTGCAGTGATATTATCAATGATGCTCTAGAAGATGTCATGAGTGATGTAATATATGGGGTAATTAGCAATGCATGGTGAGAGCCCAAGTTATAGGTACCTTAGGGCACGAGTTTTCGTTACTTGAGATAACTGTCGAATTCTATGGCTTTGTGTGTGTAAAATCTGAACCTAACTATAACGTCCCTGTAATCTTTGGTTTTTTAGTGAATTTCTAAGGTTTTTTCAATTCTATTTCCTAACTATAACATCCCTGTAACCTTTGATTTTTTCAGTGAATTTGTAAATGTTTTATGCTATTTCCTAACTATATGTCCCTTTAACATTTGTTTTTTCACTTAATTTATATGGTTTTTTAATGCTATTTCCTAGCTAAAACATCCATGTAACCTGAGTGTGTGAGTGGTTGTGTGGGTGTGTAAGTGGGTGTGTGAGTGTGTGAGTAAGTGTGTGGTTCTGTAAGTGGGTGTAATTTTTTTTTTTAAATTGGGGCCTGGATCTGCAGATCCTTCCTGTGCTAAAAAAAACCTTTTTGGACAATTTCTTGCCCATGAGGGGTCCCTCACAGACACCTCCATCAATTCCATGGGGTCAGGGTACCTCTACACTGACCTCTTCTATCACTTTTACATTTTATTTTCCCCCCTGGGAACCGTGTCCCGATGCACAAAATGGTGGCTGCAACTTTCCTCTCTGGTTGCGGCAAGCCAATCACAGCATTGCTGTTGGCGTGTGGATCTCTGAATCCATAGGGATTTGTGGAGGATCCAGAGCGGATCCACATCTCTAGATAATCATAAATCTTTTTACTTTAATAACTCCAAAACTACTGAACAAATTGACACCAAATTACAAAAAGCACTCTTTCTGGACCAAGATCTAGCTTTCTGCCAAATTTGGTGTGATTCTGTTCAGCGGTTCAGGCCGTTGTCGTGTCTAAAAAATCCCTATGGAAAATTACATGGGGAAAACCTGTTTTGGGACCCCCCCCCTTCTTCTCGGGCCATGTTTGATGGATCCCCAAAAACTGCTGAAACAACTGGCAAACTAGTTTTGAAGATTTTGGGAAGATTCATCAAATGGTGCCAAAGTTATTAGCAAAACAAAAAATGCTTTTCCTATGGAAACTAGAGGCCTGACTATAACCCTGGCAGTCCGGGAATTGCCATTGGTTTCTGGCCAGGTGTGCAGGCAGCCCAATGGCCCACATATCTGGCAGTCTGACTGCCGGATTACGATGTGGACAAGGAGACCGCATCCAGACTACCACCTCCTCCAAGATCTGAGCTCCCACGGCAGTGGGGACAGCTGCGGTCAATGGTGGCGGTGCCGGCATCGGCACCGCTGCGTGTATTACGACATGCCTGTCAACGGAACTTTTCATGGCGAGGGCACCGCCATGAAAAGGTCGGTGGAAAGGCAGGTTAAGGGCCACAGAAAAGGGCCCCAGGGCAAAATAGCCCATTTGGCTTGTAACCGTGGCCCATGTTGTGCCCTCCCATGCAACCCATGTCGATGTGCGCAGTGTTTCCCATGCACGACATGGTTCATGGCAACTTGGTGGAGGCACAGCAGTGCTGCAGGCTCACTGAAAAAACTAAAGGTTACAGAGATGTTATACTTAGGAAATGGAATTTAAAAAAAAGGTTACACAGATGTTATATTTAGGCTAACATTTCACTCGTACATAACCAGAGAAATTCAGCCGCTAAAGTTAGTGAGCTAACTATAGCTTGATCCCTTGCAATGCACTGCTTATGACCTCACATATTACATCACTCATGACATGGTCTGTGACATCACTAATGACATCGCTGATGACATCTCAAATGATATATATATATTTATACATATATATATATATATATATATATATATATATATATTCACTGCCAAAAACAAAGGCTACAGGGACGTAATAGTAAGCAATACAAATAAAAAAAACTTAGAAATTCAATAAACAAACAAAGGTTACGGGGACATTATAGTTAGGTTCAGATTTTACACACAGAAAACCATAGAAATTCAGCAGTTATAGTTATCTCAAATAACCTGTGCTCATACTCTGGTAGCTTGGCTCAGAGCAGTCAGGCTTATCTAAAGAGGTAATGTGTAAAGTATTTGTGCAACACACAAAAAGAATCCACACCAGGTTAGAAACATA
Source organism: Calotriton arnoldi (assembly GCA_963921515.1). Lineage (NCBI taxonomy): Eukaryota > Metazoa > Chordata > Amphibia > Caudata > Salamandridae > Calotriton > Calotriton arnoldi. The sequence goes on along the minus strand of CAWUFW010001044.1, from coordinate 2,636,706 downwards.
GACAATAATTTTATGAGTAAATCAAAACCAAAACAACAAAAATCAATTTGGAGAAGTCGAGATATGAATTTTTAAAGAATAAAAAGAGTTCTAGTGCTTAGAAGCAATAAGCACCAAAGGGGGTTATCTGGTTGTGCTGGACTGGGACAAAGTCAACAGTTCAGGCTGACAGCGATGAAGCGCAGGCTGTGGACAGGAGCCACGCAGGCCCAGTGAACAAAGTACCTCAATCCTGGTCACAACAGTGAGATGCGGGGTGCAGACGAGTGATGCATCAATGTCGAACCTGCAGTCGAGGTGATGAGTCAATCTTCTCCACGCACTGATGGCGATCCATTGGTTCCGAAGATGAAGAGCCAAACCAAGATGTGTTGGTTCCAAAGTGCAATGCGTCAGGTTTCTCCACGCAGTCAAAGGATGCGTTGATCTCTGTAGACTGCTGCAGTGATGATGCATGGTTCATTGCATCTGGTTCTGCAGGCGTTGCAGAGGTTCCGAAGCTGTGTGCCGTGTTCTGCTCCTGCCCCAGGGACAATGTGTCAATTCCTGTTCACACAGTCAGCAGATGCGTCAGTGCCTCTGTACCCACTACCGGTGAGCCAGGCACAAGAACAGGGTAGAGACTTTGATTTCCCTGAGTCTCAACAACAGGAGGTAAGCCAACGAGCCCTTGGAGATCACTTTGGTATAAGGCAGAGTCCAGCTCTCCTCAGCAGGGTCAGAGAGCAGTAGACAGCAGGGCAGCACAAGTGAAAAGCAGGCCTTCCGGGTCAGCAGTCCAGCAGAATGTCAGTCCTTGATGCAGCATAGCATTTCTTTTGACAGTGTCCAGGTGTAGGCTCAGACGTGTTTGATTTGGTGGGGTCAGCACCTCAGTACTTATATCCAGTTGTGCCTTTGAAGTGGGGGTGACTTCAGCCCTTTTTTCCCAGCCCTGGCTCCAGACTATCAGTAGGGGTAATCAGTTCATTACGTGGGGACAGGACACTACCTATTCAGGCGCAGGTGTCACCTCCTCCCTCCCTTCCTGCCCAGGGAGGGCCATCAGAATGCAGATGAGTGCTCAGACACACCTAACCTTCCTGTGTTTGTGGCTTGCTGGGGGGAATAAACAAAGTGAAGCTGTCACCCACCCCAGATGTATATTGAAGTCAGGCTGCAGGCACAAAGACCAGTGAGATCAGAGAAATGTCCACTTTCTAAAAGCGGCATTTCTAAAATAGTAATGTTACATCCAACTTAATCAGTATAGATGATTTATTACCATTCCAAAGAGGTAAACGGCATTTACAAAGCGGCTCGAACCATGCTGTGCCTTTACAATGCGGTCCAAACCACGAATGCATCTTTGCAACACATTCCTTTACCACACAAGTAGTTACAATGACTTGCCTTAGGGAAAGCATTGTTGGACTGATGTTGGACTTTAAGTCCAACACTTTTCCTGTTGTTGCACAGACTGGAGTTGGAATAGTAAATTATATTATTCCAAAGTCCAGCGCTTTCCCTAAGGCAAGTCATTGTAATGGCTTGCGTGGTAAAGGATTGCGTTGGTAAAGGATTGCGTTGTAAACATGCATTTGTGGTTCGGACCACGTTGTAAAGGCATGCGTGGTAAATGCATACGTGGTTCAAACATACGATTCCAAAGATATAAAACATGAGAAAGCTACTCCTTTGTAGTCAGGAATTATAACTTAAAAGTGTATTAAGGAATTCCCAATGTTAACCTATGAGAGGAGTAGGCTTCAAGGTAGTGAAAAACAAATTTGGCTGTTTGTCACTACCAAGACATGCAAAACTTGTCCTACCTTTTACTTACACAGCACCCTGTCCTTTGGGCTACCTAGGGCCTACCTTAAGGGTGACTTATGTGTAATATAAGGGATGTTTAAAGCTTGGCAAAGGGTTTTAAATGCCAAGTCGAAGTGGCAATAAACTGTACACACAGGTCCTGCAATGGCAGACCTGAGACAGATTGGAAAGGTTACTTTGTGGGAGGCACAATCAATGTTGCAGGCCCACTAGTGCTATTTAATTTACTGGCCCTGGATAAGTGGTATACCACTTTACAATGGGACTTGCCAGTAAATTACATATGCCAATTGTGTATACACCAATGTCACCATGTTTAGAGGAGAAGCACATGCACTTTAGCACTAGTCAGCAGTTTGTAAAGTGCTCAGAGTCCTAAGTATAACAAAAACAATCAGCAAAAACATGAGGTAAGCAGGCAAAAACTTTGGAGGAAGATCACCTTAAGAATGAACGTCTAACAGGTTTCCCCCCAGCTGAAAGTGGGGAGATCTACTCAATCTCTAGGGAGTTCTCATCACTAAGGTGGAAAATCCTGGATAGACCACCACCACTGAAGTGGTCTACCCTTGGTCTGTGTTCCACCCTGAAGTCCATACCCTGTAGGGAGATGGACCACCTCAACAGTTTTGGATTCTCACCCCTCATTTGCATGAGCCACTAGAGGGACCTGTGTTCAGTCTGAAGAAAGGGAGTGCCAAACAGGTATGGCCTCAACTTCTTCAGCGCTCAGACCAGAAGCTTCTCTTTCTATAGCACTCCACCTTTGTTCACTGGAAAGTAACCTCCTGGAGATGAAAGCTACAGGTTGATCTAGGCCATCTTCATAAAGCTGTGTTGGTACTACCCCTATGCCATATTCTGAGGCATCTGTATGAATAATAACCTCTTTGGAGAAGTCAGGGGCCTTGAGCACAGGAGCTGTGCACATGGCCTTCTTGGTGGAGTCAAATGCAGTTTAGGATGCCTCTGTCGAAATCACATTCCTGGGCTGCTTCTTCAAAGTCAGCTCAGTCAAGGGGGCAACAATGGTGCCATATCCCTTGACAAACCTCGTATAGTACCCAGTGAGGACCAAGAATGCTCTGACCTCAGTCTGGGTTTTGGGAGGCTCCCAGGTTATGATGGTTTCTATCTTGGCGTGGAGGGGCTGCACCTTACCCCTGCCCACCAGGAGTCCCAAGTACACCACAGACCCCTGCCGTATCTGGCACTTACTGGCCTTGATAGTGAGGCATGCCTGTTGCAGAGCCTGAAGCACTTTCTGGAGGTGAAAAAGGTGCTCCTTACAGATGCTACTGAAGACAGCTATGTCATCCAGATAGGCAGCACAGAAGGCCTCCATACCATTAAGGACCTGGTTCACCAGCCTCTGGAAGGTGGCAAGGGCATTCTTGAGTCTAAAGGGCATTACTCTAAGCTGATAGTGGCCCTCTGGAATCAAGAAGGCTGACCTCTCCTTTGCTCCCTCTGTTAGGGCAATCTGCCAGTACCCTGATGCAAGATCAAAGGTACTTAATTACTGGGCAGCCCCTAACTGGTCAATCAGCTCATCAGCCCGAGGGACGGGATGAACATCTGTCTTTGTTACTGAGTTTAGCCCTCTATAATCCACACAGAACCTGAGTTCAGGTCTTGTGCCCGATGGGGCAGCTTTTGGTACCAGAACCACAGCACTGGACCAGGGACTACTAGAGGGTTCTATCACCCCCAACTCCAGCATCTTGGAAATTTCTTCCTTAATGCAGGCCCTCACCTTGTCAGACATCCTGTAAGACTTATTCTTGACAGGGAGGTTGTCTCCTGTGTCCACATCATGGGTGCACAGGTGGGTAGTCATATGGATAAGGGAGAACAGAGAGGAGTACTGCCTCAGCACTTGGTGACAGTCTCTCTACTGCTCAAGAGTTAGACTAAGGATTACTCCCTTCACAGATCCATTTTTCTCCTTGGAGGCTAAGAGGTCAGGGAGAGGTTCACTCCCTCTTCCTCCTCGCCATCTGTCACCAACAGCATGGTGAGCTCAGACTTCTCAAAGTGGGGCTTGAGGCGATCAACATGCAGCATCCTGTGGGGTTGCCTAGGAATCTGGAGGTCCACCAGGTAAGTGGTCTCACCCTTTCTCTCAATCACCTCTTAGGGCCCAGTCCAACGGTCTTGGGGGACCCTGGGCTCCAATGGCTCCATCAACCATGCTTTCTGCCCAGGCTGGAAATCCACAGAGGTAGAATTCTGGTCATACCACTGTTTCATGGCATCCTGGTTGGCTTCTAAGTTGCTGGAAGCTTGCTGACACAACGTAGCCATTTGACTTCTGAAGGCCATCATGTAGCTCACTACATGCTGATGAATCTTCCTGGGAGCTTGCTCCTACCTCTCTTTCACCAAACTCAGAGGTCATCTGACAGGGTGCCCATGCAGAAGCTCAAAGGGGCTGAAACCCCCTCCTTTCAGTGGTACCTCCATGTAGGCAAACAACAGGCATGGTAAGAGGATGTCTCACTTCCTCCTCAGGGCCTCAGGCTGGCAACCAATCATGCCCTTCAGGGTCTTGTTGAATCTCTCAACAAGCCCATTTGCTTGTGAGTGGTAAGGGGTGGAGAACTTCTAGGTTACCCAATACTCCTTCCACATTGACTGCATGTAAGCAGACATGAAGTTGGTGCCCCTGTCAGATACCACTTCCTTGGGAAAAGCCACTCTTGTGAAAATCCCCATCAGGGCCTTTTGCACTGCAGGTGCAGTCATGGTCCTCAGAGGGATTAGCTCTGGGTACCTAGTGGCATGATCCACCAGAACCAGGACAAACCTGTTGCCTGAAGTAGTCTGGGGATCTATAGGCCCAACAGTGTTGATGCCCACCTTCTCAAAGTGTGTGCCAATGACAGGCAAGGGATTAAGGGGGCTTTAAGCCTCTGCCCTGTCTTCCCACTGGCCTGGTAGGTTACACAAGTCCTACAGAACGCATCTGAGGAAGTCTTGATCCTAGGACAATGGAAGAGGGGAATAAGCCTTGCAAAGGTCTTGTCTTGGCCCAGGTGTCCTGTCAGGGGACTTTCATGAGCCAGCTCCAGTAGGAAGGCCCTGTACCATTGTGTAGCATTGGGGGGCCACCAGGGCCCTTGTTGTCCCATGCACAGGAGCCTTAGGCTCACTGTAAGGATGTTGTCCTCCCAGTAAATGTGATGACTACCAGAGGCATCATCTGCTGCTTGGGCTTCAGCATGTTGCCTTATGCCCTGAAGGGTTGGGCACTCCATTTGTGCCCTACAGACCTCCTCCTTGGTTGGCCCTCCTTTCCTCATACCATTCAGCAAGCTCTGACAGGTCACCACGGGGAGGAAAGCCCTCCTCAGTGGGCTACGGGGTGGCCACCGCAGGTGCCCCATCCACCTCACTGGGAAGACATTCAGGGACTGGTTTCCCACACCCTCTGCCTTTCCCCTTCCTAGAAGCTGGCTGGGCCATTCTTCCAGGCTCCATCCCTTTTTGACTCCCATCCTCGGCAGCCATGGATCTTGTGCTTGCACAGATCCAATCAGGTAACCCCAACATCTCCACATGAGGCTTGAGCTCCACTTCCTTCCAGGGTAGTGTGCTCAGGGTCATTACCAAGCAAACAGTCCACAGACATGGAAGGGCTCACTGCAACTTTCAGAAGACATGCACCCACCCACACTCAAAGGGAACAAGAGCTACTGGATAGTAACCCTCTCTGTTGTCAGCCACCACAACTTGGTGGAATGCATTGGAAATCACCTGCTCTGGGGATACCAGCTTTCTCCTTACCGTACTGCTGATCGACTGATCGAGTCTGGACGTTTCCCGAAAAGCTATCGAGCTCTAAGCCCTCGTTGTGGTTGCAGCCGCAGCTGCGAGGAAGAACCACGGCGGTGGGGGATGTGGTGACGAGCTGAGGCAGGCGGAGGCAAGCGATGGCAAGCTGCGGCGGCGGGAAAAGACGGAGAAGGAGAGGGGGTCGGAGGTGCACGGTGACGCTGAGCCCCTGAGATGCTGAGCTCCGGGAGCCACCACTGAGTCGGGAGCCATCCCTGAGCCGCCTCTGAGCCGTCCACGAGCTGTCTGAGTGTTCGAGTGCCCGGGAAAGCCCCTCGCCCAGCTACACGGCCCCCTCCCTTCACCCCACATCTACTCAGGTCACACTCTTGTGGTCCCTGCAAAATGCAACTGAGGTGAAATGGAGGTGAGCTGCCAGCCCCTAAATCAGTGGATGGTCGTGTTAGGTGTGTCTTTTTCTGGAGGCAGTGTAGAGGTGGTGGTGTAGAGGCGGTGTAGAATAAGGGGCGATTCCAATGGACCTGACCCTCTCTCCGCTTTATTTCTGATCCGCTGTCTGGCACTGGTAAATTCAGCTAAATTCAGCTAAATAAGGCCTCCTCAGCGGCAGTACCCCAGTGGCAGCAGCAATTTTTGGGCGATTTTTGGCTGATCGGTAGTGAGATACTAAGCGCGACCAAGTGGACCAAGCGGGGTTAAGTGTGAGTTTGTGTGGTGTGTACCCATACCCCGAGCATGGCAGCTTTTAGCAGCTGTCGCAGAGTGTGAGCCCAGGACCCTGCGGAAGCTGCCCAGCTAGGTTTGGGTGCGGCCTGCGGGGGGAGTCTGGTGAGCTCCTGCTTGGGTGGTACCTAGCTCTTCTCCAGCCCCCGAAGCTCCTCAATTCTTCCTCACACGTAGTTTTTGCTCCTGCTACAACCCCACAGTCCCAGTCCCCAGGTCTCGGCGAACACTTGGGGGTATATCCAGGTACCAGCCACCAGACTTACAGGCTTGGGAGCCAACTTGCAACTGTAACTGCCCAGTAAGGAGCTGTATTACTCACCAAAAGAGGTCACCAAATACTGGAAAAGGCACCCGAGGATATTTTGGAGCGTCTTTTTTGTGGAATTGTGGGATCGTGGAACTGTGGAATTGTGGAATTGTAGAATTGTAGAATATAGCAAGACAACAGCCAAAATCCGTTCTGAGGCCGCTAGCCTGAAACTAACAAGAGTCTATTAAGTTTAGCAAGGATGATATCCGGTAAGGTGCGGTGTAAGGCACAAGCCCCAATTAAAAGGAAGCGAGAAAGAGACACTGCACTGGGAAACCTTTCCGCTAAAAGGAAACCACGAACTCAATTGTGCAGGTCTGTTGTCGATGACCCCCGTTCAGAGGAATCGTAGTGCCACCTATGACTCGGACTTAGACTCGGACCTGGACCTGAGCCCGGAGCTTCGCCTAGTAGCTAGCCCCAAGGTTCTAACCATCCTAAACCGTACTATGAGCTTGAGGCCAGGCCAGTTCGTTGACAAAGACAGTGACAAAGAAGATAAAAAATTGTTGGATCAGCATAATCTGTCAAAAATAACAGATTATTTCCGGCCATCAAGCAAACAAGACACAATTCAACAACTAAATAAGAACGATAAAGGTCAATCAGAAGTGACGGACGCTATTTGCCATGTTCACACCTTCCCACCTCCAAACTCAGTACCTCTACCAAACTTGCATCAATCAAGCAGGTCACCTGTGTACACACCAGAAGATGAGGTGTATGCCCCAGAAGATGTAGGGCCATATTATCAAGAACGGCGCAAACATTATCGCCGCTTTAGCGGCAGGAAACTGCCGCTAAAGCGGCGATAAGGGGCTTGAGAATATGCCCTATAGAATTCCAATAGAAGCCCAGGTTTGATGTCCTTGACAACAGAACCTGGGCTTCTATTGGAATTCTATAGGGCATATTATCAAGCCCCTTATTGCCGCTTTAGCGGCAGTTTCCTGCCGCTAAAGCAGCGATAATGTTTGCGCCGTTCTTGATAATATGGCCCGTGGTGTATACAGATACAGCCACAGCAGGCGCAGATAGGTGGGCACCTCAATTTTTCGTATTCCCTCAATTCAAATCAAACGACGATGAGAACCCCCCCTGCTAGTCCTCGAGGAGGGGCCTAATACAATCACCCAGGGAGCAACCATAGAAGAGGATTTAACCAAAAGGGCACGGACAGTGACACCCGGAGAAAACCCCCCGAACCTGTGGTCTGCTATATTGAACTCTATGCAAGCAACAGTACTGGCCCTAACTTACCACTCCAACAAAATGGACATTCAGGTGGACTTACTGAACACGATGGCAATCTTCGTGTCTGGAATCAACGAGAAACTCGAAAAACTAAATGCACTAGTCACAAAGGCCCAATTAAACCATTTAAATGATTTTAAAGTTTATTCCTGCAAGGAGGTAGTCGAGAAACTAGCGCAACTCCCAGCTGTCATGCAAGAAATACTGGATGAAGTCAAAAACAACACTGGCCCCGCGTTTCGGCCCGGTACAACATTGAAAGAGGAAATATCCAGTCCTAAGAATGTGACTGCATGGAGCCAAGTGGTTCCCATCGAAAGGCCGGCAGGGGAAGACTCAGAGGATATAGTGGGGGATGATCTCGAAACTTCGTCCAGGGTCCTCCATGAATCACCTGCGGATGGGAGCACAAAAACGAACGCTCCTGATTTACCCCGACAAACTAAAAGGGAAAGGAAACGAGCGAGAAAAAGAAGGAACAAAATCTGCTCGGGTAACCTAGAGGGCATTTATCCCTACCCAACAGGAAGAGCGGGATTTTTTAGGGATGGCTCAAATGGACCGGATGACACATGGTACCACCGTGGCTCCATCTTACGATGTTGTTCACAACAAGGTAGTATCCCCTAAAAATTTAAGGGCATCTTGTACCACACCCAGTGGACCTTTGCCGTCACACAGTTCCCAACCAGAGGGAATACCTGGAGTCCACTATGCCGGCCGAGATGACAAAATACCACACACAGTGAACCCGCAAGCAAAAGAACGCATGGAAGAAGAAACCCAGACACAGCCCTCAAGTAAACAGCCTCTCCCGGAACCTCAGTTGCAGGCAGCAATTGATGGCAATCTACTGACTTTAAGAGGTAGTGTCGGTCCCGATGAACTTCTTGGTTCAAACAACTCTGGTCAGAGGCTGCTGTGAATCCCAGAATTTGAATCGAGGGCCTCACAAGACATCTTAAACCGTTCAAACATCCTAAAATTGCTCAAAGTCTTGCCGGACCTGGCCCATGTAAAGTCTGATGACATCTTTTCTATCAAGTTCCTGCCGGCAAGAAGACGTCAGCTTACGGACCCCACTCTAGTCACCTTCTCATCCTCTGTGCTTCCGGCTCTGATTCTGGAAAAGAAAAAGCACCTTAAAGCCTGGGGCATTGAAGTAATTTCCTATCACGGAGATAGATATACCCATGTGCTTCTAGCGGGGCCACCAATAACTGAGCAACTGCCTCCCAACTGGTCTGTACTAAGAGGAGCTGGCGGAAGGTCCCCCCTGCGGTCCATCACCAATCGGACTCAGTCTTCACCAAAATGACTATCAAAGTAACTAACGAAACAGCCTCCGGCCAGCCGCAAAGACTGGTAATAACCAATGAGCAACAACCCTCTTGGGACTGGTTACCGCAGGCCCTGTCTCAAATTAGGAGCAGTCAAAATTGAGGCGAGGGAAGACCACCAGAAAAGGTTCCAGGCTGCCTTGCGGTCTGTTCTTGGAACATCAACGGTCTACAGACAAAACTTTCGGATCCAGAATTCATAGGATTCCTGAGATTCTTTGATATCTTAATGTTCCAGGAAACCTGGGCGCAGAATACCATCCCTCTTATCGGCTACAAAGAATACACGAAATCAGCAGAAAGAAAGAGCGACTATGGGAGGGCAAAAAGGGGGCTTGGCAATTTATATAAACACCAACATAACAGGTGAAACGGTGGAAGTGTTTGTGGCCAACCCAAATATGCTGGTTTTAAAACTGGAAGGTTGGGCTAATTCCAAAGATCCAATCATTGTTGTTAACCTGTACATCAATCCAAAGCAAAAAGCGACATCATCCAGGAGAATAGCAGTTCACTTATCTCAGTTGAAAGATAGCCATAATAAGGCACATTGGCTAGTCTCCGCAGACTTTAACCTCAACATTTTTCATTGTCCCTCGGAGGAACACATGGACGCAGTGGGCCCCCTCCCTGAGCAAGTAATACCATTAAAAATACGGAGGGACAATTCAGGAGAAGAACTCATAAAGGCCTGTGAACTATTGGGTCTGCTGGCACTAAGCGGCCGAAAACCCACTGACATTCCACCTGTCTGGACCAGGGTCTGTGGTAACGCGGTTTCAATCATAGATTATACCCTTGTTTCAATGCCCCTTTACAACCAGGTTTGCGACTATAGTATATGCCATCGTGTGGAAAGCGATCACAATCCTCAGGTCATCACGGTGAACGCAACCCTGCGCAAACTCGAGGCATTTTGCACGTTGTTGGGAGAAACACACTCAGAAAACCTGAAACGCCTGAAGTGGAGCTCTGCTCCATCAGCTCAATAGCAGAGGATGCAGTCTACAGGTACTAGCTCAACTAGATCTCAATCCAATAGCGACATGGGAGACTCTTGCCAATAATATGACTAAAATCCACAGTGAGAACAGCCACAAAAAGGGAACGCGACTTGATCATGGTAAATCGTCAACTATGCCCGCCCATATTCGAAACATAAAAAAAGAAACAGGCAAACTTTTCCGGCAATCACGTCAACATCCAGGAGATCCTGATCTACTACAACAATTCCGCAATGAGAGATGGCGGCTAAAAATAGAGATCTGGAAGTATAAACAATCCAAACAAGAAACACTTTGGGCCCAGTTATTTCACGCCTCTAAAACACACGACTCGAAAAGATTCTGGCAGATAATTAATAGGAATGAGAAAGGTTGTGCAGCTGCAAATAACGCAAACATCAGCGAGACAGAATGGGTTCACTACCTAAAATCACACTTCAAGAGCGGTTTGACGCTTACAGCTAGTCCCGACTTTCCTAACAAAACCACTGTGGTACAGCGGATAATTACAGCAACCGAAGTAGAGAAGGTCAGCAAAAAGTCCCGGGCCGACTCTGCCCCCGGCCCAAATGGGCTACCACAGGCATTATTCAAACATCTTGCCCCAAAATGGGCGGATTTCCTCGCATCAATGTTTAATTTCATTTTGGTAAATGGCGTTATTCCTGACAGCTGGAGGGGCTCTATACTCCATCCCATTTTCAAAAAAGGCTTGGCATGTTCACCCAGCAAATATAGATTAACAGCATTGATGGATGTTGAGTTAAAATATTTTTCAACGCTGTTACTGCATGATCTGGAAACCTGGTCGCACGACAAAGGAAGAATCCCCTTAAACCAAACTGGCTTCTTAAGGGGCCAATGTACTTCAACCAACCTTATGACCCTGAGCCTAATCAGGAACAGAGCAAAAGCAACTGGGACACCTCTTTATATGTGCTTTGTTTATTTTAAAGCAGCTTTTGATGGTGTCCCTCGGGACAAACTTTGGGCCAAGCTTCAGCGATGGGGTATCCCACCGAACATCCTACATGCAATTAGGCTGGTATATTCGGATACATGGGTCAAGATTAAAATTGGTGATGGCTTGTGCGTATCAAGGAAGGTGCAAACAACTTCTGGCGTAAAACAGGGCTGCGTACTAGCCCCCTTTCTCTTTAATTTATTTTTGGCAGATCTCTCTACTGAGCTAGACGAACAGAAGGCTCATGCACAGAGCGTTGGAGGACAACAAATGTCTCATATCCTCTATGCTGACGACCTGGTGCTGTTTAGCAACACTCGAATAGGCCTTCAAAGGCTGCTTAACACTCTTGGAGCTTACACTGAAAAGAATGGCCTGGAAATAAATTTTTCGAAAACAAGTGTGATGGTGTGCAATCGTCCTTCTAAGACCAATCAAAAATGGCTTATTAAGGGAAACAGAATTGACGAGGTCAAACTCTACGTATACCTAGGAGTGAAAATAGATGCAAATGGCTTCTTTGGTTCCCAGAAGAAGGCAATAATGGCGAAAGCGCAGGCCATTAATTATGGCTTCTCGTCACTGGCCAGGTCCATTCGAGGCCATGATCTAAAGCCCATGGGATCAGTTATGAAAGCCAAACTGTTGCCAACCCTTGCATACGGATCGGAGATCATGCTGGGTGACATTGCTCTTCTGTTAGCTAAATTGATGATAAAGAGCCTATAAACAAATCTTTAGGCTCCCCAGGTCGGCATCTCCTGCACAGATCCGGCTAGAACTCCTGCTTACAAAACAGACACTTGCTAGACCGGCGGCGTTCATAAAGCTTTATCACAACCTGCGAGCAACAGCTGAAAACACCCTGGCTAATCCTGTCTGGATCGAAATTAATCTTCAACGGGTCAATGACGCTCACAAGAAATATTTAGAAAACAGGACGCTTGAACTGGATGACCTTTGGACCTCTAATATCTCTGGGCAAACCTTTAAGAAACTAGTAAATAAATCAGTCAAATTGCAAAGCTGGGTGGCAGATAAAGAAAGCCTGTCTAGACGTTGCCATGGGTGGCTGGTGTTGAAATCATACTCCATTCTAAGAGAATCAGCCCTGTTGGCTCCACCCTTCCATCGGAAGATCAAACAGTCATTTCTGGCCTTAAGATTCGGAGAAATACCCACACTAGACCTTATGCCAAAATGGAGGATGACCGGTCTAAGTGAAGATCGGTCCTGCCGTCTATGCCACCAGGGGAATGAAACATTGCTTCACATTGTATGCATCTGTTCTGTATTGATGGTTCAACGAAGATCTTTAGTAAGACGGGAGTTCCTTGAACGGGGAATTAGGTCGTGCAGGCCTGCACTGGTGGAGTCCATGGACCCATGCAACACAATGTTGAACATTAGCCTAATTCAGTTATTGAATATTTTTAAAAGAATGATCAGCTAACAGGTTAAGTGATGAGTAATCTGGAGGGGGCTCCTGAGTCTAATATTAAAACGTGATAAATCAGAAACCTATGGGGCAAACTTAACATGCGCAGAAAATTGTCAAGGACGGGCTGCTAGGGATTGCAATAATCAGCTGCTCCCTATCCTGTGACGCTTAGATAACTATTTTGTCTATATTGGTATTTTTAATGATGTGCAGTTTTGCGTACTTGCACTTTTTACAGTGGGACTCATAGCCCATCTGGCACTGTATACATACCCACCTTGGTCCTGCTTATATGCACCTTACTTACTTATATTAATCTACTTAAGGGAACTTTAGCCGCCTGTATGGCAATCTTGCATTTTATGCATTAGGGAAAAGATCAGCCCCTGTTTAGCCACTTTGATCCATTATAGCTTTGTATTTGGCATCTCGACTAAAATACCTAGGAAGGAAAGTTGAAGAAAGTGAAGGGCTTGTTGGCGCGATGCTTTGCGGCCGTATCAGCTGTATGATAAATCTCCTTTTAATTCATTTTGTATGTATTTTTAAACATTATGAACTGTGTGACTTTGTTTATGGTTTTAATTGACTAATAAACTAACAAATTTCCTTACCATAGTCATGCTGGCACCTGTATACCTCTGAGCCACTACACCTTTCTCATTGATGGGGACCCATTGCCTATACTTTTCAGTATTAGAGGGCACATGGATATTAGGAACCATCTCACTGTCACCCAGGGACACTAGGGTACCTCACTAAACTCCCCCCCCCATTCACTGGGACAAACTCTCCACTCCCCAGCACTACACTCACCACCTTTCCTCCAGTGGGAGATTGTTCTCTTTTTGGACACTTGCAGGGCCGGACTGGCCGTAGCGGGCACCGGGCAATCCCCCGGTGCGCCGCGCGGGTGGGGGCCGGTTTTGGGCCCCTGGGGGCCGTTTTTGATACAGGGCCGTTTTGCAACATAGCTGCAAAATCGGCCCTGTAACAAAATCGGCCGAAAACCGGCCGTGGCAAAGAGCTCGGCCGCACCCCAACCCCCGGGGGCCGGCCGAGCACTTTGTCAGGGCCGGTTTTGGTTCCCAGTCCGGCCCTGGACACTTGGAATCCCCCTTGTAGTGTCCATACTCGAAGCACTCATAGCACTTGATGGACTTGGGCTGCTGACTCTTGTCAGGATAGTTTTTCTTCTGGTGGCCAAATTGGGAATGAGACCCAGATCCTTTCTCCTGTGAGTTGTTTTGGGGGCCTTCAGAAAACTCTGTCTCTTTGTCTCCCCTTGTTTCTTCTGATGGGAACTGTGACCACCCTTTTGGGAGTCCCCCCAGATACCTTCTTGGACACTCTGGTGCTGACTCAGATGTCTGCCTCCTCAGCAAGCTTCCTGGGGTCAGAAAGATTACTATCAACTAGGTGTTGGCTCAGCTCTGTAAAACAAAGATCAAGCATGTGCTCCTTCAAAATTAAGTTGTACAGTCTTGAATAATCATCAACTTTTCTGCCCCTCACCCAGCCCTCCAGTGTCTTGCTAGCATAGTCTAAGCAGTCCACCTAGCTCTGTATTGCAATCTTGTGATTGGTCCTGTACCCCTGTTGGCATTTCTCATGTCAGCCCAAACGTGTTGACTAGTATGGTCTTCATAGCAGTGAAGTGTGTCTGGTCCCCCACCTCTAATGTAAGAAGTGTATCCCTCCGCACTGTGGGCATGTACCTCCACAAACTACCACCCCAGGACTCCTCTGTGACCTGGTGCACTCTTAGAACCACTTCATAGGATGCAAACCATTTGTCTATGTCATCCCTCACCACATAACTGGGCACTAAATCCTTGGATATCCGGACTCTTATATCTGTAGTAGACACTGCAGGTATGCTGCCACCATTACTGTTGTTGGAGCCCACCTGTGGGGCTCTTATGTCCAGCTCTCTGAGATTGAGCTCATGGGTTAGTTTCCTCTCTTCCAGAGACATCCTCCTTTCCACTAGGGCTTGCACCTTCTCCGATTTCATTTTGGCAAGCTCCAGCTTTAACTTTCTATCCTTCCTGTTGTCGGCCAGTTCCTCTGGGAACAAGTTCTTTGAGGAGACATTGCTGCCTGCTCTGGGACCACCACTGCTCCATGCAAGTTGTTGGTCCCCACAACAGGCATTCCCAAATCCACATTACAATCTAGGATTTGCTCATCCTCCTCCTGAATGTCCAGCTCCTCCTCCTCTGGGATCGCAGCCCCTGCATCTCAGGCCTCTAACCAGGCTCTCAAAGCCTTCTGCAGCTCCACCTTCCAGTGAAGCCTCGCATGGAAAACTGAAACTTTTTGCACAAGCTCTTCAGCTGAACCACAGTGTAAAACTCTAACTGGGCCAGCTCAAAATCAATGACTTCAGCTGCAGGTGCTGCTTCTCCAGATTGAGACATGGTTTCACAAAAAAATCTAAAAGGCCAATTAGGTAGAATTGAAAAGGGCTCAAATTGGTCTTAGTATAGAGTTGTAGTGAACAATGAGTTACTATATGGTATTGCACAAACACAAGTCCTATCCTCACCGCTGATCACCAATGTTAGAAATGGGGTCTCTAGTTGGTAGAGGTATGCACCCTATTCAAGTAGGGACCACCACTCTAGTCAGGGTAAGCTACATACACACTAAAAGATAACCTGTGCTCACCCTCTGGTAGCTTGGCACACAGCAGTCAGGCTTATCTAAAGGGCAATGTGCAAAGTATTTGTGCAACACACTCACACAGTTACACAATGAAAACATCACAAAAAGACTCTATACCAGGTTAGAAATATAGACAATAATTGAATGAATATATCAAGACCAAAATGACAAAAATCCAATAAGTAGAAGTCGAGATATGAATTTTTAAAGAATATTAAGAGTTTTAGTTTTAGGACTTAGAAGCAATGAGCGCCAATGGGGGTTATCTGGTCACGCTGGACCGGGGCAAAGTCAACAGTTCAGGCTGACCTGAATGGAGTGCAGGTGGGAAACAGGAGCCACGGAGGCCCGGTGAACAAAGTACCTTGATCCCAGTCGCAACAGCGAGATTCAGGGTGCAGACAAACCAGGCGTCGATGTTGAGCCTGCTGAGGTGATGCATCGATCCTCTGCACGCAGTGATGGCGATGCGTCAGTTCCGAAGACAAAGCGCTGAGCAAAGATGCATTGGTTCCGAAGTGCGAAGCACCGGGTTTCTCCACGCAGTCAAAGGATGCGTCGATCTCTGTAGACTGCTGTGGTGGTGTTGTGCGGTTCCGTATGTCGGGCTCTACTGGCCCTGCGGCAGTTCCGATGTGATGCGCCGGGTTCTTCCCCTGCCCCAGGGACGATGAGTCGATTCCTGCTCACGCAGTCAGCGGATGCATCCGTGCCTCTGAAACAAATATCTGGGCCCACTTCCAGTGAGCCAGGCACAAGATCAGGGGTAGAGACTTTGATTTCCCTGAGTCTCAACAACAAGAGGCAAGCCAACAAGCCCTTGGAGATCACTTTGGTGTAAGGCAGAGTCCAGCTGTCTTCCGCAGGGTCAGAGAGGAGCAGGCAGCAGGGAAGCACAAGAAAAAAGCAGGCCTTCCAGGTCAGCAGTTCAGCAAAGTGTCAGTCCTTGAGGCAGCACAGCAGTACTTCTAAAAAAGTCCAGTTATACATCCAGAAGTGTCTAATATGGTGGGGTCAGAGCCCTAGTACTTATACCCAGTTGTGCCTTTGAAGTTGGGGGAACTTCAAAGAAGGGTCTTTGAAGTGCACAGAAGGCCTTTCTTCCCAGCCCTGGCTCACGACTATCAGTAGCGGGTAATCAGTCCTGTGTGGGCACAGCACACTACCTATTTAGGTGCAAGTGTCAGCTCCTTTTTCCTTTCCTGTCCAGGAAGGGCCATCAGAATGCAGATGAGTGCTCAGACACACCTAACCTTCCTGTGTTTGGGGCTGTCTAGAGGGAATGCACAAAGTGAAGCTGTCCACCCACTCCAGACGGGTATTGGAGTCAAGGGCTACTGGATAGTAACCCTCTGCAGACACACAGAGCAGTGAGAGCAGAGAAATGTCCACTTTCTAAAAGTGGCATTTCTAAAATAGTAATATTAAATCCAACTTTACCAGTAAAGAGGATTTATCATTACCATTCCAAAGATATAAAACATGACAAAGATACACCTTTCTAATCAGTAATTACAACTTATAAGTGAATTAAGGAATTCCCAGTGTTAACCTATGAGAGGAGTAGGCCTCGCAGTAGTGAAAAATGAATTTGGGTGTTTGTCACTACCAGGACATCAAAACTTGAATACAGATCCTACCTTTTACTTACACAGCACCCTGTCCTATGGGCTACCTAGCACCTACCTTAGGGGTAATTTGTGTGTAATAAAAAGGAAATGTAATGCTTGGCAAAGGATTTTAAATGCCAAGTTGAAATGGCAATAAACTTCACACACATACACACACGCACACACACACACACACAAGCTCTGCAATGGTAGGCCTGAAATAGGTTTGAAAGGCTACTTGTGTGAGAGGCACAATCAGTGCTAAAGGCCCACTAGCACTATTTAATTTACAGGCCCTGGATATATGGCATACCACTACAAGGGACGTACAAGTAAATTAAATATACCATTATGTATACACCAATGTTACCATGTTTAGAGGAGAAGCACATGTACTTTAGCACTGGTCAGCAGTGGTAAAGTGCTCAGAGTCCTAAGGCCAGCAAAAACAGGAGGTAAGAAGGTAAAATGTATGGGGGAAGACCACCCAAAGGATGACAGGTCTAACAGCCCTTGACAAATTTCCTGTAGTACCCGATGAGGCCTAGGAAGGCCCTCACCTCTGTCTGACTTGATTGACCAACCTCTGGAAGGTGGGAGGGGAGTACTTCAACCGAAAGGGCATCACTTGAAACTGGAAGTGGCCTTCTGGAGTAGAGAACGCAGCCTTCTCTTTAGCCCATCAGTTAAGGTGATCTGCCAGTACCCAGATGTCTGATAAAATGTGCCCAGGAATTTAGCGGACCCCAACCATTTAATGAGCTCATTAGCTCAGGAGATTGTGTGAGCATCTGTCTCAGTGATTGCATTGAGCCCCCAGTAATCCACGCAGAACCAGAGTTCGGATGCGCTACCTGGAGGGACAGCCTTGGGGACCAACACCACTGGGCTGGACCAAGGGCTGCTGGAGGGCTCAATTACCCCTACCTCCTGCATTTTGGAGGCTTCTGCCTATATGCACCATGGAAGATGAACCATGGGAGCTTTGTACTTCCCTCCTGACTTCCCACTGGCCTGACAGGTGGGACATGACCTGCATAATGCATCTGAGGTCACCTTCATCCGGGGCCAATAAAAGTGAGTGACAAGCCTGCCAAAGGCCTCCTGTCCTTGATGACCTTACAGGGGAACATTATGAGTCAGCTCCAGGAGGAAAGTCATGTAGCACTGGGGAATCACCAACAAACAAGTTGCACCAGGCTCAGGAACCTTAGGCTTGCTGTACAGGAGACCATTCTCCCAGCAAATCAGGTGAACACCATAGGTGCCGCAAGCTGTCTGGGCCCCGGCCTACCACCATATGCCCTCCAAAGTAAGGTACAACTTCTGCCCTCTGCAGAACTCCCCCCCAATGGGACCTTCTGCCACCTGGCCAGTACAGGTAAGTTAACTAGGGCACCAATAACCTCCCCTTTAGGTTCCGGGTATCGTCGTCAGGCTGAGCCTCCTCCTGGGATGTTGGAGTTTCAGGAGCAACTTTCCCACACCCATTGCCCTTTTTCATTTTGGCCGGTACCTAGGCCATCCTTCGTGGCCCAGGTCCTGCTGACTATCATCTAGGCCGACCGTGGACCGTGTGGTCAGGCATAACTACTTAGGCAACCCAAACATCTCCAGGTGGGATTGTCACCACACTTCTTTCCATATTGTGTGCTCCATGTCATTTTCGAGCAACAATCCACAGGCATGGATGGACTCACAGCTACCCTCAAGGAACCTGAGACCCCCCCTTCAAAAGGAACCAGAACCACTAAGTGAAGACTCTCATGATTGTCAGCTACTACAATTGGTGGAATATATTAGGGACGACCTGCTCTGAGGACACCAGATGATACCTGATGTTTGTTATGCTGACTCCTGTGTCTCTCAGGGCCTCCAGCCACCGCCTATTGATGGTCTCCCATTGCTGGTACTTTTTAGTATTACTAGACATGTGGGCCTGTGGCACCATCTCTCTGTCACCCAGAGACATAAAGGTAACCTCTGCACTTCCCCCCATACTAATAGGGGCAATCTCCTACCCAAGCGCTTGCTAGCCAATCCCTGTGTCTGCCCACCAGTGGGAAGCTGTGCCTGCGTAGGACACTTGACACCACTTTTGAAGTGCCCGACCTGTTGGAACTCATAACACTTGGGGGTGAACTTCCCTGAGGACTTATGATCAGGGAACCTATTCTTCTTCCGCTTAGGTAGGGATTGGGAGTCCTACCCCATGGAGCTATTTGGGGGGCCTTAAGAGAATTCCTTGTTTTTATTTTTATCTCCTCCTCCTTCTTCTGATGGGGACCCTGCCACCCTTGTGGTGACCCCCCCAGATACCTTCTTGTGGACTCTGGTGCTGGACAAGTGGTTTGCCTCCTTAGTAGGCCCCCTGGGGTCAGTGAGCTTACTATCAATCAGGTGTTGGTGCAGCTCTGCAAAACAAAGACTGAACATGTGCTCTCTTGCCATCAAATTGTACAGTCCCTGGTTATCTTTCACTTCACTTCCCTTAACCCAGCTGTCTTGTGCCTTGCAAAAGGAATCCACACAATCCACTCAGGACTGATGGGGTAGCTTCTGGCTGTCCTTGAACTTTAGCCTGTATTTTTCTGGGGTGAAGCCATAAGGGTGTCCTTCATGGTGGGGTACCTCATCCTCTCCCCTTCTCTAGGACCAGCAGGGCATCCCTCCTTCCTGTAGGTATGTGCCTCCAGAGACTGACCTCCCAATCATCTTCAGGGAACCTATGCAGCTCCAGAGCAACCTCATAGGCTTCAAATCATTTATCAATGTCATCTCCCACAACATAGTCAGGCACCAGATCCCTGAGAATATGGACCCTCTTGTCTCCAGAGAGTATTGCTGGTATGCTGCCACCATTATGGCTGACTCTGCATGCCTGGCTCTGATGTCCAGTTCTCTGAGTCACTTTTCATGAGTCAATCGCTCTAAGGCCAGCTTTTTCTCCATGGGCAGATTATTTTCCTCCATCTTGAGTTTGGCCATCTGCAGTCTAAACTCCCTTTCAGCCGTCCTGTCCGCCAGCTCCTCTGGGACAGGCCTTGTGAGGACACACTGTTTTCTGCTCTGGGAGGGAGTTCTAATTCAGGAGACAAGTTATCCCAATCCACTGTGTGCTGCACTTCAAGACCTGTGTTCAGGTACCCCCCTTGAATCCTCCGGCATCATCTTCTCCCTCCTGGGCATCCCCTGCTGTTGCCAGTGACTGATAAACGTCCGCCCAGGCTCTTAGAGCTTTCTGCAGCTCCAACTTCCTGGTGTTCCCTTTGGCCAGAAATCACCTCTTCTTATAAGTCCTTGTGCTCAACCATAGTGTAGTTTTCCAGGTTGGCCAGCTCAATTTCCTTCCTTCCAGGTGTAGCCACAGACACCTGGTAGAAGGAGGGTAAATTTGGAAAAAGCGAACGAGCCAATCAAGGAGAATTTAAAAGAAATTCAAAATGATATCAAAGTATTATCTGGGATATTAATGTTACACAAAATCAATGTATGGCACTGAACAAAAACAAGCCCTGATCCCCACCAACTGAATACCAAGGTAGGAAAATAGGTTACTGTTTGAGTGGGGTGAAACCCTACTCAAGCACCAACCACAACTCTTGTCATGGTGGAATACAAGCAAATCCCAAATTATCCTGTGCTTAACCCTCTGGTAGCTTTACACAAAAGCAGTCAGGCTTAACTAAGAGGCATTCTGTAATGTATTTATGCGCACTTCCAACAGTAATAAAGTGAGAAGACAACTCAAGAATAATTCCCCACCAATTTAGAAAACTAGAGTAAATTTTAGTAAATTAATTACACCAAAACAACAAAAATCCAATTAATTGAACCAGAGATATGTAATTTTAAAGATTTAGTTAAAAATAGTGCCTTAAGCACAGTGTGCCAACTGTGGTTATTTGGTCGTGTCGGACTGGGACAAAGTCACAAGTTCAGCCCAATCGGAATGGAGCGCGGGCTGTTATTACATGCAGGGAGGTAGAGCAGGTGATCAGGAAGATTGCCTCCCTTAAAGCAACGGCATCGATAAAATCTCTGGGGACTTGTTTTTGTCCGAGTTTGATGTCTGGGCACCCTATCTTGCTGTCGTGTTTAACACCTTCTTGAATGGGCTACGTACACCACCCTCATGGGCAAAGGTGGAAACCATCCCCATTTACAAGAAGGCCTGCCCAATAGACACAGCTAATTACAGGCCTATCAGCCTTATTGATACCATGCAGAAACTCTTTGGTAGAGATATTCTTTCGAGGCTACAAAACTTGATAGATGACAACAACATACTCTGCCCTATGCAAGCAGGGTTTCGTGCGTGTACATCCACGATTGACCAAGTGTTCAGGCTCCAGTTGATTTATTGGAAATCCATTATTCTAGAGAAGGGCAGGTAATATGTGGTATTTGTAGACTTCAGATCTGCATTTGACTTGGTTCCTAGAAACAAACTATGGAATGTGCTTGCTGACCTGGGTGTCCCTATTTTTCTACGTCAAGTTATTGAGAGACTTCAAGAACAGAATTTTACTCAGGTATGATGTGGGCGGTAAGGAGAAGTTACAGAAGCCTTCCCCATGAGTAGGGGTATTAGACAGGGATGTGTCCTCGCCCCGACTCCTTTTTACTCCGTATAATAATGTTTTGGTTGCCTGCCTCAATACCTGTGACAGTGACGCCCCCAAGTTGGCTAACATGAGGGTCCGGCCCTCATGTTCGCGGACGATACCGTTCTTTTATCCACGTCGCCGATGGGGATTCAGAAAACCCTGGATGCATTCAGCAACTTTTTTTAAACAGAGAGAGTAGGAAATCAACGTTGGTAAAACAAAATTCATGGTTTTTAACCTGCGTCATAGTACTCGTTCCAAACCGACGCTGAATGGTACCCCATTGGAACAAGTCCACCTATTTGGATATCTTGGTATCACCCTAGACAAGAAATTCGACTGGACCCACTATATTTCAAAGCACAGGCTCAAACTGGAGCAGCATGTCGGGGGGCTGTTGAAGATCCATCGGGGGTCCTTCCCTAAACCAGTTTCTCCAATAGTTCAGTTGTATACTTATCAAGCACTGGGAACGGCCCTATATGGTGCAGAGCTTTGGGGCACAAGTCCACAAAAACACTAGAAAAAGTGGAAAATAGTTTTTTGAGGCAGGTGCTGTGCCTTCCGGTTAGTACCACTTTGATCCCGTTAAGGTTTGATGTAGGACTTAGGCCAATCTCTAAAAAAAAAATTGCAGTCAGACCTATACTGAAACTTTGGCCACACCGTAATTGACACACTATTATCGTGGGCTGGAGGAAATACTCAATTACCCCAGGGCAGGTAATTTCCCCTGGATTAAATATGTAAGAAATACCCTTTTGAGCATGGGTCTTGTAAAACTGTGGGAAGATCCAGGGGTTGGGTCTGCACACCAGCAAACTGGAGCTTAAAATTTGGTTTAAGAATCTTAAGTTAGATTTGTTACTATCAACACAGGCCCTGAGTACACTAACCAGCACTTTCATGTCAGTCAAGGATTCTTATTTTGCAGAACCATTTTTTGATGAGGTAGTATCAAGCCTGGCAAGGAAATTGTCTGTACAATTCAGGCATGGAACTCTACCACTTAGTACCTTTACGTCAAAATTGGTGGGTTCTGCTGGTCTGGAAGAGTTGGCCTGTCCTTCTTGTGATTATATTAAGGAAACTGTGATCCATATCCTTTTTTTCTGCCAAGTGTATAGTAGGGTTAGGGCCAAATGACTGATCCCTATCTGCAAGAACCTTGGTTTCACCCATCGTGCCCCGGCATGTAGAATTTTGCAATCAGATACCAGTCAATCCATTGCTTTTGCAGTCTCAAGGTACCTATTAGCAGTTTGGTTTACTAGGAGGACATTTCCTTCAGCTCCTTGAGGTATTAGTACTGAGCATTTTATACACTAACTAGCCTTTGTATGTTGGTCTTGGGTCGATATTTTGGTAAGTATCTTAGTTGTATTTATTATAAAATTGTTCCTATTTTGTCTGTCTCAATATGTATTCACAAGGCTAAGAATAACATCTTAATGCTTTTTCTTTGTATATGTTTCTTATTTGATGTTTTTATTCTTTCATATTTGTAAGGAATTTTTACTATTTTGTATTATTGTCTCTTTTATGGCAAAATGCGGAAATCAAGAGTATTGAACTGAACTGAATTTATGAGTTTTTTACTACCAGGACATGTAAAAGTTAAAAGTACCTGTCCAACTTTTTAAATGCACAGTATCCTGCCATACGTGTTGTGTAGGGTCTACACTAGGGGTGACTTATATGTATTAAAAAGGAAGATATGGTCCTGGCAAAAGTTTTACTTTACCAGGTCGAAATGGAAGTTTAACTGCACACACAGGCTGCAATGTTAGGCCTGAGACATGTTTATAAGACTACTTAAGTGGGTGGCACAATAAATGCTGCAGGCCCACTAGTAGCATTTCATGTACGAGGACCCTGTACGAGGGACTTACAAGTAAATTAAATGTGCCAATTGGGTGTCAGCCAATGTTGCCATGTTTAAAGGAGAGAACACAAGCACTTTAGCACTGGTTAGCAGTGGTAAAGTGTGCAGAGTCCTAACTCTAGTAAAAACAAGTCAGAAAAAACATGAAGATGGAAGGCAAAAGTTGAGGGAAAACCACTGCAAGGATGACCTTGAAACATTTATGAATCATAGATATCTTACACTTCAGAATCCACTTGCCCTTGTACCATAATTGGTGGTGGTTCAGAAGGCAGGGCGAAGGATCAGAAATATACATCATCAAATGTGAAACATATAGAAAACAAGATGAATTTTCAAGATGCAAACTAATTCCAAACGAAAGCCTACATGGTTAATCTCTTGAGTGATTACTAACAGACAAACTATGTAGTGAAGCTTGACCGGCAATGCACGAACAGGTGGAAAGTAAGTAAATAACCAGACTTTAACATCAAGATCAAAATAAGAAGTTGATCTTGATTCAATGGCTTGTTCTTTCATTTTGATTTTAGAATAACACCAGCTTCCCAAATCCAATTGTCTTGTTTCTGTAAAGGATTCATATAATCAGTAGCTGCTGAAATGAAATGCTATACACAAGGTGAGGAAGAAAAAACTATTTTATGGAAACTTGCCATGCAGAAAAATTGTGAAACCTTAGTGTTACTTCAGGTTGCATTATTATAAGAAAATCCTGCAATTGATAAATATGAAGCCTAGTCATCTTGAGTGCTATTTCAGTAACATCTATGTTATGTTCCAAACTTTAAATAGTATGCTCACGTGTCCATTAAATTGGGGGTGATAACCGGAAGAAAGAGCTTGTTTAATTGCTTGCAAGGAGCTTTCCATAAACATGAAAGATATTGACTTCTTCTTGTCAGAAATGATTGTATGTGGTTAACTATCATGATGAAAAAGGTCTGGCAAAAAGCATTGAGCCAATGCTTCTACTGTAGATAACTTAGACAAAGGGTAAGCATTGGTGATCTTTTAAAATGTGTCAACTGATTATGACTCAAAACCTTTCAGAGAGTGGAAGATCCATTATGATGTTAGTAGATATTGTCTACCATCGTTCAGCAGCCAACTATAAAGGCTGCAAATATCCAATCTATTTTGAATGTTACAGCTTGCTTTGGACACAGATGGGGCGGGCAATAAATTACATTATGTTGAACATCAGAATGAACTGTTGGCCACCAAGAAGAAAGAAGAACAAGGTCTAACATGGTATTAACTCTTTTATTGCTAGAAATAACAGAAATATAGGATTCATAAATGTTAGAGACTGAGCTGATGAAATTGGAGAGACCCACCCTGTGTCTGGTGCAGGGACTGACATGGGTGTAGCACCCTCAGAGGCAGGCCCTGGATCATGTCCTGCTATTAATTTCATGCATCCCATTTCTCACACCAGCCACATCCCGATCACACATTGAGCCCTGCATCCATAGTCAGCACCACACTAGAAGTTGGAATGCTGGAGCTTGAGAAGGAGATGATGGGACAAACTCAGATTATGGGAGCTGAGACTTAATAATGAGAGACAAATGTGAAATAAACCCCATGACTACTGGATGTAAATTCAGGTAAGATCTTTAATGATTGACATCCCTGTCAACGCCTGTCCAGACCAACGCCCACTAACAGAACCCCATCACCCAAGAGTTCTAACATCCTAGCCCAGTGTGTTCCAACCTCAGAGTTCTAGAATAACACACTTAGGGCCAGATGTACGACCCTTGTTTGTGGCCGCAAACGGGAGAACCTCCCGTTTGCGGCCGCAAAAAAGGGTAATAGCATGTACAAATGCTATTTTGCGAGTCCCTGACTCGCAAAATAGCATTTGTGACTCTCGCTATTAGGAAGGGCGTCCCTTCCTAATAGTGAGTCAACATGCTATGTACTAGTGTTTTGCGACGGCATCTGCGGTCGCAAAACACTTCAGTTTACCACCTACTTCAAGTAGGTGGTAAACCACTCGCAAAGTGGAAGGGGTCCCCAGGGGACCCCTTCCCCTTTGTGAGTATGTTGGAAAATATTTTTTAAGAGCAGGCAGTAGTCCCAGAGACCACTGCCTGCCTTTTAAATGCATCCCGTTTTCCTTTAAGGAAAACGGGCTGCATTTAAAGAAAGGAAAAGCTGCTTTATTAAAGCAGTCCCAGACATGGTGGTCTGCTGAGCCCAGCAGGCCACCATCCCTGGGAGGCCTGTCATTTCTAATGGGCTCGCAAATTGCGAGAGGCTCATTAATATTAATGAGCCTCGCAATTTGCGACCCCATTGGGAATCACAAACAGTGTGAAATACACTGTTGTACATCGGAAATTGCGACTCGCTAATTGCGACTCGCAAAAGAGTCGCAATTTGCGATGCGCAATTTTCCTAGTCGTTCATCTGGCCCTCATTCACCTTTTCAAAAAAATTCACCTAAAACAGGACAGGAAGTGGCAAAATACACAGCAACAGATAGACAACCAGACAAAAGTCAAGGACCTCGAGAAAGATTCACAGTAACCAAATTACAGAAGATGAAAACTCAAAAACAACATGATACCGAAGGAACCTCAAATTCTCCAGGAGACAAGACAGTATGCTTGACCACAGACAGGGTCAGGGGGAGAACATGGCGACCGGCTGAGGAGCCCGTTTGGGAGCTCCTGAGCTCTCCAGGTGGCATGAATCAAGAAATCTGATAAGAAGAGGTTTTTTTTTCCATATTATCTCCACTGACCTGAATTATGCACAACAGTGCCTTATGTGTGGGAGAAAAGGGCCAAACATCAGCAGAACGGTGCAGAGAATGCCGCGAGGGACCGTCGAATCCTTGCAGCCCCATCAGCACTCTATGGGCAGAAGCGGCTTCAGTGCTCCGCAATAGTCGGAGAGCCGCGGCTCGAGTTTCCTTCCGGGGTATAGTGGGAAGCAGTCTTGTCAGTGCGGTAACAGGATTGTCCACACCGCGGGCAGACAGCAAGATGCAGGAGAAGGAGCTAAGGCCAGGTAGTGTGCGCATGACTTCGGTAAGTGACCGAGGTAGGGGAAAAAAACAAATACAAGTTTCCAATATTGTATAAACGGGCAGTTCACCAAAGCAGCAGGCCACGGTGCACACATTGCGATGTGGCTGAAGATCTTGATGGAAGAAGTTGCCAGAGGTCGGGGCTACTTGGAGCCCGATGCACTTGTTGCAAAGTTGCCAACAAGCCTTTGCATTTGCAAAAGTACGCAGTGCACAGGGGTTCGGTTATTGCAGCCCCCACGAGGGATACTGGCCTCAAACTCGGTGAGAGGACAGCACGGGCCTCGAGGGACGTAGAAAACCAACACCTGTGTTGTTGAACCCTTCGGAGTCCGCCGGGGCTTGGGATCAGCAGACCGGTCAGCAGTGTTGAGGTGCGTGCGAATGCAGGGTAGTGACTCTTTCACTTCAAGGGAGATTCCTTCAAGTGTCTTTGATGCTCCACAGGCTGTGGAGGGTTTCTATATGAAGCACAGACACAGACGATGCAGCAGACAAGCAGGGCTGATGAAGTCGGGCGCGTACAAAGTCCAGCGAAGTCCAGAGTGTCCAGATGGTCAAAGTTGAAGTGGTATTGGAATTGAATCTTGTCCCATGACGAATCTAGGGACCTAGACCCAGGTAAGCCCTTGAGTACCCTAGGGAAAGGGTTCAGAAGTTTCAGGGGACCCTCCCAGGGGAGGGTCTAGACAGGGGGGAGTTTACTCCTATGTCCTTTGTCCAGTTTCACGCCAGAGCAGGAGCCAATGGCTTTCAGGACTGGTTTGAACTGGACTATGCACAGGGACACCAAATGTGCCCCTCATGCAGACTTTCTGGTGCTGGCAAGCGCACCCACCCAGCCCTAATACACTAAAT
The DNA here is from genome assembly GCA_963921515.1 of Calotriton arnoldi. NCBI lineage: Eukaryota > Metazoa > Chordata > Amphibia > Caudata > Salamandridae > Calotriton > Calotriton arnoldi. The sequence continues at coordinate 2,609,375 of CAWUFW010001044.1, read as the reverse complement.
CCTGTCTGGGAGGTGGTCACACCTCCCTGTGACAGGATGCCTATTGTTCCCCCTTCCTCTGCTCGAGCTTGGCTCAGCAGCAGGAGGGCAGAAATGTGTCTCTGGTCGGCAGCAACCATTTTATGCTGTCCGGGTCAAGAAGGCTGGTACCGGAACACTGAGACCCTAACCGAGGGCTCTTCCAGTGATTGGAATCATATCTCCCACACTGTTTATGGTGTGGGGGTATGATTCCAACATGTTTGATACCAAACGTGATAGGATTCGTTGCAGCCAGTTTCGAGATGGTCATCGCGTAATTACGCGGTGCCTCTCTATATCGTATATGGCTGCTTCACCGACAACCTGGGAGAATGGACTCCATAGGCTGCAGGGGTGTCCTGCTCATACAGGGGCACACTCTCACTTAGAACCAAGCACCCTGCCCTCAGGATGATTGTAAAGGCCTGCTATAGGGGTGACTTATAGGTTTTAAGTGCAGTGACCCAAGATATAGAAAACCTATATCTTTAGTAAGGGGGGCAAGCACCAACTTACACAGGCTGCAATGACAGGCCTGTAGTTCCAATTTGAATGGTCTCTCATGGGTGGCACAATACATGCTTCAGCCCATGGGGGACCTCTGGAGTACCTATGCCCTGGGTACATGGGTACCATATACTAGGGACTGACAGGGGTACCCCAGTATCCAATCTGGGATGTACCTAAGTACTGAACTTACCAATGTAGGGAGAAAGCAAATAGACTGGGGTCCTGATTAGCAGGATCCCAGTCAGACTAGTCAAAAACAGCATCACATCAAGCAAAAAGTGGGGGTACCCATAAGAAGCAGATCCTACTTTCCTACACAAATGGAAACGCAAAAAGAGGGGCAAAACTCCTAAGGCCCAAAAGAGCACACGGCATGGAGAAGTTGATTGAGTCCCTAATTTCGGGAATGAAGGTGAATTTCGCTACATCAGAAAGAAACCAAGTGAAAATACAAGGGACATGCAAAGCCCTGGAGGATAAAATCAATACCCTGATGGAGCAAGTATCAATAGTGGAAGCTTCTCTAGATGATCTGGGTAGGAAAGTAGAGATGAGCTAGGAGGAGATACAGATTCTGAAAACAAATGAGCAGGAACTTAGGGAAAAAATCAAAACCCTTGAAAATCAGGCAAGGAGGAATAATCTGAGGATTTTGAGTGTTCTGGAGGGGATGGAAGGGGAGATTATCAAGAGTTTTGTGATTGACCTCCTGAAAGAATTTATACCCTGGGTGGAGCCGACAGTCCTGGGGGCGGATATACAGCGGGTGCACCGAGATCCATATAGAAAAGGGAAGCTGAGAGAAAAACCCAAGAAGAATCCTCATTAATTTTAAAACCTATGTCTTGAAAGCTATATTCCAATCTATCACGCAAGTCTTATATGGTATGTTAAGAGCCCCCAAAGAGCTGAATTCCAATGTAAATAATACCCCTTCAACTCAATTTTTCACTAGTTTATTTTTTTCACTCACGCAGGCACCCTATGTCCTACATGAATATATCCCCGCCCTGATGAAGACCTTCGAAAGAATTATTCCTTTTGGTCCCACATACTGAAGGTCGAAATGTGTTGGCTCCCACCCGAGAGAGGCTCAGAGCAACCGATAGAACATTGCTTGCACCACACTAGGTGTACCCGAACAGAACGTTTGAAGCTCATAACTTGAGTGTGCGAAATAATTCTCTGACCTCTCTAGGACCTATTGCAATTTAGCATATAGAGGACAAAAGAAAACATAGTCCCATTACTGTATGCAAATAAGTAGGACTGTTTTAAGTTTAAAAGCTTATTCTCTTAATTGTTTTGCTTTTGGTCACTAATCACACATATGTATGTCATGTAAATATTTTCTATGTCACATGTTTTTGGCATTTGTTGTGTCAAGAGTTGTTGTTGTATATAAAAACAAGAGGAGTATGCCTTAATGCGCTAAATGGTGGGAACTTCCTTTTGATAAACAAAGTATGAAGTATGAAACTACAAATAAATATAACCCAGGGTTAATTAAGAAGACTGCTGTGGTATAAGAAATATCTTATTGATGGTGTCAGAGGTATTTTCTTTTTCTCGATAGCATTACTGATTCCAGCCTCTGTACTCCCTCAACTGAATCAATCCCCTTCATTGTTAATTCACTATACACTCTGCCACACTCACCCACACCATACAGCTCACGTAGGACCCTACCCTGAATAAAAGACTGTAAGTGCTCCTCCCCGGTCATGGGGAGTTGTAGCCCACACCACAGGGAAGTGGTGTGAGGAGGAACCCTGTGATAAAGCATGCCGCCTAAGGGTGGGTGAGGGTTTTCATCCTGAAAACAGAGATTTGCATTAATCAAGGGACACTTGGTTTATGATCCATCCAGTGTGACAGATTTCTTTTTTGTGTTTTTCTACTGCCATTCCTAAGGCCAGACCATGACAAGGATAACAGTCGATGGCAGTTGATTCATATTTATGGAGTACAGGTATTTTTTTACTTGAAACACAGAGTGGAAAGAGTGCCTACAAGCTCTTCTTGCTAAAATATGTGGAGTGTCATGAATTAGCCCCCTCACTTCCTGAGGGTGCAAGGTGAGCATACTGGAATTTCTTGTGTACCTAAGGGGGTAGGTACTCAGGTATAGGAGCCCTCTAAATGTGAATAGCCATCAGGTTTTTAGGGTACTGGAAGGGATATTGGTAGTCATGAAGTGTGCTGAACACCCCCCCCCCCCACCTCCATCAGCCAATGTAAACCAGGAGTTGTGTGATCTGGTTTTAAATGGAGCAGAACGATTTCCACAGTTTTCATCTTTCATGCACTAAGCCAGTTTCAGGTCAGTCTGTGGCCTGAGAGAAGGGCTACCTGAATAAAGAAGTGTGGGCAAGGGCACGTCATGCGTCCAGCTCCAACACAGCAAGCGGAACACAGTATCAGTCACTGATTGGCTATACAATGTCTAGGTCGAAAAGACAACCCTATTAGAAATTATTACAGGATACCTGTTTTCACCAAAGAAAGCAGGGTGACTGTGCGCCCTGTGAGATGCTGGTTTGTACGGAGTGGAATAACACATACAGGAAGATCCAGGTGCTACTTATTTGATCTATTCAAAAATTGGAATTCAATTTAAATATGAAAGGCTAGCTGGTATCACACAAAAATACCACATGTCTGCATAAAAGCTCACTGTTGCATCTTCAAATAAATCCACTTCACAAGATAAATGGATAAGTTGGATTCTTTATTACAGCCCCCCGCATACAGGCTAACACGTCTAGCACGAACGGCTTCTTCAGTATATCTCCACTCAAATACACGTCATAGCACAATACATTCTATAATTCTAGATTGTCGCTAATGTTCTAATACAAAGAACAAGCTTACCTTAAAGCCACATACTACACAATCCCCCCTCTAAAAGAAATGGGGAAAAAAAAAAAAAAAAATTAATAGATAATTTCTTAACTACAATCAAACATTTCAAGACATTTTGGTTTCTTGACAATCCTCCCACTAGACGTCTTGATTACACTTTTATCACAAGGAGGATTAAGTACAACTGAATCAGGAACAGATTGTCATGTGCACTAAAAATAAAAGTATCCAGGACAAACTATGGATTGAAGGTGAAGCGAGTCTCAGAGACATTATTACACTGGTTAAGAAGGCAGAACTGTCTGAAAGATGCGCGAAGGCAGTATCTCTTTCTAATGAAGCGGTCACTGTTAACAAGATTAGTGAGAATAGAAAGGAAAAAACTCCTACTTACAAACAGCCAAGACCTTACTATAATACCAATTGGAGACCATATCAAAACTCTAATTTAAAAAAAAGAAGAGAACACTTCTCAATTTGGTTTTGTTTGCTACAGTTGTGGAAGCACATCTCACACAGCTAGATTTGATAAATGTCCCGCCAGATCAACTAAGTGTATGGAGTGCGGAATTGTTGGACATTTTTCTAAGGTCTGCAGAAAGAAACGCTTTAAAAAGTCACGAATAACGTGTATCACAAACAGCAATTCAGACTTGTCTGATAATAATGAAGATGAGGATTCCTCTGAGAACTCTAACATTTCCGCTAACGCCACTAGACATATTGTAGTTAATATTACAAGTAGTGATAGCAACAAACCTTTATGTATGGTTTCTTTTGGTGGTATAACTCTACAAGTTGCAGCTGATTCTGGATCCCTGCTTACCATCATTGCTAAGTCAATTTGGGACAGGGAATTTGCTAATACGATTGGTTCGCATCTACAACCGACTGATGTAAATCCAGAAAGTTTTACGGGACAGAAAATTGAGATGCTTGGTTTTAGATCCCTAATATTCGAATTTAAAGGTAGAAGAGCTTTATGTAAGTTATATGTAGCCATGGATGGACCTTCGGTGTTAGGATGGAAAGATCAACGTTCTCTTGACATTATTTTGAACCCTAACAGTCCTGAGCAAGTGTTAGTAGTATGTGATGCTGAGAATACAAAAAATGGGTTTTGGAAGAATTTCCTAAAGTCTTTGGCGGTGGTATTGGTAATCTTGATGGTTTCACACACAAGATAATGATTAAACCCAATGCTGTCCCCAAAATTCACAAAGTGCGTCACATTCCACTAATAGTACGAGATGAAGTTAAAGGAGAACTTAAGAAATTACAAGATGCGAATGTTATTGAATCTATTGAGGCGTCTGATTGGATTTCTCCGATCGTAGTCGCTAGGGCGGGCTAATGGAAAAATTCGCATGTGTATTGATTTAAGGTATTTAAATGACAATATAATCATTGATCAATTTCCTCTTCCGAGGATTGATGAAATGCTTTCACTTACTAAAGGTGCTAAATGGTTTTCTACCATTGATTTGTCCTGTGCATATCACCAAATTTCTCTACATCCCATGAGTAAACACTTCACAGCTTTCTGTACTCCTTTGGTTGTTTTCAGTTTCTCCGCATGCCATTTGGATTAGCTTCTGCAGCAGCAGTATTCCAAAGGCTCATGTATGAACTATTTGGTGATATGCAAGGAGTAGTATTTTTCCAGGACGACATCCTGGTAATGGGTCCTAATAAGAAAATCCATGATGAACGATTAAGAAAAGTAATGAGTATTTTACAAAATAAAGGTGTCACTGCTGAACTCTCAAAGTGCAAGTTTGCAGAAAGAAAGGTTACGTACCTATGGCATGAGGTCAGTTCTCAAGGTATAAGACCCAAATCCAACCTAGTAAGTGCTATTAGAGATGCTCCTGCTCCCAAGTCCAAGGAAGATCTCCGGTCCTTCTTAGGGCTTGCAGAGTTTTATTCAAAATTTGTTGACAAGTTTTCAGAAAAACTCATGTCATGAGATCTTTGCTTAAAAACAAAACACAATTTGATTGGTGTAATTCTTGCCAAAGATCTTTTGAAGAAATTAAAAAGCAATTGTTCTGGCACCTAGTCTTCAAGGTTTTGACCCCTTTGCAAAAACCATTGTCACTACCGATGCCAGCAGCAAGGGTTTAGGAAGTGTGTTGACCCAACTAGATGACAATAATAGTGAAGTGATCATTGCCTTTGCATCACGCTCTCTCACTCCTACTGAAGAACGTTATTCTGTTGTGGAACGTGAGACTTTGGCATGTGTGTGGGCCCTTGAGCACTTTAGGAAATTCCTTTGGGGCAGGAAGTTTGTTTTACGTTGTGACCATAAACCGTTAACTAAATTACTAACTACAGAGGGTTTAACCAATGCCACAGCTAGAATTGCTAGACTGTCTATGAGATTACAGGATTTCATGTATGACATACAGTACATGCCCGGTGTTAGAAACTTTACTGCTGATTTTTTAAGTCGCATGTCTCTACCATTAGTTGAACTTGACAAGAATCCCTGGAATTATTTTTCAGTCGCTCACATTTCAATAGATAAAACCCAGAGTAGTTTTAGTAAGGAAGAGTGGCTTGAAGCGGAAAATTCTGATCAAATACTGCTTGTTCTTAAACAGTTGATAACGAAAGGTTGGAATGGTATTGACAAGAAGTTTGTCAATGATGAATTAAGAGGATTTTGGGAGGTTCGTGATGAACTTAGCTTAAGTGATACACTTGTCTTACGAGGTGACAGAATTGTACCACCACATACTACACTCACCTGTGAACATGGTATAAAAGTCACCTTTTAACTTTGAGGATCTTGGTGTCTCTACAGTGACCACTTCCCTCCAGGTCATTACAGACACTGTTTCCAGTACAGGACTCTCGTTCGACAGTCTGATGTTCCCTGGGTGGTGCAGTATTGTTTTGCTTCCATTGAACTAATCAAACCAACACACCTGTAAACAATGATTTGAAGGTGAAAAGATTAGGCTTGGAGACAGTGTCTGTAATGACTAGGAATGAGGTGGTCAGCATAACAGAAACAGTGCAAGACATCTTGCCTCTCTACCCGAAAGAGTAGGAAACAAAACAAGGACAAAAGAGCAAACCGTCGCTGAGTCCTACAAAAGAAGGAGGCCATCTCCCTGGTGTGACGAAAGCCTGCCTTACTCACTCCAGACATATGTCCAGCTGCTCCATGTGCTGTAATGAAACTATGTGCATGCATAGCATTGCTGAGATTGGAGACCCATTGTCACTGCCTGGATAGACCCAAGACCACTGACATCAAGAGAGAAGCTCTTCAAATCATCTCCACAACTCCTTGAGAGAGGATTCACTCTGGTGAACCAGCTGCCAGGTAAATGTGAGGAAAGTGTCAAAACAGCTAGGGAGTGGACCAATGCTGAGACGAGGACTGTCTGCCAGATGCCTGCATCTCCTCCCCTGCTGCAGACTTTCCGTTATAGGTGAAGTCCCATTGCTACTAGTAGCTGCAACAGTTATTAGCTCCACCCTCCAAAGGGCATCATAACAGGCAGCGTTTTAGCAACCAGTGGTGCAACCAGTGCAATGGCACCAATGCACAAGAGGTTGGAGGGAGGCCCAATCTGCCCTATATCGGTTGCATATAGTTCACAGGTCATCCGCTATTAATTATTTAAAGGTATGACCTGGGGCCTAGCATTGGATGGACTGGGGAAAATAGAACAGATGAGGAAAGGGAAAGGGAGAGGGAAAGGGAAAGGGGAAAGGGAAAAGGGAAAAGGGAAAAGGGAAAAGGGAAAAGGGAAAAGGGAAAAGGAAATTAAAGGAAAGGACAGGAAAGGAAAGGAAAGGAAAGGAAAGAAAAGGAAAGGAAAGGAAAGGGAAGGGAAGGAAGGGGAAGGGGAAGAAGAAGGAGAAGGGGAAAGGGGAAGGGAAGGGGAGGGAAGGGAAGGGGAATGGGAAGGGGAGGGAAAGGAAGGGGGAAGGAAGGGAAGGAAAGGGAAAAGTGACAGATACAGAGAAGGAGATATGGACAATCAAAAGGATATAGGGAAGAAGAAAGAGAAAGGGGGCAGAAATAAGGATGTCAAGGAAAGACCAGGAGGAATGAGATGGAAGACAGAAAAAGAAGCAAAGACAAGATACAGATGTGAGAGAATGGAAATAAGGAGATTGAGAGAACATGTTGATTAATGGGTAGTTTGGGGAAAGAAGGATAGGGAGCAGATAGAAGAGAGAGGTTACAGAATATTTGGAGGAGAGTGAAAAGGGAAGAGAAAGAGAGTAGAGGTTATTATTGGAATGAGGAGAGAAAAGAAAGGGAGGTATGGGATAATGATGAATGAGAGACAGGTGAAGAGAGAGACAGAGGAAGGGCTAAAGAGGAGAGAGGATGAAAGGTAGACAGAGATGAAAGATGACTAGTGATAGCGAGGAGTGATGGAATGACAGGTGAATCAGGAACTTAGGGACCTGTAGGAAATATTAGTTTTGCAGGTTCAGTGACATCCAGGTGCAGAGTTGAAAGGGGTCCACTGCACCCCAATAGTTTCTGTTTTATGGACATTTTCGTTTCTTTCCTTAAGGCCCATTGCTCCCTTGCTATGTCACTAATTAGTGGCCCCTTCTGCTCTTCGGCTGCTGGCTCTGGGAGATAAGGTCATCAGAATGTTTTAACTCACAGCCACTGCCCTACTGCGGAGTGCTGCACCAGGCCACCACTTGCTAAATTTCAGAGTGAGTTCCAGAGCCATGCAGTCCCTTTTCAAAGACACCAATTTGCTGGCATGAACAGACAAAGTATTTAAGACCATTACACTAAGCAGTCCGACTTGTTGCGCAAGCCAATCACAGTCCATCATGCTAGTGCCATGTAACTGATTCCTTGCACAGGATGCTTCCATGAATGTTGCCTACATCTTACCCATTTGAAAGTGAACGGATGATAAAGTTTAATTACAGGTAACATCTTTACTAATTATACGCATCTGATTTACTGTATTATTTTTCTCCTTGTTTCTGTTTTAACAAATTTTAACACTGACTGAACAATACATTTATTGCTCCTACCTTTGTGCACACTGTACCTACCCCAACCCCACACCAACTTTCAAAAATAAGCATTGACTGTTCAGCCTCACTACCCATGAACCTCACTGCCCAAAAATGAGGTGTTTTGTAAACCCATGAGCTTGCAGTAGTATATTTGCTGGTTGTAGGGACAACAAGCAATGCTTGTCATAAGGATTGCCCCATATACCTCGAGGCCAATAAATGCATAGACCACTGAGAAGTGCCCTGGCAGATGTCTGCCCTGGAATGATGGTAAAGAATCCTCTGGAACCAAGGGAAGGACATGACCACACTAGTCCGGCTCGCTCCACCGCGCACCGCCTTATGATAAATCATCTTAGAAGCTTTAAGCAAGACTGGCGATGGAGTTGGTAGTGCAACCACAAGACAGCTGCAAGAAGCAAGTGGGCAACGCATGGCAGGTTACCACCGTAGGCCTATCAGCTGAAGCGGATGAGATAAATGACAGGTGGAACTTCACTCCAAGATCCAGGAGTGGGGCCTGACTTGAACCGACCACCCAGCCAGGTATCAAGCTACAGTACAAAACTAGGTAATCAGTGGCTTATCCAAAAGTGTTGGGTAGAACTGAGAAAGACACAAGGGATAGGCCTTGAAGAAATGCTTTACAGTGTGTAAACCACAAATTAAAATTACAGTCAACAAAATATCAATAACAGCAGTTCTGCATTTCGAAACAGTCTTTCCCGAACCTGTCGAACAAGCTCAAAACTGTACACTTCTGTAGACAAGGGTGCCCATCTTATATTTAACTTGAAAAGCGGGTTCATCCTGTGACTCACATTTCGGCTGTATCGGTTGATTTGAGTTAAAGATTTGAACAGTTTCTGAACAAATAGTGAAGACTATGCAATATCTACGAATGTGATCCAACAAGAAAATTATTCAAACAGTACTGTTGAGGGATCAGATGGACTTTTAGGATTTTGTTTGCGCTTTTTATAAAATCTGACATATTTGAAAACGCTGTAGGAGTAAGGCACCCAGTTTTCTACTGATCTTTACACATAAATACAGATGTAAAACATTTTTTCTGTCTGTATTTGGGAATAGAAACGGAAAAATACTGAAAAAGATCGCCCCCTTTGTAGCTCAATGACGAGCTGCAGGCACAAAAACAAAGGAGAAGAGGAATTCTAGGTAGGGGGGTGAGGACGGCAGCAAGTTAAGTTAATGCCAGTCATTGATGGTAAGTGTGGAAAATGGGGCTCATCTACATCTCTTTTCCCTGAGCTGGCACCCATTCCTTGATTGGTCATGGTCTGAAGTGGGGTGGAGCTTTGTGACACGGTGGGTTTGGTATGACCACGTTTTTATTAATTGTTGGAATTAGCTTTGCATAGACATTTCGGAATTTGCAGGGCTCCAGTCACTCTGGCCTTTCTGCCACCTCTAATTAACACTTGCAAGAATTTGTAGGGAGTGAGTGTGGGCTTAGTGCAGACTGACATTAACCCAGATTGTTTCAGGGAGGCAGTAAAGGGCTCGGGCACCAAGTGACACAGCTCTCTACCATTCATAGCAGTTTGGATGGTGAGAGCAAGGTCTGTCTAAATGTGTCTAAATATATTCTTTGCAACTGACCATCACATTATTTTCACACCATAAACTATGGATGCACAGATTCTTTAAAAACATACTTGTTTTACATGCAGGTCAAGGTATTTTGTGAAGTCACTCCATATAAAACAAATCTACTCATTTTTATAAAGCTTAGAATACTATAATGCATAGTCAGCCTTGGAGGCGAAACTGATACTTGCAGAACAAGCCCTCGGAGGTGTCCTAAGCAGAATGAGCTCTCTTTCCAGATTATCATGGACCTTGAACAGTGGACGAGTGAGTTAAGCACTTGCTCTTAAGATCTGTATTCAAATGTGTTCATTCAGAGTAAACCAAGCAAGGTGGCCTTGGTATTTCACACTTGATAAGGTGGATGCTACAAGTCTCAGTGAGGTAGGTAATAGAAACATCTGTTATTTCTAATATGTTATGTTAGGAAATTTTTAAAGCGCGCGATTACCAGAGGTGTCTTGGCGCTATCGGAAGAGGTCGGAGAGTGGAGACTTAGATGTTAAATAGCCAGGTTTTTATCTCCTTCCTGAACGATGTTAATGAAGGAATAACTCTGAGGTGGGATGGGAGGCTGTTCCAGAGTTTGATAGTGTTGAGGACTATACCTCTGCCGCCCCAATGCATCTTTTTAAATGTCGGAACTGCAAAAAGGTTGGCCTTGGCCGACCTGAGATCTCTATTGGTCTTATATCTCTTGAAAGCCAACCTGAGGAAATCAGGGCCTGAGTTGTGTAGTCCTTTGTGAGCCAGGCATAGGGCCTTAAACTTAGCCCGGCTGCGCATGGGAAGCCAGTGCAGCTTGCGAAGTCCCTGCTTAATGGAATGGTATTTAGGAAGATTAAGAACCAGTCTTGCTGCAGCATTTTGGACTAGTTGTAGTCGACTCATATGTTTTTCTAAGACAGTTAGATAAAGAATGTTACAAAAGTCCAGCCTAGGAAGTACAAGCAGGGTTATTAAAGTTTTTCTGTGGCTGTCTGGACTAAAAGGAAGAATTTTTCTTATCATTTTAATGATATAGTAAGCTGAGGAAGTGACTGATGATATTTGCGCGTTCATGTTCAGGTTGTCGTCAAAGATGATTCCCAAATTCTTCACTTTAGTCACAGGGCGAGGTGGTTGTGGCAAACTATCAGGCCACCAATTGGTGGACCAGGCTGGGGAGGGATTGCCAAACACCATAATCTCTGTTTTCCCTGCATTAAGCTTCAGGCAGTGCCCACTCATCCAGCCACTGATGGACATATTATGGAACAGCACAACTACTTTTCAAACACATCATAACAATTGTGCTTGCTCAAGTGTGCTTAAAAGAAAAGAAAATGGAAGGATTTTTCCAAAATGAACAGTAGAATTTGCTTGCTTGTGGAATGCCAAGAAGGGTGAACATGCATATAAAGTTATCTGTTGAGATTCTGTTTAGTGCTGATATGTATATGTCCTGAAGATGTGCAGCTTTTTTGTAGATAAAAAACTGACATGAATGCTGTTGAAGAAGAGGTCAACAAATATATAATCCACAATACTCCACAAAGAAATGTCAGTGATATGTCATACTGTCAATCTCAGAAGCTGAAGTGCAAACATTGTGTAATCTTTCTTTGAATCACATCTCATACCAACATCCTCTACTAACAGCGAGTTTTTTTAATGGGCCTACATTCCTTACCAAATCAGAAAGAGCCTCAATGCCTGCAAAGTCTCTTGAAGTTCATGTGTAGAAGTTTTTTTTAAATGTGCAAATGTGCGTGACAAATTATTTGTGTGAATCTCTAATTTTTAAGGATCAGTCGTAACAGATGAACTGGTGATATTGCACTTTAAAAGACAGGCAAAAGTAGTTCAGAAGTATTTTTAAATCATAATTTAGTCTGTCACAATTTTGAGTGAGACACCATTTTATTAGAAATGGATGCTGTTTACTGTTTTCTCATTTACCCTGCTCCTGCTTATTTCACCCCTCCCAATCAGAGACTCACTGCAGATTTTCTCTCCTCATAGTTTCTGCGGACATGGCAGGTGTGACATCAATTGTACCAGTGGTTAGAAAGCGTGTATTGTGAATGAAACTTTCTTTTTGTTGCTTGTATTTCCACTTATTCGGACTAATGCCATTGAGGGAGTGAGGGGAGATTTACCTTAGCTTAAGGAATGGTTTAGTACTAAGAATGAATATTTGTGACACTATTTATACTGATTTGCCCAAATCCAGCTATCTATGATCATAATATGCTGAATCTGCAGTTTTGCTAATTGCTTACGCGTAAAATGTGTAAAAAAAAACCTTTGTTTTAGGGACTTCTCATTTTACTCCTGAAAGTCTGTCCGATTTTATTGGGAGTTTCCTTACATAGCATGCTGTCAGAACTCTTTATGAGTCTGACATTTAAACTTAATAAATAATTGCTTCCTAGGATTAATATTTCTGATACTGATTTTTAATTTTCTGTACTTGAGTCTTTATGAAATTTTTACTATATTTCCTGCAGTGCATCTTGAGATGTCCTGTAATAAATCTTTAAAATTTATTTCTGACCTAGAACTTAATTATTGAGTGGTCCCAGTCACTATTAGATCGTATTTGTTTATACTCTGTTAATTGGATGGGGTCAAGGAAAGAGGGTGACGTCTCTAGCCGTTAGATCAATTGGAGTGAAGGCACCAAGCTGCCAAGGTAATACCTGGGGGTGTCTGAAAATATTGGGGGTCACTTGATTATTTGGGTTCCGCGCCCACACATACACCATTACTTGAAGATTTTCAGATGAGCATGGTGTTTTTCGTTTTGTGTATATATAAATGTGTCTAACTCTATAGCAACCAAGTGCAAATGTGCATTGTATGCTTAAATAAATGTGAGAAAACAGTAGCTGCAGCACCCTCTTTTCCCTGTACTCAAATAAATATGGATATAATGATAATATATAAACATGGATAAACACAGATGGAAATGTCCTAAAAATAAATACCATAAACCGTGAGTCTTATTTATAACTAAAGGGAGCTTCTAGGATTTTCTTTTTGATTTCATAAGTATAATTGGTAGTAAAAGTTGGTATCAGGTTCCATCGTTTACATAGAGCAACGAGAGTGCAATGGGCGTCTGCATCCACTTTTCGCACCTCTGGGGCATTATGGTATCATAGAAGGTGTTGCAAACACTTGTGCATCGCCTTCTGTAATATGGATCATGCTGGCGCTATATGTGTGCTGGGCGTTCCCAAGGGAATGGGCCTTCATTTCCATGAGGGTGTGTCAGAGGCAAAAGATGGATTCCTTTGCCTTTGCAGTCACACCATATTACAAGCATAGGTGCACAGGCAAATAAGCTATCAAGAGGTGCACTGAATGTAAACCACCAAGCACTGGTGCACAGACAGTGCACACCAAGAGCATGCCCCTTGTGTGAGGTCACTGAGGTCCGAGGCCCCCGTGAACCCCAGGCATCCCCTTCAAGGCAGTGTACTCATTCACTGCATCTGTCTGCATGGGATTTCTGGTCCCATTTGAAACAGAGGCTGGGTCAGTGTGGGTTTGCACCTGTGCTGAAAACAGTGCATTTGCTGTGACATGGCACACAGTCTGCGCTCAGCACACACACAAGGGTGTGCTGCAGTGCAGAGTGGGGCGGCAGTGTGCCGTTTCTGTAAAGTGGCCTTTGGTGTCTTAGTTAAAGACTTTTTAACACCAAGCCCCAAAACTAACTAACCTATATATTGCACATATCCTTCAGTTGCTTGTTTACATGCCCCGACAGTCAATATGTGGGACTATATTATACAAAGGGCACTTAGGTGCAACATGCATGTGCGCCTGCGTTTGCACCCTGGGGCACTTTATTATTACAGAAGGGACTGCAGAGGCTTGCACTGCCCCTTCTGAAATATGGTTTGCACTGGTGCTAAAGGCGCACTAGCATGATCTCAAGGGTGCATTCCCTCATTTCCATTGGGCATGAATCCATGCAAACAATTGAATCGCATTAAAAATAAAGTATGTTTCAGTTCAGCTCAGTTTAAGTTTATTTGTTTGATATACAGCAGATTAGGTATAACAAACATTACAATCATTGCACACAATTAAAAGATTTTAAAAAATTAAAAAGAATTAGTAATACTATACGTCTAAAAAGCTGTAATCATAAATTACAAAATATTTGATTTCAAATTGGATACATTTTGCTAAAAAAAGAAAACTAACCCATTTCATTCTTTAAGATCATATAAATAACAGACTTCAGAATGCCTGCCCACCTTCTGCATCCTTTATGATATTTCACCTATCCATTAGATACAGGAGCCCTCCTTGATACAATTCATTCTAGACACCGTATTGATTTCAGTAGAATTCCTTCTAGAATCTTGCATCTGCCATCTTCTTACGTTAAGCAAGAGGTGGAAACACCAGAATTCTATACTTGTGCAATGTTAATTTCAAGTAAAGTAACATAAACTCCATACGGAGTTCATTTTAGTGGTAATATAAAGAGAATTTCAAATAAAGTGCACCATGGAATCTTTATAAAACATGTTTATGTTGTAACTTCTCTTCTGCCTTCTTTAACATCCCAACTCATCCAAACATGTATCGATCCCAGAACCCTCAATACAGCCCACTTAAAAATGTAAGAAAATAACATATTTAAAAAACAAGGTTTTATGATAAGGTGCAAAGTGGCAGGTGCTAACTCCTTATATTCCTTAACATATCAGCTCTTACAATCTCAATTTCAATTCAATTCAGCTCAATTTAAAAGTTTAAAATACACAAGACTTTATGAGAAAAGTACAAAGTGCCAAGTGCAAACTCCTTGTGCCTCAAATTCCCTGTCATTTACCTAGCTTTCATAATATGAATGGCTTTAGATATCAACATACTATTTTAACTAGGCCAATTTATCCATTACAGTGTCAAAAAAAGTGCATCTCTGCACTAGAATCATCAGTTCCTCTACTCGACCAATCTGTAGTTCTCTAAAAACTGGAAACAGTATTTTTTTCCTTACTTAACCAAGCGTTGTGCAAAATATAATCAAATGTGTGAGTAACAGCGTATTCAGTTGGCAGAAGGGACATATACTTAGGGGCTCATTACGATGGCGGGCGGAGGCACCTCCGCGGTGCTGGCTGTGGCGGAAAATGCCATTTACCGCACTCCAGCAGCGGTCCACTCGCCCGCCATATTACAATGGGCAAACATAGCCCATTTCACGTCTGCCGTGGTGCGCCGTGAACCGCCACAAATTGGCGCACGCCACCGCGGCGGTGTGAGCCAATAGAGACCCACCGCCGTGCGGAATGACGTCCTGTCCGCCGTACAAATCACGATGCCCCAAACAGCCCATCACACCGCAGCGGAGAAAGCACCCAACCAGAGACGGCGGAAGCACGACAGCGGAGCGCGAAACCAGACTCCCGGTCACCTCCACCTGGTCCCGACCGCAATGGATCCAGCTCTACACGCCTTTCCGGTGCTGTACCTGATCTTCCTCTCCACCTACGCTCTGAGCCTAATCACTTTAAGTTCAGGAAACTGTTGAAAACCTCTCTTTTCCTTTGAGTGTCTTACAGCATCACTGTTGTCGCAGCGCTGGGATGCCTTCGGGTAACCACGCGCTCTAGAAATGCTACTTCATTCATTCATTCATTCATAATGGCCCGTCGCAGACAACGTCGCAGGTACGCAATCACACAACTCCGCACACAACCACAACACACAACTCCTGGGCTGACATATGGTTCCTGTCCACATCAGACACTCTGGTGGGGACAGGAACACATCCCCAAGTGTACCCACACATGTCCTACCTGTCACTAAATCACCCCTCCGCATCCGGGCCAACCATCAACCGCGAAATCACAGCAATGTCCCGGTCACGTCACCACAGTGGTGCAGACACGGGATAACATGCGCACAATGTAGTAGGCAGGGCCAGCGCCAGGCATGGGCAGTCCACAAAGATCATAGGGCCCCACCTCCACCCTTCACACACTACGCCCCCCACACCCATTAGGGGACATGCTGTGTGCTCCTCCTGTGCCCCCCCTGCACAATTAACCACCCCGGTGTACCCAGACCCTGCACCACACACACCAAACAACCAGGGAGCCTGTCTCAGAAGGTGGGGGTGAAGAGGAACACCCTGCACAGAAGCTCAGGGGCAGGGCATCCCTCCTCCTCACACCTACCCTCCACTCATGTCAAGCAAACTGAGTCCAATCACAAAATGAACACTCACACTGCATATGAACAACCACTTAACTGTACACACTGTTTGTCAAGTCACCCAGACACACCCCACACTGACACACAGCCACATACACATACCAGATGTCAGCAGCAATGGAGGACAATAAATGGGCTAGCCAAAAGTGAGGTGGACAGTGCTGGAAAGGCATGGAGAAAGCCACAAAGCATGTGTACATCACATGCAAGAGAAGGAACATATCACACCACCTTTAGGCCATCAAATCAGACATGGCTGGCACAGTGAGTGAAATTAAACCACAGTGACCTCTGTGCAACAACTCAGGGAGACAGCAAGGCAAGCCATGCATAGGCACAGGAATGATAGGAAGTGTCTGAAGTCAATCAATCAATCATGTCACTTATAAAGCGCACTACATACCCGCGAGGGTCTCAAGGCGCTGGGGGAAGAGGGGGGTGGTGCTGCTACTGATCGAAGAGCCAGGTCTTGAGGAGTCTTCTGAAGGCCAGTAGGTCAAACAGTGATCAGCCACACATCTGTCTCAACTTACTTGCCATGTGTATGTCATCAGCACAACACACATGGCTCATTGTCACACTCCATGACTGTTAAACACAAGTTTGATCTTTCACACATACCCCTCCTCTACCCACCTCACACCTGCAGCACTCAACACCAGTGTCATACACACAGAATGGTGCAAATGAGGTCCTGTGAGTACACTGACAACCAATCACACTCCCTGGTGTGCATCCACAAACATCACACACACACTCAGGGATGCCTGAACCAATGCTGGCACAAAAACAATAGCCAAACACAAACCTCTCAAACAACATACACAGAAGTCCAACAAGCCCACATATGGCCAGCCAAACAGTGGAAAGGTAATGGGACCCCAGACAGAACAGGAGTACACAACATTGTCACTCAGGACCAATGCACAGACACCATACCCCAACACAAACAAGAAGTGCATCATCTCAAAACAATCATGAACACAAACTGGGATCAATGGGACAATAAGCTAACACAGACAGACACACCACACCACCCATCAAGTCAACATAGTGTCATAGTGTACCACATGCATGCACATGCACAATCCTGACAAGTGACAGGTCAAAGATAGGAGGACATAGCACTAGTGTGTACTCAAAACAAGGCCAGCAACCAGACTATAACTTGCTGCATGTGACACACACACAAGTAATGTACACTACACTTGAAACACACATCTGAATGTATCACAATGCACAAACAACTCACACACAATGTAATGCAAATAGAACATCACACACAGAGCATCTGTCAGCAGAAAGAGCCAACACAGCCCAAACACTGCATACATCCACAACAAAAACACAACAGATGCACATGCCAATCCATCACATTGCAAACTCAGCTGGACATCAGGGGATGCACACCAGGCAAGTACAAGGCACACTGACAGCACTGCATGCAGGCCAAGCAGTGTGTGCACACCAACCAAATCAGTAGCACACACATCTCAGTGTCACACCATGTACTCCCACAACACAAATCAGCACAGCACACAGACAACATCACACTCTGGAAGGGTAGCAGTACCTCAGCAAACACACATACAGCTAACCCAACACTCACAGATGCACAACTCAAGGACACCCAGGTGCAAACAACATGAACAGAGGACTGTGCAGCACAAACAGTTGCACTGCACATGAGCAACCATGACTGCAAACCAGTACAAGAAAATCACACATAACCATATGTGAAACTGTCCTGAGTGGCACATTGGTCCTGTGCACAGATCAGCACCACAAAGCATAGTGTAACAAATGAAGTGGTGGGGAGGCTCACACACTGGCAACCCAAGGGGATAGGTGACATGAGAGTGAAGTGGTGTGTACGTCAGTAGTGGACAGGTCAGTAGTGTACTATACACAAACACATGGAGGAGTCACTCACAATGGGTAGGCATCAGAAGCAAAGCTAGGGGATGGTATGACTCCACATCCCACATACCATACTGGAGCCAAAAATGGCTCAAGTGACAGCAATGCATGAGAAAACTCACCAACAATGTCAGTGTGGCTGAGCAGGTGTGCACAGTGAGCACAAACAGTAACAAGACACATGGCTAATTAACAAAACACAACACAGACTTGGCAGGCACACACTCTGCATACTCACAACTGGCAGCAACAACAAGTAGGTGTCCCCCAGGAGTGCAAGGACACACCAACACACTGCACAGTGCACAACCTACAACTCTCACATGTGCACACAATTCAAAAGCACAGGGCTGACAAATCAAACAAACAGGCACTCAGCTCCTGGGTGATACATGTGTGCAGTTGGCATTGCAGGGGCACACACACATCAACACCACTGACCAAGTCACCCCCTTCACACTTCATGACCACTCAAGTGCACACATTCAAATGTACCCATGTGACTAGGAAGACAGGCCATCACAAGATGAGCATACACCAACACTGCTGTTCACACATCAAGAAAGATCACACAGACATGATGGACCCTGGCCAGCCTGCCTGCAATCCTGTGGATAGAATTCCCCTCTGTGCTGGTAGTGCATCCTAACATGACATGTGTAAAATTTAGCAAACCTGACTATAGAATGATTAGGATAACAGTAGGTCATCACAAACAACCATCATTGCACCCCCAAGCATCAGAGGCAAGAAGAACTGAAGTGCCTGTCACCTCTGGCAAACTCTGAAAAAGTGAAACAAGCCATTGTCAATGTTAAAGTGGCATACAGAGCATGTGTCACATCAAACCATACCCATACATCAAACATTTTTCATTTAGCAAGGACACTGACAAAGCAGACAACAGGAGTAACTGTCTTTATTACATATTACCCAGATAGGCATCAAAAGTAGACAAGAGCAAGGCCAGTGGCCAGTCCATAGTTCAAAGTAGGCACATGTGTGCATGAGAACCTGCACAGGGAATGGGCAAACAAAGTGAAAAACAGCAAGGCCAGTGGCCAGTCCATAGTCCAAAGTAGGCACATGTGTGCATGAGAACCTGCACAGGGAATGGGCAAACAAAGTGAAAAACAGCAAGGCCAGTGGCCAGTCCATAGTTCAAAGTAGGCACATGTGTGCATGAGAACCTGCACAGGGAATGGGCAAACAAAGTGAAAAACAGCAAGGTCAGTGGCCAGTCCATAGTTCAAAGTAGGCACATGTGTGCATGAGAACCTGCACAGGGAATGTGCAAACAAAGTGAAAAACAGCAAGGTCAGTGGCCAGTCCATAGTTCAAAGTAGGCACATGTGTGCATGAGAACCTGCACAGGGAATGGGCAAACAAAGTGAAAAACAGCAAGGCCAGTGGCCAGTCCATAGTTCAAAGTAGGCACATGTGTGCATGAGAACCTGCACAGGGAATGGGTGAGACCGTACACTGCCATGGCCAGCAGCACAGCTAGGGGGATAACAATAGACAGTCCAGGCACCGCTGTGGGAGAGACAGGTGTGGGAGGGGGACTTAGCCTAAGACTTGGCTGTCAGTCGAACTGGGAGGTGGCTGATTGTCGGGCCCAGTTGGAGGACTGGACCTGGGAGAGAGAGGACCAGCTAAGGTAGAGGCATCAGTGGCTTTGGGAGCCGGAGGGCTGCTTGGACCGGGTGGTGTGGTGGCACGTGGAGGCGGAGACATGCTGCCGTGAGACACAGTGTGTGAGGGAGAATGTGGAGGGTTGCCTTTCCACTTCTTGGGGATTCGATAGGTAATTTTGGTCTTGGTAGGAGTGGGAGGTGGGGTGGGCACAACAGGCACACTCTCCACCAAAGGTGCATCAGGTGCAGGCGGTGGCCCTCCTTCTGGGGATCTGCTGGATCCAGCGGTACGCTTGGCCTGGCCTTGCCTTTTCCCCTCCATCCCCTGTTGATGAGGTGAACCCCCCACAGTGCCCTCCTTTCCCAGCTTCACAGGGGTGTGGGTGGGAGTTGAGGGTGTAGGTGAAGCTGCCTTAGAGGGCTTTTTATGCGGACTCTTAGCAGGCGCCAGCTTCACAGCAGGCACGGCAACTGTCTGCTTGTCTTTGGGAGACGCTTTTGGGACGGGATTGTCCTTGGATGGGGATGATTTTGAGGCATGTGAGCCTGAGGCCTGCTTCTTGGCTTGATGCCCCTGAGTGTTACCTGAAGGGCTTTTGCCTTTGCGCTCCGGGGTGACTTTGGTTTGTTTGGGGGATGGTGTCTGCGCTCTGGCCCGCTTGGGGTGCTGCTGTTGTGTGCTGCGTGTGGTGTACCTTGAGCCTGAGGGCTGTGGTGTGTGGTCACTCTCGTCAGATGTAGCCACTGGCAGGGAGATGGCCGAAGGGACTGGAGCTGGACTCTGAGCCTGTGACAGCCGAATGGCTGCCGTCACTGTGGAGGACAAAGACTGGACAGTCCTGTGTAGCCCACCCACGTCTGAATGAATGCCCTCCATGAAGGCAACTACCTGTGCCAACTTCTTGTCATGGTCTAGGAAGGCATTCAGGAGAGTTGTCTGACCCACACACAGCTGGCGCAAAGATCCACAGCCTCAACACTGAGGGCAGCAGGGGAGACAGGGGCAGGGGCAGCGGTGCCTGGGGGGAAGGACACTCTTCCCTTCTTACTGGTGCGAACACAGGCAGCACTAGTGGAAGTAGCTGGGAGGGTGGGCACTGGACGATGTGTGGTGGAAGAGGAGGCAGATTTCCCACTCCCTGTGCCCGCCAACATCGATGAGTCACTGCTGGCGCCAGATGACGTTGAGGTTGGTGTCTCTGGCTGTGATTCCTCAAGCACACTCCTGCCCCCTCCGAGGCGCTGGTCACATCAGTGTCAATGTGCTCATGTGAAGCAGTCGTGCCTGATGCCTCACCACTGGTGTCCGTCCCCTGTCCTTCTGTGCCCTCGGTAGATGCTGCAAGAGACAGAGACGTAGGTTCAGTTTAGTGCCATACACACAAACATCATATGCAAGCAACGCACAAAACAAGATGGTGATACCCCCATGTTGCACACCACCCTGTGCAGTCACATTGTGCAACCTTAAGTCAAAACTCAAAAATAGCATGGTAACATGCAAACTTGGCATAATTGACCCATGTGATGTCCACACAGCCAAATAGCTTGCCCCTGCCTCCGTGTAACCAGACATACAGATCCCTCTGAGCATACCTAGGTCCCTGTGGGTGAAAAAGATGTACATCCCAACATGTTGTCACAGTCACATATGGAGTCACCATAAGGGGACAACACAGATACAGACTACAAAATATCATTTCGCAATGGCCATGAGCTCATGCCATCCACGATGTTGTGCTTTGGGGCACAACTACAGTTGCACATTGGTGTCAGATGTGTAGTTCTCACAATTTTGAGGTCAGGCACTGCACACATTGATGAAAGCACACTCAGATGAGGCACACTGCCGTTCACTGCCATGGGATGTCCCTGACTCCCCTAATGCAGCCGATGCCATAAGGCCACAACTCAGAATGCAACGTCAAGGGCCATTACATCACTGACATGGGAAAGTACATGTAGCGAAAATGCATGACAGCTGCACCCAACAGAGAGGCCACTTACAAGCCATTACATCACAAAAAGCAACATCACAGAGCTCAGCACTGGCTCAGGCTTGGACAGTGACCCCCCCTTTATATACCACTTGGAATACATGCAGTCACTCACAACCAAAGTCACCCTTCCCAGAATACTCACCCCCAGCTTGCTGCTGATGGTCCTTCAAACGTGCATCCAGCTCTGGCTGTGTCACTGCCAAGATGCAGGCCATTAGTGGTGTCATGCTCCTGCGCGCCAACCTGTCAGTCCGAGGGAGCAGCCCCAGCGTCATCTCTGCCACGTTTTTGCTCAGCCGTCAGATGTCATCCCACCTCTTGTGTGGTTGGAGACACCCAGAGCCCGCACCTTGCGTGCAATGGCCCTCCATACGGCCTTACGCTGGTGGACTTTGAGCTGCAGGCATGGGAGACAAGAGGAGGAAATTTCAGTGACCCTGGGTTATGTACCACTATCTCTCAGTACAGGAGCATGCACAAACTCAGCTCAGCTTCACAAATATGTTTAGCAGAGACAATACAGCATGACACGTAGTACATGAGCATGGGAGAATCATACCAAAATGCATGCAGGTATGAGGATGGACACAGTACCTGCCCATCTCATACACATGCTGAATGGCAGCACAGAAAGCAATGTGAAGGAGGCCCACATCTGCCATTCAGTTTGTGAGTGAGCAAGACATACATTACATTGGAAATGATGTATTGGGGCAGACTCACTGTGTCCAACACTGCACACCCCTCAATGTCCTTGCCCTGTGAATGGCTCACTGTGTCATGGAGGTCACATTTAGGGACATGATCTTACAATCTCACACCCTTATCACAAGGTCTGTCTTGTGCAATCCACAGGCCTGAGATAGCTCTTTGATGGATAGGGTAGCAGACAACCCATATGTCTCTCTCTGTCCATTCAGTGATGGGTCCTTGTCAAATTGGGCAGTGACTGTGCAGGCCCGGGGGGCTCACACTGAGGTTTAACGTGGGCCATCAGAACATTCACATGCAGGTACAATATGAGGGGCAAACAGTGCCTACACATGCGAGTCTGAACACATGATGAAAACAATGGAAGGATGATATTTCCAAAGTACAGCAATCTGATGTGTCATATGTGAATTATTCGCCAAGAGTGTCACCATCATGCATTTCACTCTTGTGCATAATGCTTACACATCCATGGTGGCAACATAGAGTCAACACACTTCCATCAGTACCCTCTGGACATAAAGTCTGTCTCATTTCACAAATCAGCCTGTGAAAAACCTCATGGACTCATAGATCCATTAGCACAGGCAAAGTCTGTCCTGACTCCCACTTTCCATACTTGCAGTGTCACTGTATGGCTGTAAAAAGACTGCAAGTCCCTCCCATCCTGAAATGCAGCCCGAGGAATGTGTGAAATAGGCTACAAACCCCATTTCCCAGAAGTCAGCATGCTAGGCAGTGTATCACACAAACCCACACTCTCAGGCACATACTGCAGCAGATCAACTTCATGTGTGCACTCCCTGCACTCTCACTTCCACTCTGAAACACTTACCATGACATCTGGAGCACCATATAGCCTCCCATACAGTATGAGCACCTCGTCCACCAGGACCTCCAGCTCCTCTGTGGTGAAGGGATGGGCCCTGATGTTCTCAGTCCTCGCCATCACTGGGTCCAGGAGACAGGAGCAGCAGCAGTTGGTGGTGAGGAGTGTCAGTCAGCAGTGTCTGGGTCCAGGAGACAGGAGCAGCAGCAGTTGGTGGTGAAGAGTGTCAGTCAGCAGTGTCTGGGTCCAGGAGACAGGAGCAGCAACAGTTGGTGGTGAAGAGTGTCAGTCAGCAGTGTCTGGTAGCAGTGGAAATGTGAGGCTCTCTCCCACACATATATAGCCCCCTGGGGTAGTTTCTGTGGTTCTAAGCTGCTGCAATTGGTGTTCCAGGTCTGCTTTTTTCAAATGCATCCACTGACCGGCCCGCGGTAGCAGAGTACGCCTACCGCGATTTTCAAAATTGCATTTGTCTACTGCGATTGCGGTTCCCATTGGCTGTAAGGGCATGGGCATTGGCGGTGACACACCGCAGGGGCCAGGCGGTCGCTACCGCGATATGGCTGCTATACATTGGTGCCTATGAACGTGATTTGGGTGGCGGAGCATGCCAACCGCCATTTCCCAATCTGTATATCACTACCGCGATTGCGGGTCCCATTGGCTGTAAGGGCATGGGCATTGGCGGTGACACACCGCAGGGGCCAGGCGGTCGCTACCGCGATATGGCTGCTATACATTGGTGCCTATGACCGTGATTTGGGTGGCTGAGCATGCCAACCACCATTTCCCAATCTGTATATCACTACCGCGATTGCGGGTCCCATTGGCTGTAAGGGCATGGGCATTGGCGGTGACACACCGCAGGGGCCAGGCGGTAGCTACCGCGATATGGCTGCTATACATTGGTGCCTATGACCGTGATTTGGGTGGCGGAGCACGTTAACAGCACCTATGGACACATCATGCTGTGTCAATGGCAATGGCCAGTTCTCAACAGTGTACAGTAGACACCTGAATCATGCCACAAGATAGTGCAAACAATGCCAGTGTAACATTTAGCCCACTGCTGACTACACATGTCATGTCAGTGCACATGATTGCAAACATTGGCATGTACTCCCTCGCATGTCACTTATGATATTGTTGTGCATGTACACAGATCAGTGGTGTGATGGACTCTCCAATGTGTACACATGTCAATGTGTGATCTGGCTAAGCAACACACAGTGATGAAGGTCTGACTACACAATGTGCATATTTCACTGTGTAGTTTGCTTTGCTCATGTACATACTTGATCTTAATGCACAGACTGTGCTCATTGTGTTGTTGATGTGTGCCCTGTTCGACTTATGCAAGAAGGTGTGGCAGGTACAGCAGCTAGGTAGGAGCCAGCAGTGTTGTTGTTTCACACATATGCTGTATGAACTACTCTCAGGGCTGGTTACGCAAGATGTGGACATGTACCTTTGGGCATTCACATAGTCTGAATCTGTTTGGGAGGTACTCACTGTGTGAAAACTGGACAAGTGTAAGACTAGTGTAGCTGAAGGTGTCCCTACATGTAAGTTGTGCTGTAAGCTGAAGTGTGATGCCAGTCATTGTTGGCGCTGTGTCAGTCAAAACGTAAGATGTTGGACACATCTCATGGTGGATTGCATTGACGTGTCCCCTTTCATCTCACCTAGGAGGCGACCAAATGTGCATTGTCCCTTCACAGTGCTGGCGGACATGGAGGATGAGGACGTCATACGGAAATTCCGTCTGGATCGACCCACCCTACAAGATCTATGTGCTCTGTTGGAGCCCCACCTGTGGCCTCGCAGAACATATCTGACTGCTTTCACACCAACGTCTAAGGTGATGGCAGCCCTGCATTTTTTGGCTACTGGATCATTCCAGTACACGGTGTCCAGCGCAGGTGGGATGTCGCAACCTATGCTCAGCATGGTGCTACGTGATGTCCTGGCCACTATGATGACCTACAAGGACAGATACATCCATTTCCCCAGGAGGCATGGATTGGCGGATGTGAAGGCTGATTTCTATGCCCTTGGCCACATACCTAATGTTGTTGGTGCCATTGACTGCACACATGTTGGCCTGGTTCCACCACAGGCACGTGAGCACATCTACAGGAATAGGAAACATTTCCATTCCATCAATGTGCAAGTGGTGTGCCAGGCGGATATGATAATCTCACATGTCTGTGCCAAATTTCCCGGCTCTGCCCATGACTCGTACATCCTGCGTAACAGCATTGTGCCACAGCTGATGGCAAATCTGCTTCCGGAGCGTGCATGGATTGTGGGTGAGTACGCAGAGTCAAGTAGCGTGCTGTATGTGTGACATGCTGTCCTCTGCCACAGTAATGTTACAAGTTTGTCCTGTGTGTCTCACACCTGGGTGACTCTGCATATCCCGACCGGCCTTGGTTGTTGAGCCCACTGCGGAATCCCAGGACCCCGGGTGAAGTCCGCTACAATGATGCCCATGGGAGGACACGTCGTGTGGTGGAGCGTACTTTTGGTCTCCTGAAGTCACGATTTCGCTGCCTGGACAAGACCGGAGGTGCACTGATGTACTCTCCCCAAAAGGTGTGTCAGATCGTAGTTGCATGCTGCATGCTCCACAACCTGGCCTTGCGCAAGGACATCCCCCTGCACCTGGACGCTAATGAGCAGCCGAGGCCACCGCCTGCAAACCCACCCATGTCCATTGACGAGGATAGTGGAGAGGAGGAAGGTGTTGACCTGCGTCAACAGCTCATCAACCGCTACTTCCCTTGAAGGTGAGTGAAAACATACAACGGTGCCATTGTCTGCTGATTGTGTTGTTGGTGAAAAGGCCTAGGGGAGATTTGTGACTGCTGTCTGTTGTTGGCTCTGTGCTGGGTGCTAATGTTTCTGGGACAGGGTAGTTGTGCACAGCTACAGGATGTCTATGTCGGTACTGTTGCTCATTGTAATGTGTGCAGATTTGAGTACCTTGATGACAAGTGTTGTGTAATGGCTGTGATGCCATCACCTGACAAGTGAATATTGTTCTTTTGTGTTTTCCTAGGTCCCTTCTGCCTCTCAATGCCTCCAAACAATCCGTGCTCCTGGTACATTGTAATCCCAGTCAACATTGTACATCCTGTAATAAACATGGAGCTGACACGAAAACATAGGTGTGTAAGGAGTGTTTATTTACAATGGGTATATGTGACAGGAAAGTGAATATTTACAAACTGGTGAAAAGTGAATCAATGAGTTGTCAGTGATGGTAGATGAGACAATAGAGTAGTCACCACATTGATGTGGTGACACAGTCCAACAGACGCATGCCATTAACCTGGCAGTGTGGATAAGGACAGTCAACAGAGTCAATGGCAAGGTGAAGAGGGGTGCCATCATGGCTGGCTCCTTGACTGGCGTTTGGCTAGTGCTTTGCCACGTAATCCTCCCTGGGATTTCTTTGGACGGCCCCTTGAGCGTTTGGCAGGGGGGGCCTCTGCTGCGGGCTCAGCGGTGTCTGAGGACTCACCCCTCTCTGTGGCCGCAGGGGAGGTGGGGGAACTGCCATCCTGTGGGCCACTGGAGGTAGGTGGAGCTGTTGTTTGGGCCACAGGCCTGTCTCTCAGGACACCCACTAGCTGGCCCAAGAGGTCCACGATTTGGTCCAATCGTGTGTCTATGGACCTCAGCAGCAGGTGGAGCTCACGGGATTCCTCCAGAGCCTGGCCCGTGTGTCCCTGGGCTTGTTCATAGGCCCCAAGTACTCTGGCGATGTTGGCCAGGGCTTCTGTCCCAGGGTCCGGTTGGTCTTGTCGCCTAGTTGCCCTCCCACCTGCACTGCTGTCCCGGACCTGTGGCGTCACCACTCTACGCACCCGCGTACTTTCCCTGCCCTCCTCAGATTGTGGGGTGGGGTGTTCATCCTCTGAGGCAGGGACAGTGTTGCAGGCAGCACTGGTGGTGGTGGTGATGGTGGTGGAGGCCGCACAGGTCGTTACAGCAGGGGTCAGCGTAGTTGTTGTTGCTGAGGTTGTGGCGGTGTGGACAGAGGGGTCCTGGGACCTGTTGCGCCCTGGCATGCCTGATGGGCCGGCTTCGGGCTCCGCATCCGAGAAATCTAGGGAGTCTGCATCAGAGAGTCCATGTTCCGGGGGGGGAGACTGGCTCTGCAGGTTGGTGTGGTCATCTGCAGCTGTCAGTTCTTGGTCACCTGTGGAACAGAGGGGAAATGGTCATTGGAGTGCACCCCTCAAGCTTGGTGTTAGATGTTTTGTTGTTACATGTTATACACCACACAGTTTACATTGATATTACATTGTATGTCTGCACAGTATTGAGCATCATGTCATGATGTGGAGGTACATACATTACTTGTCCATGGTGTGACATGTCAATAGGTACCATGCGCAACATGCAGATTGTGTGATTACAAGGACATGTCATCATCTAACGACTAGCAGCACAACAACTTTATGTGACGCACCTTTGTTGTTCACTCTGCATGGAAGACATTACATCTGTGCATGAACTAGCCATTGTAGTCTCATGCATACCTTTGTCATATCATGTGCTTTGCTTTCTTTTTACTACTGACCATGCTTGTTTTGTTTTCATATGGGC
Source organism: Calotriton arnoldi (assembly GCA_963921515.1). Classification (NCBI taxonomy): domain Eukaryota; kingdom Metazoa; phylum Chordata; class Amphibia; order Caudata; family Salamandridae; genus Calotriton; species Calotriton arnoldi. The sequence continues at coordinate 2,581,401 of CAWUFW010001044.1, read as the reverse complement.
CTTGATGCTCTGCCCCATGGCACTTACAGATAGCATTCAGTGCTGTGCATGATTGTGCCCTGAATTTCTTCAACATGTGATTTGGTGAGTCACACTTTGGTTTCTGTGACAGTTACATATGCTTTTCGGTCTGCACACTGGAAGTGGCTATTGGATCTATGCCAAGTTGGATGACATGTGAGGGCTGGTGTGGTCATCTGGCTCCATGCTTTTTGAGAGGAATGGCAGGGTGCATGCACTGTCTACCTACCTGTTCTGTGACACATTTGAGGGGAATTGTTGCCACATGGTTCTGGGTGTGGGGGGTGTACCATCCTGCTGAGCTTTGGAACAAGGGGGCCTGGTGGGAGTTGTAGTGCAGGCCTCCCACCCATCACCCCCCCTGTAAAGATGGCTACCTACCTAGTAGGTGAAGGTGAACAATGCAATGGCTACCACATGCTTCTGGGTGGTGTGGAGTGCTACATCCTGCTCAGGGGTGGGTTCAAGGGGGCCTGGTGGGAGTTGTAGTACAGGCCTCCCACCCCCAGACCCCCCTCCCTGTGAAGATGGCTGCCTACCTGTTAGGTGAAGGTGAACAATGCAATGGCTGCCACATGCTTCTGGTTGGGGTGGATTGCTACATCCTGCTCAGGGGTGAGACAAGGGGGCCTGGTGGGAGTTGTAGTGCAGGACTCCCACCCCCAGACCCCCCTCCCTGTGAAGATGGCTACCTACCTGTTAGGTGAAGGTGAACAATGCAATGGCTGCCAAATGCTTCTGGGTGGGGTGGAGTGCTACATCCTGCTCAGGGGTGGGACAAGGTGGCCTGGTGGGAGTTGTAGTGCAGGCCTCCCACCCCAGACCCCCTCCCTGTGAAGATGGCTACCTACCTGTTAGGTGAAGGTGAACAATGCAATGGCTGCCACATGCTTCTGGGTGGGGTGGAGTGCTACATCCTGCTCACGGATGGGACAAGGGGGCCTGGGTGGGAGTTGTAGTGCTGGCTGCCTGTACACATGCAACCCTGGGAATGTTGCTAGCTACCTTTGGGGTGATTCAGAGGGAGTGAATGTTACATCGGTGAGACATGTGTTGGGTAGTGTGTGGTGCACATGAATGGATTTGGGCCTAGGAGGTGCAGCTTTGTAGTTGTGCAAGACAGTACATAGCAGTGTAATGGTAGACATTTGTTTGTACTTACCAGCCTCCACTCCCCCGGCTACTCCTGTGAGACTCTCTGGATGAAGTATGGCAAGCATCTTCTCCTCCCATGCAGTGAATGTTCTTGGTGGAATGGGAGGGCCACCGCCAGTCATCTGAGCCAGCTGATGGTTCTTGTAGTTCTTCTGTTTCACCAGCCTCTTGAGGTCATGCCACCGCTTCATGATCTCCTTCTTGGTGCGCGGGGTGGTCCCTACTGCATTGACCTTGTTGACTATCCTTCTCCACATTTGTGCTCTGGTGGCTAATGGTGTCTGTTGGACCAGGTTACCAAACAATTGTGGTTCTACTCTGATTATGTCATCTGCCATGACTGACAACTCACTGTCAGTGAATTTGGGCATTTTCTTTTGTGCCATGGTGTGTGATGTGCAAATGGTTTGAGGTGCAGGTGTGAGGGTGGTGGGGGTGATGTAAGTGGGGTGTGTGTGTGAGTTGTTGTGCTGGTGAGATGTGTGGTGGTTTGCCTCTCCTTTGTGCTGTAGGGTTTAGTTCCTTCAGGGGTGGAGTATTGCAAAGGATTCTGGTCAGGGAAGGGGCTGGTTTTATACTCAGCTATGTGGGTGTGTCAAAATGGAGTATTGCTATCAGGTGGGTTGTGTGTGTTGTCCTGGGATTTGTATTTTTTTAGTTGCCATGGGGGTATGTCATTTGGGTGTGTTATGTGTTTTGCGGGCTGAGCTAGTTTGATGTGTGCACTTGGTGGTCTTGTGGTGTGTTTTTTTTGTCGCTCGCCATATTTCTTCCGGAGCGGCCGCGGCGATGGGTATGCAACAGCCCTTCCGCCGACTCTCCCATTCATCACTGTTTGCGATCGCGGCGGTCGTAAACAGCGGCTCGTTCCGCTGTCATCTCAATGGTATCTTAATTTTACGTGCGGTTACTCCGCTGGCCTAGCAGCGGTTTTGGGTGTTTCCGCCGCGAATCTGACCGCCGCGGACGGATTTTCACCTGCTCAGCCCGCTACCGGCAGGTTTTCGTGGCATCGTTCCGACGCGGTCGGATTTTTCTGGCGGTTGATCCTAATCGGACCGCCGGTTTTGCCACGGTACCAGCGACGGTTTATTTCCGCTACCATGGCGTTCGGAATGGTTTTCCGACCGCCATCCTAATAGACCCCTTAGTGTTTCTTTCATAGTCACATGCTTTTCAGCCATTGGCTTCCACATCATAAAAACCAGAACTTGGCCCAGTCTATGCTTCCGCATCCATCTTATTACTGTACACCTTTTTATGTTTTTCAAATATGGTTGTAGAGCAAACGTATAGTCTGTATCGACAAAGGTGGGAAAGTTGAGGTCTTTCACTATAATCCTCTAAATCCTTTATCTCTGCACCATGTTTTTTATAACTTGCTTTCTCCTATGTGCGGATCTCTCGCCCACCTCTGCTTCTGTATCGGCATCCAGGTCCGCCAATATTTTTTTTTATATTATCCATCTATGGAGTTTGGTCTTTTAGCTGTAGATGCTGTTTGATCAGTTGTCGTAGTGAACCCTCTGCTTCTTTCAAGATACTGTACCAGTAGTTCAATACTCCCTGCCGCTGTCTTAAGCTAATATTCATTAAGCCAAGCTCAAGTCTTATTGCACTATTCACAGAGTCCATCAGTAACCCTAGCCATTTTTTCCAAATATTACTTTCTATTCACCGATTCATTTTATACGTTTTTCAGTAAAAAAGTATGGGAACTGTGATCCTGAGTGTAATGGGTCGGGGTCAGTAAATGTGGGGCAGGGTCGAAGGCATGGCTAAAAGAACAAAATATTCTGTAACACTTTTGTTGGACTTTTACCTTTAGGTAACTGCATTTAAATTACACACACCTAAAGTGAAAAGCAAATGTAAATTAAACTAATTAGTGGGAAATGCACTATTTTACGTTATGAAACCTCTCTTGGTTAATGCGATCACTGCAGATATCTGTGTACTTAACTAGTGAACCACAGAACTGAATCCTGGTTGGTACAGTAGGGAATAGTGACTTGTGTATTTTTAGTGCCACGAGGTCCCAACCTGTGAGAGAAAGGACAGTGAATATGTACGTCATTATTTTAAACTTGCATTACACATGGTATAAGATGGGCTGCCGCAAAATGTGCAAAAAGATTTAGCTTTAAGATAAAAAAGTGCTTCCAAAATATAGATTGTATTAATATAAAGAGTGTACCCAGTGCAAACATTATTTATAGGGGGCGTGGCCAACCAAGATGGCCGAGTGGACGTGATCCACGAGGGCTCCACTGCAACATTTGCAAGTTGTAGGGGATTTGCGGGTTACTGGCGTGGCTAGAGGCATGAGGGAGACACAGTGTGCACTCCGCAAAAAGACAAGCCCCGTAAAAAGAACAAACAGCTCGCCATTTTAGCGGATGCTGGCAGATTCCAGACTTCTAAAGACAGTGGTCCCTAGACTTTTAAAATATTTTAAAAATAAATATAGACTGAATCAGTACTATATTCTTTGTCCAACCGGACAGATTTTTAATATGCAATGAATGTATAACAAAAAAATAAAGCAAGAAAAAATCAAAGTGGGACACAACCTGCGTCCTAAGGACAATAACAACCAAACAACATTTAAGGGAAGGGTTCAGGCAAGGGGAACGTGTCTGCATAAAAATTTAAGAATATATCAGACGTAATAACGTGAAACCACCATTACATATTGACATCACAGTTAGTTATGCATATGGGGTACATTACGTCGACGGCGTTTCGATCCCTTAGACCAATAGTGGGATCATCATCAGGACATTTCAAGTTAACATGCCTGTATACATATAACAGTTAATACTGTAATTGCGCAAAACCATCAAATTAGGAAAAAGAAGGGGAGAAAGGAACATAAGGTTACAAGAGGCATTTACTGATCCATACAGTATTATAAGAGAAATTATTATGAGTGTTGTGAGACCATGCAACCGGCCGAGTGAATAATGTGGCCGTGTCAAGAATTAAAATCTGAGAAGAAGACAGAAAGAAGCCAAAAACCAGTGGATCTGTCAAGGCAAGGAATGAATATTACGTGAGTAAAAGAAGGAAAGGCCGTGCTGCATATAACACTGACGATGAATTGGTTGTAAGTACTTATCAATAAAACTCAGAGGGTGAAGGAGGTCTAGCTTACCCGAATCACGGGCGCAGATCAATCTCTTGTCAGTTACAAGAGTATGTAAAGCAAAAAGCAAATAGCCCGATAGGCTTGTGGGCATCAAAAGACCCCAGGGGAATTAGTGGCACCAAGGGCAGTTGCCTGAAAGAGAATGATTCATTAGGAGACCTTCCGCTAACTTATCAAGGCATTCTGAAATTACCAATCAGCTATCCGCTTACCTTAAAGTACCGAGTAAGGCTGGATAGCGGGATCGCTGGCGGGGGATGTAGTAATTTTAAGGGAATTAGGGATCAAAAACCCGGAAGGGGACCCGTAAGGATGTTGGACATACCCATAATATAGACAACCCTATGAGCTTACCGTAGGTTAAAATTGGTGAAGGTGGGTACCGGAATCACTGGCAGGAGATTTAATAATCTAAGCAGGAAAGCGCATTGGGAATTACTAATAATTTTACCAAGGCTTACTATTTAAAGGAAAAAAGAAGGGAAGGGAAGCGACGTAACCTTACCCCAATCAGGTGCACGACGGCGGTCCAAATGGAGCCAAGTTCGCGGTCACAAGTGAGGAATTTCTAAGAATCAGATTAAATTAAGCGCTTACTAAAAGGAACCAGAGAAGGTGTAAGGAACCAACCAACAAGGATACCATATGAACTTACCGAGGAATTCTCGGCTCACAGCACTATCGAGTGATCCCGGCAGTGACCAAACAGAGTGAATACTCGTTGTTATCTGGACGCGCAGCCTAGGCGCGTACAAGTAGACTCAGAAAGGGGCATGTGATCAAGGTCACATGACAGTTCAGACTCATTACTTAGAGTCAGTCAGTAACCACAGCGGCCATCTTGAAAAACCGCACCTTATGTATTAGGTGAGCTAATGTTACCATAATTAATTAAGGAAAGGGTTGAAAGCCCAAAATTAACAAGGAATATTACCAACACTGTTAACCAATCCGGTAGGCAACCAACCAAGGTCAATACCCTTGCGAACGATACACAAAAATTAAGCGCGAGTGAAGTGATCAAGGTCACATGACCTTCCTAGACTCAGAACTAGTTACTTACAGTCAGACAATAATTAAACGGCCATAAAGGAGAAAACACCACGTGTTTAAGGTAAGCTAAAAACACCATAGATAGAAAAGTAGTTAAAACCGGTCATTCAAGAAGCAAAAGAAATCCTTTTAAGAATAATACAGTTGATCAACATTTCACAGTTAAAAGAGAACCATATATCGGGAGCATGAAAGAATCAAAGCAGAGAAGTCCAATCTTCAAGGCGGTTTAAGCCATTGTGGATACTGCCAGTTTTCAGTATCCATTTTAATTCCTCTTTGTTGAGTAACTGGTGGATATCGGCACCCCTTGGAGGAGGTTTAATCACATTAATGATTGTCCATTTAATGTCTTTTTCAGTGTGCCCAGTCGCGTTGAAATGATCTATCAATGGTGCATTAAGAGTATGGCAGCGTATCCTGCTACGGTGTTGACAGATCCTAATACGTGCCTTCTGTATCGTTTGACCAATATATATCATGTTACAAGGGCAAAAAATAGCATATACCACATTACAGCTGTTACAATTCCAGACGGCTTATGCACTGGCTGAGACGGCGGGAGGGCCTCAACTTAATGTGCCACGAATAGACTGTCGGAGCAGCAAGGAGGAGGGATTCGGAGAGCCTGAGCAACTGACGAGAGACCATCCTGAGCCGATAGATGTGCAACGTGAACCTGGGTGCACCCGGTAAGGCACAGACGCTGTAAGGTAGATGCACAGACTGGAGCCGGCTCAAACGGCGAGTGGGTCCATGAGTAAAAGTAAGCAGCGGCGCAGCTGACGAGTCCGGCCGGGTGATGTGAGGGCTAACTACGTTGGAGAACTGAGTTGCCGAGGAGGCGGTACGTACCGAGGCTTTGGCCAGATGAACAGCGGGGGGACGGAGGGGCCATGAATGGTGGTTGCTTCCTGGGAGATGCCTATGAGGCAAGACGCTTATGTCTCACCTACAATGGCAAAAAGAACAATTGATGGACAGAATGCAGAACAATGTCATACATTCACCCCAGTACAGAGATCTGGGCCTAAATCCATCGCTTTTTGCTCACCATGCCATTCCAGTTTGGACCCAGCCATATGCAAATCAGTCTTGACCCTGCACCCAATGGGAACAGTCCAGCCCGAACTGCCAGGCCAAGTCCTCCCTGGACTGGAAACAAGCATCCTAGGACCGGTTTCGGGCTTTCAACCCTCATCAGCCAGGATAGCTTGACTCCAGTGGCATGGAGAGCACGGGACCCACGTCTGGGCACACCTGCTCCACTCGGGGTGACAAATGCAAAAAGAACAATTGATGGACAGAATGCAGAACAATGTCATACATTCACCCCAGTACAGAGATCTGGGCCTAAATCCATCGTTTTTGCTCACCATGCCATTCCAGTTTGGACCCAGCCATATGCAAATCAGTCTTGACCCTGCGCCCAATGGGAACAGTCCAGCCCGAACTGCCAGGCCAAGTCCTACCTGGACTGGAAACAAGCATCCTAGGACCGGTTTCGGGCTTTCAGCCCTCATCAGCCAGGATAGCTTGACTCCAGTGGCATGGAGAGCACGGGACCCTCGTCTGGGCATACCCGTTCCACTCGGGGTGACAAATGCAAAAAGAACAATTGATGGACAGAATGCAGAACAATATCATACATTCACCCCAGTACAGAGATCTGGGCCTAAATCCATCGTTTTTTTGCTCACCATGCCATTCCAGTTTGGACCCAGCCATATGCAAATCAGTCTTGACCCTGCGCCCAATGGGAACAGTCCAGCCCGAACTGCCAGGCCAAGTCCTCCCTGGACTGGAAACAAGCATCCTAGGACCGGAATCGGGCTTTCAGCCCTCATCAGCCAGGATAGCTTGACTCCAGTGGCATGGAGAGCACGGGACCCACATCTGGGCATACCCGTTCCACTCGGGGTGACAAATGCAAAAAGAACAATTGATGGACAGAATGCGGGGAGTAATGGGGGGCAAGATGGCGGCTGTGTGAACGCTGCTGAAGCCACTCATCAAGCGCTCCATGGCTTAAACACGGTTTGGATGTTTTAAACCCCCGACTCTACAGATGATTATTCCCCTGATAATAGAAGGCGGACGGCGAGTGCACCGAAAGAGTTTGTTAAGTGAAACAACCCGCTTTACTTATCTGCTGGTGCTGGCCCAAGCTCTATTGAAACCGCTTCTCCATTGGTGCGGCACGGAGCTTCGCACTTAGTCCTCACGTCACAGGATGCCTCCCAAGCCATCGAGGCCCCCGCGGGAACGAGTGGAGAGTGGCGCGGCGATTGTGAGCGCTGCAGGAAATCTCCGAGGCCCGCCGGCTCCACGGAAGACTCCGACCGGAAGAAAGGCTGGGGACGCTATTCCTTCGGCAGGCAGCAAGGAGGCAGAGTCAGCCAAAACCAGCAACAAGGAACAGCGTCCCGGGGAAGAGGCAGAACTAGTCAGACAGCGCAAGGTGATTCCTGGCATGTTTGCTGGACTTGGGAAACTGAAGGAGAAGACGAAATACTGCTGGAAAAGCGGAGACTTCTTGTTTGAATGAAGGAACTTTGACAGTGCTGGCAGAGGTGAACACTGACCTCACAGTGGATTTTGTGAGTACCAGTCTGGCTACATTGGGGGTTTTGGCTCCGGTGCAGGGGGATTGTGGAGCACTTGAACCTACAACAGCTATAACTGGGGATAATCAATGCAGTGAGGAGCTAGCGGCGGACAACTTAATAAAAGTTCATTGCTACTATGGGGAAGGTGGAGGGGACCCCTGAATGTGGAGAGAAAATCTTCTCCCTAAATGAAGATTCTGAGCTATCCAACCCCAGCGAAGGGGAGACCTCTGAAATGGATAATTCAGGTTCAGATACAGATAGCGCCCTCTCTAACCCTAGCACTCAAAAACGCCTGCCTTCCCTAACCAAAAGAAGGAGGAGAATTCATAGTGGGGGGAAAAAACGTGGAACTGGTCAATCTGGCTCTGACAATAGTCGTTCCAGCCAATTAAAATGGGACTACTCAACTACTCAGCTTTTGACGGAAGTTGGGGGGTACAATGATGGAGACTTGGCAGACGGCCCTAAAGTCAGTGTGAATACCCCCCGACGGAGGCAGAATCTTCCCCATCAATGAGTCTGATATACTCAACTCTCAAGCAGATGCAGGGGGAAGCCAGACAGGAACATAAACGGGCTCATCTAGCTACAAAGAAGCTTCAAGGTGCCATTAGAAAAGTAAATAAGTCGTGCGCCGAGATTGCAGAGAGAACTACGGCTCTTGAAGAACGGGTGGTCGCTTTAGAGGTTGAAACTGAGAAGTCAACCTGACAAGTCATTCAAATGAAACGCGGATGACGGACGTGATGTGGAAGTTAGAAGATTTTGAAAACCGCCAGCGGCGTAACAACTTAAGACTGCTTGGCATTCCGAAACATGCAGAGGGTGGGGACATTAGAGGCTTTGTGCTGCGCTTACTGAAGGGTGGCTTTCCCGAATTCTCACATTGGGACTGGGATACTGAGGTGCAACGAATACATCGCTTTCCACTTATGCTTAAGAAAAGGCAGGGGCAGAATGTGGTGACTGACAAACCCAGAGCTATACTGATTTTTTGGGGAAATTTCCTCCTTCGGCAGGCAGTGTTTGACAAAGCCCGACCAGAATCAAGACGCTCGCTGAAGGCCACACCTTCTTTGTCAGGCCAGATTTCTGCCATATTACAGTAGAAAGAAGGTGGAGGCTTCGCCAGCTAATTTTGCCATTTCAAAAGAAGGGTTGCGAGGCCTATTTACTCAGTCCAGCACGACTTAAAATCATATGCAAGGGAATTACCAGAGTATTCTCCTCAGAAATACAGGCTCAAGACTTTTTGCGGGAAATCTCTGAGAACAGGGGCATGAGCGGACCTGAGTGATAAACGGGGATGTCAGTGGGATGAATTTGGTTTAAACTCTTTTGGTCTATTTGTCTGCTCTATATAATCACTTGGGGGTTAATATTTTTTTTTTTTTTTATTATTATTTTTTTTTTTTCTCTCTTTTTTCTTTTGGGGGAGCAAGATGAGTGGCGAGGGGTGGCACCTGTATGCAGGAGGCGTCACAAGGGTCTATGGACCTTTTTGCCTAGGGAAAGAGGAGTGGGGGTTGAGGGGGAGAGGGGGGTGGGGTGCAGGGGGGGGATCCAGCCAATTAAATGTGTTGAATTAGTATTAACAGGTAATAGGAATTGGAACAGACTGGACTTGTTGTGGACTATAAATGGTACTGGGTAAATTGCGGATAGCCTCAGTTAATATATGTGGCCTGAATAATCCCTCGAAAAAACGTAGGATTAATGAAGATATGAAATATCTAAGGGCAGACATAGTTTGTCTTCAAGAGACCCATCTGGAAGCTGGCAGGCAAAAGATAGCAGTGTTAGATGGATACCAATTGGTCTCTGCCACGACTCAGTGAACACGTACAAGAGGGGTTGCGATTCTGGCCCGCAAAAAAGGTTTTAGGTTCCCACGATCGAAATCGGACCAATATGGTAGATGGGGTATTACTCACTGCTGTTTGGATAACTATTCTTTTACACTATGTTCTGTCTACGGATCAGTGTTGGATGAACCGGCTTTATTTGACTGGTTGAATGTGGAGTTGGTTGGTTGGCCGTTGCCTATAATCTTGTGTGGGGATGCTAATGTTAATTTAAACAACGAGAATATGAAATTAGGCGTGCAATCATATCGGGGTCGCAAACCTAAAGTTTTTAATGCTTTGTTTAATTTATGTAACACACATGGATTGTTTGATGCATGGGCTACAGTAAAACCTCAAGATGTGGGATACACATTTTTTCTGCCCCTCATCAAACTCATGCTAGGTTAGATTATTTTTTTGTATCCCAGGAGGTGTTAATTAGGTCCGACATCATAAAATACCCCCTGGTTATGTCGGATCACAATCCGCTTGTATTAGAGATCTCACTTCAAACATCAAAACCTTCTATGTCTCATTGGACTTTTGACCCCTTGACCGCGATCGGAATTCCGCTCGTATGCTGGACATTCCGATCGCGGGTGGGGTCGTGACGAGCTCAGCTCGTCATGCGCACAGCGCTACCGCGCAGCATGACGAGCTGAGCTCGTCATGAGCACGGAAAGGGTTAATAGAGCACTTTTATATGAGGAAGAATATATCCAACATATGATGGATTGGATTCCGAGATTCATAGACGACAATAGAGGCAGCGCAGAGATAGGGATAATTTGGGACACACTCAAAGCTGGGATAAGAGGGGAAACACTGCGGTATGGCTGGGCCTCGCAGGCAAAAGAAAAAAGGTATCTCCAAGAACAATATCAGGCACTAAGTGAAGCAGAAACACAATTAATACAGGCACTCATAAATAAAGGAGAGGTAGAGCAGGCACAAATTAAGGTGGCTTTAGTTAAATCTACAATTATGGATCTTTCGGCCAACAAGGCGGCAAGTAAATACTGCGCTTGGTGATCCAAGATATATGAATGTAATGAGAGAGTCGGCCACCTTTTGGCGGTGCGGACCAGACAACGAATAACTCAGGAGGGGATATTAGAAATAGATGATCCCGGGGTACGGTTAGTCAATCAACCTCTAGAAATACGTGCAGCTTTTCAGCGGTTTTATCAGAAACTTTATATGGATGATATCACCACCGAGGAGGAAGCCATACAGAGTTATTTAACAGGGATTCCTTGCGAGAGTTTGTCAACAGAAGAGAGGGATGCGCTTGATGCACCTATAACAGCAGACGAAATTCAAGAAGCTATTAGGTCATTGGTAATTGGCAAGGCGGTGGGTACGGATGCCATTCCTGGTGAGTTCTACAAAATTTTCACCTCCCCGTTACAGGAACTAATGAAGAAGGTGTTTTTGGAAGCTCAGGCGGGGAGAGGAGCTCCTGGTTCTTGGAAATCTGCTAATATTATTATTTTCCCTAAGAAAGGGAAACCGGTGAGAGAGAGAGATGGGGTCTTATCGACCTATTACTTTAATAAATAGCGATGTCAAAGTATATGCTAAAATTCTGGCTAAACGACTGTCAGGAGTTATTAAAAAATTGGTTTCTCCAACCCAGCACGGATTTGTACCCGGACGAAGTACAATTGATCACATCCAGAGGGTAATCGCTCTTTTTGACGAAGCAGGAATCACCGGGGACCCTATTGGGCTTATCTTGCTTGATGCGGAGAAAGCCTTTGATAGGGTCTCCTGGCCGTTCCTGTGGGCAACTCTGAAGAGCAGAGGGTTTGGGGAAGGTTTTATCACCGCCATCGCGATAATGTATAAAGACCCTGCGGCAAGAATATCAATAATGGGAGAGATGTCGGATCCTGTTTTTATCAGCAGGGGGACCCGTCAGGGGTGCCCGTGTTCCCCCTTATTGTTCGCTTTGTATATTGATCCATTAGTTAGGAAGATCGAATATAATAATCGGATTCCAGGAATGCAGAGTATAGGGGGGAGCACCAAGATACTAGCTTATGCCGATGATCTCGCGATTATTACTTCTAATCCCATGACAGCACTGAGGGAGATTGAAAAAGAAGCTAATATTTTTGGGAAACTCTCCGGTTACCGCCTGAATTCAACTAAAACTCAGGTTGTGGTCGGCAAAGGTATTCAGATGAATGATTCTTGTGTGGTACAGAGTGCTACTTACTTGTGAGTAGAAATCACGGCAGATGTTGCGAAGATTACAGGAAATAATCTGAACCCGCTGCTTCTCAAATTCAAAGCTGAATTTAATAGATTAGAAAATCTTAAACTTACGATGGTAGGAAGATGTAATGTTATCAAAATGCTTTTTTTACCTAAGATTTTGTATTTCTTTAGGGCTATTCCTCTGAATATCTGTAATTCTTGGTTTGTCTCTATGAATCATTTATTCTCTAGGTTTATATTGTTGTATTCCTCTTAGGGTGTCCATAACGGGCTTTCCAGTATCATGTCCTTATATAGGCACAATTCGCCCTGCCCTTATATAGGCATAAAATCCCAGCCCTTATTTAGGCATTAAACCGTGCACTCCAAATACAGGCATGGTCTCTGACATCCGTCCTCCCTAACGTCACAACGAGTTCTTGAAGAACAGACCCTTAGGCTGCAGGAGTTTCCCTAGTCCAGGACTATTGATTTCTTCAAGGACTCATATATTATGTATGAACCGTTATTCCTTAGGGGTTCATCCATGATGTCTTTCGCTGTCCGACTCACGTCAATACTAAACATTCCTAGGTACTCTCAGGTATAAATATACCTTCCCTAGCCCTTGTAAACTAGAGGAGACCTCGACTTCAGAGGAGCCCGTATCCCGGCCTGACGCACTGAGAAGACGCTGTCATCCCTGCACGCAGAGAATCCAGCTTCCAGTGATCTGACTTCCCTTGTGGGGTGTTGGAGTTCGAGTCTGGCAAAGAGATTCCAACCTCTCTCATTCTACAGGTATGGAGCAGACTAGAACCTAGAGGGACTCTTGGCATACTAGGCATACTAGACTTAACATACTCTTAGTATACCATAGTAAGGAATACTTCACCTACTTCATACCTCTCCCTACACCTAAGTTAGGTTAGGCACATTGGATTAGAACTAGATTAGAAACGCATCGTATGAGTACTCGCATTTTTAGTCTGTATTATTTATGTAACAGCATACGTACTAAAAGATAATGCTATCGCAGTATTATTTATTTCTACTGCTCACACTGTACATTATTTATCTCGTATACTGTCTTGTGATCGTAACAGCACATTTTACTTACACCAGAAACAAGACTGTTCAATAAATCCTTTATTGAAAACGCCCATCTGTTCTTTCTGTGTTACTTGGAGAAAACTAAGCATGCACGACTGAGCTGAGTGAAATAGTTATCTATTGTTTCCACGACTCTGGGACACGTTCTGATTGTAAAGGGAAACACAGTGGTCATGTTTTGCGGCTGCCAGAAACTACTCCCTTCTTGTTGTCAAGGAGTTTCTAGTGGCCTCTGAGCTAGCTGGCACAAGTAATTAAGTTTAATATACTCGATAGGGACATACTGACCTTAGTCCTATGTCAAACCTATAGGATATATTATTCCAATGCGCAGAGCCTATTAGGGAAATAGGAGCTACACTACATGGCGCCCAACGGTTTGGTAAGGCAGTAATTCAACGTTAGATACTGAGTAACTCAGCCGTGCTTTTTCTCTCAAGACCCCTACCCATATACTCCAAAAGACGTCTGGAGTGGGCAGGGTTAAGTATCCACCACGGCTACATAGGGCAGTACCCTATATATTAGCTGTTTGGTTTGCTCAACGTTGAAGGATACAGTGTTCCACAATATTGTGCACCTTATCTTTGTTTCCTTGAAACTTGTTCTACATTTTTCAAACAACAAAATGCCTGACAATGAAAATAACACCGAAAACGGTGGAGCTGCGGCTGACCCAGTCGTAACAGCTTTTAACTTTACAGGTTTAAATGAAACCGAGGAGGGTGTTATAGACATCCCTCAAAACTTAAGAAGAGCCATCACTCTAAAACTTATAAAACATGGCCTACCACCAAGAGGCGGTAGAGCAGTTTTCGTGATAGAGGCACATGAATCCTTTCAGACAGAGGTATTCTATTCATGGGTAATATTTCCTGAATCAAATTCAGTAACGCACACGTTTCACTTCTACAAAGAAGATGATCCACCAGAGAATACATTCCTTTCGAGGATATAGAAATTCCATTAACATACCAGGAGCATCAGCTCTGGTTTAAAGGCGCCCTAAAACATCACAAAAACATTACGAGGCTCGGTCCACTAGGTAGACCAGGAGCAACATGCCCGATTTTAGCCGGCTACACACCTCATCCTGACATTGAAGAAATGTCAAACGAGGAACTACTTACTCAACTCACAGAGTTAATAAAAATCTACAGACAATTGGTCCAATATGTCATGCAGACTTTTACAGTCCAACCACCATTAACAATTCCAAATCAAACCCCTCACCAGGGGAATACACTAAAAATGACACCACAGACTCTCTACGCAGTCATGGGTAAAATGCCCACAAAACGTGAACAAATTCCTTTCTGGATAGCTCAAAAAATTACTCAAATCGAAGCAGTATTTCCAAATACTAGCCCGTATGAGAAACACAGAATACTGACAATCAGTTTACCAATGGGGATCACACCACAACTGGAAGATTGCACCACTTGGGGCTCAGTCTTTGCTGCCATCTATACTAAAACACATGGCATTCCGTCAATTGCGGTAATACCTGATGTCCTGAAACGAATTCAAAACGAATACGGGGCAGAGCCTGCTCTAAATTTAGGTATGAAATTACTGAAAAATTTCGACCAGGTCTCAACAATAATATTATCTAATATTAAAGGAGAGGCAGCAGCAGTTGCGATCCGCCAAAAATTAAGGGAATTTGATGTTACAGAACATCAAACTGAGCTACCCAGAATAATTGAACAATCTTATGCAGAATTAGGCAGAGATAGTTTGGGTGGAAGACCAGTGAAGCCGAAACTATCTGAAAGTCCTGAGAAGGACTCAATTAAACAAACTCCTACATCTTCTAAAAAGAAGTGGGAGTCTACTAAACAAAAATCAAACGAGAAACGTTCTCAATCCCGAGGTAGGTCTCCTCAAAAGGAGCCCTCTGAAAGGAGGTATAACCTCAGGAATAGGGATAATTTGAGAAAACCAGATAGGTATCAAGATACTGATACACGTTCCTCTCGTCCCTTTCAGATCTCATCACAGACTTCGGAAAGAAGAGGACGATCAGAACACAGAGAAGAACGCGTGAAATCGAAAGACGACAAACACGCTCCAAAAACTAAAGTAAAACCTCAATTCTCCAAAAAGAAAGTAGCAGGTCTAAAGATCAGACATGCCGAGAATACTGAGAACACAACTCAAGAACGGAGAATGTGCTCAGACAATGCTGGACAGTGCAGCAGAAGTCACAATAGTTTGCCAGAACCTGAGGGAACTTCTGGAGATAGTGGACTTGAATGAGTACATCACAGTTGAGACTGTAGACACCAGGGTTAGAACTCCAAAAAAGTTATTTGAAATAACACTCCGGATGGAGGGAGACAAACCCAGACAGGTGAAAGCACTTTTTTGGGAAAGACTATCAAAGGGCTATGACATACTTCTAGCAGAAAAGGACTGGCAACCACAATTTGTCAGGGAGTGCCCACATGGCGAGGACATTATTATGCCTGCCTTCTCCAACCATATTCCTATACATCTAAAATATACATATGCCAGGAAATGGGCAGTAGCCCAGGCCCCAGCATTATATAAAAATCATGTAGGATGGGATGAGGACTCACCTCACCATAAAATACATCTGAAACATGAACCTACTGCACAAAGGCAGTACCCTATAAAGCAAGAAGCTAAAAAACAGGTCAGGGAGATCTTAGATCAACTTGAATATCAAGGGGTGATTGAAACATGCACCTCCTCAATGAACAATCCTTTGTTTCCTGTCTCCAAACCAGACAATACATATTGTCTAGTTTTGGACTACAGACACCTAAACACTTGTTCTAAAACTTTTGCAGTGCAAAATGCACATAGCACAGCATTAATGAATAACATTGTGCGTAAAAAATATAAAACAACATTAGACATCTCAAATGGTTTCTTTTGTCAAAACATAGCACCTGAAAGCAGGTACTTAACAGCATTCTCCATAATGGGGACCCAGCGTCACTTTTGTCGACTCCCACAAGGGTTCAAAAACAGCCCAGGTTTATTCTCAGCGAGGGTAATGGAGTTACTACAAATTTATGACAATGAGGCATTGTCCTATGTCGATGACATTTATCTGACAGACGATGACCTGGACAAACACTTGAACAGGGTGAGCACCATTATATTGGGTTTCGCCTCTGAGGGCTACAAGTTCAACCTTAAAAAGTCCAGAATTGCCCATCTCAATGTCCTATTTCTAGGATATGAGCTTTCAAGTGAAGGCAAGAGCTTGGCAGCTAACTTTTTAGAAAAGTGTGCGCTGCTCCAACCTCCAAAAACGCTAAAAAACTTACAATCCATCCTGGGTTTCCTAAATTTTGGCAGAACATACATTCTAAATTACGCAGAAAGGGTTAAACCTCTCTACGCATTAATCAAACCTGATTTTTCGATCAGAAACTGGACACAGGAACACACAGAAATCTTGCGTTCACTACAAGCTAACATGTTAGCAACAAATCACTTACAAACACGCGTAAGTCAACGCAATTTGGTGATCCGAAAAATTTCGGGTCAATGCGGATTCACCTACTTAACTTTCAATGAGGGTGATAAAATACCAATAGCATACAAATCACTTTTGTACACACAAGCGGAAATGCGCTTCAGTTCGACTGAAAAAATTCTAACATCAGTTCAAACCGCTGTAGCAAAAGAAAGAGCCTTAGCCCAAGGGAAACGCATTATTGTCGTAACCCCAGTACCGGCTTTAGAAGCTGTTACAAAAGCAAGCATTCCAAATGCTAAAGCATTACATCCAAGATGGATACAATGGGTTAATTCTCTTGCTGCAACAGATGTTGAATATGTTTTTGATCCAGATTTAAAAACACAAGCATTCCTGCAATATGAACAAGAATGTCCTCTGCCTACTGAAATTCTGCCTCTCGATCAGTACGAATTCATAATTTACACTGACGGATCCGCACAACCCGCAATAGGGAGTAAGCAAGCTTACAGTGCAGCGTGTGCAATCGTTAAAGGTCGCATGCGAAATGACATCTTCAGACCTATGGTCACAAAAACACAATCTCTAGGAGATTGTACAGCTCAGCGAGCTGAACTACAAGCATTCAAACTGGCACTTGAAAGTACAGATCGAGAATTCCCCACACTAATAGTGTGCGATTCCTTTTACTGTGTTCAGTCGTATAATGAATATATACAAAACTGGCTTGAAAATGGTTTCAAAGATGCGAAAGGTGGCACAATAAAGCACAAATTGCTTTGGGAACAAGTAGTTCAGTTGAAAAACGAACTACCAAAGGCTCATGTGATCCACACACTGAGTCATCAACGTGATGGCGTTCACGTTGCAGGGAATTCATTGGCTGACGAAGCCGCAAAGGGGCTGTGCAAACGGCTTCCGTAGCTGCGATCACTCGTTCAAAAACAAAAATAGACGGTGAGATAATGTTGGCTGTCAATGCTTCGAGCAAAGGCAGCAGTGCAGCGTTACCAAAAAAGTTTCCACTCAAGTACTCTTATGTAATTGATGCGAACAACGTTCCTTTTGCTCGAATCCCTGGAGTGGGGGATAGGGTAATTCCAAACAAGGAACGCAGATTAGGACTAATCCTAGCAGCACACGAAGGGATAGCTTCTGCCCATGCAGGTGTTTCAGCGACAGTATCTTTACTCAAGCAAAGATATTGGTGGCCTGGCATTCGGAAACAAACTAAAAACTATGTTTTAGAATGTGCTATTTGCCAACAGATGAAAGTCTCAACAGTAAAACGTCCTGCGCAGACACCCCTGTTAATTTCAGATAAACCATTAGCTTGTGTTTACCTGGACCACTGCGGTCCCTTACAAAGGGACGGTAACTATAAATATATCATGGTTGCAGTGGGATTCATGCTCTAGGTTCCTATGGTTATGGCCTCAGCGCTCAGCTGACGCTCGAACTGTTATAAAAGATTTGCGAGTCTTTATCGGCATATACGCAATAGGCACGCTACATTCTGACCAGGGTCCTGCGTTTAGCTCTAGGGCTTACAAAGAAGCCATGGCCAGTCTGGGCGTTGCATTGCGGTACTCCTCTCCATTCCATCCTGAGGGAAATTCTGTTGTGGAAAGGAAAAACCGAGACATAAAGCAGTCTATAACAGCTAGAGTATTAGGTTCGGGTGATGGGTGGGTCAAACACCTTAGTGGGGTCCAACGTGCATTGAACAATCTGCCAAGAAGTCCTCTAGGGGGGGTCACTCCATATGAGGTCCTATTTGGGACAAGAATGTGGGTACCGGACCTTGAACACGTAGGCACAGTGGTGGAAAATAAACCCTTTGATATCAAAGATCGTTTGACTGTTTTACAGGACTTAAACAAATTAAGAACGAAACAAAGCAACGTATTCCTACAGTCAACCACCACTGGGGATCAACCGGCTGTCCCAGCAAGGCCTGTCTGGATTCCAAAAGTTGGGGATCTAGTCAGAGAAAAGATTGCGGACAAGAAGGAATTTGGACCTTCTTACAGACAACCAGTACCTGTCCTAGCAGTTCAAGGAACAAGAACAGTACTTCTGCCGCCCCTTGCTGGAAGAAAGGAGAAAAGATTTGTGTCCATCGACCTGATCAAACCACAGTATGTGGCCAATACTAAATAGTAGGCCTCGTGGACTCCGACCTAGTAGCAGACGCACTCCTCTCGCTACTATCCAAGAGGTTCAGACTGAAAGACTGATAACAATCGAGAATTCAGCTGTAACTGATGGAGGACTAAGCAACAACGCTATGGAACTCATCCCTCTTGACAACCAAGTAACAGTTCGTCCAAATACACCTGTCTACACCAACGTGGCAAGTGATGAACTGGTTCCAGTGATTTCTACAAATCCTGAGGCAATTCCAACAATTGACAGAACTGCTTCTGGCTATTTCATTAACTTTGATACGTTCTCAGAAGATCCAAGTGAACCTGAAACGATGCCAGCATCATTGAAATTCAAGCAGCAAGTACAAGACTTTCTTCACTTTCTGAAAAAGACTTATTTGGTTTCTCCATGGATTGAACTCTGGATTACATCTGGACTTTTTGTTTTCCTGCTCTGGCTAGCTTTGGTAACAACTGTGAGCGTGCTTATAAGTGGCAGATACATCCATGTGAACACTGAAGGAAGGACGTGAACGTACTTTTGAAACCTCATAAATCTTCCCATCGTGAAGCAAGAGACTTGTCATCAGTGAACATCACAGCTGTTCCTATACATGATGGTATAGTGTGGGACAAAACAGATTTTGAAATATTCGGTCCGACGGAACAATTGAACATTCCACATTTGTTTAAAATTTCACTAAGTGATCTAAATACGTCCAGTACCTATTCAGATGACTGGGACTTTGAGACTGTCAATGATATAATGTTTGACCTAGAAAAATCTGCTGCATTTTCTAAAAATGAATATTTAGAGGATTCATCAGACTATGAACAACTGTATTGTTATAACCACTATGGTCATCATTATTTGCATAAAACTGCATATCCGAGAAATGTGTTTATGTTTAACCAATGGGAACATTGTCCTACACCACCTAAAGGTAGTTCAAAAACATTTGCTAGTAAATTTCCATATTTTTCAGGTTACAATACATCTGATCCAGAAATGTTTTACTATAAAAATGTAAACAAGACAGGACTGAAAATTATGTTAACAAATACAAAACAGATTTACTCTGAATTATTTAATGCCCAACTGTCTAGACAGGGTTTCGACTTTTGGAAAGACACAATAGACACAAAAACTGTGTGGGGTACTAAAGAATGGCAAGTGCAGGGGATAGAAGCTTTATTTAGAGCCTGCATAATCCCTGAGCAAATAATGTTTTTGAATGAAACCATCCAACAAACATCTTGTCTTGGATTAGCCAAGATCAAAGATATGAACACACCTTCTGTACCAGCACCTGCAAAAAATAACGAAACACAGGCAGTGGTGACAGTTGACAATATACTACAACTCAACAGATCTAATCCTGATTGGAAAAAAGGTTGATCTGGCCCACAGACACGAATAACTGTCAGGAAAGATTCCTGAATAAAACTCAGGGCTTTACTATTCATAGGCCAGACCCAAGATACGTCCAAAGACAACATCCGGGGTAGTAACAACATACAGTGTAGGAAAATTATGCCTCGATTGGCTGCATACGTCTACACTACAGGATGTGAAACAACACTTAACCTTACTTAAAGAGGACGCAGACCTTAGGGATTTCTTGCTTGGACCAAGAAAACCGCGTCAAAAACGTTTCATATATGCCGACATTTATGCTGCCTACAATGAAGCATGGAAAGTATCACAGATGGAGGCTGCAGAACGAATACGTGAACTTGATCGTATTAATTTAGAGAAAACACTCTCTGTGGTCGACAATGGGTTAACAACTTTGTCCTCCAGAATATATTCATTGGATGGCATTGTATCCTCTGCTATCGACATACTAGAACAAGATTTGGCGATGTTACAACAAGGCCAGTCTCAATTACCTTCTATTATGTTATTAAGCTGGACGCTGCAATCTTTGCGAGCTGACTATGTGCCTTGGCGTTTTATCAACACAACGGCTCTGTTTGCAGAATACAATCTCACTGATAAACAGATCGAACTGGCACAAAGAGGAGCAAAGTATACAGTGCTGAGCATTGAAAAATTGGAGAAGTTACCATTCACATTGGCAGAAAAACCAGCTACAGAATGGCTTATTCATGGCAAAATAACATTACCTGTGAGTACTTTTCAGTTTCAGTATTGCCTCAGACAAATGCAAGCAGGCAAATATGAAAGGTTGGGTAAGGAATACATTAAGACATCTTGGGATTTACCGTATACATTTAGATGTTGGAGTGGGGATCGTGAAGTGTTTTTGAGCGGTACAAACTGTAAACGTGCACTAAGCGGTTCGCTTATATGTCAGGACATTTCCTTACACGGGGCTTGTAATGGTTCTGTGGCAAATTTGTGTTGCCATCAGCAGGGTACACCAGCTGCTGTGATTAATCCAACGTTTGGACAACTTTCTAATGGGAGTTACCTCATGTTGAATGATCAGAGTTACTGTGGCATGCT
This sequence comes from Calotriton arnoldi, assembly GCA_963921515.1. Classification (NCBI taxonomy): domain Eukaryota; kingdom Metazoa; phylum Chordata; class Amphibia; order Caudata; family Salamandridae; genus Calotriton; species Calotriton arnoldi. The sequence goes on along the minus strand of CAWUFW010001044.1, from coordinate 2,560,161 downwards.
GCCAGGCATCCCATATCTAGTAACGGTCAACTCCAGGGTCACTTGCTGTATGCAAGTATTGTTTGCCCCAATAGACACAGTCAGGGAGTCGCCTCTATGGCCTTCGCTGAACGTCTCTTTTATAAGATTTGATACTTTAAGCAGAATGAAAGCCATGCTTTTACAGCAAAAAGTGCCTTTGACCTCGGCCAAAGAAACCTATGATCTACAAATAGCAAGGACTTCGGCTGAGATACAGACTTTAATACGTACAAACTGCCCTATACATTTCGTAGAAATGATATCACGTATCTTCAATATGTCTGATACAACTGGAATTGTACATGTATTTAAGAGCATCTGCTCCGGTCTGTTAGCACCTTTCCAGGCAATACTCGGAATCATCCCGAACTTTGCACATTCGGTGTTTGGTGGCATACCATTAATTCTAGCACTTGTTGCCGGAATTCTATTTCTCTTCCTGCTATTGCGCTATGGCCAGCCTATTCGCCGACATCACTCCGAGCGAAATGGAGAAAGCTCTCCTTGAACGAAAGTGCCGTGAGCAAATAGTAGAGCTTTTGGGCATAAATCGTCTACGGGACCTTAATACCACGTGGTTCCTGTCATTCAGACCAATATGGCAAGATTGCATCTTACCTGTTCTACGATGCCTGCTATGCGGTGTAGAATGCGTGTTGGACACCTGTCTAACATTTCCATCGGATACGCCAAAGGATGTCGATACTCTGCTGGACCAGATAACGGCCCATGCTATGTGTTGTCCCCAGAGGCTTCCTATCCTGATGTCAGCATTCATTGAGATCTCACAGACGCTTCCGGCTGCTGCTGAGGTACGAGAAAGAACTACAGGCACACAGGTAACAACGGACGCGAACATTGCTGCTGCGACCAATGCTGAAAGCGATGCTTCTCATCTCTGTGCAATTAATCTGCTTCACGAGGTGTTCCAACTCACACCAACTACAGTGGATGATGTTTTGTCTATAGAAATAGATGATCTCATGTTTACACCAGACCCGTAACCTGACTCTGATTCAGCATACAGTGTTCCAGAGATGCAGTAACAATTTGGCCTTCATTTTTCAAAAACAAACTTGGAACTCTACCAAAATTGAACTTTTTTCCTATTTTCGAACAAAAATGGCACTTGAATCTGCTTAAAGTAGAACTAGCCTTATAGTACAGACTTGGCGGTCCTTCCACAGACATTTAGTCATCTTATGTGTCTAAAAACAGTTCATTGATTTTCATGACATGAAAGGACTTTGATTTTTTGAACAACTTATCGATCATTTTTTTTTGTCAAATGTAAATATTACTGCTTTTTTCGTTCCAATTGCATTTATTTTTAACACTATATGCCTGAAATGGAAAAGCTATTGCTTCAAATGTACAGTACCTTTTTGCATTCTAATAGGTTTTTTAAATGCCTTTTTTAAATGGTTTTATGAAATATTTTAGAAATATGCGGTACTCCATTTTAATGTTTAGCATTTTAAATGTTTAGCATTTTAGTATTATCGTATACACGAAAGTGGAGTGGGTGTTGTATTCCTCTTAGGGTGTCCATAATGGGCTTTCCAGTATCATGTCCTTATATAGGCACAATTCGCCCTGCCCTTATATAGGCATAAAATCCCAGCCCTTATTTAGGCATTAAACCGTGCACTCCAAATACAGGCATGGTCTCTGACATCCGTCCACCCTAACGTCACAACGAGTTCTTGAAGAACAGACCCTTAGGCTGCGGGAGTTTCCCTAGTCCAGGACTATTGATTTCTTCAAGGACTCATATATTATGTATGAACCGTTATTCCTTAGGGGTTCATCCATGACGTCTTTCGCTGTCCGACTCACGTCAATACTAAACATTCCTAGGTACTCTCAGGTATAAATATACCTTCCCTAGCCCTTGTAAACTAGAGGAGACCTCGACTTCAGAGGAGCCCGTATCCCGGCCTGACGCACTGAGAAGACGCTGTCATCCCTGCACGCAGAGAATCCAGCTTCCAGTGATCTGACTTCCCTTGCGGGGTGTTGGAGTTCGAGTCTGGCAAAGAGATTCCAACCTCTCTCATTCTACAGGTATGGAGCAGACTAGAACCTAGAGGGACTCTTGGCATACTAGGCATACTAGACTTAACATACTCTTAGTATACCATAGTAAGGAATACTTCACCTACTTCATACCTCTCCCTACACCTAAGTTAGGTTAGGCACATTGGGGTAGAACTAGATTAGAAACGCATCGTATGAGTACTCGCATTTTTAGTCTGTGTTATTTATGTAACAGCATATGTACTAAAAGATAATGCTATCGCAGTATTATTTATTTCTACTGCTCACACTGTACATTATTTATCTCGCATACTGTCTTGTGATCGTAACAGCACATTTTACTTACACCAGAAACAAGACTGTTCAATAAATCCTTTATTGAAAACGCCCGTCTGTTCTTTCTGTGTAACTTGGAGAAAACTAAGCATGCACGACTGAGCTGAGTGAAATAGTTATCTATTGTTTCCACGACTCTGGGACACGTTCTGATTGTAAAGGGAAACACAGTGGTCATGTTTTGCGGCTGCCAGAAACTACTCCCTTCTTGTTGTCAAGGAGTTTCTAGTGGCCTCTGAGCTAGCTGGCACAAGTAATTAAGTTTAATATACTCGATAGGGACATACTGACCTTAGTCCTATGTCAAACCTATAGGATATATTATTCCAATGCGCAGAGCCTATTAGGGAATAGGAGCTACACTACAATATGGGCTAACTGTCGCCCTCGGAGAGCGCTTAAATTGTTAACATTACCAAGAGAAAGAGGGGGGTCGGCAGTACCCAATCTTCAGCTTTATCATTGGGCATCAGTTTTACATATAGCGGGGACATTGCTTAACGAAAAAGCGGAGACCACGCCGATTGGGGGGTCTGCATCTGTCTTTGAGTTGTTATTAGGGGATGAAGCTCCGGGGTGTCTTCTACAACATATAGAATTGAATTATTACAAAAGGGTTAAATTTAAAATTTTACTCTGTGCATTTAAGATTTGGACCGCGGTCCGGAAAAAAACTTGGCCTCGGGCGTATTAATGCTTATACCCCAATATTTAAGAACGGCTGTCTTCCAAATATTTTTAATGATGGGCACATGCGGTACTGGTACGATAAAGGTGTCAGGGTGGTGGGCGATGTCACTAAAGGGACTGAGGTGTTGCTATTTGAAACTATTAGAGATAGATTCGGGTTAAACAATCGGCAGTTTTTTAAATATCTTCAAATAAGTGATTTTCTAGTTAAGAAAACTGGCGGTGCCTGTGGTTTCTCTGGGGTGAAGTTGATTGATGGATTACTTAAGGGCTCTTTCACACTAGGGGGATTTATAAAATGCTGAATGAGCGGATAATGGATGATTTAAACAAACACGTAGATCGATGGCAGGGACTCTTACAGGTGGGACTAGGAGAAATAGAAGATTCACTACACCTGGCCCAGACAACATTTATCGCAGCTAATCTTCAGCTCTAATGTTTTAAAACATGGTTTAATCTCTATATCACACCTGCTAAAATCGCTAAATGGGGTCGGGTGGCAGGATCAACATGCCCCCGGTGTAGCTATCATGCGGCTGATATCATTCACATGTTTGCTGATTGCCCCGTGCTAGACGCTTTGAAACAGGATGTAAGTAACATTCTGGGAACCATGCTGGGCTGTGAAATTGTTTTATCATCTCAATTGATTGTACTGGGGGTTGGACATCCTGTATCTTCAAATCAAAATCAGTCCTTTCTTTTTATTGCCATGACAGTGTTTAGATTATGCCTGGCTACACACTGGCTTGATCCCATCCCTCCGTCTGTCCAACAGTGGTTAGGAAGATTTCTTGCGGTGCACAGGAGAGGTCACAGGGTAAAAGCCAAAGGGCTAGCTATTTGGGCTCCCTTAATGAATTGGTCCCAGTCGTACAGTGAACAGGAATAGGATGGGAGCAAACGGGGGGGATAGAGGGCTAATCTAACCGGTATATTACTTATTGGGATATGGCCAAGACTGGCACCCTTGTTTCTGTTTCTTTTTTTTTTCTTTTTTTTTTTTTCTCTTTTTGCTATGTAATTTATGTTAAATGTTCTGTGAAATGGTTATAGATACTATTCTGGCTGGATCCGCTGTGGGGTGGGAGGGGGTGGGAGGGAACGGTGAAGATTATCTGTTTGAAATTATGTTTTCACTTTGCTGTAAAAAAGAAAATTGAAAAAGACCTATTTAAAAATAAAAATAAAATGATGGACAGAATGCAGAACAATGTCATACATTCACCCCAGTACAGAGATCTGGGCCTAAATCCATCGTTTTTTTGCTCACCATGCCATTCCAGTTTGGACCCAGCCATATGCAAATCAGTCTTGACCCTGCGCCCAATGGGAACAGTCCAGCCCGAACTGCCAGGCCAAGTCCTCCCTGGACTGGAAACAAGCATCCTAGGACCGGTTTCGGGCTTTCAGCCCTCATCAGCCAGGATAGCTTGACTCCAGTGGCATGGAGAGCACGGGACCCACATCTGGGCATACCCGTTCCACTCGGGTGACAAATGCAAAAGGAACAATTGATGGACAGAATGCAGAACAATGTCATACATTCACCCCAGTACACAGATCTGGGCCTAAATCCATCGTTTTTTTGCTCACCATGCCATTCCAGTTTGGACCCAGCCATATGCAAATCAGTCTTGACCCTGCGCCCAATGGGAACAGTCTAGCCCGAACTGCCAGGCCAAGTCCTCCCTGGACTGGAAACAAGCATCCTAGGACCGGTTCCGGGCTTTCAGCCCTCATCAGCCAGGATAGCTTGACTCCAGTGGCATGGAGAGCACGGGACCCACATCTGGGCATACCCGTTCCACTCGGGGTGACAAATGCAAAAAGAACAATTGATGGACAGAATACAGAACAATGTCATACATTCACCCCAGTACACAGATCTGGGCCTAAATCCATCGTTTTTTTGCTCACCATGCCATTCCAGTTTGGACCCAGCCATATGCAAATCAGTCTTGACCCTGCGCCCAATGGGAACAGTCCAGCCCGAACTGCCAGGCCAAGTCCTCCCTGGACTGGAAACAAGCATCCTAGGACCGGTTTCGGGCTTTCAGCCCTCATCAGCCAGGATAGCTTGACTCCAGTGGCATGGAGAGCACGGGACCCACGTCTGGGCATACCTGTTCCACTCGGGGTGACAAATGCAAAAAGAACAATTGATGGACAGAATGCAGAACAATGTCATACATTCACCCCAGTACAGAGATCTGGGCCTCAATCCATCGTTTTTTTGCTCACCATGCCATTCCAGTTTGGACCCAGCCATATGCAAATCAATCTTGACCCTGCGCCCAATGGGAACAGTCCAGCCCGAACTGCCAGGCCAAGTCCTCCCTGGACTGGAAACAAGCATCCTAGGACCGGTTTCGGGCTTTCAGCCCTCATCAGCCAGGATAGCTTGACTCCAGTGGCATGGAGAGCACGGGACCCACGTCTGGGCATACCCGTTCCACTCGGGGTGACAAATGCAAAAAGAACAATTGATGGACAGAATGCACAACAATGTCATACATTCACCACAGTACAGAGATCTGGGCCTAAATCCATCGTTTTTTTGCTCACCATGCCATTCCAGTTTGGACCCAGCCATATGCAAATCAGTCTTGACCCTGCGCCCAATGGGAACAGTCCAGCCCGAACTGCCAGGCCAAGTCCTCCCTGGACTGGAAACAAGTATCCTAGGACCGGTTTCGGGCATTCAGCCCTCATCAGCCAGGATAGCTTGACTCCAGTGGCATGGAGAGCACGGGACCCATGTCTGGGCATACCCGTTCCACTCGGGGTGACAAATGCAAAAAGAACAATTGATGGACAGAATGCAGAACAATGTCATACATTCACCCCAGTACAGAGATCTGGGCCTAAATCCATCGTTTTTTTGCTCACCATGCCATTCCAGTTTGGACCCAGCCATATGCAAATCAGTCTTCACCCTGCGCCCAATGGGAACAGTCCAGCCCGAACTGCCAGGCCAAGTCCTCCCTGGACTGGAAACAAGCATCCTAGGACCGGTTTCGGGCTTTCAGCCCTTATCAGCCAGGATAGCTAAACTCCAGTGGCATGGAGAGCACGGGACCCACGTCTGGGCATACCCGTTCCACTCGGGGTGACAATTGCAAAAAGAACAATTGATGGACAGAATGCAGAACAATGTCATACATTCACCCCAGTACAGAGATCTGGGCCTAAATCCATCGTTTTTTTCCTCACCATGCCATTCCAGTTTGGACCCAGCCATATGCAAATCAGTCTTGACCCTGCGCCCAATGGGAACAGTCCAGCCCGAACTGCCAGGCCAAGTCCTCCCTGGACTGGAAACAAGCATCCTAGGAACGGTTTCGGGCTTTCAGCCCTCATCAGCCAGGATAGCTTGACTCCAGTGGCATGGAGAGCACGGGACCCACGTCTGGGCATACCCGTTCCACTCGGGGTGACAAATGAAAAAAGAACAATTGATGGACAGAATGCAGAACAATGTCATACATTCACCCCAAAACACAGATCTGGGCCTAAATCCATCGTTTTTTTGCTCACCATGCCATTCCAGTTTGGAGCCAGCAATATGCAAATCAGTCTTGACCCTGCGCCCAATGGGACCAGTCCAGCCCGAACTGCCAAGCCATGTCTTCCCTGGACCGGAAACAAGCATCCTGGGACCGGTTTCGGGTTCAAAACCCTCATCAGCCAGGCTATCTTGAATCCAGTGGCACAGTGAGCCTGGGACCCACGTCTGGGCATACCCGGTGCACTTAGGGCGAGGAAGCAAAAGACAGGGTATGCCCAGACATGGGTCCCTTGCTCACTTTGCCACTGGATTCAAGATAGCCTGGCTGATGAGGGTTTTGAACCCGAAACCGGTCCCAGGATGCTTGTTTCCGGTCCAGGGAAGACATGGCTTGGCAGTTCGGGCTGGACTGTTCCCATGAGGCACAGGGTCAGACTGATTTGCATATGGCCATGTCTGAACTGGGGTGGTGGAGTGAGCTAAAGAATGATGATGGATTAAACCCAGATCAGTTGACTGGGGGTGAGTGTTTGATTGGCTCAAACGTTCCGTCCATCATCCCCTTTGTATCGCTTTGTTCGCCCTAAGTTGGCGGGGGTATGCCCAGACGTGGGTCCGTTGCTCACTTTGCCACTGGATTCAAGCAAGCCTGGCTGATGACGGCTGGAATGCCAGAAATCGGTCCTAGGATGCTTGTTTCCGGTCCAGGGAAGACATGGCTTGGCAGTTCGGGCTGGACTGTTCCCATGAGGCACAGGGTCAGACTGATTTGCATATGGCCATGTCTGAACTGGGGTGGTGGAGTGAGCTAAAGAATGATGATGGATTAAACCCAGATCAGTTGACTGGGGGTGAGTGTTTGATTGGCTCAAACGTTCCGTCCATCATCCCCTTTTGTATCGCTTTGTTCGCCCTAAGTTGGCGGGGGTATGCCCAGACGTGGGTCCCTTGCTCACTTTGCCACTGGATTCAAGCAAGCCTGGCTGATGACGGCTGGAATGCCAGAAACCGGTCCTAGGATGCTTGTTTCCGGTCCAGGGAAGACATGGCTTGGCAGTTCGGGCTGGACTGTTCCCATGAGGCACAGGGTCAGACTGATTTGCATATGGCCATGTCTGAACTGGGGTGGTGGAGTGAGCTAAAGAATGATGATGGATTAAACCCAGATCAGTTGACTGGGGGTGAGTGTTTGATTGGCTCAAGCGTTCCGTCCATCATCCCCTTTTGTATCGCTTTGTTCGCCCTAAGTTGGCGGGGGTATGCCCAGACGTGGGTCCCTTGCTCACTTTGCCACTGGATTCAAGCAAGCCTGGCTGATGACGGCTGGAATGCCAGAAACCGGTCCTAGGATGCTTGTTTCCGGTCCAGGGAAGACATGGCTTGGCAGTTCGGGCTGGACTGTTCCCATGAGGCACAGGGTCAGACTGATTTGCATATGGCCATGTCTGAACTGGGGTGGTGGAGTGAGCTAAAGAATGATGATGGATTAAACCCAGATCAGTTGACTGGGGGTGAGTGTTTGATTGGCTCAAACGTTCCGTCCATCATCCCCTTTTGTATCGCTTTGTTCGCCCTAAGTTGGCGGGGGTATGCCCAGACGTGGGTCCCTTGCTCACTTTGCCACTGGATTCAAGCAAGCCTGGCTGATGACGGCTGGAATGCCAGAAACCGGTCCTAGGATGCTTGTTTCCGGTCCAGGGAAGACATGGCTTGGCAGTTCGGGCTGGACTGTTCCCATGATGCACAGGGTCAGACTGATTTGCATATGGCCATGTCTGAACTGGGGTGGTGGAGTGAGCTAAAGAATGATGATGGATTAAACCCAGATCAGTTGACTGGGGGTGAGTGTTTGATTGGCTCAAACGTTCCGTCCATCATCCCCTTTTGTATCGCTTTGTTCGCCCTAAGTTGGCGGGGGTATGCCCAGACGTGGGTCCCTTGCTCACTTTGCCACTGGATTCAAGCAAGCCTGGCTGATGACGGCTGGAATGCCAGAAACCGGTCCTAGGATGCTTGTTTCCGGTCCAGGGAAGACATGGCTTGGCAGTTCGGGCTGGACTGTTCCCATGAGGCACAGGGTCAGACTGATTTGCATATGGCCATGTCTGAACTGGGGTGGTGGAGTGAGCTAAAGAATGATGATGGATTAAACCCAGATCAGTTGACTGGGGGTGAGTGTTTGATTGGCTCAAACGTTCCGTCCATCATCCCCTTTTGTATCGCTTTGTTCGCCCTAAGTTGGCGGGGGTATGCCCAGACGTGGGTCCCTTGCTCACTTTGCCACTGGATTCAAGCAAGCCTGGCTGATGACGGCTGGAATGCCAGAAACCGGTCCTAGGATGCTTGTTTCCGGTCCAGGGAAGACATGGCTTGGCAGTTCGGGCTGGACTGTTCCCATGAGGCACAGGGTCAGACTGATTTGCATATGGCCATGTCTGAACTGGGGTGGTGGAGTGAGCTAAAGAATGATGATGGATTAAACCCAGATCAGTTGACTGGGGGTGAGTGTTTGATTGGCTCAAACGTTCCGTCCATCATCCCCTTTTGTATCGCTTTGTTCGCCCTAAGTTGGCGGGGGTATGCCCAGACGTGGGTCCCTTGCTCACTTTGCCACTGGATTCAAGCAAGCCTGGCTGATGACGGCTGGAATGCCAGAAACCGGTCCTAGGATGCTTGTTTCCGGTCCAGGGAAGACATGGCTTGGCAGTTCGGGCTGGACTGTTCCCATGAGGCACAGGGTCAGACTGATTTGCATATGGCCATGTCTGAACTGGGGTGGTGGAGTGAGCTAAAGAATGATGATGGATTAAACCCAGATCAGTTGACTGGGGGTGAGTGTTTGATTGGCTCAAACGTTCCGTCCATCATCCCTTTTTGTATCGCTTTGTTCGCCCCTAAGTTGGCGGGGGTATGCCCAGACGTGGGTCCCTTGCTCACTTTGCCACTGGATTCAAGCAAGCCTGGCTGATGATGGCTGGAATGCCAGAAACCGGTCCTAGGATGCTTGTTTCCGGTCCAGGGAAGACATGGCTTGGCAGTTCGGGCTGGACTGTTCCCATGAGGCACAGGGTCAGACTGATTTGCATATGGCCATGTCTGAACTGGGGTGGTGGAGTGAGCTAAAGAATGATGATGGATTAAACCCAGATCAGTTGACTGGGGGTGAGTGTTTGATTGGCTCAAACGTTCCGTCCATCATCCCCTTTTGTATCGCTTTGTTCGCCCTAAGTTGGCGGGGGTATGCCCAGACGTGGGTCCCTTGCTCACTTTGCCACTGGATTCAAGCAAGCCTGGCTGATGACGGCTGGAATGCCAGAAACCGGTCCTAGGATGCTTGTTTCCGGTCCAGGGAAGACATGGCTTGGCAGTTCGGGCTGGACTGTTCCCATGAGGCACAGGGTCAGACTGATTTGCATATGGCCATGTCTGAACTGGGGTGGTGGAGTGAGCTAAAGAATGATGATGGATTAAACCCAGATCAGTTGACTGGGGGTGAGTGTTTGATTGGCTCAAACGTTCCGTCCATCATCCCCTTTGTATCGCTTTGTTCGCCCTAAGTTGGCGGGGGTATGCCCAGACGTGGGTCCCTTGCTCACTTTGCCACTGGATTCAAGCAAGCCTGGCTGATGACGGCTGGAATGCCAGAAACCGGTCCTAGGATGCTTGTTTCCGGTCCAGGGAAGACATGGCTTGGCAGTTCGGGCTGGACTGTTCCCATGAGGCACAGGGTCAGACTGATTTGCATATGGCCATGTCTGAACTGGGGTGGTGGAGTGAGCTAAAGAATGATGATGGATTAAACCCAGATCAGTTGACTGGGGGTGAGTGTTTGATTGGCTCAAACGTTCCGTCCATCATCCCCTTTTGTATCGCTTTGTTCGCCCTAAGTTGGCGGGGGTATGCCCAGACGTGGGTCCCTTGCTCACTTTGCCACTGGATTCAAGCAAGCCTGGCTGATGACGGCTGGAATGCCAGAAACCGGTCCTAGGATGCTTGTTTCCGGTCCAGGGAAGACATGGCTTGGCAGTTCGGGCTGGACTGTTCCCATGAGGCACAGGGTCAGACTGATTTGCATATGGCCATGTCTGAACTGGGGTGGTGGAGTGAGCTAAAGAATGATGATGGATTAAACCCAGATCAGTTGACTGGGGGTGAGTGTTTGATTGGCTCAAACGTTCCGTCCATCATCCCCTTTTGTATCGCTTTGTTCTCCCTAAGTTGGCGGGGGTATGCCCAGACGTGGGTCCCTTGCTCACTTTGCCACTGGATTCAAGCAAGCCTGGCTGATGACGGCTGGAATGCCAGAAACCGGTCCTAGGATGCTTGTTTCCGGTCCAGGGAAGACATGGCTTGGCAGTTCGGGCTGGACTGTTCCCATGAGGCACAGGGTCAGACTGATTTGCATATGGCCATGTCTGAACTGGGGTGGTGGAGTGAGCTAAAGAATGATGATGGATTAAACCCAGATCAGTTGACTGGGGGTGAGTGTTTGATTGGCTCAAACGTTCCGTCCATCATCCCCTTTTGTATCGCTTTGTTCGCCCTAAGTTGGCGGGGGTATGCCCAGACGTGGGTCCCTTGCTCACTTTGCCACTGGATTCAAGCAAGCCTGGCTGATGACGGCTGGAATGCCAGAAACCGGTCCTAGGATGCTTGTTTCCGGTCCAGGGAAGACATGGCTTGGCAGTTCGGGCTGGACTGTTCCCATGAGGCACAGGGTCAGACTGATTTGCATATGGCCATGTCTGAACTGGGGTGGTGGAGTGAGCTAAAGAATGATGATGGATTAAACCCAGATCAGTTGACTGGGGTGAGTGTTTGATTGGCTCAAACGTTCCGTCCATCATCCCCTTTTGTATCGCTTTGTTCGCCCTAAGTTGGCGGGGGTATGCCCAGACGTGGGTCCCTTGCTCACTTTGCCACTGGATTCAAGCAAGCCTGGCTGATGACGGCTGGAATGCCAGAAACCGGTCCTAGGATGCTTGTTTCCGGTCCAGGGAAGACATGGCTTGGCAGTTCGGGCTGGACTGTTCCCATGAGGCACAGGGTCAGACTGATTTGCATATGGCCATGTCTGAACTGGGGTGGTGGAGTGAGCTAAAGAATGATGATGGATTAAACCCAGATCAGTTGACTGGGGGTGAGTGTTTGATTGGCTCAAACGTTCCGTCCATCATCCCCTTTTGTATCGCTTTGTTCGCCCTAAGTTGGCGGGGGTATGCCCAGACGTGGGTCCCTTGCTCACTTTGCCACTGGATTCAAGCAAGCCTGGCTGATGACGGCTGGAATGCCAGAAACCGGTCCTAGGATGCTTGTTTCCGGTCCAGGGAAGACATGGCTTGGCAGTTCGGGCTGGACTGTTCCCATGAGGCACAGGGTCAGACTGATTTGCATATGGCCATGTCTGAACTGGGGTGGTGGAGTGAGCTAAAGAATGATGATGGATTAAACCCAGATCAGTTGACTGGGGGTGAGTGTTTGATTGGCTCAAACGTTCCGTCCATCATCCCCCTTTTGTATCGCTTTATTCGCCCTAAGTTGGCGGGGGTATGCCCAGACGTGGGTCCCTTGCTCACTTTGCCACTGGATTCAAGCAAGCCTGGCTGATGATGGCTGGAATGCCAGAAACCGGTCCTAGGATGCTTGTTTCCGGTCCAGGGAAGACATGGCTTGGCAGTTCGGGCTGGACTGTTCCCATGAGGCACAGGGTCAGACTGATTTGCATATGGCCATGTCTGAACTGGGGTGGTGGAGTGAGCTAAAGAATGATGATGGATTAAACCCAGATCAGTTGACTGGGGGTGAGTGTTTGATTGGCTCAAACGTTCCGTCCATCATCCCCTTTTGTATCGCTTTGTTCGCCCTAAGTTGGCGGGGGTATGCCCAGACGTGGGTCCCTTGCTCACTTTGCCACTGGATTCAAGCAAGCCTGGCTGATGACGGCTGGAATGCCAGAAACCGGTCCTAGGATGCTTGTTTCCGGTCCAGGGAAGACATGGCTTGGCAGTTCGGACTGGACTGTTCCCATGAGGCACAGGGTCAGACTGATTTGCATATGGCCATGTCTGAACTGGGGTGGTGGAGTGAGCTAAAGAATGATGATGGATTAAACCCAGATCAGTTGACTGGGGGTGAGTGTTTGATTGGCTCAAACGTTCCGTCCATCATCCCCTTTTGTATCGCTTTGTTCGCCCTAAGTTGGCGGGGGTATGCCCAGACGTGGGTCCCTTGCTCACTTTGCCACTGGATTCAAGCAAGCCTGGCTGATGACGGCTGGAATGCCAGAAACCGGTCCTAGGATGCTTGTTTCCGGTCCAGGGAAGACATGGCTTGGCAGTTCGGGCTGGACTGTTCCCATGAGGCACAGGGTCAGACTGATTTGCATATGGCCATGTCTGAACTGGGGTGGTGGAGTGAGCTAAAGAATGATGATGGATTAAACCCAGATCAGTTGACTGGGGGTGAGTGTTTGATTGGCTCAAACGTTCCGTCCATCATCCCCCTTTTGTATCGCTTTGTTCGCCCTAAGTTGGCGGGGGTATGCCCAGACGTGGGTCCCTTGCTCACTTTGCCACTGGATTCAAGCAAGCCTGGCTGATGACGGCTGGAATGCCAGAAACCGGTCCTAGGATGCTTGTTTCCGGTCCAGGGAAGACATGGCTTGGCAGTTCGGGCTGGACTGTTCCCATGAGGCACAGGGTCAGACTGATTTGCATATGGCCATGTCTGAACTGGGGTGGTGGAGTGAGCTAAAGAATGATGATGGATTAAACCCAGATCAGTTGACTGGGGGTGAGTGTTTGATTGGCTCAAACGTTCCGTCCATCATCCCCTTTTGTATCGCTTTGTTCGCCCTAAGTTGGCGGGGGTATGCCCAGACGTGGGTCCCTTGCTCACTTTGCCACTGGATTCAAGCAAGCCTGGCTGATGACGGCTGGAATGCCAGAAACCGGTCCTAGGATGCTTGTTTCCGGTCCAGGGAAGACATGGCTTGGCAGTTCGGGCTGGACTGTTCCCATGAGGCACAGGGTCAGACTGATTTGCATATGGCCATGTCTGAACTGGGGTGGTGGAGTGAGCTAAAGAATGATGATGGATTAAACCCAGATCAGTTGACTGGGGGTGAGTGTTTGATTGGCTCAAACGTTCCGTCCATCATCCCCTTTGTATCGCCTTCTCACCTACAATGGCAGCATAACGGACCCCAGTACAATCTGAGATCAGCGAACTCGGCAGTGGCGGCTCTCTAAAACAAGTAATATCAATGGCTACTGAAGAGATAAACTGCCTAGTGGTGCACCATGAGGACATTTAATGTCACTGATCTGGGGTGGGATTGCCCCCCCTTCCACCACGGCTGCAGGGAGGAAATGAAAGGCTTTCCCCAATTGACATGACAGCAGAGAACACGAGTTCTGAGATGTGACCTCCTCACTCGGACCTGACAGGGGAGTCTGGCCTTGACACCAGAGAGGTGATAGAGAGTAGCTCAAGGAGGAGGCTCCCCAAATGGGCTGTATGCCATATTGCAACATGGGACATTAAAGACTTGGGGGCGGATAAAGTGCTGTAGTGTTGTCGCCGGAGGAGAAGGGGGACAATGTAATGATGAACGGACAGAGATCACCGCTGATAAGTGGAGGATAACCCGGCGGGCCCCCCCACCCCCAGGGGTCAGACAGTCTAGAAACACGTGGTGAAGACTTGGCCAGTTATCTGAATCCTCTATGCCACCTAAGAAAACCCAACCGAATAGGGTTTCCAGTTACTTGGCACGTAGCGTGCCCTTGGAGTCTCACCCATGGGACACAATGGCCCTAACAAAGGAGGACCTCCTGGCATCCCTACAAGACTTTAAAAGGGAACTCGGTGAAGAATGAAAAGCAGATATGATGGCCGGTTCACTGACAGAATATCGCCACCCAAAATATCCTCATACAACAATATCGAGTTATAAATATCAATGTCAAAAATATCGATGGCTTATATTTATAAAGGTAAGTGCAAAAATTTTGGGAACAAAATATTGATGTAGTTAATATAGTTGTACAAAATATTGGTTTTTATATATATATAAAATGAAATAAAAAAATTAAATATATTAAATAATAACATTAGTTTAAAAAAAATTACATTTAATATACATAAAAAAAAAAACATTATTAAAAAGTTAAACACACATATATAATAATTAAAATATATATATTTACTTTAAAACCATTAATAAACTATTATGAGTAATTTATTTTATAATTTTAACATTATATAAAAATTTAACAAATAACTATATATATGTATATATATATATATATATATATTCACTGAAAAAACCATAGGTTTCAGACACGTTATAGTTAGAAATTTGCATTTAAAAAACCTTTGAAATTCACTGAAAAAACCATAGGTTTTAGGGACAGTTATAGTTAGTTGGACATTGCACTCGTACAAAACCCGTGAAATTCCCCCGTTATAGTTAGTTCAGCTAACTATAACTCGCGCCCCACAATGCACTGCTGATGACGTCACATATTACATCACTCATGACATGGTCAGTGACATCACTGATGACATCACTGAAGAATGTGCTAGTATTTGTATGAGTAAGTGAGTTGGTGTGTGTATAACTGTATAGGTGAGTAAATGGGTGTGTGATTAATTTTTTGCATGACTGACTAGGTGTGTGAGTACCTCTATGGATGAGTGGTGGCGTGTGAGTGTTTATATAGGTGTATGAGTGCATATGATAGTCCTGTACTCAGTGACCGTAAGTATGAGTGACTGTACGGGTGAGTGAGTAGATGTGTGTGTGTAGACCTAAGAATCAGTGAGTGGGTATGTAGTTATTGGTATTGGAGTGTGTATGGTTTTGAGAATGGCAGTCTGTAATTTAGAGTGGGTGTATCAAAAGTTATATTAGGTGTGAGAAGATGCATGAAATTATCACATGGATGATGTCATCAGTGATGTCATCAGTGATGTCATTTGAGATGTCATCAGTGATGTCATCAGTGATGTCACTGACCATGTCATGAGTGATGTAATATGTGACGTCATCAGCAGTGCATTGCGGGGGCGCGAGTTATAGTTAGCTGAACTAACTATAACGGGGGAATTTCACGGGTTTTGTACGAGTGCAATGTCCAACTAACTATAACTGTCCCTAAAACCTATGGTTTTTTCAGTGAATTTCAAAGGTTTTTTAAATGCAAATTTCTAACTATAACGTGTCTGAAACCTATGGTTTTTCAGTGAATTTCAAAGGTTTTTAAATGCTAATTTCTAACTATAACGTGCCTGAAACCTATGGTTTTTTAAGTGAATTTCAAAGGTTTTTTAAATGCTAATTTCTAACTATAACGTGCCCCGCACCCTACCTTCACCACTGTGCAAACGAGCCCCGTGGCGCGTTTTAAGTTCATGATTAAGTCCCCTTGAATCATGAGGGTCCCTGGGGTCCAACTAGCCCACCCTGTACCTCCAGTATGCGCCAGGAGGCTGCGTTGCAGAGAGGTGTTCAGAGGCCACGCCCCTTTTTACACCTCTCTGCAACGCAGCTCTGTGGCGCTTTCTGGACGTACCTGGTGGGCTAGTTGGCCCTCAGGGACCCTCAGGATTGAAGGGGATTAATTCCCCATCTTAAAACGCGACACGGGGCTTGTTTGCACACATGTCACCTGAAGCCCCGCCCCTCCCTTCACCACTGTGCAAACGCGCCCCGTGGCGCGTTTTAAGTTGGGGATTAACTCCCCTTGAATCCTGAGGGTCCCTGGGGTGCAACTAGCCCACCAACTACCTCCATTAAGCACCACAGAGCTGTGTTGCAGAGAGGTGTAAAAGGGCGTGGCCTCAGAACACCTCTCTGCAACGCAGCCCCGTGGCGCATAGTGGAGGTTCCTGGTGGGCTAGTTGGCCCCCAGGGACCCCCAGTATTCAAGGGGAATTCGTTCCCCCTCTGCAAACGCGCCAGGGGGCGCACTTGCAGAGTTTTTTTAAGAAGGGGGGCTGTGTGGCCCCCCTTCTTTTCCTAATTTATTGGCCCTGGGGACCCCATCCCCCAGAGCCTGCCCCCTAATATTTTAAAAAAAAGAATTTGGAAGGGGGCCGCGTGGCCCCCCCTCCTGAGGCCTTAATCGGCCCCGGGGACCCCATCCCCCGGGGCTTGGCCTTATTTTTTTTTTTAAATTGTTTTGGAGGGGGGCTGTGTTGCCCCCGTCCTCAGGCCACTTATGGCCCCGGAAACCCCATCCCCCGGGGCCGGCCTTTGTTTTTGTTTTTTAATTTTTATTTTTTTTGTTTGAATTTTTGGGAGGGGGGCCGCGTGGCCCCCCTCCCAGGCCACTTGTAGCCCCAGGGACCCCATCCCCCGGGGCTGGCCCTCTCCATTGGGGACCGTGGGGGGTCCCCAATCCCCCCATGGTCCCGCCGGCTCCCGCGTCCCTCGGGAGCCGGCATTGCTCTTTCGCATGGGAGCTGCTAAGATGCAGCTCCCCGTGTGGAAAGCAATCGTCTTTGGTTTTGGAAGAGAGAGCAGGTTTCCTGCTCTCTCTTCCAAAACCAAAGCAGTTTGGTATGACAGGACGGGAGCCGCGAGGCTCCCGCCCTGCCATAGCAAACTACAGTGTCCCGGGGGTGAGCACCCCGGGACACTGCAGGAGCTGGCCCTGGGGGGTGGTGGTCCCCAGGGCCATCACTGGCTCCAGGAGGGGGGCCGCGCGGCCCCCCTCCCATCCTGTGCACAGCCGCGGGGAGGTGGTGTTCCCCGGGGCTCGGGGGTCCGAAACGGACTCCCACATTGTAATTCTTAGTGCCCCGGGGAGGTGGCGGTCCCCGGGTTTTGGGGGGGCCTTAGAGGCCCCCCCAGCATTATTTCAATAAACCCCGCATGCCCCCGGGACTTGGGCCACCCGGGGGCAAAATAGCATAGAAGCGCTTCGATTTTTTTTTTTATCGGCGGGATCCGCGCACCCTAAGCGCATCCCGCCAATTTTTTTATTTTTTTTTAAATGCTTTTTTCTGCCCAGGGGGTCCTTGTGGGACCCCCTGAGCAGACCTAGGGGGTCAGGGTGTTTCTACCCTGCCCCCTTTGTGCGTTTTGCGCACTTGTTTCTGTGCCTCGGTTCTACAGAGGGACAAAATGGCTGCCAACACTTCCTGATTTGGAGTGTTGACAGCCAATTAGCATGCAGCTCGTGATTGGGAGGGTACGGGGACCCTACTCGGCCATAGATATATATGTGATTTTACTTTAGATTTTCTCAGGAACTACTGAACGGATTTACACCATTTAAGCAAAAGGCACGACTCTGAACCAAGGGCTACCTTTTTGCCAAATTTGGTGTAATTCCGTTCAGCAGTTCGGGCTGCAGCTGCAATGAAAGGTTCCTATGGAAAATTGCATGGGGAAAACACGTTTTGGGACCCCCTTTTTTCTCAGGCCCCGCTTGCCGAATCACCCCGAAACGTTCAAGATAGGAGCGGACCGGAGCGGGCCACAAAGTTTGAAAATTTCGTGAAGATTCGTCAACCGGCGCCAAAGTTATTTCAAATAGAATGTTGCGGATTTCCTATGGAAAATAGGTCCTAACTATAACTATCTACTGGCGACCGCCAGTAGATAATATATATATATAAAAATTTAACAAATAACTATATATATGTATATGTATATATATATATATAGATATAGATATATATGTTCTAATTCAGTGTAAAAGATACATCTGTATTACAAGTGTTAAGTGCACACATTGCAGGTTTATTGTAATGGTCCGTTGATGCATTATGCAGTTATGGAGTGTATATATTTGCACTAGGCACTATGCATTTCGATGATTATTATTATAATTTTCAGTTACATTTGTGACCATTATCACCACTCAATGCTATTCACAAGAATGCACCTGCGTGTACGTTTTTAATGTTTGTATCTTTTTAAATTGGAACTAAAAGATGTTTTCTATGTCTATGATTATGACATGTATAAATGTTTTAAGAAAAATGGCGCTCATTAGATTGAGGAAGGCTGCCAGGTCAGCCGAAACGCGTCTCTCTTTGTTGCCGGGTCGGAGGAGGCCCTATGGAATTAAAAGTGCCTGAAAACTCAGCATTCCTCGTGTGCGTGCTCTCTTCCATGTGGAGTAGGGTTTGTTTGGATATATATATTTTTTTATATATACATATACCAATAACATAAAATCTAATACAAAAACATTCTATTATAAATTAAAACATTCCAGTCAGTGCAACAGTAGGAAAAGTGTTGGATAGCGGAGGGATAAAATGTACTTTTCCCACTCCAATAAGTGCAACAGTAGGGAAAGTGTTAGATAGCGGAGGGGTAAAAATAACTTTTCCCACTCCAGTGAGTGCAACAGTAGGGAAAGTGTTGGATAGCGAATGGGTAAACATTACTATTCCCACTCCAGTCAGTGCAACAGTAGGGAAAGTGTTGGATAGCGGAGGGTACAAATTACTATTCCCACTCCAGTCAGTGCAACATTGGGGAAAGTGTTGGATAGTGGAGGGATGAAATTTACTATTCCCACTCCAGTCAGTGCATCAGTAGGAAAAGTGTTGAATTGCGGAAGGGTGAAAATTAGTATTTCCACTCCAGTCAATCTAAAATTAAAAACAAACAAAATATTTAAAAAACAAAATAAAAAAATATATAAAATGTTAAAAATTAAAATACAAATATATTTAATATTAAAAAAATAAAAACAGATTATAATGTTAAATACATATGACAAATACCTACAAATATTATATTAAATAAAATAAAATGAAAATTCAAACAAATAAATATTTTTAGTTAGAAAATATTTAGATACAAAAACATTAATTATTACATAAATTTAGTTTATTTACTTCCTACCCTATAACACCACTCAATTCACAACCCACATCTCCATTTAAAAAAAATATATACTTCCATAATTCACATAATTAATTATCAATTAAAGAAATAATATTCATTTTAAAAAAAATTAAAACACATAAAAATTAATTAGCTTCCCACCCTTTACCTCTATAATCCCCACAACCCACAGCTAAAATAAAACTGTAAAAAGTATTTACACAATTAAAAATTATTTTCAATTTAAAAACTAATAGTATTTAACAACTAATTATAAAGTAAGTAAAAATAATTTACTCCCCGCCCTTTACCCCTATAAAACCAAAACCCACATACAAAATAATTTAAACAATTACCCTAATTAATTATCAATTAATTAATATTAACGATCACCTAATTATTCATTAATTAAACATACATTACTTCCCACTCTTTACCCCTATAAACCCCACAACCCACACCTAAAATTAATTACACAATTTCCATATTTAATTTTCAATTAATTAATTAACATCAATTAACAACTAATTATTAATTAATTAAACATAAATTACTTCCCACCCTTTACCCCTATAAACCTCACAACCCGCACCTAAAATTAATTACACAATTTCCATATTTAATTTTCAATTAATGTTAATGAACAACTAATTATGAATTAATTAAAAATAAATTACTTTCCACCCTTTACCCCTATAAACCCCACAACCTGCACCTAAAATTAATTACATAATTTCCATATTTAATTTCAATTAATTAATTAATATTAATTAACAACCAATTATTAATTAATTAAAAATAAATTACTTCCCACCCTTTACCCCTATAAAGCCCACAACCCACACCTAAAACAAATTACACAATTACCATAATTAATTACCAATTAATTAATATTAATTAACAACCAATTAATAATTAATTACAAATAAATTACGTTCCACAATTAACACTATAAAATCTCAATTAAATAAATATTAATAAATAAATTATCATTAATTTATTATAATTTAATTACGAACGAATAAGGTGGAGGATGCCACAAACCTTCTTGAGATGCAGCTCCAAGCCTCCATCTTAAAATGCCAGGATTTAGAAAACAGGTCCCGCAGGGATAATATTGGGATTCGCAATATGGCGGAGGGGGTGGAGGGACCAGACCTAGAGGCGTTCGTGGTGGGCCTTTTATCTGAGTTGCTGGGCAAAACGAACCATAAGGTGAAAATTGATAGGGTACACAGAGTAGGCACACTACAGGAAGGTGCAAAGAAATGTCTAAGAGATGTGCTGGCAAAGCTTCATTCCTTCAAGGTGAATGACGCCGTTCTTCAAGCCACACCACACGTATAGTCGAAGAGATCTCCTTTCAGGGGGCCTCCTGCTCCCTTTTCCAGGACATTGCTCTGGCCACTTTAACACGCCGCCTACAATTTCGACCCATCACGGATAAGTTGCGACAAGACCGCATTAGATATCGCTGGACCTACCCATTCAGCTTGGCATTTGAATTTCATAACAGGACACACCACGTTGCAGACGTCCTAGAGGCCGCAGGGATACGGATATCTAATAACCCAGAGCTGAATATTGGGGGAGGAGTTTGGGAGTTCCCTGGCTCCCCAAATGCAGCAAGGGGTAAAAGACAGTGGCAGACTCAGACACGCTCAAAATTGCAGAAGAGGCGTTAAGAGTCATAGAGGTACAGTTTCTCTAGAATTTCTGGAACACCCAGAGAAACCCTCAGCAAGACGGACACTGCTGCAGTCTCCTCCTGCGACAAATTGAGATTGACATTCTGCCGAAGATTTGGACTTTACTGTCATGGGATTCTGAATAAGGGTAATGGCCCAGGGTATGGGTGATGCCTTAGACATGCCTTTGATGATGTTACGACCCCCGATATTCATATGCTACGGTTGAATTACCCAAGCGGGTTCTAACCATTGCACCCGAGTAGGAATAGTAACCTACTGAAATGTTACATTTGAATGCAAGTTTTTTTCTACATGTTATTGTTTGGGGTTTTGATTTGTTTTTAGTAAAGGTACATGGGATTTTACCAATTCAGCTCGGGGTGGGGGGAGGAGACGGACGGGAGGCGCTTCGCTGTCCTATTCTGGGGACCAGGGAAAGGATGTTGAAATGCTATTGCAAAACTGGAGTATGGTGATTACCACACTAACGTGGAATGTAAAGGGTCTAAATTCCCCTGCTAAATGCCTTAAAATGTGGAAATATATAACAGGCCAAAGAAATGATGTGGTGGCCCTTCAGGAAACTCACTTAAAATGATCTGAGGAACACAGGTTGAGACATAGAGAATATCCACTGATGTATAAGTCCTCCTCAAACTCTACACACAATGGAGTACCACTTTTCTTTCACTCCACACTACAATTTAGACCAATAGGTTGTAAAACCGACAAAGAAGGGAGAATGGTTATGGTGAAGGGTAGCATCCGGGGACGTCTGTGTGCCTTTGCCACACTCTACACTCCCAATGCCAGTCAGACCACTTTCTTACAGACATTCTTGGCCATGTTCTGAAATTTTGCAGAAGGCGAGATAATTGTTCTGGGTTATTTTAACCTTACTTGAGGACTCTAGTGTAGATAGCACGCATCTCCACAGATCTATTCCAGGAAGTTTTCCTAGAGCCTCGAAGTTTGGAAAATTAAGCCTTGTGGACGCCTGGCGCACTTTGCACCTGAATGAAAGGGACTATACCTTTTTATCACACTCACATCGCAGTTATTCAAGTATAGATTACGCCTGTGAGTAAGACCCTGGTACAGACTTTGCACTTAGTATCCCTCCACCCTATAGCACTGTCAGACCACACCCCAGTGGATATGAGCATAGACTTGAAGGCCCCCCCCCCACCTAAATATCGCAGATGGTTTTTTCCTGGATCTCTGGTCCGAGATCGGCTCTTGCAAGATGACTTCCGGAAAACGATCATGGAATATTTTCAGCTGAATAACCCAGGTGACACCTCCCCCTCTAATACTTGGGATACTATTAAGGCAGTGCTCAGAGGATAATGCATAGTGTTAAATTCTTTCCTGAATAAGCAAAGAGGCGCGGAGAGGCAAACATTAGAGGCAGAGCTTATATCGGCAGAAAAGTCTCATAAGGAGAACCCTACTTTGACCCAACAAAAAAAGGTAACTGCCCTTAGGGGGAAACTCAATGCCATCTATGCCAACCAGGCTGAACTTACCCTTTTGAAACTCCAAAGAACGGCATATGATCAGGGTAATAAGGTGGGCTCCCATTTGGCACGACAATTACGGGTTAAGGGGGAGATGGAATATATAGGTGAAATTAGGTGTGATACGGGAGGTGTCACAACATCAGATGTTGAGAAAGCGCACACATTTGGGCACTTTTATGAGACCTTATATACGACAGAGGGGACAGATGAGCAGGCCCAACTTGAATACTTAGACTGGGTCACTCTTCCCCAGGTGACGGAGACACAGAACGAACTTCTGGGGAGCCCAGTTACAGACGAGGAGGTTCAAAGAGCAATAGGGACTCTAAAGCTTCATGAAGCCCCTGGACCAGATGGGCTGACAGCCCAATTTTATAAAATATTTAGCTCTGAGCTCACCCCACACTTGGGGCCTGATTCACAAAGGTAAACTGAGACGAAAGTCTAACTTTAGGACTTTTGGTATTCACAAAGGGCATTTACGAATAGTAAATGCCCTTTGTGAATACCAAAAGTTGAACTTTACGACTTTCGGTATTCACAAAGGGCATTTATGAATAGTAAATGCCCTTTGTGAATACCAAAAGACTTTCATTTCATTTTACCTTTGTGAATCGAGCCCTTGGTGTCCCTCTTTAACCATATGGCTACCTCTGGAATGGTCACTACATCCATGAGTGAGACACTCATCTCAGTTATACCTAAGCAAGGAAAAGACCCCTGAGCCTGTGGCTCATACCGACCCATAGCTCTTTTAAACCTCAACGTAAAATTATACTCGAAAATAGTGGCCAGTAGACTAGATGTCTTCCTTCCGGAATTAATCCACCCGGATCAATCTGGTTTTATTAAAGGTCGCCAAACACACAATAATATATGAAGAGTTATACACCTGGTCGAGAAAGCATTCAAGAAGTCCGTACCAGCGGTCTTAGTGGCACTCAATGCTGAGAAAGCTTCCGACTGGGTGGAGTGGGCTTTTTTATTTCATACCCTGCTGAGATTCGGTTTCTGTGACCAATTTATCACCATGATTAAGGCTAACTATGCGACACCTAGAGCTAGAGTATTAGTTAATGGGGTGAGCTCGGATACCTTTCAGTTCTCTCGCGGTACTAGACAGGGGTGCCCACTGTCACCCCTATTATTTGCACTAAGCTTTGAACCACTGGTGGCCAAAATACGCTCCACAACACATAAACAGGGTATCCACTTTGGCTCCACGCAGCATGAAATTTTACTGTTTGCAGATGACCTTTTGTTGTACCTGACCTCACCTCGGACCTCTCTGGAAGCCCTCATGGGGGAACTGGGCCAATTTGACCGGGTGGCGGGGTTTCGAATTAACCTGACAAAATCCTTTTTGCTTAATCTGACTCTACCTCCATCAGAAAGGGAATCTCTAGAGAGAACTACACACTTCCAATGGGCCAGGAAAGACATTACCTACCTGGGAATTAAGATCACACCTAACTTTTCCGATTTATTCTGGACCAACTACCCTCCGCTACTGCAACAATTGAGATTAGACTTTAAAAGGTGGGCACCCATGGATTGGATGTATTCACGCCATTAAGATGACTGTGTTGCTCAAGCTCCTTTATCTCTTTCAAGGACTCCCGATCGAGCTGGAGCGTGAGTTCTTCCCCGCTCTGAGCTCTCTGGTGATCCGCTTTCTATGGCAGAAACACAGGGCGCATCTCTCATTTAAACTGCTACACTTGCCTAAATTATCGGGCGGTTTGGCACTACCGGACTTTAATCTATACTATAAAGCAGCCCAGGTGAGGGTGATCCCTGAATGGTCTGCAGG
Organism: Calotriton arnoldi; assembly: GCA_963921515.1. Classification (NCBI taxonomy): domain Eukaryota; kingdom Metazoa; phylum Chordata; class Amphibia; order Caudata; family Salamandridae; genus Calotriton; species Calotriton arnoldi. Next base: position 2,535,677 of record CAWUFW010001044.1, on the reverse strand, counting down.
AGAGTCAGACAAACACTGACTGCATATGGATAGAGAGGTGGTTGGGAAATATATATGGGATCTGTTATGGAAACCAAAGAGTGATCGCCCTGTGAATGCCTATTTAAGCACTCCCACAGGGACCACCCTGAAGGTATGGGATGAAGTAAACAGACAGGCAAAATGGACTACTTTTCCCTCCCCTTTCACTCCTATACACTTTAATCCAGCATTCACTCCAGCGCTATGACTGGAACCCTCTTTGAGGCATGGCGGTTGGGAGGCTGTCTGGTGGTGTCGGATCTGTTTCACAATTGGGGCATTAGAACTTTTGAACACTGCAAATGAGATTTCAACCTCCCAGATACGGAATACTTATGTGATAATCAACTAAAACACTGGGTACTTCAGCCAGACATGAGAGAGGCGGGCACTAGAGAACTCTCTCTGATAGAGCAGTTTGCAAGAAAGGGTTGTGGTACAAAAGGATGCATTCTTTCTTGTATGCACTTTTATTAGACACTCTAATCACACCTAGACCACACCATATGACACGATGGGAACAGCTCCTTGGAGAGCACATCTCAGACTCCACCTGGTTGAAGCTTTGGCGAGATATCCCACGGTTTAACCACTCAATGGGTCTGAGAGAAGCTCATTGCAAGCTTTTATATGACTGGTATCCCACAAAACGTAAAAAACGTAAAACATTATTTCCCCAGACGTCAGAGTTATGCTGGAGAGGATGCGGAATGTTAGGCGACTTTAAACATATCTGATGGCATTGCCCTACCATCCGACCCTTTTGGGATGAAATTCTCACCCAGATTTAGGAAATTCTGGGATATCCGATACCCGGCGACCCTGGATCCGTCTTGTTGGGGCTGGGAAATTAATCCCTTAAATAGCAACCAAGCGGGGATGAATCAGTGATGTGGCTCTGTTTAGGGGCTGCAAAAATGGTGGTAGCAGCAGCATGGAAATGTAAGGCGGCACCCTCGTTGACTCAGTGGCATGCTAGATTGTGGCATGCAGCTACGATGGAACGAATGTCCGACATTCTATTAGACTCTTACAAGAACTTTAAATATGTTTGGGGTCCATTGGTGAATTATCTCTCCATGGGCCTGCCTTTGTGTGCATGCCCACCGGCATGAGGGTCCTGCACCTTTTTCAATTTTGAAGTGCGTATGCCTCCTGGGAGTATGTCGGGAAGGGAACTTCGGTTTTTGCTGTCTCCCTGCTCCCCTCTGGCCTCCCAAAGGGAGATGCAGAGCTGATCTCTAAATACCTACGCTTTGAAGCTCCCATGTACCCATGGTTAATTTTGGGGGATTTCATGGGGAGGAGGGAGAGGGTATTGGGGTAGTTTGTGTTGCTTTTTTTCATATGGTGTGCTCTATATGTAATGAGGTGATGTGACAACTCCCACAATATATTAGTTGTATCTCAAAATAGCTCTGTACCATTATAAGGGATTGTTCCATTGGTATAATTGTACTGAATGCCTACTTGGAAACCAATAAAAAGTTTGAAAAAAACCCATTATTTATAACTGTCCACTAAAAGCACGCATTCCACAGCTCAGCTGGAAACACACTTACAATACCTCTAAAAAAGAATAAATCTTTGTCATCACAAAGTTTCAAGAAACTTGATCAATTAAAACCAATACCAGCTTCCAAGCAGCCTTTACATTTGCAAATGAACTAATTGCACTTATTTACATTTCTTTCAGGCAGCAGGCACCCTGGCATAAAGGTGTGTTGCTTGTTTAGCTGTCTGTCCCTCTCTCTGCTTCAAAGCACAGGAGACTCTTTCCTTTCCACTTCAGCTGAGGCATCTAAGCTGTTGGAATTAACCATCCTGGGGCAGTTGTTTTTTAGAAGGAGAACTGTTTTTGGTAAATTAAAAAAGTATGGGCACGTCGTACCCCGCAGATCCCGCCCACTTTGACCTTTGGAATTGTGCCATATTACAGACATGAAAGCAGAGTCAAAGTCAGTGAACCCGCTGAGGTCACTTCTTGGAAGGGGGCACGGGGATTCCTGGGGACTTCTCAGGCAGTACCCTGAAGGTGGGTGCAGTCACGCAGTGCACCTACCTGAAAGAGATCTCTGCCCCCTTTCAAACACAAGTCTGGTTGCTGCTTACAGTGAAAGGAGATCAGAGGCTTCAAACAGCTGGTCTGTCTTTCACTATTGCACTGTTTCCATTCAAGGCATGAATAGCACATTTGTTGTAACAGAGTTTACTGTCCCTGTCTGTTCTCAGTGCACCTAGTTAAAGGTGCGCTGCAGCGCAGACCAGGGCAGTGCACCCTATGTCTATAGTTGGCATTATATTCTTAATGTGTACTGTCAGTGCTAAATATAACAAATGAACTATAAATGTTTTCAGACATGTTTAATGCCAACATTTTCAAACTGGAAAGTAGGGGATTTTGAAAACAAATTGGGGAAACGTATTTCCCCCATTGGCTTATATTGCAACAGAGGCAATTTTAGGGGGTAGACATCTAAAATAAAGCCATTTTCGCTTACAAAATCAAGAGTTTCCATATTGAATCTGATCTATTGGTACATCAGTGTGCTGCAATACATAAGGTAGTATTTGTGGGTACACTGTCATCTTAAAGACTTTGGGTGCCCAGGCATGACATATTTTGGGTGGCCCTGTTCATAACAACCCTGAATTTTATCACCTATCTCCCATTATTGCGACTATGCATGACACCAAACAACACCAAATTATATGTTAACGTTTCAGAGACAGGGTCAAACAAAAACAGTTGAACTATGTCTTATCCAATGGCCCAAAAATATTTACAAAGATACTGAGTAGAGAGAGGAGGAGTCAGAGGTGTAGGTAGGCAGAGCGAGGGAGAGAGTTTGTGAATGAGAAATAGAACAGGCTGATGTCAAATAGAGCAATACGTCAGCTTGTCAAGGTGCTATATGAAAGGTGGGGGTAGAATTTGTTTTCTACCAGCACCGCCAGTATTTTAATGTCCCGGCCGGAACAAAAATAGGCGAAATCACACAAAGTCGGTATTTATAACCTTATCAGTACATACTTCAAACAGCAAATATAAATAGCAAGCACTTTTACAAGTGTTCTAGAGCTGCATTAACGACTCCGGACTATTAATTAAAGTACACAAAGGCAGAAAAGTCATGTTACAAATTAATACATTTGATTTTATTTAAAGTCCTATGTAGTGGAGCAGCTTAATTTGGCTCCCCACTTATACACCACTTATTTATGTTGATTTATGTAGATTAACATTTTTATTTCGTGTGTTCTAATTTTAACCCCTTCGCTGCTAGTCCTTTCCCCCCCCCGTGCTAAGCCTTTTTTTGGCTATTTGGGGTGGTGCGCGCTTAGGCCCCTGTAACTTTTTGACCACATAAGGTATCCACGCCAAATTTGCGTCCTTTTTTCTAACATCATGGGGATTGTAAAGGTACCCAGGGTTTGTGGATTCCCCTGGAGGGGACCCAGAAATTAGCCAAAATACAGCAACATTTTGTTTTTGGGGAAAAATGCGAAAAAAGGGCTACAGATGAAAGCGTCTTGTTTTTCCCTGCAAATGGCATCAAAAAGGGGTTGTGGTGCTGAAATCACAATCTTCCCAGCTTTCAGGGACAAGCAGACTTTAGTCAGAAAACCAACTTTTTTACACAGTTTTGGCATTTTTCTGGGACATAGCCTATTTTTGCTATTTTTTGTGCTTGCAACCTCCTTCCAGTTAATGGTAGAAATGGGTATGAAACCAATAATGGATCCTGGAAAGCCATACATTTCTGAAAAGTAGACAAAATTCTGAATTCATCAAGGGGTCATTTGTGTAGATCCTTAAAGTTTTCCTTATAGATACTAACAGTTAAATAAAGGAAAAATTGAAAATTAGTTGAAAAAAACAGCCGTTTGTGTCAACGTTTTCACCTGTAACTTCTTCTAATTATGACAGCTATTTGAAAGCAATATACCGTTATATCCGCTGGACCTTTTTGGTTGTGGGGATATATAGTACTTGTAGGTTCACCAAGAACCCGACGAACCCAGAGCCAATAACTGAGCAGCATCTTGCAATGGGTTTTTTATTATGTACCGGGTATATAGCAATTATTTTGGGAAAATGTATACATGGAAAAATTGTTATGAAAGACACCTATGTATTTCTGAAATGGGAACAAAATGTAGATTTTAGAAACAGTAGATATTTGCACATTTCCGAAATTGGGAGTACCCATACTAGCATGAGAATTATAGGTCATTTTTCAAAATGACTTATTTTTTACACATTGTCTTTCATTTGGAAGGCAGAAATGCATCGAAAGTCAATAGGTAATAACAGTTGCTCTACAATTCTGTGTTACCCTAAGTCTCCCGATAAAAATGGTACCTCACTTGTGTGGGTAGGCCTAGTGCCCGCGACAGGAAGCAGCGCAAAACGCAACGTGGACGCACCACATTTTCACAGTGAAAAATGACCCTTTTTTTGCAAAGTGCCTAGCTGTAGTTTTTGAACCCTAGCTCTGCCGGCACTTAGGGAAACCTAGCAAACCTATACATTTTTGAATAGTAGACACCCAGGGGAATCAAGGATGGGGTGACTTGACTGGCTCTCACCAGGTTCTGTTACCCAGAATCCCTTGCAAACCTAAAACATTGGCAAAAAAAACAAATTTTCCTCACTTTTCTGTGGTGGAAAGTTCTGGAATCTGCGTGGATCCACAAAGTTCCACCCACCCCGCGTTCCCCAAGGTCTTCCGAAAAAAATGGTACCTCACTTGTGTGGGTAGGCCTAGTGCCCGCGACAGGAAGCAGCGCAAAACGCAACGTGGACGCACCACATTTTCACAGTGAAAAAGGAACCTTTTTTTGCAAAGTGCCTAGCTGTAGTTTTTTAACCCTAGCTCTGCCGGCACTTAGGGAAACCTAGCAAACCTATACATTTTTGAACAGTAGACACCCAGGGGAATCCAGGATGGGGTGACTTGACTGGCTCTCACCAGGTTCTGTTACCCAGAATCCCTTGCAAACCTAACAAATTGGGGAAAAAAACACATTTTCCTCACTTTTCTGTGGTGGAAAGTTCTGGAATCTGCGTAGATCCACAAAATTCCACCCACCCCACGTTCCCCAAGGTCTTCCGAAACAAATGGTACCTCACTTGTGTGGGTAGGCCTAGTGCCCGCGACAGGAAGCAGCGCAAAACGCAACGTGGACGCACCACATTTTCACAGTGAAAAATGACCCTTTTTTGCAGAGTGCCTAGCTGTAGTTTTTGAACCCTAGCTCTGCCGGCACTTAGGGAAACCTAGCAAACCTATACATTTTTGAAAAGTAGACACCCAGGGGAATCCAGGATGGGGTGACTTGACTGGCTCTCACCAGGTTCTGTTACCCAGAATCCCTTGCAAACCTAAAAATTGGCAAAAAAAACACATTTTCCTCACTTTTCTGTGGTGGAAAGTTCTGGAATCTGCGTGGATCTACAAAATTCCACCCACCCCGCGTTCCCCAAGGTCTTCCAAAGAAAATGGTAGCTCACTTGTGTGGGTAGGCCTAGTGTCCGCGACAGGAAGCAGCGCAAAACGCAACGTGGACGCACCACATTTTCACAGTGAAAAATGACCCTTTTTTTGCAAAGTGCCTAGCTGTAGTTTTTGAACCCTAGCTCTGCCGGCACTTAGGGAAACCTAGCAAACCTATATATTTTTGAAAAGTAGACACCCAGAGGAATTCAGGATGGGGTGACTTGACTAGCTCTCACCAGGTTCTGTTACCCAGAATCCCTTGCAAACCTAAAACATTGGCAAAAAAACACATTTTCCTCACTTTTCTGTGGTGGAAAGTTCTGGAATCTGCGTGGATCCACAAAATTCCACCCACCCCGCGTTCCCCAAGGTCTTCCGAAAAAAATGGTACCTCACTTGTGTGGGTAGGCCTAGTGCCCGCGACAGGAAGCAGCGCAAAACGCAACGTGGACACACCACATTTTCACAGTGAAAAATGACCCTTTTTTTGCAAAGTGCCTAGCTGTAGTTTTTGAACCCTAGCTCTGCCGGCACTTAGGGAAACCTAGAAAACCTATACATTTTTGAAAAGTAGACACCCAGGGGAATCCAGGGTGGGGTGACTTGACTGGCTCTCACCAGGTTCTGTTACCCAGAATCCCTTGCAAACCTAAACAATTGGCAAAAAAAACAAATTTTCCTCACTTTTCTGTGGTGGAAAGTTCTGGAATCTGCGTGGATCCACAAAATTCCACCCACCCCGCGTTCCCCAAGGTCTTCCGAAAAAAATGGTGCCTCACTCGGGTGGGAGGCCCAAGTACCCGCGACAGGCAAGGGCCCACAACATATTTAGGCGACCTCAAAATGGCCTATCACAAAACGACCTGGTTTTGCAAGGGGGTCCCATTGTTACCACTTTCTTAGGTTTCCGTTCCTTTTCCAGGTTTTCATACCTACCTGTGCTCTCTGAGTTTCCACTCCTTTTCTCCTCTGGGTTCCACCCCCCCTTACCCCATTGGCTACCAAGTATCAGGTGACCCTGGTGACCAGTATATACAGCCCTCTCACCTGGACTCCGGTGCTTGGCTTATTTCGTTCGTGGATTCCAGTGTCCCAGGCCAGAGAGCGCACAGGAGCGCGTCTCTATTTCCTTCCGATTCAGAAGTGTTCTCAGTGACTCAACTGGGAAACAGTACTGCCCCCTTTGACCTTTGTTCAAACTAACTATATCCACGTGGTTGCAGCTCGTAGGCGGAGCTGGGCTTCTCCTTGGCGTTTGGCTGACCTAATTCCTCACTGGGTTGTAGCAAGGCAGGAGCAGTTTCCATTAAAGCGGTATTTACCGCAAAGACATTTTTTCTTTCTCTTCAAGGTTGGTGCGCACGGCAGGACCCGAGCACTCAGCCTTTGAATGTTTAACTTTGTGTGCAAGGCTCGAGGACGCACGCACTGATCAGTTGAGCACTGTGGAGTTTTTTTACACTTTCCTCCAGTACGGGGTGGAAGCCGCCCGCGATACTCTTTTGGACATTTCATTTCTGTTTGTCACACCGTTGCCACGGATAGCGCTACAGAGTATCTCTTATGGTTCCTTTGATCCAAAGTGCAGCAGGAGCTGACTGCGCTTCCATTAATTTCTCCTACCGAGGTGGCGGTCATTCTTCTTGGTTCCCCCACAGGCGCACGGCAGGAGCCGGCAGCATCGCCTTGGTCCAGTGTTCCGGCTAGCAGGGAGGGACTGCAGCCACGAGACTTTCACCTGGTTTATTCTGATCAGCTTGCAGTCAGGGGAAAGCACTAAGTAGTGGAACTCGCAAAATACCCTGTATACTGAACCATCCCTACGACTTTTCCTTTTCTCAAGGGTGAGTGGCTGTCCTCCTAGTGGGAGAAGATAGTTGACGTTGTTCATTGGACTGCTTGTGCCCCTCTGCTCTGCACTCTTTTTACGTTTTCCTTTCACTTCCTGTATTCCAGATTTGGGCTGTTCCTCCTCCTCCGATGTGATTCCGATTCCCGTTCTTCCCGACCCTGCCACCTTTAGAACAAAACCCTTCTATTGTCTGTCTTCCACGACCCAGAGAAGCTTGTGTGTCGTACCTCACGTCCCTTTCCCCTTGGGACCAATCGCCCATACTGTACTATGCTGTGTGGAGGATTGGTCTGAAGAGGAGAGGGGGGACTCTCTTCGTTTCCGCGGTTCCTGCTGTTCAGGTGAGTGGGATCGCGACAAAAAAGCCAAGCCCACAAAAATCTTGTACCGCCCAAGCGAAGATGGACGTGGGGGAGAATGGTGAGGAGCGGTACCCCGTTGAGGCCACTCCCATTACCACGGTTCAGGACCTAGCAGCTGCATTAATGGTTATGCAGACAGAAATACAAGCACTAAGACAAGAAAACTATTCCCTGAGGAACGAGATCCTCAATAGGCCCGTAAACACTGCATGGGGTCCTCAGGCTAGCGCTATTCCTAAGACGTCCCGACCGGTGTTGCACCCAGCCACTTTCCATTTTGAGAAAAACCAACCCATTGGGGAGCAGTCTCCCGCCACAGTCACCATTGTTACGCCTGTTCCGGTTCCGTTAGCCGCCCCTGAAAGGTTTAACGGGGAAAGTGGTAAATACAGAAGCTTTATGAATCAGTGCCATTTACAGTTCATGTGTCGTCCTACGGCCTTTCCCGACGATTCGGCCAAAGTGGCTTCTGTCATTTCTTATATGGTGGGTGTCGCTGCTAACTGGTCGATACCTTTAGTAGAGACTAATGACCCGCTGTTGCATGATTTTCCCGCCTTTAAGGAACAGATGAGAAAGTTATTTGATAAGCATACTTTCATGCAAGCTAGCGACACCGAACTATTAAACCTTAGACAGGGAAAAAATACCTTGCTCACATATATAACTGAATTTAATCGGTTAATGGCGGAAACTCGTTGGCCTCCTGATAAGAGAACGTCCCTGTTCTATCGAGGTTTAAATGAAGATCTTAAGGACATTCTTTCTCAGGTAGTCGATCCACCGGAGGATTGTGCTGACTTTGTAGATCTCGTTGTAAAACTGGACCATCGCCTTCGTGAAAGACACGGGGAGAAAGCCAGACCCGAGAACCTCCGGGTTTTGGTGTATAAACAGGACAGGAAAGAGAAAGATGAATCTCGCTTACAAACTTCAGAACCTATGCAGATAGGAGGGGTTCGAGGTCCATTAACCCGAGAAGAGAGAGAGAAAAGACGGCTTCTCAACCTATGTCTGTATTGCGGAAAAGGGGGGCATTACGCTCGGGAATGTCCTGCCCGACCAAAGATTCCAGGGCCAAAGAAGTTTGTGGCGGTAACCCAGAGCACCTCTGTATCAAGGGTGCCTAGACACTTCACAATTAGAGTAACATTGATACTTAGCGCTAGCAAGCGGGTCGCGTTGTCTGTGCTGCTAGATTCTGAGGCTACGGGTAATTTTTTAGATAAAAAATTGGCTTCGTCCCTGGGGGTTGTGTGTGTCCAGAAGAAGGAACCAGAACCCGTACTAGCAGTGGACGGAACCGAACTAACGTCCGGGCTCATCACAAAGCACACCGCTCCGATAGTACTGGTTTGTGATAACGGCCATTCAGAGGATATCTCCTTTGATTTAATAGATACCCCGGCATTTGGTATGATCCTAGGGGTCCCCTGGTTACAGCATCATAACCCAAAGATAGACTGGATACGGAGAACGTTGACCTTGGACTCCTGCTACTGCATACAACACTGTTACCAAGAAGTGATAGAGTGGGCATCTCCATTGGTGTGTGTATCTAGCGTAGTTCCCGAACATAACACCATCCCTCGGGTTTATCAAGAATACGTCGATGTCTTCGACAAAATAAAGGCATCCGCATTACCCCCTCATCGTAGTTTCGATTGCCGAATAGACCTAGAGCCGGGAGCAGTGTTGCCCTGTAGTCGGATCTATGCCTTGTCGGAACCTGAAAATGCACATCTGAAGGAGTATATTGATGACATGCTGGCGTGCGGATTTATCCGACATTCCTCTTCACCAATCTCATCCCCTCTTTTTTTCATATCTAAGAAGGAGGGGGGCCTTCGCGCGTGCATCGACTATAGATCCCTCAACAAGGTTACGGTAAAGAACAAATATCCGTTACCACTCACCCCCGTACTTCTAGACCAAGTAAAAGACGCCACGGTATTCACGAAGTTAGACCTACGTGGCGCGTACCATCTTATCAGAGTACGTGAGGGGGATGAGTGGAAAACGGCTTTCCGGACTAAGTTCGGATTGTTTGAATACTGTGTTATGCCGTTTGGGCTATGCAATGCCCCAGCGGCTTTCCAGTTTTTTATTAATGAAATCTTTCAGGACTTTCTGGATCGGTTTCTCGTCGTCTATATTGACGACATTTTGATCTTCTCAAAAAACCACGTCGAACATGAAGAACACGTAAGATTGGTGCTACAAAGACTGAGAGCACACCGACTTTTTTCCAAAGTAGAGAAATGTACATTTCATGCCGCTCAGGTAGACTTTTTGGGGTTAGTAATATCCAAGACAGGAATACAGATGGATCAAAAGAAAGTAGCAGCTATCGTGTCCTGGCCTACACCTACCTGCGTCAAGGAGATACAGTCACTGCTAGGTTTCGCTAACTTTTATCGGCGTTTTATCCCTCATTTCTCAGAGGTGGTAACGCCCATAACTAGACTGATCAAAAAGGGGGTGCCCTTTATATGGTCAGCGGAATCCCAGACTGCTTTCGAAACGTTAAAAGCTAAGTTCACCTCCGCTCCTGTCTTAATACACCCCGATCCGACTAATCCTTTCTTTGTGGAGGCGGATGCCTCACAATACGCCGTAGGAGGGGTATTATCGCAGAGAGACACTAATGGTCAAATGCATCCCATAGCCTTTTTTTCGAATAAATTATTGCTGGCTGAGCAGAACTACACCATAGCCGAGAGGGAATTATTGGCCATTAGAAAAGCTTTTCAGGAGTGGAGGCATTACCTCTGGGGAGCTAGACACCCCATCACGATATATACAGATCACAAGAATTTGGAGTTCTTTCGTACGGCAAGAGCCTTGACCCCAAGACAGATGCGATGGGTGTCGTTTTTTAACGAATTTGATTTCATGATTACATATAGACCAGCCTCCCAACAAGTCAAAGCAGACACCCTGTCTCGTTTATGTGTGTCGCTACCCCATCGAAGAACCGACACAGATCTTGAATCTCTCATCCCCCCGAGCAAAGTGATTGGGTGCACATCTTTTGACCAATTCCGCGATGACTTGGAAGAAACGTTCCGAACACTAGATATCACTTCACTGGTGACTCAACCCCTATATCATCTAGAAGGGGGTTTGTTATATCATGGGGTTTGTGTCTTCTTGTCCGATTTGCGCCACCCAGAAGGTGCCACATACCCCGCCTGATGGGTTACTGCTCCCCCTTCCTGTTCCTCCATATCCCTGGCACACAATAAGCATAGATTTCATCACAGACCTCCCTAAGGAAGAGGGATTTACCGCCATACTAGTGGTGGTAGACTCCTTTACAAAAACTGCTCATTTCATACCCCTTCCCAAGATCCCTTCAGCTAGTGAATTAGTCCAGGTTTTCATACACAACGTTATTCGTCTACACGGGATTCCCTCCATTGTCATTTCCGACCGGGGTCCCCAGTTTGTTTCACGCTTCTGGCAGGAGATAGGGGCTGTGTTACAAATGGACCTGCGGCTTTCATCCGCCTACCACCCACAGACAGATGGTCAGACAGAGCGTGTTAATCAAACTATGGAACAGTATCTCCGTTGTCTTCTAGCAACCCTAACCAGCAGTTGGGTGAAGGCATTACCAATGGCCGAATTTGCGTACAACAATAGCATACACTCCGCATTAGGCATGTCTCCTTTCTATTGCGCCATGGGTTTTCATCCTAGAACGGTGCCTGTACAGCCCACATACAGAGTACCCGCAGTAGATACCCTGTGCAACAACTTCAAAAAGATCTGGAAAAGTGCACAAAACCAGCTAGTTGCTGCCAAAGAAACCATGAAGAAAAAAGCAGACAAACATAGACGCCCGGCCCCTTGTTATGCATTAGGCGATCAGGTATGGTTGGCAACAAAAAACCTGCGTTTGGCAGGGCCTAAGAAGCTTCAGCCCCGCTTCATAGGACCGTTTTCCATCATACAGATTATTAATCCAGTGGCAATGAAATTGGAGCTACCTGATGAATATCCCATCCATCCCGTGTTTCACACCTCCCTTCTGAAACCCTTCCTTCCTTCTTCTCTGCCCAGAATACCACCTCCCCCCATACTAGTCCAGGAACATGAAGAATACGAAGTGAATCGTGTGATAGATTCGCGGAGACGAAACGGAGAGCTTTATTACCTTATTGACTGGAAGGGGTACCCACTTGAGGAGAGAACTTGGGAACCTGCCTCTTTTGTCCATGCCCCCCTATTGGTCCGGAAATTCCATGCTCGCTACCCTTCCAAGCCTCGCCCTGTCAGGAGGCCCTTGAGAGGGAGGTGATGTTACCACTTTCTTAGGTTTCCGTTCCTTTTCCAGGTTTTCATACCTACCTGTGCTCTCTCTCTGAGTTTCCACTCCTTTTCTCCTCTGGGTTCCACCCCCCTTACCCCATTGGCTACCAAGTATCAGGTGACCCTGGTGACCAGTATATACAGCCCTCTCACCTGGACTCCGGTGCTTGGCTTATTTCGTTCGTGGATTCCAGTGTACCAGGCCAGAGAGCGCACAGGAGCGCGTCTCTATTTCCTTCCGATTCAGCAGTGTTCTCAGTGACTCAACTGGGAAACAGTACTGCCCCCTTTGACCTTTGTTCAAACTAACTATATCCACGTGGTTGCAGCTCGTAGGCGGAGCTGGGCTTCTCCTTGGCGTTTGGCTGACCTAATTCCTCACTGGGTTGTAGCAAGGCAGGAGCAGTTTCCATTAAAGCGGTATTTACCGCAAAGACATTTTTTCTTTCTCTTCAAGGTTGGTGCGCACGGCAGGAGCCGAGCACTCAGCCTTTGAATGTTTAACTTTGTGTGCAAGGCTCGAAGACGCACGCACTGATCAGTTGAGCGCTGTGGAGTTTTTTTACACTTTCCTCCAGTACGGGGTGGAAGCCGCCCGCCATACTCTTCTGGACATTTCATTTCTGTTTGTCACACCGTTGCCACGGATAGCACTACAGAGTATCTCTTATGGTTCCTTTGATCCAAAGTGCAGCAGGAGCTGACTGCGCTTCCATTAATTTCTCCTACCGAGGTGGCGGTCATTCTTCTTGGTTCCCCCACAGGCGCACGGCAGGAGCCGGCAGCATCGCCTTGGTCCAGTGTTCCGGCTAGCAGGGAGGGACTGCAGCCACGAGACTTTCACCTGGTTTATTCTGATCAGCTTGCAGTCAGGGGAAAGCACTAAGTAGTGGAACTCGCAAAATACCCTGTGTACTGAACCATCCCTACGACTTTTCCTTTTCTCAAGGGTGAGTGGCTGTCCTCCTAGTGGGAGAAGATAGTTGACGTTGTTCATTGGACTGCTTGTGCCCCTCTGCTCTGCACTCTTTTTACGTTTTCCTTTCACTTCCTGTATTCCAGATTTGGGCTGTTCCTCCTCCTCCTCCGATGTGAATCCGATTCCCGTTCTTCCCGACCCTGCCACCTTTAGAACAAAACCCTTCTATTATCTGTCTTCCACGACCCAGAGAAGCTTGTGGGTCGTACCTCACGTCCCTTTCCCCTTGGGATCAATCGCCCATACTGTACTATGCTGTGTGGAGGATTGGTCTGAAGAGGAGAGGGGGGACTCTCTTCGTTTCCGCGGTTCCTGCTGTTCAGGTGAGTGGGATCGCGACACCCATGACGTTTTGGCCCGGGGCTCGGCGGCCACCAAGGAAACCTACCAAACCCACACATTTCTGAAAAGTAGACACCTGGGGATTCAGGGAGGTATGGCTTGCGTGGATCCCCAACGTTTTCTTACCGAGAATCCCTGCAAACCTGACATTTTGCTGAAAAAATCCCTTTTTCACACATTTTTGTGTGGTAAAGTTGTGGCATCACGGGGCTGACACAAATTTCCTACCACCCAGCGTTCCCCAGGTCTCCCGATAAAAATGGTGCCTCACTCGGGTGGGAGGCCCAAGTACCCGCGGCAGGCAAGGGCCCACAACGTATTGAGGCGACCTCAAAATGGCCTATCACAAACGACCTGGTTTTGCAAGGGGGTCCCATGACGTTTTGGCCCGGGGCTCGGCGGCCACCTAGGAAACCTACCAAACCCACACATTTCTGAAAAGTAGACACCCGGGGATTCCAGGGAGGTATGACTTGCGTGGATCCCCCAACGTTTTCTTACCCAGAATCCCTGCAAACCTGACATTTTGGTGAAAAAATCCCTTTTTCACACATTTTTGTGTGGTAAAGTTGTGGCATCACGGGGCTGACACAAATTTCCTACCACCCAGAGTTCCCCCAGGTCTCCCGATAAAAATGGTGTATCACTCGGGTGGGAAGCCCAAGTACCCGCGACAGGCAAGGGCCCACAACGTATTGAGGCGACATCAAAATTGCCTATCACAAAATGTTTTGGGTCCTTGCCTGTCGCGGGTACTTGGGCCTCCCACCCGAGTGAGGCACCATTTTTATCGGGAGACCTGGGGGAACGCTGGGTGGTAGGAAATTTGTGTCAGCCCCGTGATGCCACAACTTTACCACACAAAAATATGTGAAAAAGGGGATTTTTTCACCAAAATGTCAGGTTTGCAGGGATTCTGGGTAAGAAAACGTTGGGGGATCCACGCAAGCCATACCTCCCTGGAATCCCCGGGTGTCTACTTTTCAGAAATGTGTGGGTTTGGTAGGTTTCCCTAGGTGGCCGCCGAGCCCCGGGCCAAAACGTCATGGGACCCCCTTGCAAAACCAGGTCGTTTTGTGATAGGCCATTTTGAGGTCGCCTCAATACGTTGTGGGCCCTTGCCTGTCGCGGGTACTTGGGCCTCCCACCCGAGTGAGGCACCATTTTTATCGGGAGACCTGGGGAACGCTGGGTGGTAGGAAATTTGTGTCAGCCCCGTGATGCCACAACTTTACCACACAAAAATGTGTGAAAAAAGTGATTTTTTCAGCCAAATTTCAGGTTTGCAGGGGATTCTGGGTAAGAAAACGTTGGGGGATCCACGCAAGCCATACCTCCCTGGAATCCCCGGGTGTCTACTTTTCAGAAATGTGTGGGTTTGGTAGGTTTTCCTAGGTGGCCGCCGAGCCCCGGGCCAAAAGTCATGGGACCCCCCTTGCAAAACCAGGTCTTTTTGTGATAGGCCATTTTGAGGTCGCCTCAATACGTTGTGGGCCCTTGCCTGTCGCGGGTACTTGGGCCTCCCACCCGAGTGAGGCACTATTTTTATCGGGAGACCTGGGGGAACGCTGGGTGGTAGGGAATTTGTGTCAGCCCCGTGATGCCACAACTTTACCACACAAAAATATGTGAAAAAGGGGATTTTTTTCACCAAAATGTCAGGTTTGCAGGGGATTCTGGGTAAGAAAACGTTGGGGGATCCACGCAAGCCATACCTCCCTGGAATCCCCGGGTGTCTACTTTTCAGAAATGTGTGGGTTTGGTAGGTTTCCCTAGGTGGCCGCCGAGCCCCGGGCCAAAACGTCATGGGACCCCCTTGCAAAACCAGGTCGTTTTGTGATAGGCCATTTGAGGTCGCCTCAATACGTTGTGGGCCCTTGCCTGTCGCGGGTACTTGGGCCTCCCACCCGAGTGAGGCACCATTTTTATCGGGAGACCTGGGGGAACGCTGGGTGGTAGGAAATTTGTGTCAGCCCCGTGATGCCACAACTTTACCACACAAAAATGTGTGAAAAAAGTGATTTTTTCAGCCAAATTTCAGGTTTGCAGGGGATTCTGGGTAAGAAAACGTTGGGGGATCCACGCAAGCCATACCTCCCTGGAATCCCCCGGGTGTCTACTTTTCAGAAATGTGTGGGTTTGGTAGGTTTTCCTAGGTGGCCGCCGAGCCCCGGGCCAAAACGTCATGGGACCCCCCTTGCAAAACCAGGTCGTTTTGTGATAGGCCATTTTGAGGTCGCCTCAATACGTTGTGGGCCCTTGCCTGTCGCGGGTACTTGGGCCTCCCACCCGAGTGAGGCACTATTTTTATCGGGAGACCTGGGGGAACGCTGGGTGGTAGGGAATTTGTGTCAGCCCCGTGATGCCACAACTTTACCACACAAAAATGTGTGAAAAAAGTGATTTTTTCAGCCAAATTTCAGGTTTGCAGGGGATTCTGGGTAAGAAAACGTTGGTGGATCCACGCAAGCCATACCTCCCTGGTATCCCCCGGGTGTCTGCTTTTCAGAAATGTGTGGGTTTGGTAGGTTTCCCTAGGTGGCCGCCGAGCCCCGGGACAAAAAGTAATGGGACCCCCATTGCAAAACCAGGTCGTTTTGTGATAGGCAATTTTGATGTTGCCTCAATACGTTTTGGGCCCTTGCCTGTCACGCGTACTTGGACCTCCCACCCGAGTGATGCACCATTTTTATCAGGAGACCTGGGGGAACGCTGGGTGATAGGAAATTTGTGTCAGCACGGTGATGCCACAACTTTCCCACACAAAAATGTGTGAAAAAAGTGAATTTTTTCAGCAAAATTTCAGGTTTGCAGGGGATTCTGGGTAGGAAAACGTCATGGGACCCCCCTTGCAAAACCAGGTCGTTTTGTGATAGGCCATTTTGATGTCGCCTCAATACGTTGTGGGCCCTTGCCTGTCGCGGGTACTTGGGCCTCCCACCCGAGTGAGGCCCCATTTTTATCGGGAGACCTGGGGGAACGCTGGGTGGTAGGAAATTTGTGTCAGCCCCGTGATGCCACAACTTTACCACACAAAAATGTATGAAAAAAGTGATTTTTTCAGCCAAATTTCAGGTTTGCAGGGGATTCTGGGTAAGAAAACGTTGGGGGATCCACGCAAGCCATACCTCCCTGGAATCCCCCGGGTGTCTACTTTTCAGAAATGTGTGGGTTTGGTAGGTTTTCCTAGGTGGCCGCCGAGCCCCGGGCCAAAACGTCATGGGACCCCCCTTGCAAAACCAGGTCGTTTTGTGATAGGCCATTTTGAGGTCGCCTCAATACGTTGTGGGCCCTTGCCTGTCGCGGGTACTTGGGCCTCCCACCCGAGTGAGGCACCATTTTTATCGGGTGACCTGGGGGAACGCTGGGTGGTAGGGAATTAGTGTCAGCCCCGTGATGCCACAACTTTACCACAAAAAATGTGTGAAAAAAGTGATTTTTTTCAGCCAAATTTCAGGTTTGAAGGGGATTCTGGGTAAGAAAACGTTGGGGGATCCACGCAAGCCATACCTCCCTGGAATCCCCCGGGTGTCTACTTTTCAGAAATGTGTGCGTTTGATAGGTTTCCCTAGGTGGCCGCCGAGCCCCGGGCCAAAACGTCATGGGACCCCCCTTGCAAAACCAGGTCGTTTTGTGATAGGCCATTTTGAGGTCACCTCAATACGTTGTGGGCCCTTGCCTGTCGCGGGTACTTGGGCCTCCCACCCGAGTGAGGCCCCATTTTTATCGGGAGACCTGGGGGAACGCTGGGTGGTAGGGAATTTGTGTCAGCCCCGTGATGCCACAACTTTACCACACAAAAATGTGGGAAAAAAGTGATTTTTTCAGCCAAATTTCAGGTTTGCAGGGGATTCTGGGTAAGAAAACGTTGGGGGATCCACGCAAGCCATACCTCCCTGGAATCCCCCTGGTGTCTACTTTTCAGAAATGTGTGGGTTTGGTAGGTTTCCCTAGGTGGCCACCGAGCCCCGGGCCAAGACGTCATGGGACCCCCTTGCAAAACCAGGTCGTTTCGTGATAGGCCATTTTGAGGTCGCCTCAATACGTTGTGGGCCCTTGCCTGTCGCGGGTACTTGGGCCTCCCACCCGAGTCAGGCACCATTTTTATTGGGAGACCTGGGGGAACGCTGGGTGGTAGGAAATTTGTGTCAGCCCCGTGATGCCACAACTTTACCACACAAAAATGTGTGAAAAAAGTGATTTGTTCAGCCAAATTTCAGGTTTGCAGGGGATTCTGGGTAAGAAAACGTTGGGGGATCCATGCAAGCCATACCTCCCTGGAATCCCCCGGGTGTCTACTTTTCAGAAATGTGTGGGTTTGGTGGGTTTTCCTAGGTGGCCGCCGAGCCCCGGGCCAAAACGTCATGGGATCCCCTTGCAAAACCAGGTCGTTTTGTGATAGGCCATTTTGAGGTCGCGTCAATACGTTGTGGGCCCTTGCCTGTCGCGGGTACTTGGGCCTCCCTCCCGAGTGAGGCACCATTTTTATCGGGAGACCTGGGGGAACGCTGGGTGGTAGGGAATTAGTGTCAGCCCCGTGATGCCACAACTTTACCACAAAAAATGTGTGAAAAAAGTGATTTTTTCAGCCAAATTTCAGGTTTGCAGGGGATTCTGGGTAAGAAAACGTTGGGGGATCCACGCAAGCCATACCTCCCTGGAATCCCCCGGGTGTCTACTTTTCAGAAATGTGTGCGTTTGGTAGGTTTCCCTAGGTGGCCGCTGAGCCCTGGGCCAAAACGTCATGGGACCCCCCTTGCAAAACCAGGTCGTTTTGTGATAGGCCATTTTGAGGTCACCTCAATACGTTGTGGGCCCTTGCCTGTCGCGGGTACTTGGGCCTCCCACCCGAGTGAGGCACCATTTTTATCGGGAGACCTGGGGGAACGCTGGGTGGTAGGGAATTTGTGTCAGCCCCGTGATGCCACAACTTTACCACACAAAAATGTGGGAAAAAAGTGATTTTTTCAGCCAAATTTCAGGTTTGCAGGGGATTCTGGGTAAGAAAACGTTGGGGGATCCACGCAAGCCATACCTCCCTGGAATCCCCCTGGTGTCTACTTTTCAGAAATGTGTGGGTTTGGTAGGTTTCCCTAGGTGGCCGCCGAGCCCCGGGACAAGACGTCATGGGACCCCCCTTGCAAAACCAGGTCGTTTCGTGATAGGCCATTTTGAGGTCGCCTCAATACGTTGTGGGTCCTTGCCTGTCGCGGGTACTTGGGCCTCCCACCCGAGTCAGGCACCATTTTTATCGGGAGACCTGGGGGAACGCTGGGTGGTAGGAAATTTGTGTCAGCCCCGTGATGCCACAACTTTACCACACAAAAATGTGTGAAAAAAGTGATTTTTTCAGCCAAATTTCAGGTTTGCAGGGGATTCTGGGTAAGAAAACGTTGGTGGATCCACGCAAGCCATACCTCCCTGGAATCCCCCGGGTGTCTGCTTTTCAGAAATGTGTGGGTTTGGTAGGTTTCCCAATGTGGCCGCCGAGCCCCGGGCCAAAAAGTAATGGGACCCCCATTGCAAAACCAGGTCGTTTTGTGATAGGCAATTTTGATGTTGCCTCAATACGTTTTGGGCCCTTGCCTGTCGCGCGTACTTGGACCTCCCACCTGAGTGATGCACCATTTTTATCAGGAGACCTGGGGGAATGCTGGGTGATAGGAAATTTGTGTCAGCCCGGTGATGCCACAACTTTCCCACACAAAAATGTGTGAAAAAAGTAAATTTTTTCAGCAAAATTTCAGGTTAGCAGGGCATTCTGGGTAGGAAAACGTTGGGGGACCCACGTAAGCCATATCTCGCTGGACTCCCCCGAGTGTCTAGTTTTCAGAAATGTGTGGGTTTGGTAGGTTTCCTAAGATGGCCGCCGAGCCCAGGGCCAAAAACCTCACTGGTGTGGGTGGTTCAAGTACCCGCAACAGGCAAGGGCCCAAAACGTATTGAGGAGACTTCAAAATGATCTATCACAAAACAAGCTGGTTTTGCAAGGGGAGTCACCAGGGTTTTTGGCCCCAGGCTCGGCGGCCATCTTGGGAAACCTACCAAACCCACACATTTCTGAAAACTAGACACCCGGGGAGTCCAGCGAGGTATGGCTTGCGTGGATCCCCAACATTTTCCTACCCAGAATGCCCTGCAAACCTCAAATTTAGCTGGAAAAAATCACTTTTTTCTCAAATTTCTGTGTGGGAAAGTTCTGGAATCTACGTGGATCCACAAATTTCCTACCACACAGTGTTCCCCCATGTCTCCAGATAAAAATGATACCTCACTCGCGTGGGTGGGTCAAGTACCCGTGACAGGAAAGGGCCCAAAACCTATTGAGGCGACATCAAAATTACCTATCACAAAACAACCTGGTTTTGCAAGGGGGATCCCATGAGTTTTTGGCCCTGGGCTCGGTGGCCATCTAGGGAAACCTACCAAACCCACACATTTCTGAAAACTAGACACCCGGGGGAGTCTAGCGAGGTATGGCTTTCGTGGGTCCCCTAACGTTTTCCTATCCAGAATCCCCTGCAAACCTCAAATTTAGCTGAAAAAAATCACTTTTTTCTCAAATTTCTGTGTGGGAAAGTTCTGGAATCTACGTGGATCCACAAATTTCCTCCCACCCAGCGTTCCCCCGGGTCTCCTGATAAAAATGATACCTCACTCGCGTGTGGGATTGGTAGGTTTCCCTAGATGGCGGCGAGCCCAGGGCCAAAAAACCAGGTCCCCCCCCCAAAACCAGGTAGTTTTGTTATAGGTAATTTTGAAGTCTCCACAATATGATTTGGGCCATTTCCTGTTTCAGCCACTATGCCTACCCACACAAGTGAGATACCATTTTTATCGGGAGCCCTGGGGGAACGCAGGGTGGTAGGAAATTTATGGATCCACGCAGATTCCAGAACTTTCCCACACTGAAATTTGAGTAAAAAGTGATTTTTTCAGCTAAATTTGAGGTTTGCAGGGCATTCTGGGTAGGAAAACGTTTGGGGACCCATGCAAGCCATACCTCGCTGGACTCCCCCGGGTGTCTAGTTTTCAGAAATGTGTGGGTTTGGTAGGTTCCCAAGATGGCCGCTGAGCCCGGGGCCAAAAACCCAGGTGACCCCCCTTGCAAAACCAGGTTGTTTTGTGATAGGTAATTTTGATGTCTCCTCAATACGTTTTGGGCCCTTGCCTGTCGCGGGTACTTGACCCACCCACGCGAGTGAGGTATCATTTTTATCGGGAGACCTGGGGGAAAGCTGGGTGGTAGGAAATTTGTGGATCCACGTAGATTCCAGAACTTTCCCACACAGAAATTTGAGAAAAACGTGATTTTTTCAGCTAAATTTGAGGTTTGCAGGGGATTCTGGGTAAGAAAATTTTGGAGGACCCACGCAAGCCATACCTCGCTGGACTCCTCCGGGTGTCTAGTTTTCAGAAATGTGTGGGTTGGGTAGGTTTCCCTAGATGGCCGTCGAGCCCGGGGCCAAAAACTCATGGGACCCCCCCTTGCAAAACCAGGTTGGTTTGTGATAGGTAATTTTGATGTCGCCTCAATAGGTTTTGGGCCCTTGCCTGTCGTGGGTACTTGACCCATCCACACTAGTGAGGTACCATTTTTCACGGAAGACTTTGGGGGACGCGGGGTGGGTGGAATTTTGTACATCCACGCAGATTCCAGAACTTTCCACCACAGAAATGTGAGGAAAATGTGTTTTTTTTAACATATTTTTAGGTTTGCAAGGGATTCTGGGTAACAGATCCTGGTGAGAGCCAGTCAAGTCACCCCATCCTGGATTCCCCTGGGTGTCTAGTTTTCAAAAATGTATAGGTTTGCTAGGTTTCCCTAGTTGCTGGCAGTGTTAGGGTTCAAAATCTACAGCTAGGCACTTTGCAAAAAAAGGGTCCGTTTTCACTGTGAAAATGTGGTGTGTCCACGTTGCGTTTGGGCCGTTTCCTGTCGCGGGCACTAGTCCTACCCACACATGTGAGGTGCCATTTTTCTCGGAAGACTTTGGGGAACGCGGGATGGGTGGAAATTTGTGGATCCATGCAGATTCCAGAACTTTCCACCACAGAAATGTGAGGAAAATGTGTTTTTTTTACAAATGTTTCGGTTTGCAAGGGATTCTGGGTAACAGAACCTGGTGAGAGCCAGTCAAGTCACCCCATCCTGGATTCCCCTGGGTATCTAGTTTTCAAAAATTTATAGGTTTGCTAGGTTTCCCTAGGTGCCGGCAGAGTTAGGGTTCAAAATCTACAGCTAGGCACTTTGCAAAAAAAGGGTCCGTTTTCACTGTGAAAATGTGGTGTGTCCACGTTGCGTTTGGGCCGTTTCCTGTCGCGGGCACTAGTCCTACCCACACATGTGAGGTGCCATTTTTCTCGGAAGACTTTGGGGAACGCGGGATGGGTGGAAATTTGTGGATCCATGCAGATTCCAGAACTTTCCACCACAGAAATGTGAGGAAAATGTGTTTTTTTTTTACAAATGTTTCGGTTTGCAAGGGATTCTGGGTAACAGAACCTGGTGAGAGCCAGTCAAGTCACCCCATCCTGGATTCCCCTGGGTATCTAGTTTTCAAAAATGTATAGGTTTGCTAGGTTTCCCTAGGTGCCGGCAGAGTTAGGGTTCAAAATCTACAGCTAGGCACTTTGCAAAAAAAGGGTCCGTTTTCACTGTGAAAATGTGGTGTGTCCACGTTGCGTTTGGGCCGTTTCCTGTCGCGGGCACTAGTCCTACCCACACATGTGAGGTGCCATTTTTCTCGGAAGACTTTGGGGAACGCGGGATGGGTGGAAATTTGTGGATCCATGCAGATTCCAGAACTTTCCACCACAGAAATGTGAGGAAAATGTGTTTTTTTTTACAAATGTTTCGGTTTGCAAGGGATTCTGGGTAACAGAACCTGGTGAGAGCCAGTCAAGTCACCCCATCCTGGATTCCCCTGGGTATCTAGTTTTCAAAAATGTATAGGTTTGCTAGGTTTCCCTAGGTGCCGGCAGAGTTAGGGTTCAAAATCTACAGCTAGGCACTTTGCAAAAAAAGGGTCCGTTTTCACTGTGAAAATGTGGTGTGTCCATGTTGCGTTTTGGGCCGTTTCCTGTCGCGGCCACTAGTTCTACCCACACAAGTGAGGTACCATTTTTCTCGGAAGACTTTGGAGAACGCGGGGTGGGTGGAATTTTGTGGATCCACGCAGATTCCAGAACTTTCCACCACAGATATGTGAGGAAAATGTGTTTTTTTGGACAAATTTTTAGGTTTGCAAGGGATTCTGGGTAACAGAACCTGGTGAGAGCCAGTCAAGTCAGCCCATCCTGGATTCCCCTGGGTGTCTAGTTTTAAAAATTGTATAGGTTTGCTAGGTTTCCCTAGGTGCCGGCAGAGCTAGGAACCAAATTCAACAGGTAGGCACATTCCGAAAAAAAGTCAGTGCCTAGTGGGCTTTCTGCCGCCCTGGGGAGGGGGAAATCAGGGGCTATTGCCCCGATATGCCCCCGAGGGGGCAGAAAGACTGTGGCTATTCTTTTGGGGGTCGGGGGCATTGGGATGCCCATTCTGGTCAGCCCCCACCCCTGCGTATAAAAAAGCCAGCATAATCGCTGGCACATAGTGGGCTTTCTGCCCCCCCGGGGGGCAGATCAGGGGCTACTGCCCTCATCTGCCTCCTGGGAGGGGCAGAAAGACAGTGGCATCTTTTTTGGGGTGGGTGGGGGCATTGGCATGTCCATTCTTGGCAGCCACCACCCCGAACTTTGTAAAAAAAAAATCCCTGTTGGCTAGTGGGCTTTCTGCCCCCCCGGGGGGTGCAGATAAGGTGCTATTGCCCCATCTGCCTCCCAGGGGGGGGGGCAGAAAGACTGTAGCATTTTTTTTGGGGTGGGGGCATTGACATGCCCATTCTGGGCAGCCTCCACCCCTATCTATATAAAAAAAAATCCTTGGCGCTTAGTGGGCTTTCTGCCCCCTCCCCGGGGGGGGCAGATCAGGGGCTATTGCCCCCATCTGCCTCCTGGGGGGGCAGAAAGTCTTTTTTTTTCTTTGGGGGGTAGGGTGGGGGCATTTGCATGCCCATTCTGGGCAGCCCCCACCCCGGGCCTATAAAAAAAATAATCCCTGGCATCTAGGGTGTTTCTGAACCCCCGGGGGGGCAGAAAGACTGGAATTTCGTGGGGGAGGGGTGGGGGCATTGGCATGCCCATCTTGGGCAACCCCCACCCCTAAATGTATCGAGGGGGAAAAAAACCCTGGTGTCTAGTGGGCTTTCTGCCCCCCAGGAGGGGCAGAAAGACTGTACCTTTGCGTCGGGGGTGGGGGCATTGGCATGCCCATATTGGGCAGCCCCTACCCCAGATTATAATTTAAAAAAAAATCCCTGGTATCTAGTGGGCTTTCTGCCCCCCCGGGGGGGCAGAAAGACTGTACCTTTGCGGCGGGGGGTGGGGGCATTGGCATGCCCATATTGGGCAGCCCCCACCCCTAACTATAATTTTTTTTAAAATCCCTGGTATCTAGTGGGCTTTCTGCCCCCCAGGGGGGGCAGAAAACTAATTTTGTGGCCGGGGGGTGGGGGCATCGGCATGACCGTTTTGGGCAGCCCCCACCCCTAATAAATATCCCATAAAAAATCCCTGGTGTCTAGTGGGCTTTCTACCCCCCCGGGGGGGCAGATTGGGGGCTACTGCCCCCATCTACCCCCCAGGGGGGCAGAAAGACTAATCATGCCAAAATGTTTATGGGGGGAGCAGAGGCCCCTGCCCAAGGGGCCGCTCCCCTCCCTGGTGCCTAGTGGGTGGATCCCTGCTTGGGGATCGCCCTCCTGGGGTGATCCCCAAGCAGGGATCCACTAGGGAGGGTACCATTGGAAAGGGAGATTCTCCCTTTCCAACGATACCTCTCCTGAGTTTCTACGTGCTCAGGGGGCTGAGATAGCCCCCTGAGCACGTAGAAACTGAAACTGAAATGAGCCTCTTGGCTCATTTCAGTTTCGGTTTCACTGAAATGACATCAGCGCGACGTGCGCGCCGATCGTCATTTCAGGGAAACCAGGGGGGGGGCCTCGGGAGCTGGGGAAGCTCTTCCCCAGCTCCCGAGGCTTTAGGGGAGAAAAGGGAATCCCTCTGGTGCCCGCACCAGAGGGATTTCCGATGCTGGGGGTCATGACGAGCTGGACTCGTCATGAGCACACGACCACTGTGTGCCATGACGAGTCCAGCTCGTCATGAGCATGGAAGGGGTTAATGAACAAAAGGTACTTCAAATATATTAGTGAAATACTCCATGATAGAACTTAGTGGGATTCATTTACGTGTGCATACTAATGTTGACAATAAATGTAGTTTTGTTCATAGTTATGACAATGTTTAATAATGTAACTCACAGTTATATGTAGTCATGATTTACTCTACGTGATGTTTCACATGTGTATTAATTGGGAATGTGCGTGCACATATATGCAATGTCAAGTGCGCACTAACTGCTGTGCTAATTTAGCATAACTAAAGGCCTGAAGCTTCTGAATTTAAATGTTTAACTTTCACATGAGAATTGTTTGGCTTAAATGTTCTCTCCGCTGCAAGTGCAGATACAGGGCTTCGGTAGCTAAAGTAAGGCATTGTTTGTTTGTAGCAATAGTGAGGTACGGGAGGAATTTCTTGGAAAGAAGAAGACGTGTTAACGAGGTGAGAGACGAGTTCTCATGGCGGAGAAGGGACGCTCAAGGACAATCGAATGTGCTCCATTGAAAGTGTGGAAGAAGAGTAGGATGTTGCTAAATTCGACCTAGGATGATGGAAATGTACTGAAAAGTGATGACGCTAGTTACCTTGAATACTTTGTGTGCTAATAGATGCTGTATCGTTAGTAAGAGAGCAGAGACTTTTCGGATTTCATTGGGTACAGACCTCTTATGCAATTCCTCTCACTGTGGAGCTTCATGCTATACTCTCTAGAGTTGGAGTACTTTTACGAAAGACTCCATCATACTGACACCTGTTCCTTGCTTCCCATAGTTTACTGGTGTTTCCCAGAACTGAACATAGAGTAGGATAGGCTAGATTTTATTAGAGATACTAATGACTAGGCAGGATGATCGAATTCTGCATATAAACCTTCAGATTCTCTTTCTCATTTTTTGTATCACAGCCAGCAAGTTTTTGGTGTGCTTCCAATTGTTTAGACTGAATTTTATTAGGTGGATTGGTCTCATTCTTATAATACTGTATTTTACAATATGCTTTTGAGACTTATCTATATTAGTTTGTTTCTGAGTCTGTAATAAAGCCCTTTAACTTTCTCAG
Source organism: Calotriton arnoldi (assembly GCA_963921515.1). Taxonomy (NCBI): domain Eukaryota; kingdom Metazoa; phylum Chordata; class Amphibia; order Caudata; family Salamandridae; genus Calotriton; species Calotriton arnoldi. Next base: position 2,510,018 of record CAWUFW010001044.1, on the reverse strand, counting down.
TAGTCTAGTCTTTTTGTGAGACTAGTTGGTTGCACTGTTATTGAGATATGCAATGTATGTTTACTCCTTCTCACCTCTCAGGCAACTAATAGAGGTCCACCGACCAAGGAGAGAAAATATTGACAGGGTTAGAGCATTCTCAGATGGTAGCATAGCGAGGATGGTTAGTTGTTGAAGTAGAGGGAGGTAGAAAAGTTACCTTAGACTAGTTTAAACCCCAGCCTCTAGAATCTATGTTTGGGATTGGACGATCAGCAAAGTTCCAGCGGTTCAGAAGAGAGTATTGGTAGCAGCGGAGAAGTGTGTATTAATAGGGTTGTGTGTTTCAGTGGCTAATACGTAGTTTGCTGGGTTGTATGAGTATGGTGTGAGTTCTAACAGAGATGTTTGAGTGTTGTGCGAGTGTGGTGTTAAGTTGAAGTTGTTATCGGGTCCTACATGACCTAAGTTCCCGGGATTATATTTAAAGTGTAGAAGATACTGCATTTTAATTTGTCTGTTAAGGTTTTGTGGGGTTTGTCGTGAGACATCGCCGACAGTCTAATTGAGATAGGGACTTTATTTCTGTGCGTGAAAGTGAGAGATGATAAGCACTGTGAACCTTTTGCACAGAGGGAAATTGTGCTGATCAGTGTGATTCCAAGCAGGTCGAGGTCTCATTTTGAATGTGTGTTAGAATGGAAATATTCCTTGGGTGATTGCATTCTGTTGAGTTCTTTAGTAAAACAGACAATTGTTTTTGATTGTTGTTTGTATTACAGGTGTTTTGTGTGTGTTGGAGAAGAGAGAGTGTTTTTGGAAATTGTAAAGGAGGGTGAGCCGCTGCGAAGAGTAAGGTTGGCATCATAGTCTGGCGCGCTGTGAGTGGTGGGTTGGTGTAAAGCCACGCTATTATTGGCCGCTCACATCATCAAGTGCCGTGCTGTTATTGGTCAGTGGATTGGTACGAGAGTTTTGGCAAAAAACACTGTTTTAGATTGAAAATGTTCTGATCTTTATTGCTGACAGATTTGTGGGGAAATGAAATGTTTTAAAAGATTAAGTGATTTGGTGAGGGGAGATGTGACGATACCTGTTAGAGAGGGAGAAGAGGCATCATCTGAAGATACAGCAGGTCATTATATGATGATAAATGATGGGCTTCACACATGTATTTGGCTTAGTCAATGGCACAAGATCACAGAGAAAGAAGGTGCACTGGCGTTTCCATGCTATGGTACGTTTAATGTAAGAATGATCGAAAATTTGAGAAGAATTTTATACGAAATTAAGCTGTTACCTAGACCTGCACAGTTTGAAGCACTCAGTGCTTGGGAGCAAGAGACGCATGCCAGAGAAAGGGAGACATATCAGGCTAGAATGGCAGTGCAGACATATGAGGATGCTAGATGGGATGCAGAACAGAAAGGGTGGAGAACGGACATAATAGAGGGAGAAAAGTTGTACCCTGTTTTGACTGGTGATAGGAAGTGGGACAGGGAGAAAAAAGGTAAAGAGAGGCATGTCAATGGGATCAGGAGAGAGGAGGTAGGATAGTGATAGTCAAAAACACACTAGCCCTAGTAATTAACTAGGGATGGGAACTAGAGGCACAGGGCCTAGGGACTAGCCAGCCTCCAATACGACATGTAAACACAAATGGAGCTGTCCCTAGTTGAAAATCCTACAGGATTTTTAAAGATGCATATCTAGTGGGGGCATCTCACAAAAAGTGAAGGACTGGCCTCACACACCACCTGGTGTCATGCTTCATCATAGGCCGTCCTCGCCCTCTAAAAACTTTGTTTGATGGAGGGCGGGCATACACCTGGAGACAGGGATGCACTTCTAAACTAAGTGGTGGCCCGTGATTTAGTGAAAAGTGATCTAAAAACCATTACAGTTGTGAAGAAACAAATTTAATTCAAGGGGCAACAGCATGGTATTAAAAAAAGTGAGCGGTGATTTGGGAACTAATTATCCCCTCACTGTGCAAGATGTGGTCAACATGTTTCTGCTCTAAGGTCCCCGAAGGGTACATAGCATTCGTCAGGACCAAAGTGTTTTTCAAGGGCTCTGTCTTTGTACACACATTGTATAAAAGATCAACCACTATAAGAGTGGGGGTTTATGTGAGTATCAGTTTCCCCGCCAGTCTAGTACTCACAAGAGGTACCTGTAGGAAAATAGAAAAGGGAAACAAATGCATACCAAATATGAAAGTTTCCTGTTGTAGTGTAATATAACATACATCACCACACTTAAAAGCGCGCGTGGTGGTTTCTAAGTGAAACACGTGTCATTCATGCATGTTTAACACTTAAACAGGAGAGAAAACATGATTCTCACCGCTTACCCTAGGTCACTATCCTACTTACGCCATGGAAGGTCGAGGGTGGAAGAGCCTACTGTGACATTCTGAAAAGAGAGACACATAGAATCATGGCCCAGTGTTGATAAATCAGGTCCATGGTAGGGAGTAAAAAGCATACACATAGATGCTTATTTAAAAAGGTGCATCTTTGTGGGAGAAAAAATGCACCAGAGCACTTCAATATGCTCTTCCTTCCATCCATCCAAAACACCACACATACTCTTACTGTCATTTTCAGCGCCTCCAGCTGTGTCTCCTACGGTATGTCCGCTTCGCCTCCCCGCCGGTGAGTAATGGTGGGAAAAGGGCGGTCTTTTATACTGTCATTGTAAGTGTAATTGTTTGTTAATTGAGAAGTAAATGGGTAGCACCTGGATAAGGTCCGGTGTCTGACTCCGATTATGCCTGGTTGCCTGGTTAAGGGCGTTGCCTCAAAAGCCACAGTCTCCCTATTGGTTGAGCGCCTGCGATCCAACAGGTGGAGGGAGTGAGAGAGCACGAGTGCGTCTGCAGCCCTCCTCCCCGGTTCTGTATGAACGTGTAACAGCGGTGTCGCGCATGCGTCCTGAGCCCATGGTACTAGGGCACATGCGTTTAGCGGCAATGTTTACTCCCGCATGCGCTTGCGCAGTCATATACGCTAGCAATGGCTCTATCATCAAGTTGTCTCCTATTCTCGAGCATACTGGTGATTGATGATTACCCCGATCCTTCTAAAGGTGAAAATATCAAGATTTACAATAAAGACTATATACTCATTAAAAACATGACCGTCTCTAAGGAGGTACTCGCGTTCAGGATAAATACACGATCATAATGTCCCCCGAGCTATTGGTGGGTTCTGCTTCCTGCGTTTTTATAAGCGGGGTATTAATCAATGTATGACACATATGTTTGGCGCAAATGTTGGGTATGCCCAAGATGAAAAAATAATTCTGGGGGTGCAGTGTGTGGTTAGTATTAATAGAATTAGACTCATGGATTAATATAAGAACCACATGTCCTAGCTATATGTGTGAACACGAGTGTCCGATGTAACAGGGTCACCGTGCCATTTGTAACCATGGAATTTCATCGTTAAGGCCTACGTCCCATGTACGCAGCCTGAACACCCAACGTTGTTCCCTGACATGCAGCTTATTACTGATGTCTGTTTTTTGTTTCCTCATAACCTCCAGTACCACCCAACGTAGATCTGATTCAGTGTGGTTAAGATCTAAAAAGTGTTTTGTCAACCTGGTGTTGGATTTTACAACGGATTGTACTGCGGTGTTCGTTAATCCGCATTTTTACTTTCCTCGTTGTCATCCCAATATACTTCAGGTTGCACGGGCAGTTCAAGAGGTAGATCACATTCTCAGTGTTACAGTTACTGAAATTGTTCAGTCTCCATGGGTTGTTTGTGCCGATATCCACTTCCTTCGTGGTGGTGGTCAGAGGGCAGCACACACAGTTACCGCATGGGTAATGGCCTGTAGGTTTTGGTTGGCTCCAAAGGGTGTTCTGACCACTGATATCCTCATGTATGACTTTTGAGTGTACCAGATCGTCCCTGAGGTTCCTACTTCTCTTGAAGGCAAAAAGGGGAGGTTCCCACTGTTGTTGTCCACTGTTCAGGATTGCCCACTTCTTCTTTATTATGTTTTGGACTTTGTTTGATGCTGGGGTGTACGTAGTCACGCACACCATGCGCTCAGACTTTCCTTTCGGCGTAGTGTCCAGCAATGCTTCCCGATTATTATTCCTTGCCCGTTTCTTGGCTTTCCTGATCATTTGTTTTGGGTAATGTCTCGCCAAAAGTTTGATCTCCAATTGTTCTGCCTGCTCTTGGAATGTTTCTAACTCAGAACAATTTCTCCGTATCCTGAGGAATTGTCCTACTGGCAGATTTTGACGTAGTGCTCTCGGATGGTAGCTCTCGTACAGTAATAGGCTGTTCCTGTCCGTTGGTTTTATATGAACTTTCGTAGAGATACCCTCAGTCATGAGGGTGATATCCAAATCGAGGAATATAGCGTGATTCTTCGCGATAGTATGGGTGAAGTTGAGATGATTGTCTCTACTATTAACCCACTCCACAAAGGTCGTGGCATCCTCTGGTGTACCGTGCCATACGATGAAAATATCATCTATGTATCGCTTCCACGTTTTCATCTGGTGGGTGAATGGGTTGTTAGCATTGAAGATGTAATCTTCCTCGAATTGGTGGACATACAGGCATGCCATACTGGGCGCGAAGGTGCTGCCCATAGACGTGCCCTTGATCTGATGGTATAGGGTGTCCTCACACTCGAAAAAAATTTCGGTGAGGGCCAGCTCCGCACATTCCATAATAAAGTGGGTATGTGTTATGTAGATCCACTCTTGGTTCAGGAGGATTTGTTCTACCACATCCAGGGTGCGTCTTGGGGAATGCTCGTGTAAAGTGCTTCGATATCCATGGTTATGAATAAGTCCTCTTCAATGTTGACTTCCAAATCCCTTAGGTGGCATAAGACGTCCTTCGTGTCCTTCAGGTACAACGGAGACTTCTGCACGATGGGTCTTAAGAACCAGTCGCAAAATTGCGACAAAGGTTCTAGTGCTGAGCCGAAGCCAGACACTATGGGCCTTCCTGGGGGTGGCATCCTGATTTTGTGGATTTTGGGCAGAGTATAGAACCTAGGTGTTCTTGGTTCAGTATTAATGAGGAAATCTGCCTCATGTTTCGTGATCCAGTCGCAGGTCATACCCTCGCTGACCAAGCTTTTAATTTTGTTCATAATCCGAATCGTGGGGTCACTCCGATGTATCTCATAGCTTGTTGTGACCGAAAGAAGGCGTAAACATTCCTCTCTGTACATAGTATAGCTCATTAGAACTATAGCCCCGCCTTTGTCCGCTGGTTTTATTACCAACTCGCAATTGTTTTTGAGTTGCTGGAGCGCTATTGTCTCTCCCTTAGTCAAGTTCTGGAACCCCTTGGTGTTGTTAAAGTCAATTTCTTGAACCTCTTTGAGAACTGCCTGTTCAAATGCCAGCACGTTGCATGAGATGTTTTGAGTTAACTTGACTAAGGGAGAGAGAATAGCGCTCCAGCAACTCAAAAACAATAGCGAGCTGGTAATAAAACCAGCGGACAAAGGCGGGGCTATAGTTCTAATGAGCTATACTATGTACAGAGAGGAATGTTTACGCCTTCTTTCGGTCACAACAAGCTATGAGATACATCGGAGTGACCCCACGATTCGGATTATGAACAAAATTAAAAGCTTGGTCAGCGAGGGTATGACCTGCGACTGGATCACGAAACATGAGGCAGATTCCTCATTAATACTGAACCAAGAACACCTAGGTTCTATACTCTGCCCAAAATCCACAAAAACAGGATGCCACCCCCAGGAAGGCCCATAGTGTCTGGCATCGGCTCAGCACTAGAACCTTTGTCGCAATTTTGCGACTGGTTCTTAAGACCCATCGCGCAGAAGTCTCCGTCGTACCTGAAGGACACGAAGGACGTCTTATGCCATCTAAGGGATTTGGAAGTCAACATTGAAGAGGACTTATTCATAACCATGGATATCGAAGCACTTTACACGAGCATTCCCCAAAGACGCACCCTGGATGTGGTAGAACAAATCCTCCTGAACCAAGAGTGGATCTACATAACACCTACCCACTTTATTATGGAATGTGCGGAGCTGGCCCTCACCGAAAAAAAATTCGAGTTTGAGGACACCCTATACCATCAGATCAAGGGCACGTCTATGGGCAGCACCTTCGCGCCCAGTATGGCATGCCTGTATGTCCACCAATTCGAGGAACATTACATCTTCAATGCTAACAACCCATTCACCCACCAGATGAAAACGTGGAAGCGATACATAGATGATATTTTCATCGTATGGCACGGTACACCAGAGGATGCCACGACCTTTGTGGAGTGGGTTAATAGTAGAGACAATCATCTCAACTTCACCCATACTATCGAGAAGAATCACGCTATATTCCTCGATTTGGATATCACCCTCACGACTGAGGGTATTCTACGAAAGTTCATATAAAACCAACGGACAGGAACAGCCTATTACTGTACGAGAGCTACCATCCGAGAGCACTACGTCGAAATCTGCCAGTAGGACAATTCCTCAGGGATACGGAGAAATTGTTCTGAGTTAGAAACATTCCAAGAGCAGGCAGAACAATTGGAGATCAAACTTTTGGCGAGACATTACCCAAAACAAATGATCAGGAAAGCCAAGAAACGGGCAAGGAATAATAATCGGGAAGCATTGCTGGACACTACACCGAAAGCAAAGTCTGAGCGCATGGTGTGCGTGACTACGTACACCCCAGCATCAAACAAAGTCCAAAACATAATAAAGAAGAAATGGGAAATCCTGAACAGTGGACAACAACAGTGGAAACCTCCCCTTTTTGCCATCAAGAGAAGTAGGAACCTCAGGGACGATCTGGTACACTCAAAAGTCATACATGAGGATACCAGTGGTCAGAACACCCTTTGGAGCCAACCAAAACCTACAGGCCTGTGTGCTGCCCTCTGACCACCACCACGAAGGAAGTGGATATCGGCACAAACAACCCATGGAGACTGAACAATTTCAGTAACTGTAACACTGAGAATGTGATCTACCTCTTGAACTGCCCGTGCAACCTGAAGTATATTGGGATGACAACGAGGAAAGTAAAAATGCGGATTAACGAACACCGCAGTACAATCCGTTGTAAAAAATCCAACACCAGGTTGACAAAACACTTTTTAGATCTTAACCACACTGAATCAGATCTACGTTGGGTGGTACTGGAGGTTATGAGGAAACAAAAACAGACATCAGTAATAATCTGCATGTCAGGGAACAACGTTGGGTGTACAGGCTGCGTACATGGGACGTAGGCCTTAACGATGAAATTCCATGGTTACAAATGGCACGGTGACCTCTGTTACATCGGACACTCGTGTTCACACATATAGCTAGGACATGTGGTTCTTATATTAATCCATGAGTCTAATTCTATTAATACTAACCACACACTGCACCCCCAGAATTGTTTTTTCATCTTGGGCATACCCAACATTTGCGCCAAACATATGTGTCATACATTGATTAATACCCCGCTTATAAAAACGCAGAAAGCAGAACCCACCAATAGCTTGGGGGACATTATGATCGTGTATTTATCCTGAACGTGAGTACCTCCTTAGAGACGGTCATGTTTTTAATGAGTATATAGTCTTTATTGTAAATCTTGATATTTTCACCTTTAGAAGGATCGGGGTAATCATCAATCACCGGTATGCTCGAGAATAGGAGACAACTTGATGATAGAGCCATTGCTAGCGTATATGACTGCGCAAGCGCATGCGGGAGTAAACATTGCCGCTAAACGCATGCGCCCTAGTACCATGGGCTCAGGACGCATGCGCGACACCGCTGTTACACGTTCATACAGAACCGGGGAGGAGGGCTGCAGACGCACTCGTGCTCTCTCGCTCCCTCCACCTGTTGGACCGCAGACGCTCAACCAATAGGGAGACTGTGGCTTTTGAGGCAACGCCCATAACCAGGCAACCAGGCATAATCGTAGTCAGACACCGGACCTTATCCAGGTGCTACCCATTTACTTCTCAATTAGCAAACAATTACACTTACAATGACAGTATAAAAGACCGCCCTTTTCCCACCATTACTCACCGGCGGGGAGGCGAAGCGGACATACCGTAGGAGACAGAGCTGGAGGCGCTGAAAATGACAGTAAGAGTATGTGTGGTGTTTTGGATGGATGGAAGAGCATATTGAAGTGCTCTGGTGCATTTTTTCTCCTACAAAGATGCACCTTTTTAAATAAGCATCTATGTGTATGCTTTTTACTCCCTACCATGGACCTGATTTATCAACACTGGGCCATGATTCTATGTGTCTCTCTTTTCAGAATGTCACAGTAGGCTCTTCCACCCTCGACCTTCCATGGCGTAAGTAGGATAGTGACCTAGGGTAAGCGGTGAGAATCATGTTTTCTCTCTTGTTTAAGTGTTAAACACGCATGAATGACACGTGTTTCACTTAGAAACCACCACGCGCGCTTTTAAGTGTGGTGATGTATGTTATATAACACTACAACAGGAAACTTTCATATTTGGTATGCATTTGTTTCCCTTTTCTATTTTCCTACAGGTACCTCTTGTGAGTACTAGACTGGCGGGGAAACTGATACTCACATAAACCCCCACTCTTATAGTGGTTGATCTTTTATACAACGTGTGTACAAAGACAGAGCCCTTGAAAAACACTTTGGTCCTGACGAATGCTATGTACCCTTCGGGGACCTTAGAGCAGAAACATGTTGACCACATCTTGCACGGTGAGGGGATAATTAGTTCCCAAATCACTGCTCACTTTTTTAATACCATGCTGTTGCCCCTTGAATTAAATTTGTTTCTTCACAACTGTAATGGTTTTTAGATCACTTTTCACTAAATCACGGGCCACCACTTAGTTTAGAAGTGCATCCCTGTCTCCAGGTGATGCGCGCCCTCCATCAAACGAAGTTTTTAGAGGGCGAGGACGGCCTATGATGAAGCATGACACCAGGTGGTGTGTGAGGCCAGTCCTTCACTTTTTGTGAGATGCCCCCACTAGATATGCATCTTTAAAAATCCTGTAGGATTTTCAACTAGGGACAGCTCCATTTGTGTTTACAGGATAGTGATAGTGACACGAGTGATAGTCTTTTGGATGTGCTATTGTCAGAATGTCCACCTCTGTACAATGAGCCTCACATGATGAGTGGGGAAGGCACTAATGTGAGTGGTCAGACGGGAGTGGCTACTGCCCCAGTAAATGCGAATTCCAATACAATGGTGGGTACTTCTGTGAATATGAATCAAAATATGATAGGAGGGAGCTGGGGGATGTGTGCCACTAGTACCTCCACAGTTCTTACTGTTCTGATTACTATTGGCTCTTACTGTTCCGATTACTATCAGCCGTGTGGTTCCTATATACAATCCTAATTCAGCAGAGAATGTAAGACATATTTTGGCTTTTTCAACTAAACCACAGGTCTCAGGGAATATGCCTACAAGTGTAGGAGCTGGAGGATTCGTTCCTTTAGTTCCAATGAATGTGATCTCTCCTTGTGGGGCGAGTGCAGCCCCTCAATGAACCAAACTGGATTTGGACCTTTAAGGACATTCCAGGGATTACCAGAGATTGATACAATTACGTGGGAGCCACCTCTAAATGCAAATAGTAGTACGCCTAGAGAGGTGGAATGTCTAAAGCTCCTGGGGGGCAGTCTAATTTTAGTGTCCAAGAATTGGATGAATGGCTGAAAACGTTTAATGAAACATCAAATGAAAGAGGAAGTACCGAACTGAGTCAGGGAACAATCAGGTCAACCCTCAAGGTAAATTTGTTGGATGTAGTTAAATTTACATTGGAGTTGGATGAGATGATAAGTGGAAGTCTTGAATTATCTCGGATAGATGTCTTAGAGACAAATGAACTTTTATGTATGAGCAAGGATGTTACCAGATGAGCAAGACAAGCTCATGATAAACTCGTTGACTGAGCAAAAAAGTATGAGGTAGACCCTAGAACGGACAAAGGCTTTACAAAAGAGCCACTGACTCTCATTCTCAGATCGGAGCATAGAGAACATGAGAGTACCCTGGCTAAAAATATAAATTGGGAGTTGATTCAAGGTGCTTGAATCTGGGGTACATTAGATAAGTGGGAGGACAAGTGGTCAAGGAAGAAAGGTCCCAAAAGGTCTATGGGGGAACCGCATCCTTTAGGAGAAAAGGGAGCGAGTACCACAAGTATCTCATTGCGGGAAGCACCTGTTGAATGGTACAAACAAGTTGATCGAATTGTGAAAATTTTGAAGGTGTTGTGGACTGATTTGAATACCTTGTTTGACATTGTTGTTCCAATTGAATTGTAATCTGCATGCAAAATAGCTACAGATTGGCCTGAAAGGGAACCGGAAAGGGATGCAGTGACACATTGCCCATCAGCCATTGTAATGAAAAAGTATGATCAGGTGACTTGGCTGAAAGCTAAGGTGCCACCACAGGATATTGATTGGGTTAAGATTGATAGGACGAACAAAGAACCTAAAAAGACGGTTGATGCCTTCTATGAGAGATTGTTACAGGCTAGCAAACAGTGTAGCGGGATGGACATATTGGAACCTATGGACATGGGACCGTTTGGGCCCGATTCACAGAACTAACTTACATCAAAATCCTAAACTTACAACAATTTTGGTATTCACAGAATGAACTTACACATTTGGGTATTCACAGAATGAACTTACACATTTGGGTATTCACAGAATGAACTTACTCATCCTAACTTTATGTCCGCACTCGGGCCGGAATTTCCGACCCGGTGGTGGAGATTCCGGCCCGGTGGTGGAGATTCCGGCCCGGTAGTGGAGATTCCGGCCCGGAGGTGGAGATTCCGGCCCGGAGGTGGAGATTTCGGCCTGGAAGTGGAGATTCCGGCCGATGGTGGAGATTCCGGCCGGTGGCGGAGATTCCACCACCGGCCGGAATCTCCACCTCCGGGCCGGAATTCCCACCACCGGGCCGGAAATTCCGGCCCGAGTGCGGACATAAAGTTAGGATGAGTAAGTTCATTCTGTGAATACCCAAATGTGTAAGTTCATTCTGTGAATACCCAAATGTGTAAGTTCATTCTGTGAATACCCAAATGTGTAAGTTCATTCTGTGAATACCAAAATTGTTGTAAGTTTAGGATTTTGACGTAAGTTAGTTCTGTGAATCGGGCCCTTTGTGTCCAGATTTGTAACAGGATTGAGATCCGAAATTAGTATTATGATTCAACATCATTTAATATGTTGGCAGAATGAGTCCATTGATGAGATTTTGCGGTATGCCAAGTACTGCCATAATGAGATTGAGATAAAACAGAAGAGGCTCAAGGAAAAGTTGATTGTGCAGATGAAGGCTGCTCAGAGGGGTAACCAGAATCAACCCTACATGGGAAATGTGGCCCCTATGCAGGGTGTTTCTCAGCAGGGATCGCCTGTGATGCAAAATGGAGGAGGTTTTCAGTCGCAGGGTAGAGGTCGAGGTATTCCTATTGACCCGAGAACTGAGAAGATGTGGCCACATTGAAAAAGTCCAATGCATGTCACTACTGTAACAGGTTGGGGCATTAGAAGCAAGAATGCAGTCTAAATCCAGCTAATAAAGTACAAAATGTAGGGTTTGCTTAGCCTCAAAATAGTAACCACATTCAATCACAAAATGGACCGAGACCGAGCTCCAAACTTTTAATGAGCCCCAAGTCTGATGATGCAGGTCTCACAACCCCCGAGGACAAAGCAGAATGCCAATAACCATAGGTTCAATACAAATCAGATTCCAAACATGAATCAGAATTCTTTCCAGAACCAAAATATAGTTTAGCGGTTTCCTGTGTTCGAGCCAGGAGAAGGATATGGCTCCGATCAGTCCTCCTGACGGTGCCTGAGAGAGGAGGAAGATTGGGCACTTCACGCAGTCTAAGAGGTAGACCAGAGTGGCCCATTTGTAGACGATGAAGTAGATGGCCACCTCGCCACATTTTTGATTGACACTGGTGCTACCTGCTCTACTGTGAGAACAGTGGAGGTTCGAAAACCACCCCTCTCTGGAAGAGGAATCCAAGTTGTAGGAGTAGCAAATAAGCAAATGTCCAGTTCCCTGACAGACGTCCCAGTAAAAATAGGGTCCTTCGCTGAAAATCATCAGTTTGTAGTACGCCACTCCAGCCCTGTGTGTTTGCTAGGTTGTGATTTGTTGTGCAAGTTAAATTGCATAATTTACTGCACACCTAAGGGCATAGAACTCCAGACGAATTATGAGGATATTGCATTCAAGATAGCAAATCAAAATTTAGCTGTCACAATGTTCCCAATGATGACCGTTGATGAGTTTCCCTAAGATCTTAGAGATGCCATAAGGATGAACGTTTGGGATTTCTCAGGGAAGGACATAGGTATTATTAAAGGAGTTGAGCTTGTCCAGGTACAAATGAAGCCTAATGCTGAGTATCCAAGAACACCGCAATACATTTTGACCCCAGAAACAGTTGCTGGTATCACATCGGTGACTGAGAACATGATCCAGCAAGGGATCTTGAAAGAAATAAAGGAGAGTTCCTGTAACTTACCCATTATGGGCCTGCAGAAGCCAACCGGTAAGTACCGTATCGTGCAGGACCTGAGAAAGATAAAAAGCATTATGGTTCCTTGTTGTCCCATGGTACCCAATCCAGCTGTGATATTGTTTCAAATTTCATGTGAAGCAGAATGGTTCACCGTCATTAACCTTTGTCAGGCATTCTTTTCCATACCGTTGCACGAGGACAGTCAGTTCCTCTTCGCTTTCTCATTTGGGAGTTGTGTTTTGGCATGGTGCTGAGTTCCTCAAGGGTATATGGAGAGTCCTTCCATCTTTAACCAGATCCTGAAAAAGAATCTGGAGTCTTTGATCATGCCCTGCAATTCAGTGTTGGCCCAGTACATTGATGGCCTACTGATTGCATCAAATACCTGAGAGGCTTGTAAAATTGATACTATTACTTTGCTGAACCATTTGGCTGAGAATGGACATAAAGTGTCCCGAAACAAATTGCAGTACTGTTTCACAGAGGTCCTGTATTTAGGTCACCACATTGTGAGAGATGTAAGGAAGGTGTCACAAGAAAGAATATTGACGATCATGCAGATGAATCCACCAACGACTCAGAAGGAAGTCAGCATGTTTTTGGAAATGGTTGGCTACTGTTGCCAGTGGATACCCAACCTTTTGCTAGTGGCTAAGCCTTTACAGATGTTGACACACAAGTATGTGTCGGATCCGGTGCCTTGGAACAACAACTGTTTGGTTGCGTTCCTAGAGTTGAGAGAAAGCCTCTGCTCTGCACTGGCGCTAGGAATGCCTGATTACAACAAAGCATTTTCGCTTTTCTGCAGTGAGAGAGGGCTGCGCTCTCTCAGTGCTGACACGGAATCATGGAGGTGCCAGGAGGCCTGTTGCATATTTTTTCGGCTACATTATATCCTATAGCCACAGCTTTGCCTGGATGTCTGAAATCCGTGGCAGCCACAGGTGTCAGTATCAAGAGGTGTGAAAACATTGTGATGGGTCACCCTTTGGCTGTTTATGTTCCACACTCTCTTGAGATTTTGTTGCCTAGAACATGTACACAACACCTGACGAATAGCCACCTTACTAGGTATGATAAAGTTATTTGTGGCAGCCGAGAATGTCACATTAAAATGTTGTGCTGTTCTGACCCATGCTACTTTGTTGCCCCTTTCTGATTGTGATGTTGATTCTGATGAAGTAGAGCATGACTGTCTCAATGTTACTGAACTGTGCACCAAACCCAGACCAGATATACAAGATGGACCACTACCTGAATCGGACTATGCACTGTTTGTGGATGGCACTTGTTTACAAAACCAAGAGGGAACTCTGAGAGCTGATTATGTAGTCTGTACTGTCTCAGGGGTAGTGGAAGCTGCCTGGTTACATGGAGTATTCTGAGCTCAGGTTGCTGAACTGATTGCCCTTACCAGAGCCTGTTGTGTTTTGTACCAGCTGAAGGTGACAATTTGTACTGATAGTCAGTATAGGTTTGGTGTGGTGCACGACTGCGGACAGCTATGGTCTTAGAGGGGGTTCATGACCTTATCAGTTTCCCCCATTCACAATGGAGAACAAGTACGTAAGATGTTAGAGGCATTGCAATTGCCTGAACAAGTTGCAGTCGTGAAATGTTCCGCACATTGCAAATGAGATGACTACGTGCCTGTTGTCAACAGATATGCCGATGAAGTCGCAAAATACAGTGCTCATAATGCTTGTACTTTTAATAGAGACCATACCAATGAGGGAGCAGACAAACCAATTACAACCATTTGTTAACAGTTACCGATACTTGGGAGGAAGTTAAGAGGATACAAGAAGAAGTGACAGAGAGAGAACAGCAGAGTTTGGTAAAGGCAGGTTGTGTAAAGAGAGATGACGACATTTGGGTTTCAGGAGAAGGAAGACCTGTGCTGCCTAATAGTTTGTTATTACCTATGGCTAGGCATTATCATGGAAAGATGCATGTAGGAAGAGATGTCATGGTTAGGTTATTTCGGCTGACGTGGTCCAATCCCAAGTTCAGATTGATGGCAGAAGCATTGTGTCATAGGTGTATTGTTTGCCAACAGATGAATGTGAGGAAAAGGACTGCAGTTACACTGAGTCACATCGGGAAGTCCCTTCAACAGGATGAAGCTAGACTTTATTGAGATGCCAGTGTGCAACGGGCTGAGATATGTTTTGGTGGTGGTGTGTATTTTTTTCACGTTGGGTTGAAGCCTACCCAACTAGAAGGTGTAATAGTCTCACTGTAGCTAAGCTGTTGCTGAGGGAAGTCATCCCCAGGTTTGGATTTACGACTTCTCTGGAGTCAGACCGGGGAACTCATTTTAATAATGAGGTCACTAGAATGTTTTGTGCAGCATTACAAGTGGAGCAGAGACTACACTGCAGTTATCCGTCGGAGGCTTCTGGCATTGTGGAGCAGGTTAATTGAACGCTGAAATCATGATTGCCTAAAGTGTGTGCTTCAATATCTCTGAAATGGCCTGATGCTTTGCCTCTTGTGTTGATGAGTCTTCGGAGTATTCCTGATCAGAGGACAGGATTGTAGCCCCATAAAATTATCATGCGGAGGGCTATGCGATTCCCACTGTGCCTGCTAATGATCTTGTGAATATCTCCGATTACATGATCTTAGACTGTTGCAAGGGGTTGGCTGACGTGGTGAATAGTGTGTCTCATCAGGTTGAAGCGGCCACAGCCCCTCCTCACCAGGAGCAGTGGCATGACCTCAGTCCCAGTGACTGGGTCTTGGTGAAAAAATATGTTCGAAAAAGTTGCCTGGAACCTTGTTGACCTGGTCCTTACCAACTGATCCTTCTCACCACAACTGCTGTGAAGTGTGGAGGTCTCCCTAACTGGGTGCATGCTGCTCATACTCAAAGGCTTCAGGGTCCCCTTGAAGAAATGACAGCACCTCTCCCAGAAGTGGCAGTGGTGATTGAGAGGCTACGGGAGCAGGTTAGTCAAGCTGTCGGGGACCAGCCAAAGCTTGGAATAGCACTCGATCAGTCTGAGGGGGTTCTTGACAAGATGACAGGTGGTGTTAGGGATGGAGGAACCTGCCCTGTTGTAGAAAATGAGGCAGTCAGACCCTAAAGAAGGACCTAGTGAGTCTATGAGTAGCAGCAAGGGAACATTGGCCCAGAAGGCAAGAACAAGAGAGAGTACAATTGCTAAACAAACGTGAACTCCCAGCTATACCTGAAGTGTCTGAAGAATCCGATCTGAGTAGTGACAAGGGCAGAGTGCCTGCTTTGAGGAGGTCAAAGAGATCAAGGCTGCCTTGTAGGAGATATTCTTCTCCCGAGTGGACATACCTTGCTGCAAATAACCAAGAGAGAGAATTGGGAGAACTCTGGGACAATATTGGAGATTCATTTGCTGTTACCTGACTTTCCGTATCAATTATATCTTCCATTAGAACTTCCTGTACCAACAAGAGTTGGCCATGTGAGACATGTTATCCTGGATATAATAGATTTCCCCATGTTGGATCTGAGCAAATTTCCTGTGGAATCGAATGAACTGTGTCGTTCTATTTTATAAATAATTATCAGCAGATTTATTACCTGAACACTGGGACTAACAGTTAGTGATAAGAGACTTTTTATAGATTAATTGATAGAGAAACGAAGATTACCTAGGCCAGAGTGGAAGAAAGATCAAAATAAGGTTGCTTCTTAGAAGAACATGGAGTAGGGCTAGGGTAGTCTCACAAAGAATCTTGTCAATAAAGGCTATAGTTCCATTTCATGAACTTTGGTTTTGCTTTTACACAGGTGAAGACCGATAGAGAAGACTCTGCTGCTGCTCTCTACTTACTGGTCTGCCTTTAGCGAAGTTATGGAAACTAACCCATATTATCGTAGGTGTAGGTACATACTAGGATCTATTTTGTTCATTATAGTTGTAGTATTAATTTTGTTGCTTGTAGGGTTTTATTCTCCTACCTCTAAGGCTGTAGAGAAGATGATTAAGTCTAAACCCAAATCATCGCATGTAGCTGATAGAAACCTTTATTCATTAAATGATTCAGCCTTGCATACAGGCTTATCTAGTGGAGATTACCCGCTAAACGCATACCCTAGATTGCTTCATGAATATGTCAACACCATTTATTTTATTTATTTATTTATGTGAAAAGTTTTATAAAGCACGAACATGACCTTACAGGTGTGAGAAAGTGCCCTCTTTCTGCATGGTTCCCCCACTTTTTGCTGAATTGCTGATGTGCTTTGACTGAGTGTGCCCTGGGCTCCTGCTAATCAGGTACCCAGGGCCTATGTTCTTTCCCTAAAACTGCATTGAAGCCTAAACCCAATTGGCATCTCTGGCCACAGGTCATCCCCTGGTAAATGGTATCACAGGTACCCAGGGCACTGTGACCAGAGAAGGCCTCTAAGGGCTGCAGCACTTATTGTGCCTCCCTTAGAGGTCCTGTACCCTGACACTCACACACTGCCTTTGCAGGCTGCGTGTCTTGGTGCAGAACAAAGTGAAGAGTCGACGTGGCACTCATCCCTGTGTGCCATGCCTACAACCCACTGCCCTGGCATAGATCAGTCACCCCTCTAGCTGGGTGCACTATACCAGTGGTGAGGGTACAGGTGCATGAGCCCTGTACCCCTACAGTGTCTAAGTCCATTCTTAGACATTGTAAGTGCAGTGCTGCCATTAAGAGTATATGGTGCTGGCAGATTGTCATTACGAACTCCACAACACCATAATGGCTACACTGAAAACTGAGAAGTTTGGTATCAAACTTCTCAGCGCATTAAACCCACACTGATGCCAGTGTGGGATTTAATGAAAAATGCACACAGAGGGCATCTTAGCGGTGCCCCCTGAAAACTTACCTACCACTAGTGTCCAGGCTGAGTGGCTGCTTTCAGCTGCCACCACCAGACATGTTTATGGACCCCTAGGTCGAGAGCCTGCTGCTCTCTGGGGCCTGAAATAATGCACATCCTGGGACGAGGTGCCAAGCCTCCTCCCCCAGGATGGGCAGGGTTTACAAAGGGGTAGCTTCAAAGGCTTGCCGCCTTTGTGAGCTTCCCCAGGCCACTTGCTGCTCTCAGCAACTGGTCCCAACTGGTTCTGACCCTCACTTGGGGCGGGGGAACTGGAGGGAAAAACAAGTGAGGAAGAGAGGTGTGCCCACCTCTGCCAACTCCACCCCTCAGGTGGGGGAGGCGAGGTGAAGCACAACTCTCAGTCCACGCCATCTTGAAGATGGAGGGACGCAGCCAACCAGGGACAGGCTCATGCCCCCATCCCACTGGAGGGTGGCATAATAGGGGGTGTACCCACCCCAGGGAATGGACCCATTGGTCCCTGCCTTTTACCTACCTGTAACGCCCCTGAATCTAGTATTTAGGGGCACCCCTGAACCTTGCTTCCTCAGACAAGAACCTGCAAGAAGAAAAAGAAGAAGAAGGACCGAACAGCCGTGCAGCAGCTAACAAGAGGAAGACGCCCACTGACTTGGCCCCAGCCCTACCGGCCTGTCTCCCCTCGAACCTGCTCCTGCGAAATCCCGGTGTGTCCTGCAGCCAGAAACCTCGAAAACCCCGGAGGACCTGCCTGCCTTCAAGCACAAAGACTTTGTCTCCCGTGAACACCGGATTTGTTCATCTGCAACCTCTGGCTCCGGCCGGACACAACGGATCCGCCCCACTCTGCACCCGGCGTCCACGGCCCGAGCTCGAGTGGGCAAACACCACGAGGAGGTCACCCTGGCGATCCTGACCCGAGATCCGGCGACCCCTGACCTGCCTCAAGCCTCCAGCCGACGCCTGCAGCCTAAATCCAGAAGGCCCCCCTAACCGCAACCAGGAGCTGGTAAGAAGATCCGACCCCAAAAGGCACCCCTGCACCCGACGCCCCACGGCCTTGTGTGCCCAAACCGACGGTGACTAACCAACCCCTAACTTCCCAACTTACCTCTTGAAGTGGTGGCCACACCCAGAAGACCTTCGTCCCCAAGCCTGCAGTGTCTTTCCAAACTGGAGGTTCTTCATTGAAAACAACAGGGCGTCCGACATCAAAACAGCACTCTGCACCCGGCCGCCCTAGTGCCACTGAGGGTGCACCTTTGGTGCTACTTTGTTTCCCCATTTGCCCTGAGCTAAAGTCCAGGAGCTTTGCTCCCACGGCCAAGTTGCCTGCTAGTCAGCAGCCACCAACCGGAGGCCCCCTATCCCTCATTGGATAACATTGGGCCTCAGCACTCTGCACCCGGCCGCCCTAGTGGCACTGAGGGTGTAACTAGAGTGCATCCTTGACCCTGGGGGACCCTGAGTCTACCCCCAGAACCTCAACTCCCACTACCAAATACTTACCTCAAAACCGATAACACTATTTTCCTCCATAGGAAACATTGACTGTTTTTCTGTGAAAAGTTTCTAACTGTGGAGTTTGAGAAACTAAAGAAATTCTTTAAAATTGCATAATCTAACAAAAACGATTTTACTTACCTGTTTTCAGGAAATGTCCCAGAGTAGTATCTAGGTATACTACTCTTTGTAAGCCTAGTAATCTCAAAAGTTACTTACCTGCTATTTTACTAAAAAGCCTATTCAAGCCTATGTACTGCATTTACTAAGTATTGCATTTCTCTGCATCCATACTGTAAATCAAACCAAAGTGCATATACAATTATCATTTAAACTGTATTTCAATCGCATTACTACTGTAAAGTATTTATTGCTTACCTGTGCCAGGCATGCTTGGTTCTAGAAAATAAAATAACTAAAAGAATATTTTTATACAAAAACAATTGGTCTGAAGTTCAGTCTTTGAGTGTGTGAATTCATTTGCTGACTGAGTGTGTACAACAAATGCTTAACACTGTCCTCTGATACTGCCTTACTGCTCGACCACACTACCACAAATAGAGAGTAAGGTTCTATCTAAGTGTACCTCTGCCTACCTTTGGGGATCCACTGGACTCTGTGCACACTATACCTCACTTTGGTATAGTATATACAGAGCCAGCTTCCTACAACAGGTATCAGAGCGCTGTACAAAGTGGCGAAAGCAAGAGTAAAACAACACAATGGAACAAATGAGGTAGTTAAATAACCCCAAGGTCAAACAAAGGGGGGAACAATCAAGGTCAAGGAGCAAGGTGAGTCAACCAGTCTGGAGGGACCAGTTCAGTTTCAGAAGATCAATAGAACAAGATAACAAGTGAACAGAAAAGCATATTATAATTAGAACAAGAGGTGTAAAAGAGTATCAAAACAGGAGAAAGAGGAGGCTTGAGAAGGTAACAAGGTTAATACTGTTGATGTTCATTCAAGAATAGCCATTTGTCATGTTTCTTGAAAGATGCAGTGGATCGGTTGGATCTGATCTCGGGAGGAAAAGCGTTCCGAATTCTTGGAGCATGACCAGAGAATGCACAATTGTAAGTTCTTTTCTTTTTGAATGTGGGAGGTTTCAAAAGTAGGGTGGTTGAGCTTCTTAAGTTCCGACTCGAGCCAGATAGTTCAAGCTTTTTTGCCAGGTAAACCGGGGTGTTGTAATGAATAGCTTTATGCTTCAGGCAAGCGATCTTGAAACGTATCCTAGCTTTGATAGACAGCCAATTTAGTTGAATTAGGTCTGGGGTGATGTGTTCATGCTTTCTGGAGCCTGTGATGAGCCTGGCCGATGAGTTTAGAGTGGCTCTGAGCAGAGCCAAACTAGTTTTAGGTAGCCCAGCAAGGGTCACCAAACAATATTCCAGTCGAGAGATAACTAGGGATTGTACTGCAGGCTGGATGTCCTCGGGCGGAAGGAAAGGCTTGATTTTCTTAAGGGTGTTTAGCTGAAGATCGGCTCCTCTGATAGTTGCACTGATGTGATCTTGCATATTAAGGTGTTTGTCCAAGGTTATACCTAACGAATTAGCAGAGTCAACAACATGAGGGGTGCAGTTAAGAGCAGTGAGTTGTTTAAACCTGTCCAGGGTAGGAGCAGAGTGGTTGCGGGGGGCAATCAGAAGGAATTCAGTTTTGAGATTATTTAACAAAAGATGGTTCTGGGCTAGACATTGTTGAGTTTGTGAGAGTGCATCGTTTAAAGTTTCTTATGTCCTCTGGAGAGGAGATCTTCAAGTACAGTTGCGTGTCATCCGCATACATGTGGTGATGAATGTTAGAACGGTTCAGAATATCGGAAAGTGGTTCCATAAAAAGGTTGCAAAGAGTGGGCGAAAGTGCGGAGCGTTCAGGAACTCCAATAGTGACTGGGGTACTGGTTGCAAGGGAATGGTTAACTTTGATTCTTTGTGTGCGGATTTGAAAGAAAGAGGCAATCCAGTTTAAGACAGGGCCCGACAGGCCCATCCTATGTTGCAGAAGAGCAATCAGGTTTTTCATGTTTGATGGTGTCAAATGCTGAGGACAAGTCAATAAGGGTCAGAAGACAAGGGACATTTTGATCCAGGGATCTCAAGGCGTCATCAACGATGTGAGTTAGTGCTGTTTCAGTACTGTGCCCTGCTCTGAAACCCCGACTTTCTTTATGTGGTTGCAGAGCTGCATGTGGACGCATTTCTCGAGCAATTTAGCTAGAGTCATGATGCTGGTGATAGGCCGGAAGTTGTTAGGATCAGCTAAGTCAGTATTAGGCTTCTTAGGGATGGGAGTGACTTGACCAATCTTGAGGCAATCAGGATCCTCCCCTGTAAGAGAGATTCTCGAATGATCCGGGACCACAGAGTGAGAATGGCCGAATTGAGATCTTTAAAAAACTTAGCTGGAAGTGGATCGCTGAAATGATTGGAAGGTTTTAAGGATGCCATAGAATAGAGCAGCTCCATGTCATCTGGAAGAAGAAAAGAATTTCAAGAGGCGTTGTTTTTGGGAGCACAACCTATGTGGTAGGACGGTGCAGTCTCTATCAATGGTTCTGTAGGTTCATCTGATGATGCGGTGTAATTCAGAGGGCGCAGATTTGGAGTGGCAGGTTACAGCTCCAGTTCAATTTTTCTTGCCTTTTCAGAGAAGTGTGTTGAGAAGTTCTCCCCACTGGGAAGGGAGGTCATGGGTGTCGAGATATGGTTGGAAGAGTGGTTAGCTTGTTGCTTGGTGATTTCAAAGAGTTTCTTTGGTCTATTTTTAGCGCAGTCAAGCTGAGCCCTGAAATGGTCTGTTTTAGCATTGCGAATGTGTTTGTTGTAAGTGCTTCTCATCTTCCTTAACTGTTTGAGGCTTGTAGTGGAGGGAGAGTTTCTCCAAAGCCTCTCTGAAAGCCTAAGTTTGCGACGTTCATCATTTAGGGAGCCATTAAACCAAGGTTTGGATTGTTTGACCGGAATCCTTTTGAGTTGCTTCGGCGCAATAGTGTCGAAAATATTATCCAGAGAGCTAATGTAGAGATCAGAAAGATCGCCCATGTTGGTCATGTTAGGGGGTGGCTGAAGCCTATTCTTGGTGATGGATGTTAGAACATTAATGTTGATGTCTCTCGGATTGCGAGTCCGTTGTTTAGCTTTAAGAGGTTGGCCCTGTCTGTGCATGATCTTTTCCAGGATGTGGAAGGAAATTTGATTATGATCCGACCACAGGGTAAAACGTCACCCAGTTGTATGATATTGTCTTTAGCTATGATAAAGTCGAGGGCAGTGCCCTTGGTGTGGGTAGGTCCCTTGCAGACCTGTGTGAAATTGAGATCGGAGAGGAAAGCCTTAAAGGAGCATACTAAAGGATCATTTGTGACATTCTAATGAAGGTTAAAGTCTCCAAGGAAGATATGACTGAGTTGGTTCGAACAAGAGCTAATGGCCTCCATGATTTGCTCGATGAAGAGCAGATTATCACCTGGTGGATGATAAATCGTGTAGAGCACACAGATAATCTTGCCATTATTCCAGATTTCGGTGACTAGTTGCTCACAGGAGGACATCAAAGCATTTTGAGATTGTTTCAAAGTGAGGCTGGAGCGATGAATGCAAGCAATGCCCCCCCCCCCCCAGTTTTAACAAGTCGATCACATCTGATAATGGCATAATCAGGAGGGATTAAGATGTTGAAAACTGGGGAGGAGGCATTATTGAGCCAGGTTTCAGTAAGAATCAAGAGGTCCAAATTTTGCGAAATGATGAGTTCAGAAATATCTGCTGCATTTTTCACTGCTGATCTGCAGTTGAGAAGCATTGATTTGATGTGAGGGTTGGTAGTGACCGTTTCATGGTGAGAAGTGGTGATCTGAAGTAAGTTTTCCCTATTAACAGATCTAAAGTTGACACTAGGTTCTCTGTCAGGGTCAGAGGTGATAGTTGGGATGTTGATTGTTGAGTTAGAGGGGACATCCCCAGAGCCACTGTATGAAAGAAGAAGAGCGAGAGTGTCATCAACCGACAACTGAGGCTGAAACCTACGGGGCCTAGAATGGTGGTTAGGAAGAGGCCTAGATATCCAACTAGTGCTACGTGGGGAGATGATAGAGGACCACCCACCGTGATTAAATCTTAGTGGATTGGGTTGATCAGTCCCCCGGGAGGGGTATAGATTCCAGAGCTTCTCCATCTTCATGGAGAACTGTAAAAGGGTCTGCATGATATCTTTGACAGCAAGGAGATCCTCCTTGAGGTCAGCCATCTTCTCCTCAAGGTAAGGGAGGTTATCGCCAACAGCGGCAGGCCTAGAACGAGAAAATGGGTAGGACCCTTTTGTGAGAGGGGTGTTGGATGGCAAAGTATGTCCCTCACCACAGTTACAGGGGGAGATAGAGTCCCGCTTGAGAATGGTCTCGACAGCCAAAAAGGGAGGAGTATTAGCATGGAGGGGAATAGGATTCGGTGCAGGGGGGTGCAGAGAAAATCCATGAGTAGGTTTAATAACGGGCATGGTGGTTTTATCAAATGTGATGGGGGACGCACAAGGGGAGGAGAAAGGAAGGTGTGGGTAAAAAGGAGAAGTACTGGGGACAGCAACTAGGTGCAAGGCCCTCGAGTTGATAATACAGGAGCCAAGGGGTAGATTATCAGGGTTAGTTGTGTGGGTGTTATACTCATCCTCCGTGCTGTTGGAAATAACAGAACGGTAAATAGGTAAAGTAGGGGAAGCGGAAATGGGGGAAGAAGAGGCATAGAGAACAGAAGGTGCAGTTATTGTGGGTAGATTGATATGATGATGAGTGGCCGGATTCAAGTTATTAAGTGTATTTTTAATCCTCATAAATATTCTGTCAAAGCACTTGAGATTCAGGTCAGAGGCTTGAATGAGGATGTTACCATTATTGTACAGGGAAATGGTCAGATCTGCCTTAAGGGCAGGAGAGGGTAGTGTGATTAAACGGAAACCGTGTGGTGTTTTGCACAGCGGTTTGGAACGAAGTGCAGAAGTGAGAGCCTTTCTCCACTGGGCTCTTCTGTTAGTGTAGAAAATGAGGTCTGTTGCCACAGTACCCTTAGACGTGGAAATATAGGTGTCTGAGATAAGTGTTTCCGGTTTGTGTTTGAAAGTCTTTTCCGCTTTCTTCGACAGGTTGGGGGGTAGACAATCTTAAAAGAATTGAGTCCTACCTGAGCAAGGAAGTCAGAGGAACGAGTAGTGTGTTGAGCCATGATGAGGGTAGCGATCAGATTAAAGGTGGTAAGGTAGTCCAATTAAAGGGGAGCAATTTTCCGTCGTCAAAGAGCGGTAGATCAGAGCTCCCTCCAACACTAGCTAAGTGTTAAGATGATAGTCATGACAAGAGTAGTAAAGCTGCGGAACAGAACAAGGTTGCAATACCGATTCCAGACGGCCCTAGCCAGACAGCTGTGATGAAGCAAGAATGCAAGATTAAACAAGGAGGCTTATGTATTAAGGAGTTAGAGCTAACCACCATTCCAAGATGGCTGCCCCTTTGACATTTAGGTTCCTAGTAAGCAGGAGATAATCTTAGTCCTTTTTCAGTTTCTATAAAGCTTCACCCGGACAGAGTCCTATGTCCCATGGAGGCCATCTTGAGAAACTTCCTTGTGGGAGGCCAGGGAGAGAGGAGCAGCGGGACCCCTAAAATGGAGGACATGAGGACACACCCCAAAAGATCCCAGCGATGCAAGCAATGCAACCATGTGTAACACACCAGAATCAAAAAGCAGCCCCAACCCCATCCCCCATCAGAACTCCAGCAATGCCAGGGGTTGCCAAATGCAAATCCAGGAGAGGGGAAAGGCACTCCAGTCCTCAGCGGTAGGAGCGCATGGGCAGCGCAGGGAGAAACTCGATGGCCCTAAAGAAATCAAGCAGTCAATGCAGGCAAAGGGAGGGGAAACTGCTGAAGGTGGGCTTGGGAGGAATTCAGACCTCAACGCTCTAAAGCGACTCCCACGCTCATCCGCTCCCTGCCATCAAGCCTGGGACACCTCAGGAGCGGGGGTGTTAGTGGGGCAGCAGATCAGCCCCGGGGAGCACTCACAGTATTTCCCCTGCGGCTCTGAACCACTGCCGATCTGCCGATGTGCCGGCTCCTTCCAGAGAGCTGGTCGAGTGGTGG
This sequence comes from Calotriton arnoldi, assembly GCA_963921515.1. Classification (NCBI taxonomy): domain Eukaryota; kingdom Metazoa; phylum Chordata; class Amphibia; order Caudata; family Salamandridae; genus Calotriton; species Calotriton arnoldi. The sequence continues at coordinate 2,485,011 of CAWUFW010001044.1, read as the reverse complement.
GAGTAGGCAGCCCACCTCGGTCCGTGCAGATGCCCCTCAGACGGTCGGGGATGCATCCAGGGTCTCTTTCGGCGATAGTCAGCAGGGCGACCGCCCTATCGGTACCAGTAAGAGGGGCGGTCGTAACCTGCTTCCGGCATGCGATCGGAGACGGCCAGCTGCAGTGCGGTCATTTCAGCGTAGGAACCATCTCCTGTGACACGATCCGATCACCGATGCCTCCAGAAATCCGATGTAAGCAGAGTGATGTAATCCTTGAGACAAAAGGTGCATTAAGGTGTTGGTTGGCGGGGTCAAACCAGGGATGTGCACCGATCGGTGATCCCAACCCCGGAGCTGTCGTCGTGAGCTCCTACACGGCAGAAACTCTGATGAATGCCTCCGGGGGGCCCCACTGGAACGTGGGTTATAGGCGACTTAATCGGGGCATGCTCACCGTGATCAGCAGCGAGACGCTCCCCACCATCCCGCCAGTGGTTGAGAGCCTTGGGGATGTCTGAGTGAGCAGTGGATGCTCCATACCAGTCTGCCAGGAACTGGGAGCCTCGAGGACATCTGAGAGAGTAGTGTCCAGGGACCAGATCAAGACCAAAGATGATCAAGATGAAGCAGGCATGTAAGTAAGGCAGTTGCTGTCGATGGAGGGTTCCTATGGCAGGCTAACTCTGGGAAATTCACTGAAAAGTGATCCAAAGCCCAGGAGACACTTCCAGGCAATGAAAGGGATTGCTATGTTTGTATGCAATTACCTGCGTCGGTGGCTGAAGGCATCACTTACCACCATATACCTTTAATGTCATTTACCACCATATACCTTTAACTTATGGTGTTTCTTGTAGTCTGATACTGAGTCTTTTCTATAGGCAGAGACATGTTCAGTATTATTATTCGAATTATGATTTAGTCCTTTCAGCGGTCCCCATGTTTAAACATTAGAATCAACATGCATATTCCCAAATAAGTGACACTGTTTGAAGATACTTTGTCTCTGTCAAAACATTAGACGTGGCTTATGCTCATCGACATAATTTGACTTGTTTGTTGCCGGATGTTGAAAAGAATGTATAGATTTTGAAGAAGATAGGTTCCGAGCAGTATTAGCAAATATCACTGGATTAACAAGGATACCCAATTGGTCACAAGAGGAGGTGGATCAAATGGCAGGGAATACAGGTGCATTATCTCTAGATTGGCAGCATACTGTTACGACTTGGAGTCTGTTTGGTTTCTTGATCTCTTTATTTCAGAGTCTTATCACACCACCAACTATGCAGCCCGCCAGTCAGCTCCCAGCCTCCAACTGACCCTTATAGAACATTGCTTGAGCTGGAGACCATTAACATTCCTGGCATTAGCGGCACATCCACAAATAAAGGGTCTGTGCATTATTAAACCACAACACATACGCCATAGATAACAATGGAAAGAACAACTTAAAATACCAACAGATTAAATAAGGCAAAACAAAACGAAACTTACATAATTCAGCTTTAAGAATGAATGACAATTCTCCTACATCTTGTGACCCAAGAATCAACAAGTTGCAAATGGACAAGAAGTATCTCATCACATACTCCCTGAAACGAGTGAGAACCCTCCGATTCTTTGTGGTACGAGGAACAGAACGATTGTCTAAGCCTGCATACTCCACAGCACGTTTCTCAGCAGAACTGTCAGTACCCCCTACACAAGTATACCTCACAAGTCTGAAGATGCTCCACTTGCAATCAATGTGAACAGTTACCTCATTCTTCTTGATAGAGGTTATGACAAAAGGGCCCATAAACCCAGTGACACCCTTCCTGTCCCATCTCGGCTTCTTGACCAGAACCTGATCCCCCACATTCCACTTCTTACTTTTCAATGAGCTTTTCTCGTCAAACCTCATTTTGTACTTTTGTTGAAAGGATCTGGCTTTGGCACTCACCTCCCCCTTATCCAATACTGCAAAAATTTTAATTGGCAACCACACTGGATTGAGTTTGGAAGTGGCTGATCTGCCCCTCAAATATTCAAAAGGGGACCTCTGAGTTATACAATTGGGAGTGGTGTGATGTGCCCACCACATGTCCCTGAGCACTCCCTTTAGAGGTTCTCATAGTCTACTCAGCCCTCTGTACACAGTCCTTCACCATCCTGTTAATTTGTACCGCCAAACCACTGGCCTGTGGCGCATAAAGGGCTGTCTTCTGGGGCACTATTCCAAATTGACCCAAAAATTCCTGCATTTCACATGAGGTGAACTGCACCCCATTATCCGTCACCAGATATTTAGGGACACCTTCACTGGCACACTCATCCCTGAGAAATTCCAAGACTGTCTTGGTGCAGATGTTACCCACACACCTGGTGGCTACCCATTTCAATGTATAGTCAACCAACAGAAGTACAAACCACTCTGTTGGCTGTAGTAGTTCAAAAGTTCAAGTGATATCCAGGCCTAATTTAGTCCAAGGCACCTCAGGTATCACAACCGGTGATAGAGGAGCTGTATTAGTAACATGAGATGTATTATTGGATACACACAAACAGCATTCTCTCACCACCTGCTCGATCTGGCGATCCATACTTGGCAACATTACCTCTCTCGGACCCTGGCTTTCGTGAGGTTCCTACCCAGGTGTCCCTCATGACCCAGATTGACAACCTTCGATCTCATGCCTTGGAGCAGTACAACTCTCAAGCTACTCATTAAATCACCCAGGCATAATGTGAGTTCATCTCTTACTGGCCAGAAGTGTTTTAACTTGGGATCTAACTTTTTGTTCTCAGGCCAACCCTTCACCACATAAGCCTTGATCGCAGTGAGCCACTCATCCTCTTTGCCACTTCTCACCCACTCATCCCTCATGAAAGTGGGCTCCTTTACCAAACTCACATCTTCCATGGCACCTTCGTCTCCACTCTCCACCGGTAATCTCGACAAACAGTCAGCCCTCTTGTTTGTCAGCCCTGGGAGATATTGGACTTGAAAATTGAACTCCTCCAGACCTTCGCTTCACCGTTTGAGCCTGGGGATCATTCTCTCACTATGGTTGCAAGAGAAAACCTGGACCAAGGGCTTGTGGTCCGTCCTTACCAAAAAGGGAATACCCCACAAATAGAATTTATAATGCTTCACTGTCCAGGCTATCACTAAAGCCTCCCTTTCAATACATGAGTAATGCCCTTCAGCTTCTTTAAGAGCTCTGGGGGCAAACAACATCTCTTTTTCTTCACCACTGTCAACTTGAGACATCATCGCCCCCAGACCTCTCAAGCTGGTGTCAGTGGTTAAGATAGTTTTTTTCCTGGTGTCGAAGTGTCCTAGGGTGGGCATCATGCTAATACTAGACTTTACTGTTTGGAAAGCTGCCTGGCACTCTGGTGACAACACAAAAGGAACTCCCTTTTTTAACAAGGCTCTTATGGGCTCAAACACACTGGCAAATCCTTTTATGAATTTGGAGTAGAACTCGGCAAGTCCCAGGAAAGACCTTACTTACTCCTTATCCGTAGGAGTGGGGCACACATAATCAGTGGCAGCCACTGCAAAACAAAGGTGGAGTGGGTGGGGGACAGGGAATTGAGGGGAAAAATAATATTTTTAAAAACTTACCCGTCGCTCCCGCCGACACCGATGGCCTCCTCGGTGCTTCCCTCCTGACAGTCAGTGGAAAAGCACAGGCTCCCCACCCAATACAGATGCTGCTCTCATGCTACTCCAATCTGTCTGTGCAACACAGCTGGGTTGGAGAAATAGAAGTGTGCATGTCTGTTTGGCCAGCCTAAGACGGCCAGCCAATTATATTATATTATTGTTTTATTATCATTTTAGTTTTCTATGACTGACTCTGACCAGTGGGGCGATGCTCCTCCGTCATTATGGAGGAGCCGCCCCTCCGCATAATGCTGTCAGCCAACTCCAATTCGAACTGAATAACCTCACCTAATATAACATGGCCCAAGCAGGTAACCTATGTAACTCCAATTCTGCACTTTTGTCTCTTTACTGTGAGCCCTTTCTCCTTGAGCCTTTTTAACAATCTCCTCAAGACCTTATCATGTTCACCAACATCCCTGCCATAAATGAGAATATCGTCCTGGAAGAACAAGATGTTGGACAACTCTCCCAGGACCATTTTCATTACTGAAAGCACGCTGCAGCCGAGGTCAACCCAAATGGCATCCTGATAAACTGGAAGGCCCCCAACAGCGTCACATCGGAGGTGATATGCCTTGAGTCTTGGTGTAGTAACACCTGATGATAAGCTGAGGAGAGATCTAGAACAGAGAGTATGTTGGCCCCTTTCAACATAGTAAGAGATTCTGAGATGTTGGGGAGTGCTTGGCGATCCACCTAGATCCACTTGTTGAGGTCCCTCAATTCCACACACATTCTAATGGACTTTCCTCCATCCTTGGGTACCAAAACTACTGGTGCCAACCACTCCAATGACGCAATCTCTTCAATAATCCCTGAGGCCACCAGTCTGTTCGAATGTATGTCGATACTTCGCATACCATTACTTCGCATGATTTTAGTGCGATGTTTTTACTTAGCATAAACCATTACTTTGCATGTTTTTACTTAGCATAAACCATTACTTCGCAAGTTTTAACTGTGCATGCATTTATAACGCAAATGGTTATAAATGTACTATGGTTTATGCTAATTAAAAACATCGCACTAAAATCATGCTTACACCACACTACCTTACACTACCTTACACTACTTAAACATCACTACACTACCCGAAACCCTAATACACTACCCCCTACACGACCGTCCCCCTTCCCCCTGCCTGGACCCTACACTCTAACACTACACTTCACCACCCCCCGACACTACCCTAAACCCTATAACACTACACTACACTACACAAACACCACACCACAACCCTAAACCCTAAAACACTACTCCCTGCACGACCCTCACCCTTCCCCCAGTCCGCTCCCTACACTACAACACTACCCTGCACGACACCCCAACACTACCCTAAACCCTAAAACACTACCCTACACTACACAAACACCACAACACTACCCTAAACCCTAAAACACTACCCCCTGCACAACCCTCCCCGACCCCCAGTCCTGTTCCTACACCCAAACACTACCCTGCACTACACCCCGACACTACCCTAAACCCTAAAACACTACTCCCTGCACGACCCTCACCCTTCCCCCAGTCCGCTCCCTACACTACAACACTACCCTGCACGACACCCCAACACTACCCTAAACCCTAAAACACTACCCTACACTACACTAACACCACAACACTACCCTAAACCCTAAAACACTACCCCCAGCACGACCCTGCCCCTACCCCCAGTCCCTTCCCTACACTGAAACACTACCCTGCACGACCCCCCGACACTACCCTAAACCCTAAAACACTACCCTACACTACACATACACCACATCACTACCCTAAACCCTAAAACACTAGCCCCAGCACGACCCTACACTACTCAAACACAACCCTACAACCTAAAAGACTACCCCTGCACGACACAAAAAAACTACACTTACCTCTCTCTCATCCGTGGTTCCTCTCTTCTCCGGCTTCCAGCGGCTTCCAGCGACGTCAGATCTGCACGTCGTTGTTTGGAAACAGAAGCTCCTTCCAAACAACGATGTGGATAGCGCATACCATTACAACGCATGCGTTGTAACAATGCTTGCGATGTAACAACTTGCGTACTAATGGTACGCGTTGTAACATCGCAAGCGTAGTAACGCTTGCGAAGTAATGGTATGCGCACTAGCAGCCGCGCACTAAAGGCTGTTTACCGTCTGTTCAACTCCTCCTTCAAAGGCTCAAGCATCAGGTGAGGAACCCTACGTACTTTAAGTACAAAGGGCTTAGCCCCTTTTTTTAATACAATGGGATGCTCAAAGTACTTGAGAAAACCCAGTTCATCTCGGAACACCTCAGGAAATTAATTGTAAAAGTTGTTCCCATTACCACATTCAACCAACATCACCTGATCTTGTACGTTGGGATTCAGTATGATCCCCATGTCTCTTTGGTGCCTCCAGCCAAGGAGGTTGCCTTCTCTCTTAGCCACGTAGATCTTTCCAATAGTTTCCCTGCCTTTAAATTATATTTTCTTTACAACATACCCCAGAACTTCTATGTGTGAACCACCATAGCTGACTGTGTTGATATCTGGTGGAAGCAGCTTCTCATTGAAAAATGTGCAATTCCAAAGTTTGTTTCCAATCATAGTGAAAGGAGAGCTCAAGTTCGTCAACACTACAAAGCTCCATCCGCAAATATCAACTTCACAATTTGGCATCCCCCCATGCCCCACATCCACTCCATCCTGTCCACTCTTCACATTCAAGACCACTGTGCGTAAACTCTCAGTGACATTATCCACACCCTCTACCATATGCACTTCCTTAACAGATTTGCAGACCCTCGCATAATGTCCTTTGAGACCACACTTGCGACAAATTAGATTTTTTGCATAACAATTTGGACTGTTGGACATATGACCAAAGCTCCCACATCTAAAGCATTTAGGTCTACTGCTGTCAGATGGAGCCTTAAATGTGGTTCTCGCAGCAATCTTAAAAACATTGGTGTCTGCCTCCTGCTGTGCCTCTCTGTCCAAAATCTCATGTACACTGCTTTGCATGAGAACGTCTGGTGTCACGGTGTGGTTCCTCATCTCCTTTACCCAACCTGATGCATTCTCAACACCTTCCACAATGGTAATCGCTTCCTTAAGCAATGGATTCCTTGCCAAAGGTTTCTCCTGCACTCTGTCACTCTTAGTGCACCTCACTAACTGATCTCTTACGAGAGAATCTGTGAGTTCTCCAAATTTGCAGGTGCGTGACAACACTTTTAAGGGGGCTATGTAATTTCCCACTTTCTCGTTTGGCTCCTGTGCCCTGGTAAAAAACGTGTGCCTTTCTAATATAAGATTTATGCGCGGCCCAAGTATTGTTCAAGCATTTTGAGAGACATTTCAAATGCATCAGAGGGTTCCCCATCACCATCTCCAATGGGTAACTCATCTAAACTCTCATAAGTGTTGTGGACCTCAATCCCAAGGTTGTGCAAGAGAATAGCCTGCTTCCTATGCGCAGAGAACTTCTCCTCACTGATGGCTACCGAATACAAATCAAATAGTTTCCTCCAACGTATCCACAGTAACACCAGTTCATCCTTATCAGATAGGAATGCTGGGGGCTGCGACATGTTACTGGTTGCCATGGTTACAAGTTAAACTGACAATAAGTAGGGAGAAAAGAAACGCTAGTTCACACCATTGTCAAAAATATGGAAAATATTACCAGTTTGTGTTAGCAACTTTGTGATTAACGTCTAGACACTTCATTGCTTGAGGGCTCAGAATTGAAAACGTTGCGTGTGCGGCGGTCAGAGATACTATCACACAGTAGTACATAACTTTCAGTGAACGTAACAGAGCCCAATCCAAAATGGCTCTAGGTGATTGCTGTGTCGTGTGAGTGACATGGCAAGGTTGCGTAAGCAGCACAGAGTCACACGCTTTCACAGGCATCTATCTTCCGAAGCTCCACTCCGTCACAGAACTCACCACTCCGCACTCTGGTGCTGCTCGCGGTTTCAGCGCGAGAAGGGATGGCACGCTCCTTGGCGTGCTACGGTGAGGTAGTTTGCAATGAGTGCTCTTGCCTCCCAAAGTGAATTTTAGTCATTTACACCTTTCCTCCAACAACACACAGGTTACCTCAGGGCCTGGTCCAGAGTCAGCAGTGATGGTGGTACACAGACGGTTTAGTTTTCAAACTCTCCCATAGGTATCACCAATCTCCATTAGTACAGAGGCATCCCAAACTTGCATGGGGGAATTGGTGGTGACACCGGTCCCCAATCCTGCTCCGCTCGTCACCAGTGTTAAGACTCGGAGTCCGTTTGATTTCTTGACCTCTTTATTTCAGAGTCTTATCACACCACCAACTATGCAGCCTAGCAGTCAGCTCCCAGCCTCCATCTGACCCTTATAGAACTCTGCTCGAGCTGGAGACCATGAACATTCCTAGCATGAGTTGCACATCCACAATTAAAGGAGCTGTGTGTTGAAGTGTGTACGTCCAATAAACACACCAGGTAGTTAAAAGATCCAATCCATTTATTTGAGAGTAAAGTATCCAACGTAAGGAGCCCATCCACCAGAGTTCGCCCAGTTCTGCTGTTCCGAGACAACTGCTGAATGGACAACCATCCTCCAAGGCAGGAACACAGAACTTGGGAGCACGCTTGGAAGATGCACTCTGGTTAACATGTCACAGAAAGAACGTTCAATGTAGAATACAGATTGTGGAAAACATGACATCATAGTAAGGATACCACACTATGCATTATTAAACCACAACACATACAGAGAGATTATGTATAAAGAATGAGAAGAATAAGTTGGAGATTTTCTTTGTAGGGAAGAATGGATGTGATCATACTTTTGAAGCTAGAGAACAATGGGAATTATATTTAGAAGGAGATGATCCAGCTATCTCTGGAGTTCACTTTGTTGAAAAAATGCATATTTTAAATTGACCAGGAAATGGTATGGCACACATTACTTAGATGTAGTTTGCCCCAAGATATAGCATGTAGATCATTTTGATCACCTTGTATGGGTGCAGAGAATTAGGTCCAAAAGAGGGGCTACTGTTGGAGAAAGTGTTGGGGAAGTATTTGGTGCAATCATTCCAAATGTAGGGGTGATACTGAATTATATTAAGATTAGAATGTTGTCTACCATAGTTGATAAGCTGTCTACTAGTATGGCAGGAGCCTTGTTGCTTGTAGATACTGAAATGGTTGCTATTAGGTCCATGGTTTTGCAGAATAGACTTGTGTTACACATCCTGCTCTCAAAGGAAGGTGGAGTCTGCCGAATGTTGAAAGTGCAGTGTTGTACTTATATTCCTGATAACAGCAAGGATTTACAGAAGTATATCAAGAATATTACTGGTCTGCAGAGAGATTTGAATGTTTTGACAATGACAGGTGCATGGTGGAAGGCAATGTGAAATGGATTGAGTGCAGTTCAAAATTAGCTTGGAAATTTGGGAAGTGGAATAGAGGGTTCTATCTTGAAATCTCTTGTGAGTATTGCGCATTGTGCAATAGTTGCAATGGTGTCTTTCAATGTGTACCAAAGGGTGAGGGCAAAGAAGGGAGCGAAAAGAAAGAGATCCGTTGTGGAACTAGAAGAGAAGCAGAGTAATTATTATGATGACATGAAACATCTGGGAGAACTGAGACGAACGGCAATTAAGTCCACGAGGTTTTAATTGGTTATCTGATAAGATCTAGAAGTTTTGTGATGTCTTGATTCACCATTAGGGGGGGATTGGAGCAGCTTCATTTGGCTCAGTCCTAATATGACACTTATTTACATTGATTTATGTAGATTAACATTTTAATTTTGAGTGTTCTTATTTGATAAACAAAAAATGTCAAATGTATTATTGAAATACTCCATGATAGAACTTAGTGGGATTCATTAACGTGTGCATACTAATGTTGACTTGAAATGTAGTTTTGTTCATAGTTATACCAATGTTTAATAATGTAATTCACAGTTATATCTAGTCATGATTTATTCTACATGATGTTTCACATGTGTATTAATTGTGAATGTGCATGCACATATATTCAACATCAAGTGCACATTAACTTTTGTGCTAATTTAGCGTAACCAAAGGCCTGAAGCTTCTGAATTTAAATGTTTAACTTTCACATGAGAATTGGTTCGCATGAATGTTCTCTCCTCTGCAGGTGCAAATACATGGCTTCGGTAGCTAGAGTAAGGCATTGTTTGTTTATAGCGATAGTCAGCCCTGCCAAATGTCACGCATCATGTCTTAGGGTAACGCATTTTTGGTAATGCCCCCACATCACTGCAATGATTAATATTGTCATGCAAATTAAAGCCTAAACCAGCTGACTAGATTAGGCTGAGCATTGAACTGTGTCCTGAAGAGCTTTGCTGAGCCTAATACCTGTCCGTTCTCTTTATTTGTAGCTGTTAGAGGTAACGGGTGGTCTTTGGATTAAAGCTTCAGGCAGCCCTCATCAATGGTTGCCACGCAGCTGCCTGGCCCCTCCCCCACCTTTAGCATTATAATTCTTGATTTCAGTATGGATGGGCAGGCACGCACTTCCCAGGTCTCACCGCGGACGTGAGAGTGCCAGTGGCCACCAGACCGCAAAAGGAGCTACAGACCACCCCAGTCCCTCTGGAGTCTTCACTCTCCTGCAGTTGAATCCTCTCAACTGAGAGCAGCCGAGCCAGGCCCTCCCTGCAGCCTGCCTGGACTTCCAAGACGCCTTACTGAGCGTGTCACTGTTCTCCGTCCCAAGGTAAACTGGCTTGCGAGGAAATATACTTGGTATTACTGTAAGCTGTAAATTTTAAAAAGCAAATTGTAGCTTTTTAGCATCCTCAAAGGATTTTATAATTGACTACTGAGGACATGGTGTAACGGCCAGAGCTGCTGACTTTGGAGATGGGGAACCAAGTTCGAGTCTGGGCGTTGGCTCTGGGCAAATCACTTAATCTCCCATTGCTCAACAAAAAATGCAATATTATCCTAGTGTAATGTAACTGGTGCTCATGTAAACTAGTCCAGTACCTTCAGGTAATGTTTGCGACACATACAACTACAAAAAAAACAACTCTGAAGGTTACAGCTCTGCAAGAGGTGGTCACAATGACATCTTTTCTCCTCGTGCTCGCATCTGTATGCAGTCAGCTGGTGCTGGTGAGAAATCATGATCTACACATGAGCAACCGAACTGGGCTCACTTAACAATTCTATGGTATCCAGTCACAGGAATCTAAGCCAAGCCACCCACCCACTCAATTTAGTTCCCTCTCCATGCCTTGGATGGCTGCAGTGAGCTTGGGTTTCCGTTGGCTAAGACAGCACTCTGCAGGGTAATGATTTTTTATCTCTGCTCTCCCCTGTCAGGATTTGGTCCTTCCCTTGTGTTTGAGAGCAGTGCTTAAGAAGCAGGTACTGCAGGTCATATATAGTATCCATGAGGGAGGGGGAAGGAGAGAAGAGCAAATGAATGAGGGTAGGGAGAATGCAGAGAAAGAGATAGAAGTATACAAAGGGTGGGGAGAGATAAGAAGAGGGAGGATAAAGAAACAGATAACAATGGAACAAAGGACTAAATCTATGAGCATATTGCTCTAACCCCGTGGGTAGGACTCGCAGACTGTGTGCTATGAGGGAGGTCAGGCAGAGCTAAAAAGACAGGATGGTGAGGGCAACAGACAGATAAGTAGGAAAGAGGTTGTAAAGAGAGTGATTTCGGAAGGAGAGATAGGAAGCTGAGGAGAGAGCTAGAGAGAGGAAAAGATGACAGGGATAAAAAGAAAGAGGATGCAATGAGAGATAGAGAGAATTAATTTCTGGAGACTGGTAGAGTTGTGATTGAGCTACAAGCTTGAATTGGACTACACCTGACAACTGCTGCTCTACCCCGGGGGTCGGGGGGTAGGAGTGGTGGGGACAGCAGTACTAACAGTGTGTCTGCTGCTGATTTACATCAGTTTCTTACCATCAGCAATTTGTGTGTATTCATTTATTTGCACTACCACATGTTTAGAGCGGAAAACCTCAAGGTTCTGCACTGGCGCTTCCCAGCATTCTTTTTTACCTTATTACATTAGCAACCGATTATGTCTGAGACTGAGTGACAGTATAATCTCCTGGTTGCACTTGCTATGCCATAAAATGTGCTTTTTAGGCTAGTGCACAGTCATGGATGATCAGATCAATGAGATCATCTTCTGAGCAGCTGCAGTGCCTGCCTGCCCTCTGTTTCTGAGAGCTGAAGTCACGCAGTCTGTCTCCGGTTAGTGCCCTTGCTGCTGTTTCTGGTGCTTTGCAGCAGTGTTAAGATCTTCTTAGAGTTTCTCATTGCTCAAATGGGTGTAATTTCTGATCTTTATATGTTTCCCTCTGTCGGGACCCCACAAGTCTTACCTTCCGCTTGTGAAGTAATCTCGCAGGGAAGACAGGAACAACCACCACTGTCTCCCACCTTACTCTAGAAACGGCGGAAGCACTGACCAGGATAAAGATGGGGACCGGGGGAGGAAGTTCTAAAGGTATAGGAAGATATCCTTTGTGCAGACCTGAATGGTGCACCCACTGGTGGTCACTGAATCCTTCTCGGAAAAACACCGCCTGCAAGGGGAATATATGGGAACATACTATCACCACTGATCACACTCATACACAGTAGTCACAGTGCTCAGAGAATCGTATAGTCACCTGAGGCTTGGCATCATATTAGATGAAAAGGAGGTATCGTCACCAGGAAAATAGAAAACAAATAATGCGCTCCTGCGCGTACTGCCAAATAAAACAACCAAGCATGTGCTCCTGGGCTTCTCCCTAGAGTGCCTAGGATCGGCTACACGCACCTGTGTGAGTCATGAGGAAGAGGGCAACTAAGCGCTACTGCGCTAATTGCAAACAGAAAGGACAAAGTAAGCGCTCCTGTGCTAATTGCAAACAGAAAGGACAAAGTAAGCGCTCCTATGCTAATGGCCAACAGAAAGGACAAGGTAAGCGCTCCTGTGCTAATGGCCAACAGAAAGGACAAGGTAAGCGCTCCTGCGCGTTTGTCTCATAACGTCAAGCGCTCCTGCGCTTGTTCCCTGGGCACCAAGAAAACGGCCACGCGCACCAGCGCTAGCCGCAAGGTCTGTTATAGACAAGCACTCCTGTGCTTGCCCCAAGACGCTGGGAAAGGGTAACACAACCAACGCTACCCACAAGTAGAAAATAGGCAAGCGCTCCTGCGCTTGCCCCAAGATTCCTGGAAGGGGCTATGTGCACCTGCACAAGCCGGGAGATATGTAACAAGGAAGCACTCCTGCGCTAATGGCCGCCGTGAAATACCTGAGCGTTCTTCCACCAACGCACAGACTCCAGCGAGGCGAGGACGTCAATCCAAAGCACTGTCTGGGCGGGCACCGCAGCTGTTTAAGCGGTCTCCCCCGGAAGTGCATCCTCAGCTGCTCCGGCGAGAGCTTCCGGCGTAGGGAAGCTAGACCGCCACCCGGCCTGACATGTCATGATGCCACCAAGTGCCAATAGAATCAACCGGTGGGCGCGCACTGCATACAAAACACCAGTTACGCCAGCCAAAACGGGAAACCATGACACCCTCGTCTTCATTGCTTGATTTTGCTTGCAAGAAAGTGTCACTCATAGTCATTGAAATGTCACTCATAAGTACTCTGAAATTATGAAAATGTCACACATAGCAATTTGAATCTTTGGCAGCTATGGATAGTAAGGTACAGGAGGAATTTCTTGGCAAGAAGAAAACGTGTTAACGAGGTAGGAGATGAGTGCTCATGGTGGAGAAGGGACGCTCTAGGAAAATCGAATGTGCTCCATTGAAAGTGCGAGAGAAGAGTTGGATGTTACTAAATTCTACCTAGGACGATGGAAATGTACTGGAAAGTGATGACGCCGCTTACCTTGAATACTTTACGTGCTAATAATGGATGCTGTATTGTTAGTAAGAGAGCAGAGACTTTTAGGATTTCATTTGGTACAGACCTCTTATGCGATTCCTCTCACTGTGTAGCTTCATGCTATACTCTCCAGACTTGGAGTACTTTTACGAAAGACTCCATCATACTGACACCTGTTCCTTGCTTCCCATAGTTAACTAGGGTTTCCCCACACTTAGCATAGAGTAGGATAAGCTAAATTTTATTTGAGATACTAATGACTAGGCAAGAGGATTGAATTCTGCAAATAAACCTTCAGATTCAATTTCTCATCTTTTGTATAGCAGCTACCGAGTTTTTGGTGTGCTTCCTATTGCTTAGACTGAATTGTATTAGGCGGTTTGGTCTCATTCTTTTTTTTTTAAACTTCTTTTTATTAAACAATAGTCAGCTTGCATAATCATGATTTTGTTCTTAAGTTGGGTTACATACAATTTCAATGGCATACAAATTCCGCTTTACAAAAATATGTCATGATACTAGTAGTTCCTCTTGATAAAGCTGTCAGATTTCCCCCCTCCCCGCCTAACTAGCCTGTACCCCCCCGAACCCCCTATAGTCTTCCCACCGTTGCCAAATTTTCTCCCATTTCTTGGGGCATCCCCGGGTTTGGTCTCATTCTTGTAATACTGTATTTCTACAATATACTTTTGAGACTCATCTATATTAGTTTGTTTATGAGTTTGTAATAAATAAAACCCTTTAACTTTATTCAGTAGTCCTAGTCTTATTATGTGACCAGTTGGTTGCACTGTTATTGAGATATGCAATGTATGTTTACTCCGTCAAGAAACTAATAAAGGTCCACCGACCCAGGAGAGATAATATTAACAGGGTTAGAGAGTACTCAGTAATATCATGTCCAAGCCTTTGCAGACTCTTAAAACAACAAATGGCAGGTATTTTTCTCTCGCAAAGGTGGCAACCCTAGGTGTGGGCCCTGGGTAATTAATTGCCCACTGTGCCTATGTCTTAAAACGGCTCAGTGTGAGTAAAAGGTCAGCACAACGTCTTTACTTGTATTTACAGAGCTACGATTTACTCTAATGTACGTCCTTAGAAAGCACTTCCAAAAATGTTTCCTCAATGTATCTGCAGTTGTAATACTGTTTTCGTAAGGGCCGTCCTTTCGTGCGCCGAAGTTAAGCAGGTGTGACCACAACCACATTCCAGGCCTGTCGTGGCTTTCCCTTAGTTTTAGCCACGGTCCTAGACCTCATAACCACACCCATTAACCCCTAAGTCAACGCCTATTCGCCTCATCGACACGCCTTCATGCTTGGCAGCCGCAACCATAAACAAGCAGACCACGCCTCGCTGCTCGAGGGAACTGCTGGAAGCAGTACATTCCAGGCTTGTTCCAGCGCTGCTCCCGCTGTTAGCCACGCCTCTTTTCATTTACGACCACGCCCATCACTGCGCCTGCTGCGTCCCTCCTGCCTGGGTAGCGCATGCGCACTATCTTCGCCCGACGCCATGTTGGGGGTTCGCAGGCTCCTATTAATGCTGTGATTTGGTTTCCTAGGGAGGGAGGAGGGCTACGATCAGAGTCCCGCATAGCCCCACGGGGCAGCCCTAGCCGCGGCAGAAGGAGAGGTCTGGCCGGTGCAGGGGGCGGCACGATGAACTCGAGCTCTGACCTGTCCCGGCGTAACCCGCAGGAGGATTTCGAGCTGATCCAGAGGATCGGCAGTGGCACATACGGGGATGTGTACAAGGTGAGGGCCGGAGGAACTTCAGCATCGCCTTCCATGGGGGGCGGAGGGGCGTTGTAAAGGGCATAAAATAGTACGGATGTCTTAACCTGCAACAACCACTTCCCAGGAAATAACTTGCCTGTATAAATTGGCGATCATATCATATGATCGCCCAACGTGTGAAGCTTCCTACCCGCGGAGGTACCGGTAGTGCACTAAAGGGTATATAAGCGAGAGGATGTTGGGTGGGTTTAAAAGTAAACAAAAGCAATAGTGGGACCATCTTCCCTAGGATTGTGTAATTGCTTGGTCTGGTTGGTGCCCAGTGTGCAGAAGGTTATCCTGACACTGACAAGCACAGAGCAACGATCCCACTTGTGGCTCTTTGTGGGCAGTTCACGCAATACTGCTTTTTGTTAGCATATTTGGACTTGTAGTTTGTTTTACCCTTTTATGAATGTAGGACTAGAGGTATCAGAATGCAAAATACAGATACAGGCTGGGTGTGTTATTTACTTATGACACGAGACACTTCTGCTAGTTGCAGCCTATCTGAAAGCCAGCCATGCGACCAAAGCCCCCTCCCCTTCCTTGCCCAGAAGATCGCTTCCTGTCTTGTGTCTGAGGTTGCCTTTCCCGCACTGGGACAGTGTCTGAACACTGACGGCCTCAGAATGTCCCAGCGCCTTTACTTGTGCATGGTTCCCTCCCTGTGCATTGTGGTTGAGATGCAATTTGTGATTGTTTTTAAGTAGCTTTTCAAGTGCATAGTATGTATTTCTGATATTAGAAAGTTGGTGATTTGAATTTAAACCCAGGCTGGACTTGTCTTCCGTTATTGTCTTCAGATCACAGCCAAGAACATTTTGTTGTTTGCTGAGACTGTAGCTTAAGGTTTCCTGCAAGATTTAGCTTTGCGTTCACCGAAAGCCTCTATGTTACGACACTTCATAATGAACTAAACGGTCTGTAAACATCTGACGTGAACTTGTTTGGAAAGTTTATCCGTTCCACGCTGAACGTTAAACATTGAACTCTAATCACATATTTTCTATTTGTAGTCAAACTGGTCACGCAAAGGAAAATATCAGTTTGCTCCTTAGAGGTGATTCTGCTCACTGTTAGAGGATAGATATATCTTGCAGGATTTTTGCAAAAACTTTGTTACGCGATACTCAAGGAATATTTATAGCTGTACTTTTTTTTCTTCTTCTGCCATAATTATAGCTGCAGGCTCTGGCGGGCAGTTCATGTGTATATATTTTACCAGGGCAACCATCATTTTGTCTTTGGGTAGTCCTCGTCTAGAAAGCGAGCAGTGACCACAGTTATTTTTCTACATAGGGAGAAAACAGTTGCACTTCTACCTGTTTTCGATTCTCATCAACAGATTGCGGTAAAATTTCAGTCTGTTGCTTCGGTCAAAATTGAACTTAAGTTGTAGGATCGCCAAGTACTTAATGTCAATTCTTGTTTTTTTTTTAAAGTTACATTTACAAGCCAATATATCGTGGACATTGATTGTCTAAAAAGTTGAAATGTAGATTGCAGTGGAGTTGGTATGAATATGTAAACATTTACAATTAAGTAAATTAGTGTAGGGTGTGGAAAAATCTCTAAGTTCCAGAATTAACCTTAAATGGTATTGTGTTAAGGGGGTATTGCAGTTTGACAGCAAATAAACACGGCTGGACTTATGCTGTCGGAAAAATTCAATTTGTGAATGCACCATTGTTCAACATCTGTGCTCATAAATTAGCTGAAGGAAGCCTCAAACTGAATAATCGTATCTGTTGGCTGTTTTGGTGACATTTCAAAAAGTTCTTTTGTGTATCAAAATGCTTGAAAGATCTTGAAGCAGGCATATAGCAGTGTAGTCCTTCAAATACCGATTTGTTTGTGGTACATATGCCAGCCCTGTAAGCTGGAAAGTTATTAATAGGGAGAACCACAATATGTGATAGCTGGAAACACTTTATGTGCAAATCGGATTGCAGCTATTCGGCTTTTCTTAATGATATTTCTCCATACATTTTGTTTGTTCCAACATGGTTCCTGTCAAAGAATGAAGTGCACACAGAAGTTATCAACGCAAGTCGTGGGATTTCTGCTACACCTCTATTGGAGTCTCGGTGTGATCTTACGAGATATTTTAGACTCACAAGTTTAACACAAGATGTAGAAAACCCCTGGTGCAGTTATGGCTGGTTGGCATGTTTTTGCACTCCATTATAACCTTGGTAATAAGTAATGTGAAGAACACAAACCCCACGGTTTTTGGTGTAGTTTAGCCCATGTTTATGACCCCTTTCACACTATAATGCACATGGAGATACCAACAGTTATGAGTTGGACATATTTGCTTGTGCAACAACTGAAGTGGCTGAAAGATTTTGCAGGGTGGCTTCTGGTGGTGCTGGTTTCAGGAGTCGAACCTCTTTCCATCTGGTGAGAGCTCTTGATCCCAGAGCCAGTTTGCACAGTTTCTCAGCATCACCTAAAACTCCTGGTATCTATTAATCAATCAGACATTTATAGAGTGTGGCAAATCACCCATGAGGCTCTCGAGGCGCTGGAGATGTTTGGCTGCTGTGTGATGGTGCGATCAGTCGAACATCCAGGTCTTTAGTCCTTTCCTGAATTGCGGGAGCGATTGTGCAGGGGGAGGTTGTTCCATGTTTTGGCTGTTGGGTGCAAGAAGGATTGTCCTCCGTTGTTGGTTCAGCAGATCCATGCGCTGTCTGAGAGGGATGCAGATCGCGGTGTCTGGTCGTTTGTTGGAAGGTCAGGCGTTTGTTGATTTATGCTGGTCCTTCGTTGTGCAAGGCCTTGTAAGCGTGGGTCAGCAACTTGAACTGGCATCTCTTCTGAATCGGGAGCCAGTGTAGTTCCTTGAGAGGGGCTGTGAGTTGAGTCGAGTATGACTCTTGCTGCTGAGTTTTGTATTGTCTTGAGTCTCTTAAGTAGGCGTGCTGTGATTCTTACGTAAAGTGTGTTTCCATTATGCAGTCTGTTAGTGATGAGGGCCTGCATGACGGTCCTTCTGGTGTTGACTGGGAGGCACCTGAAGATCTGCGGAGGCTGTGGAAGCAGGCGGATGAGACTGCGTTGACTTGTTTCTTCATGGATAGCTTGCTATCCAGGAGGGTACTGAGGTTGCGGGCATGGTCTGTTGGGGGTGGGTTGCCCGAGTCCTGCGGGCCACCATGCATCGTTCCATGGCGAAGTGTTGTTCCCAAAAATGAGGACTTTCGTCTTGTTCGTGTTGAGTTTGAGACAATTGTCCTTCATCCAGTTCACAACGTTTATCATGCATCTCTGGAAGTTGGCTTTATTGATGAAGGGGTCTTGGACAGTGAGAAAACGAGCTGGCTGTCTTCAGCATACTTTTTTTCAGTCTTTGCATGTGGGTCTGAGGGGTGGGGGGGAGTGGTGTTGGAGTAGGCGGGTCCTCATATTGTGAAATGGACGCTGTAGTGGTTGGAACAGGTGAATTGTGTGGTGTGGCTGTACCTGACCCTGTTGGTGAAGATGGGGTAGAGCGTGTGTCCTGCGATGTAGGTAGGGTCGGTGACAAAATGCTTGAGGCAGATGTTGCTCATGCTCTCCAGGAGGTGGGTGGTGTTTGGCGTGGCAGGGGTTGACAAGGTGGAAGTTGATGTCCCCTAGAAAGATGTAGTGCTTGGAGTTAATTGCGAGCAGGATGATGAGGTCGGAGATGGCATTGCTGGGGCGTGGTGCTGGTGGTCTGTGGGCAATGGTGCCTCTGTTGGTGCTTTTTCCGTCTGTGTGGAGTTGAGGTGTTCCATTACTGGGGTTGGGTTTTCTAGGGATGTTGTGTAGCAGATGGTATCGCTGTAGATGATAGTGATTCCACCTCTGTGTTTATTGGTCCGGTCTCGGTGTGTTACCTTGCAGCCTTCTAGGATGGCGATATCAGGAGCGGAGGCGAGGTTAAGCCAGGTTTGTATGAGAAAGATGACGTCTGGAGTGAGGGGAGAGATCGTGTCCCAGATTTCTGTGGCGTGTTTACCGAGTGAACATGCGTTGAGTAGGATGCATTGGAGGATGTCTGTGGTGGTCTCGGTCAATGTGGTGGGCATGGTCATGTTCGCAGTGTCTCTGGTGTTGGCTACTGGTGAAGCGGCAGTGCCAGCAGGAGAATGGTCCACTGGAGGTGCGTGGGGATGTGCAACAGCTGTTGGTGTTGGTGTGTCCGGGGTCCATGGCTCGGAAGTCTGCTTCGGTGTGGATGCGCAGGATGGAAGAACCAGTGTTCCTGGTGCTGGGTGCTGTCGGGCTTGCCTTCAGCAAAGTCCCAGTCTGTTTGAACTAGGCAGCAGCAGCGCGAGAGCGGCACGCACGACCAGGAGGTCAAGGGCTACTCACTGGAGCCACGCAGCGGCCTCCATAAGTAGTCATGGGAGGTAGAAAGGGCTTTTAGGAAGGCGGGAGTGTGGGGAGCGGGAAACCGGCGCAAAGAACGGTGGGCGGAGAAGGAAATAAAGTATTGGGTAACCAAAGAAAATTATCTAAAAAAACACAATTTAATCAATAAATTTACATTTACCAATAACTTAGACTGTCAAAACTACCCCAGAAATCCAGCAGGGCAAGGGGTCCCTTGAATAGCCTCCCGAACGGAAGGACTTGGGACTACGAGCAGAGCCCGTCTTGTGTAGCTAGGCTGCAGCAGCGGGGAGCGGCACGCATGACCAGGCGGTCAAGGGCTACTCACTGGAGCCGCGCTGCGGCCTCCATTAGTAGTCCTAGGATGTTGGGATGGGCTGTTTAGGGAGATGGGAGGGCGGGAGCGGGAAAAATGGCGAGAGCGGGTGGAGAGGGAAAAGCAAGTATCAGGTAACCAATGAAAATTAACTACAAAACACAATTTAACCAATACATTTACATTTATAAAAAACTTAAACTATCTCAGAGCTACCCCAGCAATCCAGCAGGGCAAGTGGTCTCTCGAACAGGAGGCCTTGAGGACTACGTGCAGAGTCCCAGGCTTGTGGAGCTAGGCATTAACAGCTGGGTAGCTGCGCTTACGACCAGGAGTTCAAGGAAGGCTGTCCTTCCTTTCTTCGTAGACAAATGTTTAACATCAACACCCCCCTCTGCTCCCCCCGCCCCAGTGCAATTTTCAAAATTGTAAGTCTAAGGAAGGATGCTAAATAGCTGCATTGTACAGGGATGGAAGCCCTATGTAAGAATGTAGCCAACTCTGGTATCACAGTGGACTAATGCATTCGCTCCAGGCATTTGTTTTGACCTCCGGGTCACAGGTTCGAAGTGTGGTTGGTCCACACAGCCTTAAATTCTTCTGAGATTGAAGACGAGTATCATGGAGTCGGTAACAATAAACATCTGTTATTGAGCCAAGTGGTGAACATGAACTTCTTTACAAATTCGTGTTATGCTATGTAAATCTTTGTCCTGTAGCCTTAGTTCTTTTTCCATGTGTCTAAGCAGGATTCTTGATGAGTATCCATTGGACAAGCATAGTTAAGGTAATGGAGGAAATGTTTATCTGGAACTGTCACGTAGCCACATCCCTCACAAAAAATACATGTTGACCTCACTGAGATGGATTGGAGTGCCGGGATGGTTTCTTTCAAGCAGCTAGCCAAATTGTTAATTCCTACAGCAGAACAAAAATGAATACTTAAGGAACTGAATGAATATAGAGGAAATATTTTGCTCATCATTTGAGTTACTTGACCAATACTAAAAGTTTGTGATCTAAGAGGGACAATCAGTGTTGTGATTAACTTCTAGGAATCTGCACCTGATCACGCTACTTTTTCTGTGGATGTGTTCTGAGGAATATGTTGTTTGCAAAGCTAGTAGAGGTTGCTGTTATGAGGCTGGGCACTTCCATGTTGACTGTTTGTGGCTGGTAGAAGAGATGAAACATTATGGTCTGGGTGGTGCTCAGGGGAAGGTAGTGATGGGGCGGAAAGAGTCCAAAATTTAATTCTCAGTATTGGTTTAACCTGTAACTTACTAGAGGGCACCAACTCCACGCTAAAATCACCTTCTAGGTGACAGATCTTTGCCACTGTTTTTTGAATGGAAGCTTAATCAAATTGTTATTAGTCAACATCAGTTTTAATCAGTTCTTAAGTTCAGTCAATAAGGAGAGTTTTTCGATTGGTTTCGAAAACCTTTATTCTCGTAAAGAGATTAGTAAATATCTTTCTTTTTATTCAAGTAGCAAGTCAGATAAAATCTGTTTACAGAAAGTTATCCAGAGAAAAATGGCTAGTCATTTAAACTGCAAAAATTGTCAAGCGTGTTCCATAAAGGAATTAGTCCTTAATATAAAAAAGCTAATAGAACCCATAAAGAGTTCAGGAAAAGAGTGAGATTAAAGGAGCATAAAGTTCAAAATCAGATTAAGTAGTTGAACTCTCCGTGAAGAGCAGTCAATGAAACTCAGCGGAGTCTCAATATCCAAAAGGGTATCCGCATACAGTTGAATTAGAAATCTGTACAAATAAAGCCTCAATAAGGTAGTATGGGGTACAGATGCAACAATAGCCATTACTAAACATTTGTGTTTCTGGAACGTTAACCTTGGTTACCAGGGAAGCTTGATGCAGAGTCTATTCTATTATTTATTCAATCTTTCACTGTGTAACAATGAGCTATACTACAGACAGAACATTTACTCAAAGATTTCTAATTAGGTGATGCTTTTCGTATTTCATGTAAGTGAGAGTTACTGTTAAAATATACAATTTTCTATTCATCATTATATGAACACGAGATAAAAAGGAGGTTCAAGCCTAGTGCAAACGAGAACATGTAGCTTCACGAAGATAATATATTGATGAAATCAGAACATTCTGCCTTATGACTAAGATTCTAAGCAAGTCATATTAAGGTCAAGCTATCAAATACATTTGTGCATGGTTCAGCAATTTCTATAGCTTCTATTTGCTAAAGAGAAATCTAACAGCGGCCTACCAGTGAATATGGCTGACTGATGCGTTTTGCACATTTTTTTACTACATGTGGTTCTACAATATGTTTTTGTGTTAATGTCTAAGGCAAATTATCAGATTTATTAATAAATGTTTAATTTGAAATTTCAACTTTTACAGTAGCATGCCAGTATGTCAAATATTTTGGGAGTCAAGGGCTGATGAAGTGAGCAGGGCCAACAGTATTTAAAGGATAACTGCAAAAACATTTCCTGGTGTGTTGGGTTTGTTGACGTTTTGAATGCTGTAGTTCTGTGGGGCCAGGTCATTGAAGCTGTGCATGGTGGTGAATAGGAGAACCAGGTTTTTGTAATGAATATAGCATCATGATAATTATCTATTATTAGGCCCTGTGTTTCAACTGCATGTAGGACTGCTTTAGCATTAGTCCTAACTCTTTGCAGTCACTTATATTTACCAGATAGAAAGTGCTGACTGAGTATGTGCAGTTTACCTGTTCTCCAGTGAAGAATGGTGGGGGCTGATTTTGTTTTAGGTTTGACATGGAATGTGCTTGCCTTATACATAGTGAACATTGTATTCTTTACACATTCCAAGGGGCTTTGGCTCAACCTCCTTCAGCCCAATAATCTTCTGCCATTGATTTGAGACATTGCCAGTTAAATCTGGATCAGCCCACAGGAGTATTTTAGTTTGCTTTATTTCCATTGAAGGATTTGGTGTATCCTTCTACCTCCATTTTTCATCTGAAAAGTAACTTTCTCGTTACACATTTAATTCTTTATTTTATTAAGTTGTTTTACACTGCTGCAAGCATTTTGTTTTTATTGCTTTTATCAACACTCGTGTAGAAGCGTTAGACCTATTGGCATTCCCAATGCTTGTATTATTGTGAGGATGAGAAGTGTTGATGAAGGACAGTTTATTTTCTATAGCTTTTCCAAGCACATTTCACTGTCGTGTACCAACTACAACACAGCATATTTGATTTTTTTTTTTTTTTTTTTTTGTTTTGTTAGTATTCTAACCATTGTAGCAAAGTGCACAGGTCTGTATTTTTTTCCTGCAAAATTTTGAACTATTGATTGCCTGTCTGGATTGTACTAACGTAAGGTCTTTTCTTATTTACAGACAAAATATTTTGTTGATTCGATAGAACAATAATCAGAATGGATGTTTGTTGGAAGTCATTAACATTTATACTCGCATACCTGAAAAGTCACCATTAATAATGAATAAGCATTTTTTTTGTACAGACAACCATCAATGGAGCTAAAAGATAGTTTTCTGTACCTGTTCAGTCATACATATATATATCATTACACGTTTCCCACCAATTCCGCCGAACTCGCAACGGGTGCCTCCAATAAGCGGGGGTGAGACCCGCTTCGTTCAACAACGAAAAAAAGCACCTGGAGCACTCGCGGGGCATTTAACATAACTTTAATGGCCGCATACGCGTTTCAGCAATGAGCCTTCGTCAGTGCGGCAAGAATGAATGTCCGATATGCACAGCCATAGGATTTTAAGCAGTCTAATGTCCCAATTGGCTCTTCTCTATCCAATCGGGGGGGGGGCAGCAATTGAGCTGGAATGGGTGTGGTGAACCGGCATCCCCGTGTAGATTTTGAGGGATTATGGGATTTGAATGCCCAATAGAACTCATTACTCCGATGTTGGGACGTCGGTTTCCATCATCACCCTCCTTCTCCTGCACCTTCAATCTTGCACAGGCTGCGCTCGGTAAGCAATCCTAGATGCCCCTCGTCTGTCGCTGGATCAAATGTAATCCGTCCGTAGGAGTCAGACAAATGACTGGCTTCCTTAGACTTGAATAGTCCATGATCATCAATGATCAACGGGGGCTTATCAGCGACGGTTCAGGCGGCTTTGAAAATACATCATTACACGTTTTCCACCAACATATATATATTACCTACTGGCGGTCGCCAGTAGGTAGTTATAGTTAGGATCTCGTTAATATTCAAAAAACGTTTTTTCTTTTGCCAATATCTTTGGCGTCGTTTGACGAATCTTCGCGAAATGTTCAAAACGAATGGCCCGCTCAGGTCAGCTGCTGTCCTGAAAGTTTCGGGGTGATTCGTCAAGCGGGGGCCGAGAAAAAAGGCGGGGTCCCAAAACGTGTTTTCCCCATGTTAATTTCCATAGGAAAAATTGGAACAGGCTACAGCCTGAACTGCTCAACGGAATTACACCAAATTTGGCAAAAAGGTAGCCCTTGGTTCAGAAAGAGCCCTTTTTTTTAAATGGTGTAAATCCGTTCAGTAGTTCCTGAGAAATTAGAAAAAGAAAAGTTTCGATATCTGAGCACTGAGGAGGGTTCGCGAACCCTCCCGGGCACGAGCTTCACTCTAATTGGCTGCCAACACTCTAATCCAGAATGTGTTGGCAGCCATCTTGTGACTCGGTAACCGAGTCACAAGAAAAGAGTTAAAAAAAAAAGGTGAAAAACAAGAAAAGGGGGCAGGGTAGAAACACCCTGACCCCCTAGGCCTGCTCAGAGGGTCCCACAAGGACCCCCAGGGCCAAAAAAAGCATTTTTATAAAAAAGAAAACGGCAGAATTCGCGTTGGGGTCGCGAATCCTGCCGTGAAGAAAAAAAAAAAATGAAGCGCGGACTCCCGCGCTTTGTTATTGTTAAGCCCCCGGGTGGGCCAGGTCCCGGGGGCATGCACAAATTACATAGCGGGGGCCCGCCACCTCCCCAGGGCTTCATTGATGGTTTGCTCTGTTTGAATTTTTTTTTTAAGTGTGTGAGGGGGCTCGAGCCCCCCACACGCCCCGGGGACCTCAGGATACAAGTGGACTTAATCCTCCGAGCAGCAGTGCGCCAGAAGCCGCGTTTGCAGCGTGGTGTAAAAAGGGGCGTGGCTTTGGAACACCTCTGCAAAGCAACTCTGTGGCGCTTACTGGAGGTACCTGGTGGGCTAGTTGGCCCCCCGGGACCCTAAGGATTCAAGGGGACTTAATAGGGACGTTATAGTTAGAAATTAGCATTTAAAAAACCTTTGAAATTCACTGAAAAAAACCATAGGTTTTAGGGACGTTATAGTTAGAAATTAGCATTTAAAAAACCTTAAAAATTCACTTAAAAAACCACAGGTTTCAGGGACGTTATAGTTAGTTGGACATTTCACTCGTACAAAACCAGAGAAATTCGGACGTTATAGTTTGTAGACATAACTACAACTCGCGCCCCCGCAATGCACTGCTGATGACGTCACATATTACATCACTCATGACATGGTCAGTGACATCACTGATGACATCACTGATGACATCACTGATGACATCTCAAATGACATCACTGATGACATCTCAAATGACATCACTGATGACATCTCAAATGACATCACTGATGACATCATCCATGTGATAATCTGATGCACCTCCTCACACCCTAATAAAACCTTTTATACACCCACTCTAAAATACAGACTACCAATATCGAAACCATAGACAGACCAATAGCAGTTAGTACATA
The DNA here is from genome assembly GCA_963921515.1 of Calotriton arnoldi. Taxonomy (NCBI): domain Eukaryota; kingdom Metazoa; phylum Chordata; class Amphibia; order Caudata; family Salamandridae; genus Calotriton; species Calotriton arnoldi. The sequence continues at coordinate 2,459,318 of CAWUFW010001044.1, read as the reverse complement.
CCCGCTCAGTAATTCCTAGGTCTACACACACACATCCACTCATTCACCCATACAGTAACTCATCCATGCAGTCACTCATCAATACAGCACTATCATATGCACTCATACACCTATACATACACTCACACACCGCCACTCACCCATAGACTTACTCACACACCTACTCAGTCATGCAAAGAATCAATCACACCCATTTACTCACCTATAAAATTATACACAGACCACCTCACTTATTTATACAAATACTAACACATACTTACTCTATTATACAATCTCTTTTTGTTTTTTTTTGTTTTTTTTTTGTTTATTGAACAGCTTGTCAAGTACACATTGGGCCCTCGCACAGGAGGCCAAATAGAGATAGCGATGAAGTAAGTACAAGCACCATTTTTTGGTAAAGAACAAAAAGAAACCAGTAACAAGTAGAAACCCCCCCAAATCCCGCAACCCCCATCCGGTGGCACTAGTAAGTAACATTGCGACCCCAGCATAGCATCCCGTCTCTGTTATGGTCATATATCACATGTGAATCCCAAGACTTAACACAGTTAAAAACATCAATTGACAGCATTCATTCCATATCCGGGTTTGTAAGGAGATATACTGTAAGTGGAGCCCAAAAGTCTTTGGGGCGAGAGGCTTCAGGCAACAACTCAGCGTATGTCCCATGTTGTTCCTTACAATATAGTAAATCTCGGACCCATTTATGCAAGGTTGGGGTGATTCTAGAGCCCCAGCACCTCGCCACCGCTCTCTTGGACAACAAGGTCGAGACAGCCACCAGTTTGCGATTGCAGGGCTTTAAGTATTGAACCCAGCCCAATAGACAGCCCTCAGGTGTACACTGCACAGGTTCAGCCACAACCCCAGTTAGCAGGTCAGTAACTTTACCCCAAAATCTATATACATTTTTACAAGACCATGCAAGATGTAGGAAGCCTGCATCCCCCTGCCCACATCTCACACAGCTAGAGCTATCCCGTAGACCAAACCGCATCAATTGCAGCGGGGTGTAGTACAGCTGATGCAGATATTTAAAATGGATGATGCGGAGATTGCAATTCGCAGTGAGTCTGCCAGTAAGGGTGCAACAGAACCTCCACATCTCCGGTGTCAGCGAGGTCCCAAGCAAGGCGACCCATCTGCCGTACGCAGGGGTATCCAGCTGTTCCCGTTCTCTAAGGGACGTAGTGTACAGTTTCGTTATCAGACCCTTGCGGTCCGCGCCCGCCAGCACCGCCTGCAGTGCCAACAACGGCGTGGGTTCCGCAGGGTAATCAGGGTAACTGGCACGTATTGCCTGCCTCACCCGCACATATGTGAACCCAAGCATGAACCCCCGGTCCCTACCGCCCTGTATGTCAGCAAGAGATCGAAACTGGCCTTGTTTGTAGAGATCCCCTAATTGGGTTACCCCCACCGCGCCTAATGCCTTAAGAGCTGCAGGTTCTTTAGCAGCAGAGATATCCGGGTGTGCTGCTAGTGGTAGCCTTGGGGCGTAGAGGTACGGCAATTGTGCACGTGTAGCGAGCGTTTTCCACGCCCATGCTGTGCAAAGTACAGGGTTAATTTCAATTCGTGGTCCCCCACTCCCCCCAGACAAGGCTGTCGCAGCCAGGGCCATTGGGAGAACTGCATCAGCTTCGATAGCAACATGCGGTTGGTAGCGCTGTGGGAAAAACCAATAATGGGCAAACTGGGCCTGTGCACATAGATAATATAAGCGTAGGTCTGGGGCTTCGAAACCCCCACGCTCGAAAGGCAACACCAGGGTCTCCCAGCTACACCGGGGCTTCCGTCCACCCCATACAAAGGAGAGTAGCACAGACTGCAAGGAGTTAAACAGCGCCAGATTGAGGCGAATAGGGATATTGATGAGCAAATAAAGAAGTTTGGGCAGTATCGTCATTTTAACTACTGCTATGCGGTCCGCCAAGGAGAGAGGGAGTTTTGCCCAACGCGCAGTTCGTTCGGTAATTTGTACTAGGGCCCTGCCATAATTTTCGGAAACAACTACCTCTGGGTCTCTGTGGAGCCAAACCCCTAAATACTTTACAGGGTTGGTGGACCAAGTTAGAGGAAAATCCAGCTCTGTACGCCGCGTGCCAGTTGTAAGAGGATGCACCGTTGACTTTGCCCAGTTGATGCCGAGCCCTGAGAATCGTTCGAATTTCACATATTCCCGAAGTACCTCTGGGAGAAATGTTTCGGGTTCACGGACATATAGCAGCATATCATCGGCATACATTGAGACTACCAATGGGCGCTGTCTAAGTGCAGTGCCGCCCGCGCGTGACCTTGGCGGAGCTTGCAAGCCAGCGGTTCCAGAGCGAGCGCGAAGAGCATCGGTGAAAGGGGCAGCCCTGCCGAGTGCCCCGCCGGATGGAGAACGCGGCAGACATCCAACCATTGACCCGGATTCGTGCGGCCGGTGCCTCGTATAGAAGACGAATCCACTTCAGAAAGAAGGGGGGAAGCCCCATTCTGAGCAATACTGTAAACATAAACTCCCACTGCAAAGAATCGAATGCTTTGGCTGCATCAAGCAGCACCGCGGCTGCTTGAAAATCCGACTCAAAGTAATGTAGGGTAGAGAAGATAGTGCGCAAATTGTGGGCCGTAGATCGGGCGGGGACAAAGCCAGACTGATCCGGGAGGACCAGATGGGGGATCAAGGGTTGGAGTCTACTGGCGATCATTTTCGCCAGGATTTTGGCATCAATATTTATAATGGAGAGCGGGCGATAGGAGTCACAGCTGTTAGCCGGCTTGTCAGGCTTAAGAAGCATAACGAGGAGAGCCTCTTTTAGTGATGGGGGGAGCGTACCGCTATCATATGCTTCCGCAAATACGTCCAGGAGTCTAGGCGCCAGATCGTCAGCGTAAGCCTTGTAGAACTCGCTTGGGAGTCCGTCCAGTCCGGCAGCCTTGCTGGTAGGCAAGGACGCGATGGCCATTTTCACATCGTCCGCATCAAAAGGTTGGGTGAGGTATTCGCGTTGGTTGCGCGATAGCCAGCCTAGTGCTATGTCGTCTAGATAAGCATGTATATCTGTGGCCGACACCTGCCTACGCTCTCCATACAGGTCAGAGTAGTAATCTAACACCACCTCACTGATCTCTGGGGTTGTATAGCGCGGCACTCCCCCAGAGTCCAATATTTCCGCAAGGTATACCTGAGTCCGAGGCATAGTCAGTTTATGGGCCAGTGATCGACTTGGACAGCCCCCCTCCCCATAGTACCGGCGCCGTAAAGCGTCGTGACCTGTGCGCTATCTCCTGGTCCGCAGTGTCATTATATTCAGTGACCAATCCCCGAATGGTAGCAAGTATACGTGGAGCAGGATTTTGTGTGTATTCACGTTCTAAAGCAGATATCTCATCGGTAAGTTTCTGCATTCGGCGTCGTAGATCTTTTAGAACCCCGGCCTGTGCGCCCATACAAACACCCCTAATAGTAACTTTAAATGCCTCCCATAGAGTCCCAGGGCTGTCGACCGAACCAGTATTTTCTTTAAAAATCACTGATGGCCGCACCAACGGTGCATCTGAACACTTGGTCTGTAAGTGCGGAGGGTTGTAATTGCCACTGAAACGGGGGGCGCTCACAGGTAGGGACTTGCAGCTCTAAGAGCACGGGGGAGTGGTCTGACAATGTTTTGGCTACGTGGCATACATCAAGCACCCAGGTACATGCTATCTCAGAAAGGAGCCAATAGTCCAGGCGGGACCATGAGCCATGCACAGTAGACACAAATGTGCTTTCCCTTATACCAGGATGCATCACACGCCATATATCCCGTATATTCCCTGCGTCCAGAAATCCCAGGAGTGCCTCAGACGCCTGGCCGTGGCGCAGCGCGCCGCACCCCTGTTTGTCCAGTTGGCCATCCAAGCAGGCATTAAAATCCCCCCCCCCCCCCCAGATCAACTCAGCCGGAGAAAATTTGGAGATGCGGCGCCAAACATCTGCAAAAAAAGAAGGGTCGTCTACATTTGGGCCGTAGACATTTACTAAGAGGACCTCCATGCCCCCGAGCCGCCCATGAATAATCGCAACCCTGCCTTGAGTATCAGTTTCCGTGTGCAGCACGGTGAAGGGGACCCCCTTCTTCACCAAAATCATCACCCCCCGGGCATAAGAGGAGTAAGAGGAAGCCACCCTCAGCCCATCGGGAGCCCACATTCTTTTCCGATTGTTGAGTAAGATGTGTCTCCTGTAGGAACACTACCTGGGCCTGCAGTCTGTCTAGCTGTGCTAACACTGACCGTATCTTCTTGGGATTATTTAAGCCGCGCACGTTCCAGGTGAGAAACTTTACGTTACTTCCCATGGAACGGCACGGTCAGATGTACGAAGTAGTGTGAAAGAGATACTGTAGATGCGTCCGAAAGGGTGCGCCAGATTAACAAAAATAGAGCGCCTAGTAACCCACCGAGCCCACCCCCCACAACCCCCCACCCACTTCAGCGACCCGAACATGCCAAAGCCATCCCATCCCGAAAAAAACAATCCCCAACATGGGGAGCCACATATGTACATTCTTATTTGGGGAACACCCATAGGGGGGAAACCAGAGAGCTACGGACCTCCCACTAAGCGGGAGGAGGCTGATCAGGTATAGGAAATGTGCGAGGAGTAGCTAGCATACATCAAGCAACTTGCATCAAACCTACTGCTGCTTCTATGTGGTATCATCAATAAAGAGGAGTAATCTAGGAGAATCTAGAACAATAATCAGCACATATATCAAATGTAGCCAGGTATGCCGCACAGGAGGATCCCACCCACCAAAGTCCCACAAGAGTCCAATCCCGAACCATGGGGGACAGTTGAGACGCAGTGCAGCCCATCCGCAGCGTGGTCAAGGGGCCACAGCAAAAACAATGTATGCTTATCAACAACATCCAAACTGTGGCCGGAGACTTAGGACGCCCCAGGCACCGAGTTACTGTGCCTCGTCGTCCATATCCGCAGCTGGCGCAGTTCGCTTCTGCTTCAACTTTTTAACGTGGTCCATTGCTGCTTTGGGAGTCATAAATATCTTGCTGTCCCCATCTTGGCCGACCCGTAAACGGGCTGGATAGAGCATGGCGTAGGGAATACCTTCAGTCTGTAGGGCAAATTCTCGTCGTGCTGCCTGAACGGCCACAGTGAAATCCGGAAACATAGATAGCGTGTTCCCCTGATATTGGATATTGCCTTTCTCACTCGCCAGTCTCAAAATGGTGTCCCGGTCTCGGTAGTTCAGCAGGCGGGCTATTATAGGGCGGGGGGGAGCACCCGGCACTGGTCGCGCCGCCAGTGAACGGTGCGGTGCGCCCGCTCCACTATGAAAATAGGGGAGAGATGTTTGGGGCCGAAAATTTCTTTGAGCATGGACTCCATGAAAGTCTCCATCTTGCCGGTGTTGGTGGATTCCGGCAGGCCCGTGACGCGTATGTTATTGCGGCGCGACCGGACTTCCAAATCCTCGTTCTTTGCCTCAATAAGAGCTAGGACCTTTTCCATATGTAGAGCCTTGTCCGCCACTTCACTAAGGCCATCTTCATTTGTGGAGACACACTGCTCTATCTCCCCCATTCTCGCATTTTGTTTCTCCAATTGGGATGCCACGTGGTCAAGTCTATGGTTCATTGCCGCCATGTTCCCTTCGATAGCCTGCAAACTCTTTTGCATAGCAAGCAGGGTTGTTTCTAGCACGGAAGCCCCTTCACCCGGGGCATCGGCCTCGGAGTCCGAGGCGGCCCTCTGCTGCGGCCTAGTAGTTTTTCGCGCCTCGAACGTGAGGCGGGGCTGTGACTTATCTGTTCTCCCCATGTCCGCCACGAATGTACCGGAATGTAAACGCTACACTCCCAAGTCAGGTCCCAGAGGCGTGCGCACCACAGGCGATAAATTCCAAGCCAGTAAGCAGCCAGCCACAGCCCTCGGATGCAGTCCCCTCGTAGTAGTGCCAAAACTATGGCGTATCAGAGGCCCACCTTTACCAGCACACTGTCGAAGCCAGGGCCCGAACCTGTCACCATCAGCACCATCCTGGGGCCCAGGGGCCTCGCATGGCCGTCGCCGATATCACCAGGAACGCAGGGGGCGCCCCAGAACCTTTCCTTTATGGTCCTGGCCTCTGTAGGCGGGTCAAAGGGTACACAGCAGAATATTCAGTGGAAGAGGGGGGGGAGCGGCCCCTAGATAGCCACGTCCCGCTCGAGGCCCACACTCAGTACTCCAGTCCGAGGCAATTCCCCCTGGGCAGCCGCCGGCATTCACCAGTCACATCACGCCGCACGCCCCACACACAGGCCACAGCTCGCAGGCCGCAGCGTAGCTGACAGGCCTGCTCCCGCCTCCGCAGCAGCAGGCCTAAGCTCAGCCGCGCCCCACTCACCGCAGCCCGCAGCAGGCGCTTCTCTCTCCGGCGGCGTACACGGGGTTCCACGGGCCTCTGCCCGTTGTCCGTAGTCCGCAGCTGCGCCCAGTTCGGATAGTCGCAGATGCGGCCGTCGGGGGTAGGATCGTCCACCGCCGCGAGTGCCCCCGTCGTCATGCAGCCCGTCGCTGCTTCTCACCAGGGCAAGTCGCCTCTCTACTTGGGGCGCCGCACTTCCGCAGCAGGCCCGGCAGCAGTTCACGAGCGGCCCCGCATGGAGTGCACTGTCATCGCCAGCATCTGAGCCCCAGAACAGGATTGCGCCGTTTCCGCAGGAGGGCGCAGTGGCCGGCACTTCTCCCCCTCCACACTCCCGCTGGAGCCGCACTCCTCAGTGCTCAGAAACGGCGGCCGCCATTTTGCTTCGCACCGGACCAAGCCCCAGGGTGCAGACTTCACTGCGTTATCGGCACCTCCAGCCGTCCTCGAGGCCCCCACCAGCTGCGGGGGGTCTCCCGCTGTGCAGCACCGCGTTTAACAGCGGAGATGCGGTGTTTATCAGGCGGATAATGGGCGGATTGGTGATCAGCCTGGCAGAGCTACACTAACGTGCGGCCATCTTGCCTGGCGCCCTCTAGCGCCCCCCTATTATACAATCTCTAATACAAGCACACACTCATCCATACAGCCACTCTCACAATCACGTATAGTCATTTATATACTCCAACACTCACATATACTGCCTTTCACATATGTAGTTACTCACACATGTACCACTCACCAACACACCCATACACACACTCACCCACCCATACAGCCCTTCACAGATGCACTCTTCAACCCATAAACCCAGTGAATCACCCAATCACACATCTATGCACAGTCACACACCCCCCACCCACTCACACAGATACTCAGGCACCCATACAGATACTCAGACAACCAATCAATAACCCATATACACAGTCATCTAGCTACTCACCAACCCATGCAGCCACTTATACACCAACTGACAGACTGATAGACATTTACAGTTTACTCACTAACCCATGCATTCAGTAAGATACGCTTAATCAGTCACTTATACAATCAGTCACGCACCTACTAAATCATCCATTCAGACACTTATACATCCACTCATTCTTCAATACACCTTGGTGTGTGTATGTATATATATATATAAAACATATTTCACTGGATGATGCCATCAGTGATGCCATCAGTGATGCCATCAGTGATGCCATCAGTGATGCCATCAGTGATGCCATCAGTGATGCCATCAGTGATGCCATCAGTGATGCCATCAGTGATGCCATCAGTGATGTAATTTGAGATGTCATGAGTGATGTCATCAGTGATGTCACTGACCATGTCATGAGTGATGTAATATGTGACGTCATCAGCAGTGCATTGCGGGGGCGCGAGTTATAGTTAGCTGAACTAACTATAACGTCCGAATTTCTCTGGTTTTGTACGAGTGAAATGTCCAACTAACTATAACGTCACTGAAACCTGTGTTTTTTTTCAGTGAATATATATATATATATATATATATATATATATATATCCTACTGGCAGTCGCCAGTAGGTAGTTATAGTTAGAACCTAGTTTCCATAGGAAAAGCGTTTTTGATTTGCCAATATCTTTGGCGCCGTTTGACGAATCTTCCTGAAATTTTCCAAAAAATAGGGTTGGACCGCTCAGTTTGTGTTGAAGGTTTCGGGGTGATTCGTCAAGCGGGGGCCGAGAAAAAAGGGGGGTCCCAAAGCGCGTTTTCTCCGTGTTATTTTCCATTGGAAACTTTTACAGGCTGCAGCCCGACCTGCTGAACGGAATTACACCAAATTTGGCAAAAAGGTAGGTCTTGGTTTAGACTGTGCCCTTTTTTTTTAAATGGTGTAAATCCGTTAAGTAGTTCCTGAGAAATTTTTAAAAGAAAAATATCGATATCTGAGCATCGAGGAGGGTTCACGAACCCTCCCAGGCACGAGCTTCACTCTGATTGGCTGCCAACACTCCAAACCAGGAACTGTTGGCAGCCATCTTGTGACTCGGTAACCGAGTCACAAGAAAAAGGGTGAAACAAAGATAAAAAAAACATGAAAAGGGGGCAGGGTACAAACACCCTGACCCCCTAGGCCTGCTCAGGGGGTCTCACAAGGACCCCCAGGGCCCAAAAAAGCATTTTCATTAATGCTGTGTGGGGGGGCACGCGACCCCCCGCAGCCCCGGGGACCGCCAGCTCCCCGGGGCATTGTGCAAAAAGTGTGGGGGGGCCTCGCGGGCTTTTTTTATAATTAGGGTGGGGGGGCCTCGCAGGCCCAACCAAGCCCCAAGGACCGCCACCTCCCCGGGGCTCTGTTTTAAAAAATAAGTGTGTGGGGGGCTCGAGACCCCTCACACGCCCCGGGACCACCACCTCCCGGGGCACTAAATATTGAAATTGGGGGTCCGTTACGGACCCCCAAGCCCCGGGGACCACCACCTCCCCGGGGCTTTGAAAATGAAGGGAGGGGGGCCGCGTGGCCCCCCTCCTGGAGCCCTCGATGGCCCTGGGGACCGCCACCCCCCAGGGCCGGCTCCTGCAATGTCCCGGGGTGCCTACCCGCGGGACATTGCTCTTTGCTATGGCAGGGCGGGAGCACATAGCAAACTCTGCTTTGCTTCATTGAAGCGAGAGCAGGGAAACCTGCTCTTGCTTCAATGAAGCAAAGCAGAATTGCTTTTGAGCAAGGGGAGCTGCATGTCAGCAGCTCCCCTTGCTCAAAAGCAATGCCGGCTCCTGCAGGAGGTGGGGAGCAGGTGGGACCGTGGGGGCATTGGGGCTCCCCTCCCACAGTCCCTGCGGCCATAATTGGCCTGAGGAGCCCCCACATAAATACATAAATTAAAAAAAGTCTGGCCATGCCCCGGGGGATGGGGTCCCCGGGACCGAAATTGGCCTCGGGAGGGGGGCCACGCGGCCCCCTTCCCGTACATTTTTTTTTTTTTTTTTTTTTACTAAATAGGGGTCAGGCCCTGGGGGATGGGGTCCCCAGGGCCCAAAAAAATGTAAAAGAAGGGGGGCAACACAGCCCCCCTTGTAAAAAAAGAAATGGTAAAAAAAAAAACTGCATCTCACCGGAGGCCACGCCCCCTTTCTCCACCACTCTGCAACCGCGCCCCCCTGGCGAGTTGTTAGTTGGGGAATTAATTCCCCTTGAATACTGAGGGTCCCTGTGGGCCAACTAGCCCACCAGGTACCTTCAATATGCGCCACAGAGCTGGATTGCAGAGAGGTGGTCCGAGGCCACGCCCCTTTTTACACCACTCTGCAAACGCGCTTCTTGGCGCACTGTTGGTGGGGCGATGAGGTCCTCAGTGGACTTCATCCCCCGAGCAGCAGTGCGCCAAGAGGCGCGTTTGCAGAGTGGTGTAAAAAAGGGGGCGTGGCCTCGGACCACCTCTCTGCAATCCAGCTCTGTGGCGCATATTGAAGGTACCTGGTGGGCTAGTTGGCCCACAGGGACCCTCAGTATTCAAGGGGAATTAATTCCCCAACTAACAATTCGCCAGGTGGGCGCGTTTGCAGAGTGGTGGAGAAAGGGGGCGTGGCCTTTGTCTACCTCTCAGCAATCCCACTGCGTGGGGCTTACTGGAGGTAAGAGGTAGGCTAGTTGGCCCCTAAAGGACCCCCAGCAGCGAAGGGGACTTCAATCCCCATCCAAGAGCGCGCCCGGGAGCGCGTTTGTAGAGTGGTGGGCAAAGGGGGCGTGGCCTGGTACGAGTACTTACCAATCCCGCTGTGTGGGACTTACTGGAGGTAACAGGAGGGGAAGTTGGCCCCCAAGGATGTTCTTGGGGGCCAACTACCCCTCTTGTTACCTCCAGTAAGTCCCACACAGTGGGATTGCTAAGACGTCTTTGGAGGCCGTGCCCTCTTTCTCCACCACTCTGCAAACGTGCCTCCTGGCAGACTACGGGATGGGGGATGAAGTCCAATTTAGTCCTGAGGGAGTTTGGGGGCCAAGAAGCCCTCCTGGTACCTCCTGTAAGTCCTACGCAGCGGAATTCCTGAGCGCTGGTCGGAGGCCCAGCACCCTTTCTCCACCACTCTGCAAAGGTGACTGCTACTTAAAGAAGCATCTTTCTGCACCTCTGATTTGGAGGTAGTTTTAATCCCCCTGCCCTATTATGTACTAGGGCCTTACAGAGGAGGTCATGCTAATCACAGGGGTACCCCAACGCATAGTGTTCCCTAGTGTATGTAGGTGTTTTCACTGTATTCCAAGTGTCTTTTAGCATAGCACTGGCTCTAGGCCTGGTTAGTCAGAGTCAGTTACCTCCAGTACCCGTCAGCAAAAAGTTGGGGGCACAGGAGGACTTTCTGCTCCTCTGTTGGTTCTTTCTGCACATCTCTTGCTTCTTCCTGCACTTTTCTTCGTCTTTCTGGACTTCTGTTGCCTCTTTCTGCATTTGTCTTGCTTCTTTCTGTGCCTTTGTTCCTCTTTCTTCATATGTCCTACCTCTGTAGGCATAGTTAGAAATTGGCATTTAAAAAACATTTGAAATTCACTGAAAAAACCATAGGTTTCAGGCACATTATAGTTAGAAATTAGCATTTAAAAAACCTTAGAAATACACTGAAAAAAACAGAGGTTTCAGGGACGTTAGTTAGTTGGACATTTCACTCGTACAAAACCTGTGAAATTCGGCCGTTATAGTTAGTTCAGCTAACTATAACTCGCGCACCCGCAATGCACTGCTGATGACTTCACATATTACATCATTCATGACATGGTCAGTGACATCACTGATGACATCTCAAATGACATCACTGATGACATCATCCACGTGATAATCTGATGCACCTCCTCACACCCTAATATAACCTTTGACACACCCACTCTAAAATACAGAGTACCATTTTCGAAACCATAGACACACCATCACCAGTTACTACATACTCACTCACTGATTCCTAGGTCAACACACACATACACTCATTCATCAATACAGCACTATCATATGCACTCATAGACCTATACAGACACTCACACACCGCCACTCACCCATAGAGTTACTTACACACCTAGTCAGTCATGTAAAGAATCAATCACACTCACATTTACTCACCTATACAGTTATACACACACCACCTCACCTATTCATACACATACTTACTCTCTTATACAATCACAGACACAAGCACACACTCGTCCATACAGCCACTCTCACTATCACTCACTCTCACATATAGTCATTTATATACTGCAACACTCACATATACTGCCTTTCACATATGTAGTTACTCACACATATACCACTGAGACATCCATTCACTCACCAACACAGCCATACGCACACTCACTCACCCTCACTCACCCATACTGCCCTTCACAGACACACTCTTGAACCCATACTCCCAGTGAATCACCCACTCACACATCTATGCACAAAGTCACACCCCCCCAACACCCACCCAAACTCAGGCACCCATACAGATACTCAGACAACCAATTAATAACCCATATAGACACTCGTGTAGCTACTCACCAACCCATGCAGCAGCTTACACAACAACAGACACACTGATACAGACATTCACACAGTTTAGTCACTAACCCATGCATTCAGTAAGACACATTTAATCACTCACTTATACAGTCACGCACCTACTAAATCCTCCATCCAGACACTTATACACCCACTCATTCGTCAATACACCTTGGCATATATATAAAACATATTTAAACTTTATAGAAACAGTCACTGGATGATGTCATCAGTGATGTCATTTGAGATGTCATCAGTGATGTCACTGACAATGTCATGAATGATGTAATATGTGACGTCATCAGCAGTGCATTGCGGGGGCGCGAGTTATAGTTAGCTGAACTAACTATAACGGCCGAATTTCAGTGGTTTTGTACGAGTGAAATGTCTAACTGTAACGTCCCTGAAACCTCTAGTTTTTTCAGTGAATATATATATATATATATATATATATATATATATATATATATATATATATATATATATATATTAAATCGAGCTGTAAGTGATTTCCGTTGTGGCCTGAATTTTCTTTTTTGTAAATTTTTTTTAGGGTTGGTGTTTTTCCATAATTCCTTTTAAATTTTGTGATACTTTTTTTCCAAATATTTGATTTTTGTTATTAGAATTCTCTGGGTGTTGATTGGATTTGCGTGTGAATCTTAGTAATTGTAGGATCTAATCACTTGCTGGTTTGTTTTGTTGAGAATGCTACATTTGGGGCTTGGTCCTGGCACCCCTATACCTTTTGTGCGCTGTTGACCAATCTGCACAAAAACACTTGCTGGTTTGTTTTGTGGAGAATGTTGCGTTTGGGGCTTGTTCCCTGCACTCCTATACCTTTGTGCCTTGTTGACTAATCTGCACACTACCTTTCAAGTTCAAACTCAAATGGGAATGTTTGCTTTTGGGAAGTTTTGTACAGGTTGTCAAACAGGGCCAAAGTTTTATAAGAGATACAAAATGGCTTTGAAATGGGTTGCACGTAGTGCTACTATGTGATTGGTACTTGAGAAAAACAATGAATGGCTTTTGCTATGTCTTTGAGCAGTGGACGCCAGTGCTATGTTCATGGTTATGAGTAACTCTATTGACCGTGCCACTTGCACAGTGCGATTCCAACACATACTCTGTATATGCAAGGTCTGCCAACATCACAAAGGCAAGTCCCCTTTGATGAAATATTTTGGGAAACTACTTGAGATAACACACATGCACCTTTAAAAATATAGTGGGTATTGAGTGTCAGTACTCCATTCTAGGTAACCAAAACCAATTTGCACACTGCGAAGCGCCTGGTGTTTAAAAAATAAAAATAAAAACAGAGATGTTCCCTTGCTTCACTGTAGAACATTGCCAGCAAAAAATAGCAAGGGGAGCAGGGCTACAGTGGCTAGCTCAAGTATGACTCTTTGGAGAAAGAACGGGGCTGTGCTTCTGCGGTATCCTGCACCTCCAACAATGCGGTGGTCAAGCCATCTTTTCTCTTTCTTCTGTTTCTCTCTAAGAGATCAGGAAAACAAAAATGGAGGCTTCCAGTGGGTAAGATGCACTATCACATTAAACCTTAAATTAAGGGCCATAAAAAGCCAATATACTAAAACATTGGGCTCCCCGTCCCCCAAACCTGCATAGTTAGAACCTGTCAAATGGTCTCTTACAACTGTCTCAGTTCTAGAGCTTGGTAGCTGGCGGAAGGGGCAGTATTGAATCTGCCTGCCTACCGTTTGGAAAGGAACCATCAAGGTTTTCGCAACACTCATTGTCTGCCAGTGTGAGTCCGGGCTTCGAGATAACATGAACTTCTGTCACACAGTACAACACTATTATAGCCTTATAGCCCGCTGCCGAGGGCTATACCGGCTGTTAAAGGCCCTGATCCCGAGTTATAGGGTGAGGGCCTATAACGAGGGAGAGGGCCTTTAACAACCGGTATAGCCTGAGGCAGAAGGGCTATAAGGCTATTAGAACATTCCACCCACTAAGGGTAGAATGTTCTAAATTAAAAATGGAGAAAGAAAAAGACAAACATTGGAATGTTAGAGCGCTGGGCTTATACCAGCCATTATAAGCCCAGAGCAACTCCATTGTCTTCAATGGAGCTCCCAACATTCCAATGGTCTAATAGGAATTAAGCAGCCACCAGTAGTCCAGGCGGCTGAGTTATGGAAGGAAGCAAATGTGTTTGATGCACACACCAGCTCCTTTGAGTTTTTCAATATAAAGAAGCTGCCACAAACATGCCCTCTGTGAACTTTTTTTGGACAGCAATGCAGTTATTCTGTATATCTGTGACTAGCATCAACCGGTCAACAAGTATGTGGCAGCTTCTTGGTGATGGAGAGGATATTATGATGGCTTTCTTTTGTTCTTTGTCAAAGTACTGGTTAAAATGGGAATGTGTTTGGAAAGCTAATATCCACTCTTGTTTGGTTCATACCAGAAGCAGAGGGATTCTGAGTTTTAAATTAGCCTTTGGGGCATGGTTAAGTGTGTGATTCATAGAAAGCTATTCAATCCTTGATGCTTTTTCTGATTTTTAGAGTAGTGTGTCTTTAAATTAAAGTAAGGGGATGTATCTATCTGTCAATGTACAAAAAGTTTATTGTGTAGTAAATTAAAACCATGACAATATAAGACATTTAAAAGACGTTATACAAAGAGCAAAAAAGTGAGTAGGTCCTTGCGATGCCCTCTAACGTAACTGACACATAGTACCTAAGAATAAAGCTCACAGTGTGCGATCGGCTTTAGTTAGCTTTAAGACAATATAACTGTTTAAAATCTATTATAGATAAACCAAAGTAAAGATATGTGAGAAACAGTAAATCTTGATAAGGCTATATAACACATACATACATACTTGTAATATCCCCTCCAATTTTTTTTTTAAATCCACTGCAATTAGGTTAAATACATAGCAATTGTTAAAACTCAAATTACAAAAAGGTCAGACTATAAAGTGCCTAATGTCCGTAGTACAGGAAGTAGGAGTTATCAATCGGCAGTCATCTCTGCACATTGTTGTGTTTTTTTTAAGAAGGTCCTGCACTGCTTTAAAAAAATGTCCAATTCTTGCCAGTTCAAGGGGAACCATGGTGCTAAAAATCCAGTTCATTGCATTGTTACATGTTCTTATGCCATGGATTAAAAAAGTGGCTTTAATAGTGTTTGCCGGAAGTGGAGCAATGTCGGACAGCAGCAAAGTAAATGTGTAAAAGTTTCAAATTTGTATCCGCATAGTCTGCACCTGACGATATTAGAGTTCAGTGGCCAGTTTGGATTGAAGTCTTTAATTTGTAATGCCAACATCCATACGGCCAGAATTTGGGTTAGGCAGGCTTTCCCGATTGTGCAATTAAGATAAGATTGTGCCTGGAGGCCAACGTGGCAGTCGTTGTGTGAGGCTGCCAGGGTCCTTAGCGGCGGTGTGGACTTGATGTTTTCCATGTTCGCGGTCTTCAAGAGGAATTTTATCTGTTTTTTCAATATGCTTTTTACTGCAGTGTGCATGAGTGATAAAGTGTTTAGAACAGTCAGATCTATTTGAAGAGTGGTTGCTGCCTCCGTTAAATAAGTGGACCAAGGGCTATTTTTAATTTTGAATATATTTTGCAGAGTAAATTTCAAGGTGCAGGGCGTGGCAGTGATGCATCTGTAATAATATTTTAGAAATGACCCCATGATAGACTGTTATGTTCCATATAGGTACCCCAATATCGGCTCAGGTAGTGAATGCACCTTTCACCTACATTCCCCTGATATTACACTACATAACGGTTCTTAGTACTGACCTTTTACCTAGTTGCGGTAATGTTTAAAGATGAAATGGGATTTTCTCCGAAAAGCTTAAGCCTCATTGATTATGCATGAGGATTCTTGGAATCGCAGCAGGACAGCAGGCCTACCATCTCCTGCATAATAACTACGTATACGGGTCATTCCTTCCGTCATCCTTGTCCGACATGACACAGCAGGGTATATCCCCAGGGGGTACCACTTTGGGTATATGTACACCATATTTTGCTGAGGTAGTCCGAGGAGAAAAGGACTTCCATGCTGACACACTGACGCGAGACGCTGAGGTTCCTGCACGCAGACACTCCAGCTCGCAGTGGTCCGACATCCCTTATGAGGTGTTCATCTCGAGACCAAGACGGGGTCCCACAGTCTCTCACTTCAGGTAATGGGGTTGACTTTATCCTAGAAGGATTCTTGGCTTTACACCCACATACATGCTAGGTACACTTAGGTACATCTAGTTAGGGTCGCATCATAGGAGTACGCATTTATTACTGTCATGTATTTTATATACTTGCCTGTATTCATTGTTTTAGTACGATAGTAGAAATCTACCATCCTTTTACTCTTAGTGCTTATAATCATTTATATCTGTTACTGTCTAATGGTTGTTTCATCACACCTATTTTACACTAGAATGACGCTGGTTCAATAAATGCCTATTGAATAACGTCCCCACCGTTTATTCTGTGTATCTCTCTGAGACGAAGTGAGCAAGAGTGACTGAGCAAAAAGCTGAGGGATCAGGGTTGTCATGTTCAATAGTTGCCAAGAACTATTCTCTCCTTGGTAAGAGGGGTTTCTAGTGGCACTGTGAGCTAGCTGGTATACAGGCTAACATACCCGGTAGGGGTGTCTAGAATCAGTCTGACACCAATCCTATAGTGTATGTTGTCTAAACGCGCAGATCTTATATATGTTCATAGGAACTACACAACAAGACCACTCAATGCCCTCCAGGCCAAATTCGAGTCTCACCAGAGATCCCCTGGTATAATAAGGCAACTTGAACACTCTTTTGTAGACTTTTAGATGTAGTTTTTCCATAGTTTTAATGAGTTAGCCTGGAACCATGTGCTCAGTTAGTTGTAGGATTTTGCTCCTGTGATTTTTAAGGGACCCAGAGACCAATTGCAATTTGTTTGGTTTTGCGTTCTTCCGAATGATAAAACCTTTGTTTCGGAAGCGTTTACTATCATCTTGTTTGCCATGTTTTATCTGTGAAGAGAGTTTAAGGCTCTCTGGATTCCTATTTTTGAATTGTTAAGCAGAACAATGTCGTCCGCGTACTGCAATATTGTGATCTTAGTTTTGCCTATTTTTGGGGGAATAAGATTGGCATTAAGTGCCCGGGATGTGTCCGCTGTATATAGATTAAACAGCATTGGAGTGAGAACGCACCTTTGCTTTAGCCCTCGGTTAGCGTTGATCTTCCTGGTTAACGGAGTGTCTGACAGCTTGACCCTCACACAAGTTGATGAATATAGTGATATAATGGCATTAAGCAGGTCACTTGGTATACCCCACACCTGGAGTTTGCTCCATAAAATACCCCTGTCTGTCTATCTCCATCTGTCTATCTAGTCGCCACTGTGTTAGTTAGGTCGAAGTTATTTGAACTTTCATACATTTCTCACAGAAAGCTAATTTATCAAATTATTTAATGTGTCTGGTATTAATATTACAAGAGATGTTCTAACAGCAAAAATCCTTCAAACTGTTGTAATTCCTTTATATTGCACTTTTTTTTATCCTCCCCAACATAGACCCAATATGGAGTTTAATATTATTCAAATTGTGTACGTCAGTAAATTATTTGTTATTGTAATGCTTTTATCCTGTCACTTACATGCACATATTTTTATATACTTCTCTTGACATAAACAAGTACTCAAAGTTTTGTGTTCTTCACATCATATGTCATAACTGCTATTTTCTTTCTCAATTTACTTTTGATATCTTCAACATTTGGTCCCACTGTTGATGTCCCTTTCTTTCTAATGGCCGCTCTAGCCTTCAGGAGATGTCTCTTAAGCCTTCTGGCCCACTCCTCATTTATTGCCTTTAATTTTCAGGGCCATCCGGATGAATTCCTTTGTAAATGCTAATTTCTCGAAAGCGGCTGAATAGATTGACATCAAATAACAAAAAGCACAATTTCAGACTAAAGTTCTAACTTTTTGCCAGATTTTTTGGGAATTCTGTTCAGCTGTTGTTTATCGGAAAGCAAACTTTCCTATGGGAATTAACATAGGACATCATACTTTTGGGACCCCCTTTTTTAGGTCGAGCCTAGCAGCGCGCACGCGCTGCTCTGCGAGGCTTCTTGTGTTTACTCCGTGTGGGTCTGACTCCTCCCACACATAGGATTGGCTTGTGCGTGTGTCTTTCAATAATGAAAGCACGCAAATTGCTAAAGGCCGGTGCATGTCCCGCCTCTTTTTTAATGTTCACTCCCACGGCGTTTTGCTCTCAGGAGTGAGCAGCGGCGCGCAGGGTGGTGTTGTATTTGTTGTGAAAACACACACCTATACCGAAGACACCATTTCTGACGGGTCTGTTCGGATTTTCTCCTATGGCCACTACCAAGCTGTGTTCATCTTTCAGCAATTGTGTTTATTTTGTGTTTTTTTTTTTTTCTTTCCTCTTCCTATTGACACTTAAGGATTACAGCGGCACAGGGCTGAAGGATTGACAGCGAGTGCTGTATATAACACACTGTAAATGTGATTAATCTAGACCGGTAGTCACTCAGCTGAGTCAGGGAATGTTAGAACTGGCCGGTAACTGGTTTTCCAAAGCAACTCGAGCTTGGCAACCCGCTCCCCCTTCCCCCAATAGCCTTATGGTACTGCCCACTCGCCGGCAGCACACTTCTGTAAGTCAAGAGGACGGTTCATTTTGCATCATTTGGGCTTTGCCTTCTCTTAAAAGCCCGATTGCTTTCAGTATTTCTGTACACGCTGCACATTAGTAACATCTTTAACGTGGAAGTTGATCAGAGCCTGTTGGAAACTGAATCTAATAAACCAGTCTGAGCCACCGAGAGGCGCAGCCCCGCCGGTGCGCAGAGTACCCTGGGTCATTACTGCAAACTGTTGTCAGCCAGGAGCTCAGCCGGCGTCAGCACAGCATAAACACAGCACTCTCGCATCTCCTAATTGAGCGGACCCATGTGCTGCAAACAGATGATATTCAGGGCACTTCCCGGTGATTGGCCTGGTGCGGTATTGTGGTCCACAGCTAGAACACATTGTCTCCTCTGTCTTTGGCCAGCAGTAATACGTTTTAAAGTTCCCGTTTTCAGCAACAACATGCTTTCGCAAAATGCCCACTAGTGTGCATTGCAGGACCTTAAGAAACAGAAGTTTATGGTGAAAGCAATATGTTAAAACAGGCACAGCACATGGATGCTGGAAATGTGAAAGGGTGGTTATTAAAAATTTTTTAAACTACACAATGAAAACGCAGTACTTTGCTTCAGCCAAACTTTGCGTACATTGCTATTTGCACCATCTCAGTCCCTCAGCCTTCTAAAGTTGATATATTGAAAACACCACACATTTTACTAAAACATTAAGGTCTTTGTATCGTTTTAATCCACACTTACAAGATCTCCAATCGTTGGGTACATCAAACGCTCTCTTTTCTTCTTAGGCACAGGTTGGGTCACATAGCTTAAAAACAAGCCAATAGCTCTGGCTAAGCACTTGTAAGGTCCCAAAGGCGAGACCTATTGGCTATGCCAATGCTTGTCTTGTTTCCAGCTTGATGGATTGGCACTAAACTTTCAAACAAGGAGCCAAAGGGAATGAATCTTTTTGAAAGTTTCTGTGCAGAATTGTCAAGCGGTGGCAAAATTATTTAAGAAAAAAAGTGTGTGAGATATATATATATATATATATATATATATATATATAATATGTTTTTATATATTTTTGTTGATTTATCTGTGCCAAATCCCATTTTCGGTGAACATGCCTGTTAATCTATCACAGAAATGGACATGCAAACGAGCTGTCACGAACACCGACGTTGGGTGATTCAAAGTGCTGTAGGAAGTAGATTTATCCCACTAAGTCTCCCCCTTGCCATATTTTAAATGCAGCATGACTAATTTTAAACATTGTAAGCGCGAGATGTTATTTTATTTTGTTACACTTTCATTGAATTCCTGGTTTGTGAATATCTCGGCAATGCGTTCTCTGTATAATGTGCAGTGATGTGGTTTTGCATTAAGCAGTTAATTCTGACATTTAGCTGCATTAAGCAGTTTTAAAGACACGTATAATAGTTGTCTCGCAGCACATCTAGTATGTAAAGTGAGTATACTTACATGTGTATATGATTACAGGGAAATGCACTGCTTGACCATCTGCATTTCAGAAACTTTTCTATGTCCATGAATGTAATCAGGTATTTAAGTGTAAGTTATAATGGCGCTGTTGAGATTGAGAAAGGCTGCTGGGTCAGCCGAAACGCATCTCTCTTGTTGGCTGGGTCGGAGGAGGCTAAATGAAATTAAAAAGCCTTCGACCAAGTTGCCCTTGTGTGCGTGCTCTTTCCCAAGTGGAGTAGAGGTTTAGTTGGATGGATGTGTATATATATGTGTGTCTATATATATATATATATATATATGTGTGTGTGTGTGTATATATATATATATATATATATGTATATGTATGTGTGTATATATATATATATATATATATATTATCTACTGGCAGTCGCCAGTAGATAGTTATAGTTAAAACCTATTATCCATAGGAAATCTGCGACATTCTATTTGAAATAACGTTGGCGCCGGTTGACGAAGCTTCGTGAAAGTTTCCAACTTGTTGGGGCGCTCCGGTCCGCTCCTATCCTGAAAGTCTCGGGGTGATACGTAAAGCGGGAGCCGAGAAAAAAGGGGGGTCCCAAAACGCGTTTTCCCCATTCATTTTTCCATAGGAACCTTTAGTCGCAGCTACAGCCCGAACTGCTGAACGGAATTACACCAAATTTGGCGAAGAGGTAGCCCTTGGTTCAGTGTCGTGCCTTTTGCTTAAATGGTGTAAATCCGTTCAGTAGTTCCTGAGAAAATCAAAAGTAAAGTCACATATATATCTGGGCGGAGCCTAACCACACATGTCATCGTGAGATCTGATTGGCTGTCAGCACTTCATCCTGGAATTGCTGGCAGCCATCTTGGGACCAATATAAATGATAGTACCTCATTGAAATGCATTGTAGTGAATAGAAGATTTTGAGGGTCACCAAAAGGAGAACTATAAAGGGTGATAACAGGCTTTAGTTACATTAGAATTTATTTGTTGATGGTACCATACTAATTTTAGGAATTGTGGTGTATTCTAAGGTGATTTTACCATGTGAAAAACCTTCTGCTGGGATATCATGAATCATGTTTGAGAGAACACTATTTTCTCATGCTTGTCCCATGGAGGTTTGGAAGCTGCTCCAGAAGCTAAATGAGAGCATATTTTCTGTAAATTCACATTATCTTTCTCACTCATGTGAGAATGAAGTCTGACATTCTCAGTAAAACATGTACATCCAACAAGGGCAGAGACTGTCAGTTGATTCCTTTGTGTTCTACTGCAGCTTCCCAGAGTGTTCTAAAGAACAACTAGAGTGCTAACAGCCTTACTTATGACAAAAGTATGGCACACCTGAAGCCATCTTGATTGGAATAAACTGGTAACACTTAAAACATTTAATTTAAAAAGGAACAAAATGATGGGGTTCATTTTGTCATAGAAATTATGGTTAGTGCTGTAGAAAGAAAAATTAGGACATATTTTAAGTGTGATCTCAAATATCTTCCTGTTATATTTCAACAGGAGCAGCCTGCCAGTTGATGCCTTTGTGTTCTACTGCAGCTTCCCAGAGTGTTCTAAAGAACAACTAGAGCGCTAACAGCCTTACTTATGACAAAAGTATGGCACACCTGAAGCCATCTTGATTGGAATAAACCGGTAACACTTAAAACATTTAATTTAAAAAGGAACAAAATGAGGGGTACTTTTTGAAATAGAAATTATGGTTAGTGCTGCAGAAAGAAAAATTAGGGCATGTTTTAAGTGAGATCTCAAATCCTCTTCTATTTCATTAGAAAATTCTGACATGCAGACTGAAACAATCACTTTCAATACCAGCAGCAGACTACCAGTTAACTCCCTGGTGAGCAGTAGCTTTACTCCAGTGATCTAATGAGCAAGTAGAGTGCTAACATTCTGAATTTATGGCAGATGTGAGACACATCTGAATGCCTTCTTGATGGAATCAAAGTAAAAAACTGAAAGCATTTCCTACTGAGGAGACTGCAGTAAATGAAGAAATTAGGAAACTTCATAACAAA
Source organism: Calotriton arnoldi (assembly GCA_963921515.1). Lineage (NCBI taxonomy): Eukaryota > Metazoa > Chordata > Amphibia > Caudata > Salamandridae > Calotriton > Calotriton arnoldi. The sequence continues at coordinate 2,437,252 of CAWUFW010001044.1, read as the reverse complement.
GAAGTCTTCCAAGATGGCCACCAGTGAAAAAAGAGCCCAAATGTAGCACAAATATTACCCAGATGTAGCCCACATATAGCCCAATGACAAAAGTGTGCAAAACACTTTTTATTTTTAGTTTTTTGCAGTTTTATGTAGTGCAGACTGGTCAGGTATTGGAGCATTGCATCTTAAAACATGACCCCCCTACACTACAAAAACACCACTGCACTACCTTAAACCCTAAAACACTACCCCCAGCACGACCCCCTACACTACCCAAACACCACTGCACTAACCTAAATCCTAAAACACTACCACCAGCACGACCCCCTACACTACCCAAACACCACTGCACTACTCTAAAACATGACCCCCTACACTACACAAACACCACTGCACTACCCTAAACCCTAAAACACTACCCCCAGCACGACCCCCTACACTACACAAGCACCACTGCACTACCCTAAACCCTAAAACACTACCCCCAGCACGACCCCCTACACTACACAAACACCACTGCACTACCATAAACCCGAAAACACTACCCCCAGCACGACCCCCTACACTACCCAAACACCACTGCACTAACCTAAACCCTAAAACACTACCCCCAGCACGACCCCCTACACTACCCAAACACCACTGCACTACCCTGAAACATGACCCCTACACTACACAAACACCACTGCACTACCCTAAACCCTAAAACACTACCCCCAGCACGACCCCCTACACTACACAAGCACCACTGCACTACCCTAAACCCTAAAACACTACCCCCAGCACGACCCCCTACACTGCCCGAACACCACTGCACTGCCCTAAACCCTGAAACACCAGCCCCTCCATGACCCCCTACACTGCCCGAACACCACTGCACTGCCCTAAACCCTGAAACACCACCCCCTTCACGACCCCCTACACTGCCCGAACACCACTGCACTGCCCTAAACCCTGAAACACCACCCCCAGCATGACCCCCTACACTGCCCAAACACCACTGCACTGCCCTAAACCCTGAAACACTACCCCCAGCAAGACCCCCTACACTGCCCGAACACCACTCACTGCCCTAAACCCTGAAACATCACCCCCAGCACGACCCCCTACACTGCCCGAGCACCACTGCACTGCCCTAAACCCTGAAACACCAGCCCAGCACGACCCCCTACCCTGCCCGAACACCACTGACCTAAACCCTGAAACACCACCCCAGCACGACCCCCTACACTGCCCGAACACCACTGCACTGCCTTAAACCCTGAAACACTACCCACAGCATGACCCCCTACACTGCCCGAACACCACTGCTCTGCCCAAAACCCTGAAACACCAGCCCCAGCACAACCCCCTATACTGCCCGAACACCACTCCACTGCCCTAAACCTTGAAACACCAGCCCCTGCACGACCCCCTACACTGCCCGAACACCACTGCACTACCCTAAATCCTGAAACATCACCCCCAGCACGACCCCCTACACTGCCCGAGCACCACTGCACTGCCCTAAACCCTGAAACACCAGCCCAGCACGACCCCCTACACTGCCCGAACACCACTGCACTGCCCTAAACCCTGAAACACCAGCCCCAGCACGACCGCCTACACTGCCCGAACACCACTGCACTGCCCTAAACCCTGAAACACCAGCCCCAGCACGACCCCCTACACTGCCCGAATACCACTGCACTGCCCTGAACCCTGAAACACCAGCCCCAGCACAACACCCTACACTGCCCGAACACCACTGCACTGCACTAAACCCTGAAACACCACCCCGTGCATGACCCACTACACTGCCCGAACACGACTGCACTGCCCTAAACCCTGAAACACCACCCCCAGCGCGACCCCCTACACTGCCCGAACACCACTATACTGCCCTAAACCCTGAAACACCACCCCTGCACAACCCCTACACTGCTCGAACACTACTGCACTGCCCTAAACTCAGAAACACCATCCCCAGCACGACCCCCTATACTGCACGAACACCACTGCACTGCCCTAAACCCTGAAACACTACCCCCAGCAAGACCCCCTACACTGCCCGAACACGACTGCACTGCCCTAAACCCTGAAACACCACCCCCAGCGCGACCCCCTACACTGCCCGAACACCACTACACTGCCCTAAACCCTGAAACACCACCCCCTGCACAACCCCCTACACTGCTCGAACACTACTGCACTGCCCTAAACTCAGAAACACCATCCCCAGCACGACCCCCTATACTGCACGAACACCACTGCACTGCCCTAAACCCTGAAACACCACCCCCAGCAAGACCCCCTACACTGCCCGAACACCACTGCCCGAACACCACTGCACTGCCCTAAACCCTGAAACACCACCCCCTGCACGACCCCCTACACTGCCCGAACACCACTGTACTGCCCTAAACCTTGAAACCCCACCCCCAGCATGACCCCCTACACTGCCAGAACACCACTGCACTGCCCTAAACCCTGAAACACCACCCCCTGCACGACCCCCTACACTGCCCGAACACTACTGCACTGCCCTAAACCCTGAAACATCACCCCCAGCACAACCCCCTACACTGCCTGAGCACCATTGCTCTGCCCTAAACCCTGAAACACTAGCCCCAGCACGACCCCCTACACTGCCCGAACACCACTGCATTGCCCTAGACACTGAAACACCAGCCCCAGCAAGACCCCCTACACTGCCCGAACACCACTGCACTGCCCTAAACCCTGAAACACCAGCCCCAGCATGACCCCCTACACTGCCCGAACACCACTGCACTGCCCTAAACCCTGAAACACTACCCACAGCATGACCCCCTACACTGCCCGAACACCACTGCTCTGCCCAAAACCCTGAAACACCAGCCCCAGCACAACCTCCTACACTGCCCGAACACCACTCCACTAAACCTTGAAACACCAGCCCCTGCACGACCCCCTACACTGCCCGAACACCACTGCACTACCCTAAACCCTGAAACATCACCCCCAGCACGACCCCCTACACTGCCCGAGCACCACTGCACTGCCCTAAACCCTGAAACACCAGCCCCAGCACGACCCCCTACACTGCCCAAACACCACTGCACTGCCCTAAACCCTGAAACACCAGCCCCAGCACGACCGCCTACACTGCCCGAACACCACTGCACTGCCCTAAACCCTGAAACACCAGCCCCAGCACGACCCCCTACACTGCCCGAATACCACTGCACTGCCCTAAACCGTGAAACACCAGCCTCAGCACGACCCCCTACACTGCCTGAACACCACTGCACTGCCCTGAACCCTGAAACACCAGCCCCAGCACAACACCCTACACTGCCCGAACACCACTGCACTGCACTAAACCCTGAAACACCATCCCGTGCATGACCCCCTACACTGCCCGAACACGACTGCACTGCCCTAAACCCTGAAACACCACCCCCAGCGCGACCCCCTATACTGCCCGAACACCACTGCACTGCCCTAAACCCTGAAACACCACCCCCTGCACAACCCCCTACACTGCCCGAACACCACTGCACTGTCCTAAACCCAGAAACACCTTCCCCAGCACGACCCCCTATACTGCACGAACATTACTGCACTGCCCTAAACCCTGAAACACTACCCCCAGCAAGACCCCCTACACTGCCCGAACACCACTGCACTGCCCTAAACCCTGAAACATCACCCCCAGCAAGACCCCCTACACTGCCCGAACACCACTGCCCTAAACCCTGAAACACCACCCCCAGCAAGACCCCCTACACTGCCCGAACACCACTGCTCTGCCCTAAACCCTGAAACACCAGCCCCAGCACGACCCCCTACACTGCCCGAACACCACTGCACTGCCCTAAACCCTGAAACACCACCCCCAGCATGACCCCCTACACTGCCAGAACACTACTGCACTGCCCTAAACCCTGAAACATCACCCCCAGCACAACCCCCTACACTGCCTGAGCACCATTGCTCTGCCCTAAACCCTGAAACACTAGCCCCAGCACGACCCCCTACACTGCCCGAACACCACTGCACTGCCCTAAACCCTGAAACACCACCCCCAGCACGACCCCCTACACTGCCCGAACACCAGTGCACTGCCCTAAACCCTGAAACACCAGCCCCAGCAAGACCCTCTACACTGCCCGAACACCACTGCATTGCCCTAGACACTGAAACACCAGCCCCAGCAAGACCCCTACACTGCCCGAACACCACTGCACTGCCCTAAACCCTGAAACACCAGCCCCAGCATGACCCCCTACACTGCCCGAACACCACTGCACTGCCCTAAACCCTGAAATACCAGCCCCAGCACGACCCCCTACACTGCCCGAACACCATTGCACTGCCCTAAACCCTGAAACACCAGCCCCAGCACGACCCCCTACACTGCCCGAACACCACTGCACTGCCCTAAACCCTGAAACACCAGCCCCAGCACCACCCCCTACAATGCCCGAACACCACTGTACTGCCCTAAACCCTGAAACACCACCCCTGCACCGCCCCCTACACTGCCTGAACACCACTGCACTGCCCTAAACCCTGAAACACCACCCCCTGCACGACCCCCTACACTGCCCGAACACCACTGCACTGCCCTAAACCCTGAAACACCACCCCCTGCACCGACCCCTACACTGCCCAAACACCACTGCACTGCCCTAAACCCTGAAACACTACCCACAGCATGACCCCCTACACTGCCCGAACACCACTGCTCTGCCCAAAACCCTGAAACACCAGCCCCAGCACAACCCCCTATACTGCCCGAACACCACTCCACTGCCCTAAACCTTGAAACACCAGCCCCTGCACGACCCCCTACACTGCCCGAACACCACTGCACTACCCTAAAACATCACCCCCAGCACGACCCCCTACACTGCCCGAGCACCACTGCACTGCCCTAAACCCTGAAACACCAGCCCCAGCACGACCCCCTACACTGCACGAACACCACTGCACTGCCCTAAACCCTGAAACACCAGCCCCAGCACGACCGCCTACACTGCCCGAACACCACTGCACTGCCCTAAACCCTGAAACACCAGCCCCAGCACGACCCCCTACACTGCCCGAATACCACTGCACTGCCCTAAACCGTGAAACACCAGCCTCAGCACGACCCCCTACACTGCCTGAACACCACTGCACTGCCCTGAACCCTGAAACACCAGCCCCAGCACAACACCCTACACTGCCCGAACACCTCTGCACTAAACCCTGAAACACCACCCCGTGCATGACCCACTACACTGCCCGAACACGACTGCACTGCCCTAAACCCTGAAACACCACCCCCAGCGCGACCCCCTACACTGCCCGAACACCACTGCACTGCCCTAAACCCTGAAACACCACCCCCTGCACAACCCCCTACACTGCTCGAACACTACTGCACTGCCCTAAACTCAGAAACACCATCCCCAGCACGACCCCCTATACTGCACGAACACCACTGCACTGCCCTAAACCCTGAAACACTACCCCCAGCAAGACCCCCTACACTGCCCGAACACCACTGCACTGCCCTAAACCCTGAAACATCACCCCCAGCAAGACCCCTACACTGCCCGAACACCACTGCCCTAAACCCTGAAACACCACCCCCAGCAAGACCCCCTACACTGCCCGAACACCACTGCACTGCCCTAAACCCTGAAACACCAGCCCCAGCACGACCCCCTACACTGCCCGAACACCACTGCACTGCCCTAAACCCTGAAACACCACCCCCTGCACGACCCCCTACACTGCCCGAACACCACTGTACTGCCCTAAACCTTGAAACCCCACCCCCAGCATGACCCCCTACACTGCCAGAACACCACTGCACTGCCCTAAACCCTGAAACACCACCCCTGCACGACCCCCTACACTGCCCGAACACTACTGCACTGCCCTAAACCCTGAAACATCACCCCCAGCACAACCCCCTACACTGCCTGAGCACCATTGCTCTGCCCTAAACCCTGAAACACTAGCCCCAGCACGACCCCCTACACTGCCCGAACACCACTGCACTGCCCTAAACCCTGAAACACCACCCCCAGCACGACCCCCTACACTGCCCGAACACCAGTGCACTGCCCTAAACCCTGAAACACCAGCCCCAGCAAGACCCCCTACACTGCCCGAACACCACTGCATTGCCCTAGACACTGAAACACCAGCCCCAGCAAGACCCCCTACACTGCCCGAACACCACTGCACTGCCCTAAACCCTGAAACACCAGCCCCAGCATGACCCCCTACACTGCCCGAACACCACTGCACTGCCCTAAACCCTGAAACACTACCCACAGCATGACCCCCTACACTGCCCGAACACCACTGCTCTGCCCAAAACCCTGAAACACCAGCCCCAGCACAACCTCCTACACTGCCCGAACACCACTCCACTGCCCTAAACCTTGAAACACCAGCCCCTGCACGACCCCCTACACTGCCCGAACACCACTGCACTACCCTAAACCCTGAAACATCACCCCCAGCACGACCCCTACACTGCCCGAGCACCACTGCACTGCCCTAAACCCTGAAACACCAGCCCAGCACGACCCCTACACTGCCCGAACACCACTGCACTGCCCTAAACCCTGAAACAGCCCCAGCACGACCCCCTACACTGCCCGAATACCACTGCACTGCCCTAAACCGTGAAACACCAGCCTCAGCACGACCCCCTACACTGCCTGAACACCACTGCACTGCCCTGAACCCTGAAACACCAGCCCCAGCACAACACCCTACACTGCCCGAACACCACTGCACTGCACTAAACCCTGAAACACCACCCCGTGCATGACCCCCTACACTGCCCGAACACGACTGCACTGCCCTAAACCCTGAAACACCACCCCCAGCGCGACACCCTACACTGCCCGAACACCACTGCACTGCCCTAAACCCTGAAACACCACCCCCTGCACAACCCCTACACTGCTCGAACACTACTGCACTGCCCTAAACCCAGAAACACCATCCCCAGCACGACCCCTATACTGCACGAACACCACTGCACTGCCCTAAACCCTGAAACACTACCCCCAGCAAGACCCCCTACACTGCCCGAACACCACTGCACTGCCCTAAACCCTGAAACATCACCCCCAGCAAGACCCCCTACACTGCCCGAACACCACTGCCCTAAACCCTGAAACACCACCCCCAGCAAGACCCCCTACACTGCCCGAACACCACTGCTCTGCCCTAAACCCTGAAACACCAGCCCAGCATGACCCCCTACACTGCCCGAACACCACTGCACTGCCCTAAACCCTGAAACACCACCCCCTGCACGACCCCCTACACTGCCCGAACACCACTGTACTGCCATAAACCTTGAAACCCCACCCCCAGCATGACCCCCTACACTGCCAGAACACCACTGCACTGCCCTAAACCCTGAAACACCACCCCCTGCACGACCCCCTACACTGCCCGAACACTACTGCACTGCCCTAAACCCTGAAACATCACCCCCAGCACAACCCCCTACTCTGCCTGAGCACCATTGCTCTGCCCTAAACCCTGAAACACTAGCCCCAGCACGACCCCCTACACTGCCCGAACACCACTGCACTGCCCTAAACCCTGAAACACCACCCCCAGCACGACCCCTACACTGCCCGAACACCAGTGCACTGCCCTAAACCCTGAAACACCAGCCCCAGCAAGACCCTCTACACTGCCCGAACACCACTGCATTGCCCTAGACACTGAAACACCAGCCCCAGCAAGACCCCCTACACTGCCCGAACACCACTGCACTGCCCTAAACCCTGAAACACCAGCCCCAGCATGACCCCCTACACTGCCCGAACACCACTGCACTGCCCTAAACCCTGAAATACCAGCCCCAGCACGACCCCTACACTGCCCGAACACCATTGCACTGCCCTAAACCCTGAAACACCAGCCCCAGCACGACCCCTACACTGCCCGAACACCACTGCACTGCCCTAAACCCTGAAACACCAGCCCCAGCACCACCCCCTACAATGCCCGAACACCACTGTACTGCCCTAAACCCTGAAACACTACCCACAGCATGACCCCCTACACTGCCCGAACACCACTGCACTGCCCTAAACCCTGAAACACCACCCCTGCACGACCCCTACACTGCCCGAACACTACTGCACTGCCCTAAACCCTGAAACATCACCCCCAGCACAACCCCCTACACTGCCTGAGCACCATTGCTCTGCCCTAAACCCTGAAACACTAGCCCCAGCACGACCCCCTACACTGCCCGAACACCACTGCACTGCCCTAAACCCTGAAACACCACCCCCAGCACGACCCCCTACACTGCCCGAACACCAGTGCACTGCCCTAAACCCTGAAACACCAGCCCCAGCAAGACCCCCTACACTGCCCGAACACCACTGCATTGCCCTAGACACTGAAACACCAGCCCCAGCAAGACCCCCTACACTGCCCGAACACCACTGCACTGCCCTAAACCCTGAAACACCAGCCCCAGCATGACCCCCTACACTGCCCGAACACCACTGCACTGCCCTAAACCCTGAAACACTACCCACAGCATGACCCCCTACACTGCCCGAACACCACTGCTCTGCCCAAAACCCTGAAACACCAGCCCCAGCACAACCTCCTACACTGCCCGAACACCACTCCACTGCCCTAAACCTTGAAACACCAGCCCCTGCACGACCCCCTACACTGCCCGAACACCACTGCACTACCCTAAACCCTGAAACATCACCCCCAGCACGACCCCCTACACTGCCCGAGCACCACTGCACTGCCCTAAACCCTGAAACACCAGCCCAGCACGACCCCCTACACTGCCCGAACACCACTGCACTGCCCTAAACCCTGAAACAGCCCCAGCACGACCCCCTACACTGCCCGAATACCACTGCACTGCCCTAAACCGTGAAACACCAGCCTCAGCACGACCCCCTACACTGCCTGAACACCACTGCACTGCCCTGAACCCTGAAACACCAGCCCCAGCACAACACCCTACACTGCCCGAACACCACTGCACTGCACTAAACCCTGAAACACCACCCCGTGCATGACCCCCTACACTGCCCGAACACGACTGCACTGCCCTAAACCCTGAAACACCACCCCCAGCGCGACACCCTACACTGCCCGAACACCACTGCACTGCCCTAAACCCTGAAACACCACCCCTGCACAACCCCTACACTGCTCGAACACTACTGCACTGCCCTAAACCCAGAAACACCATCCCCAGCACGACCCCTATACTGCACGAACACCACTGCACTGCCCTAAACCCTGAAACACTACCCCCAGCAAGACCCCCTACACTGCCCGAACACCACTGCACTGCCCTAAACCCTGAAACATCACCCCCAGCAAGACCCCCTACACTGCCCGAACACCACTGCCCTAAACCCTGAAACACCACCCCCAGCAAGACCCCCTACACTGCCCGAACACCACTGCTCTGCCCTAAACCCTGAAACACCAGCCCCAGCACGACCCCCTACACTGCCCGAACACCACTGCACTGCCCTAAACCCTGAAACACCACCCCTGCACGACCCCCTACACTGCCCGAACACCACTGTACTGCCATAAACCTTGAAACCCCACCCCCAGCATGACCCCCTACACTGCCAGAACACCACTGCACTGCCCTAAACCCTGAAACACCACCCCCTGCACGACCCCCTACACTGCCCGAACACTACTGCACTGCCCTAAACCCTGAAACATCACCCCAGCACAACCCCCTACTCTGCCTGAGCACCATTGCTCTGCCCTAAACCCTGAAACACTAGCCCCAGCACGACCCCCTACACTGCCCGAACACCACTGCACTGCCCTAAACCCTGAAACACCACCCCCAGCACGACCCCCTACACTGCCCGAACACCAGTGCACTGCCCTAAACCCTGAAACACCAGCCCCAGCAAGACCCTCTACACTGCCCGAACACCACTGCATTGCCCTAGACACTGAAACACCAGCCCCAGCAAGACCCCCTACACTGCCCGAACACCACTGCACTGCCCTAAACCCTGAAACACCAGCCCCAGCATGACCCCCTACACTGCCCGAACACCACTGCACTGCCCTAAACCCTGAAATACCAGCCCCAGCACGACCCCTACACTGCCCGAACACCATTGCACTGCCCTAAACCCTGAAACACCAGCCCCAGCACGACCCCCTACACTGCCCGAACACCACTGCACTGCCCTAAACCCTGAAACACCAGCCCCAGCACCACCCCCTACAATGCCCGAACACCACTGTACTGCCCTAAACCCTGAAACACTACCCACAGCATGACCCCCTACACTGCCCGAACACCACTGCTCTGCCCAAAACCCTGAAACACCAGCCCCTGCACCGCCCCCTACACTGCCTGAACACCACTGCACTGCCCTAAACCCTGAAACACCACCCCCGGCACGACCCCCTACACTGCCCGAACACCACTGCACTGCCCTAAACCCTGAAACACCACCCCTGCACCACCCCCTACACTGCCCGAACACCACTGCACTGCCCTAAACCCTGAAACACCACCCCCTGCACCGACCCCTACACTGCCCAAACACCACTGCACTGCCCTAAACCCTGAAACACCACCCCCAGCATGACCCCCTTTACTGCTCGAACACCACTGCACTGCCCCAAACCCTGAAACACCACCCCCAGCATGACCCCCTACACTGCCCGAACACCACTGCCCTAAACCCAGAAACACCACCCCTGCACGACCCCTACACTGCCCGAACACCACTGCACTGCCCTAAACCCTGAAACACCACCCCCTGCACGACCCCCTACACTGCCCGAACACCACTGCACTGCCCTAAACCCTGAAACACCACCCCCAGCACGACCCCCTACACTGCCCGAACACCACTGCACTGCCCTAAACCCTAAAACACCACCCCCAGCACGACCCTCTACACTGCCCGAACACCACTGCACTGCCCTAAACCCTAGAACACTACCCCCAGCATGACCCCCTACACTACCCGAACACCACTGCACTACCCTAAACCCTAAAATACTCCCCCAGCACGACCCCCTACACTACCCGAACACGACTGCACTGCCCTAAACCCTAAAACACTCCCCCAGCACGACCCCCTACACTACCCGAACACCACTGCACTGCCCTAAACCCTAAAACACTCCCCCAGCACGACCCCCTACACTACCTAAACACCACTGCACTGCCCTAAACCCTGAAACACCACCCCCAGCATGACCCCTTTACTGCTCGAACACCACTGCACTGCCCCAAACCCTGAAACACCACCCCCAGCATGACCCCCTACACTGCCCGAACACCACTGCCCTAAACCCAGAAACACCACCCCTGCACGACCCCTACACTGCCCGAACACCACTGCACTGCCCTAAACCCTGAAACACCACCCCTGCACGACCCCCTACACTGCCCGAACACCACTGCACTGCCCTAAACCCTGAAACACCACCCCCAGCACGACCCCCTACACTGCCCGAACACCACTGCACTGCCCTAAACCCTAAAACACCACCCCCAGCACGACCCTCTACACTGCCCGAACACCACTGCACTAAACCCTAGAACACTACCCCCAGCATGACCCCCTACACTACCCGAACACCACTGCACTACCCTAAACCCTAAAATACTCCCCCAGCACGACCCCCTACACTACCCGAACACGACTGCACTGCCCTAAACCCTAAAACACTCCCCCAGCACGACCCCCTACACTACCCGAACACCACTGCACTGCCCTAAACCCTAAAACACTCCACCCAGCACGACCCCTACACTACCTAAACACCACTGCACTGCCCTAAACCCTAAAACACTACCCCCGCATGACCCCCTACACTACCCAAATACCAATGCACTACCCTAATCCCTAAAACACTACCCCCGCACAACCCCCTACACTACCCAAAGACCACTGCACTACCCTAAACTCTAAAACAATACCCCCGCACGACTCCCTACACTACCCAAAGACCACTGCACTACCCTAAACCCTAAAACACGACCTCCTACACTACACAAACACCACTGCACTACCCTAAACCCTAAAAAACTACCCCCAGCACGAACCCCTACACTACCCAAACACCACTGCACTACCCTAAACCATAAAACACTACCCCCAGCAGTACCCCCTACGCTACCCAAACACCACTGCACTACCCTAAACCCTAAAACACTACCCCCAGCAGTACCCCTACACTACCCAAACACCATTGCACTACCCTAAACCCTAAAACACTACCCCC